>OZ010787.1:126673156-127873156 GCA_963932465.1 Maratus speciosus
TAAAAATATATTTTGTTTCAAAATGGCATGAAAATATGATTTTTGCAATAAAAATATAGGCATTATTTCAAAGTTTTTTTTCAAAAATATTGAACTGATAAGTGATTAAAATATTAACACCAGAACCAATAAAAGTTTTTGATACCAGAAATTTTATTTATAACTATTTAACTTACTTATTTAACTTATTTTTGTACGGTATATATTTAAACTGTTTTATGAAGAAATTTTTGGTTCGAATGGACATTTGTTCATTTTGTACGGGTCAAAATGGCCCCTCATCGTGGTTCTTGTGTTTATATTGCCTGTGAATGATTCGGTACTTGCAAAATATAAAAAAATAAACGCTGTTTTCATGCATAAGCAACAAAAAAACAAACAAACAAACAAACAAAAAACTTTCCAATATATTCTATTCTACGTTCTGAAGAATTTTTCTTTCTTAGAAAATTTTTTTGAAAACCAATTCAAAATAAGGTTACGTAAAAGTTATTCTATAAGCAATATTCAAAGAGAACATAACGAAAAATTGATTTTTACAGCAGTTAAGGGTTAACTGCTATTTGCTGTCTTTCAGACCGCTGTTTTTTTTTCCATGGTTTAACTATAGATACTACTGAAATTTACTAATGCTTTTACATAACTTATTCGTTTTATTGGAAATGGGACAAAAATCCGCTGTAATAAGGCATAAATACGCACTTTGTATCTTTGCCCCACCGCTGCGTGTTTTACCGCCAGCCAATAGGGCAAAGGTACTCAGAGCAATGTTTTTTAAAAATTGAAAATTTTCACAAAATTATAATTTAACAGAATATCGGTTGATGGTGGCACTTACCTAAAGTTCTAATGTAGCATTTTAATCAGTCGTCACATAAGTTTAGACCAATGTGTCCATTAAAAATAAAAATTCATGGAAAGTGCATATCTTTACACCCACCTACCGTATGTAAAATTTAATTAAACCGTGGAACCGTTCAATTTTTAAAAACTCATAGAACGGAGGGTTAAGCAAGGATGTAATAGGAATGTAATTGGAGATAAACTTTGTAGCACAGAAAATGCGTTTAAACTTATTTTAAATATTTTAAATTAATTTTATTGTAAAGGTATAGAGAATTGAAAATATCAAACGAAAGCGAAAGTAATTCTAAAAGAGAGAAAGAAGACATATGCCCTAAATATAAGAAAAATGATAGATAAAAACCTATTTTGTTTTATGGACATACATTTTAATATAGAAAAAAGGCTTTTTGTGAATGTTAAAGTTCCATTCTACATGTTAAGTAATATTCACCTTAAATGTTAACCACATGTTAAGTAATATTCACCCTAAGTAATATAGTATTTTACATGCTGAACCAGTTTAAAGTACAGTCGTGGGAAAAAAAAAAGTAAACACCCCTTACTAACTCTGCAAAAAATTATCGTAGAAAAAAGTTACTGATACCAGACAATTGGTAATAAAGTCTACTTTTAAATGATGTTTATAAAATTTGCTTAGGGGGCCATCTACATATTGAAACGAACCATAACTTTGTTTTTTTTTCAATAGCAATACGCAATTCTGACAGCATAAATGAACTCTACACCCTTCAATTAGCCTTTTTTTTTTTCATTTCGTACGATAAGTTTCCGAGAAATTAATTATTTTAAAACGAGCGTATTTTAGGAGCTGTATCCAAATTGAAGTTCGGTCTGGATTGTTGACCGAGAGAGCCCCCTTCTTGAACAAGGCATCTTAAGCGCCACTCAAGGAGTCATTGAAAACTGCTAGATTACAGGATAGCATAATAAATTTCAAAATACCTACTCACATCTATCGTAGACGGCCCCTTAAACCATCATTTTTGCCGTTTTTTAAGCACAATTTGAAAACTACTTGGAAGAAAAATGTGAAATTTTGGATTTCCATAAAGCAGGACTTAATAAATCTAAATCCATCAAAAAATTGTAGGTTGCAATTCATAATATTTTTTAATATTAATTTCATAATTCATATCATAAAATTATAAAAATTACAATTTCAACGTATTTACGTTTGTGTATATTAGAATTATTGCTACACAAAAAATTAGCACATTAGGAGTATAATTTCAGGAAATATAAATAAAAATGTGAAAATGTAATTTAACATTAGAAGCACTCAATTTTGACCAAATGACTCAAATCCAAATGACTTGAAATTTCGTTTCTAGGCATAGTTTGAACCGAAGATTTGAAATATCTTGTAATGGCAATACCCAATTTTATTGGGTATTGCCATTGAAAAAAAAAATGATATTTGGGTTCATTTTAATATGTAGATGGCCCCCTAAGAAAATTTTTATATGCATAATTTAAAAGTAGACTTTATTTCCAATCCTTCGGTACCAGTAATTTTCTTCTACGATAATTTGTTGAGGAGTTAGTAAGGAGTGTTTACTTTTATTTTTCCACGACAGTACATTTTTTTAGAACTTTAAGTCTTGTCAGACATGTAAATAATTTTGATTTTTTAACATTATTATAATATATACAAGAACAAAATTTGGATTGTTAAGAAATTTTTTGAAACTCACATTGTTTTTTAAATGATGGGATCTATTTTTCCAACCACGAAACTTTTAAAATCTTATACAAAAAAAAAAAAAAAAAAAAAAAAAAAAAAAAACAAGTAAACTATTTCATTTTAATTATTTATAAGACAATCAAAGATGGTTCTGCTAAGCGAATATATTGTTGGTTGGGATGTCGTCCAGATAGCTCAAATGGAAGAGCATTGGTAATTGAAGCCAAAGATCTGGGTTCATTTCCCAGCCTGGACACATTTGAGCTCAGATGGAAAAAAAGACTACCCAAGCTATTTCATTGTTTAAATTTAAATTCAGTAAGCATCACAAATTTAATCATGTGGATTTAGCGAGCTCCAGTCCTCTTCTCTAAATCGCTTTGGCGATAAAATCTTGATAGTTTATGTTTTTACAGACATTCTACTGATATTTCGCAAGTAAATTTCATACATCTTACATTAGGTATATATGTAGAAACATCACGCTTTTTCAAGATATTTTGAATATGTGCTTTAACCCCTTAACGGTCGCATTAAATTACGGTTTAAAAATTCAAATTGCTTATTGGCACCACTTTTTTTGAAAAAGAAATTTTCACCTTATTTAATGACAAGTAAAATGATACCATGACAAAGCCAATTACACTATTTGATAAAACTGGTGGGAATCAAAGAATTTGAATAAAAGAGACAGTCCGTGAATATCACGGGCGCGAGAGTTAAGGGGTTAAGACAGTTCTCGAACTCCCTGTACAACTACCCAAAACTTTCTGACATATTTTATGGCTAATTTTTAACCATAAAGACGTAAAATTGACAAATCTGACTATTGAAGTGATTTAGATTAGAATAGTGTTTTCTATTTTTTTGATTATGTCAACTCCTTGAGGGGCGGTGGGATATAATATATCCCACCTACGATTAATAAATATTTGCAGCAGAGAAAAAATTATTAAATTTTACTTTTTTAACTTTTTTGGAAAAAAATCGTAAAATTTCTTTTCCTTATTTTGCAATAAAATTTTTTAAAGATTCCGGTGTGAATTCGACATTACAGAAGCACAATTACTTGCCCCTTAAAGGGTTAAGCGATTCTTGTCAACTGAAAACAAGTTTTTCCCTTTTCTCGTACTGCTGCTTAGGGGATTCGGTTCAAAACGCCAACTTTTACAGTATTTCCCGAAAGATCGTCAACTTATATATATATATATAAATTCTATTACGTAGTTTCTTAATAAAAATACCTGTCAGTTTCACCAGTTTCTGAACAAAAATTAATTCTAAATTACGTCAGCAAGTAGCTCCTTTGGATTTGAAAACAGCGTTAAGGAGACATTTCTTGTTAGAATTTTTGATCAAACTAATTTTCCCCCCAGAAAATATCTGAAAAAAAAAAACCATAATAAATGTGTTACATTGACAAAAATTCTTTGCATTTTTAACCTTTTAAAATTAAATTATGAATTCATGAAAATTTCATCTTCTAAAGCAGTTTTCGTGAATTTTTGAAACTACATTAGAAGATTTACACAATCATTTAATAAATTTTAGGAGGATTTTGTCAATTAATTAATTAAATTTGAATTTATTGGGATTTTGTGCAATATTTATAACTCAACTCAAATCTTTTATTTAAAATCTTTTTTTTTTTTTTTTGTAGTATTTTATAGATATAGGAAATGTACAAATAAAATGCTCTTACAATAGAAATATAGAAGTATTTCCTAAGTGAAACTTTTCCCCCACAATCTATCAACGTCAAGAAAGCTGAAAAGATGGAAATGAAAAAGAAATCAACCTTTAATTTTTTTTTTTTTTTTTTGTACAACAAATAATGCTTTTGGAACAAGATAAACTAAATAACTCATTCTGAACTGTATTGCTACTAATCGATGTATTAAATTCTTTTTATAATATGTTATTTTAATGGTACTTTTAAGTACCGTCGGTGCATAAAGTATTAAAAAAATAGTATCGTATATAAAACTTTTCATTGCCCCAAATATTAATGCGAATCTAACAAATTTAACTTTGAGCGCTAATCTGTTCCGAAAATGAAAATTGTGCCACAGACATTCAAGAGGCATTGAAGTTGGCTTCATATTGTTTAATTTTATGACTGAAAAAAGGAGAAATAAAGATTTTATTCGCTAAATGTATTTTATTTCCTAAATAGCTATTATTTTTAGAAATATGTTTGGTCTCTGGGTTTGGTCGATTATAAAAAAAGAAAAAGGAAATAAATAATCTCTGTATATGGTGCGGATACAATACCCATATGTTCAAAATATCGATTTTATATGTTGCATTAAATAAAAAAGTCCTTCCGCCTTCTACCGGGAGGAAAAGGCGGCTTCCACCTTCCTCGTTTTTAAAAATTCAGCTAATTTTACTCAAACACACGAAAGTAAAATGAGTAGAACCCGATTATAGAAGACCCAATCCCAGTTTTCGTCAATACTAAATTTGAATGTGAATTTCTCCAAATTAGTCATCTATATCCAAGCTTCATTTAGAGCTATTTATGTTTGCTCACCAAATTTGGCGATATCTTGAAGTGCCGCTATTTTAAAATAACATGGCGCATGAATCTGTCCAACGAACTCGGTCGAGGGCTTGGTAAGTCCTGCACACATTCTCAGTCATATCGAAATCGGTAAATATATAAGAGTTCTGTCGCATGACAAAAATCAGTCTGTTTAAAAATGACAAACACACTAGAAATTCAAACAGCACTTTTTAAAGATATAAAGTCGAAACAAACAAGCAAGAAAAATCATGCGTACAGCATAGATTATGAAACACTTTCCAACACTTCCTGAAAGCTTTAACGAAACTTCGTTACTTAGGGAAATAAGGTAAATAAGATAACTAAGTAAATATTTTAAAATCTGATTTCAGTAGTTACCGCCCATAGCCAAATATGTATTCCAATTCTTTTGAACAGCGCTGTATTCGATCTGTTTGTTGGTATATATACTATATAATGGGAAAATTTAGTTTAGCAAGAAAATGCATAACAGGTTGAAATTCATCTTTCAGCAATTTATACTAATAGATGGAAAGATATTTGAATACTTTTGTACAGCCCTGTAGTTTACCTAGTACCTTTATTACATGCCACTATTTAGCTAAAATTTAATTCAAACTAAAACACGCTTAAAACTACTGAAATTACATTTCCAGAAATTATCACTCATAGAGGGCCATGCATCCAACTCTTTGCGTGGCCCTGTATATCATTTTATCTATATTCTACAAATATTTCTTAGTACACTAAATTCAATTCAGCGTAAAAATGCATAACTCCTTTAAAACCCACTTTTAAACAATTTATGCTCATACTCAGTAACCTTTACGAATTCATTTCTGTTGCTCTGTATATGAACTATAGCATTTATACGCATTTTATAGTATGCATAAATATAGTGAACAAGTAGGTAAGTGTGATCACAGATAGCACAGAGGGTTTCGTTTAATATGCCTTTCAAAACACTTTATCCTTTCGAAAAATCTGTTAGTTCCACATTTCGCAACCAGGGGCGCACTCTATTCTAAACAAACCTCTATCCGAACGAAACTCCGTTTTATATACTATCCGTAGATATATTAGTCGAGTGGATTGGGCCGATAGCACCCGGGATAAGTAGGCGCCCCTGGCGGTAAAAAGTGGAACTAAAATATGTAAGGCTATGCTGCATAATATGAAAGAATGGTCAAAGAGGTGTCGGCAAAAGTTGGAAAAGTGCTCCCCGGGTGAAAAGGGCGGAGGTTAGAAAAATTAAGAACAAAAAAAACTTCTTAAAACACCATCAAAAATTATTATTATTATGGTGTTTTAAGAAGTTTTTTTTGTTCTTATTCATTCACACCAGTTTTAACTTATTTTCTTTGTTAGAAAAATTGCTTAAAATACACAAGTTAGAGCCCGGAGCAGTAAATGATGTAAGACTTTTTGGAAATTTTATGATTTGCCGTGTGGTCTGAGGTATTCAGCTATACGTATGCAAAAATTCATGCCTCAGACTTAATTATGGTCTCTCTTAGAAAGAATTGCTTAAAATACATATGTGGTAGCTGAAAAGTTTAAACGTAAGACTTTTTCAAGATTTTATGATTTGTCGCCTGGCCTCAGGTGTTCTGCTATAAGTATGCAAAATTTCAAATCTCCAATTTAATAAGGGGCTCAGTTAGAAAGGATTGCATAAAATACGCACGTGGGAGCCCAAAGGGTTAAATGTACGGCTTTTTCAAAATTTTATGATTTGTCGTATGATATGTGGTGTTCAGCTATAAATATGCAAAATTTCACGCCTCCAACCTAAATAGGGACTCACTTAGAAAGAATTGTTTAAAATACACATGTGGGAGCTCAAAGGGTTAAATTTACGGCTTTTTCAAATTTTTATCATTTGTCGTTTGATGTGAGGTGTTCAGCTATAAGTATGCAAAATTTGACGCCTCCAACCTAAATAGAGCTCACTTAGAAAAAATTGTTTAAAGTACACATGTGGGAGACCAAAGGGTTAAATGTACGATTTTTTCTAAATTTTATGATTTGTCGTTTGATGTATGGCGTTCAGCTATAAGTATGCCAAATTTCACGCCTCCAACCTAATTAGGTTCACTTAGAAAGAATTGTTTAAAATACACATGTGGGACCCAAAGAGTTAAATGTACGACTTTTTCAAAATTTCATGGTTTGTAATTTGATGTGAAGTGTTCAGCTATAAGTATGCAAAATTTCACGCCTCCTAACTAATTAGGGCTCATTTAGAAAGAATTGTTTAAAGTGGGAGCCCAAACGGTTAAATGTACGACTTTTTCAAAATTTTATGATTTGCCTTTGATGTGAGGTGTTCAGCTATACTATAAGTATGTAAAATTTCACGCTTCCAACCTAATCAGGGTCTCACTTAGAAAGAACTGTTTAAAATATACATGTGGGAGCACAAAGGGTTAAATGTACGACTTTTTCAAAATTTTACGATTTGTCGTATGATGTGTGGTGTTCATCTATAAGTATTCAAAATTTCAAGTCTCCAACATGTATAGTTTCTGAGAACGGGCTCTGTGACAGACGGACAGACAGGCAGAGTAGCGAGACGAATTGGGTTTCGTCAGATGTACGAAACCCTAAAAAAGCGCATATCATAATTAAAAACGCATTTCAAGCAATCATTACTAATATACAGTAATTCGGATACAATATGGTAGCTGAAATCTTTTCAAATACACCGCAAACAATTTCCCCTATACCATTATGAACGGAATTATTTGTGTGGCCCTGTAAATGAACAATAACTATTCTTTGCACCGCATATTCAACAGAATGCATATTTTAGTGGGCTTCATAAATTAATATATATTTTACTATGTTTGAAAGAGTTTGACACCATTAAAAATCATTTGAAACGATTTTTTGCCATTGGCCGTAATGTAACGGAAAACTTTTGACTGTCCCTGTAAATGAAGTAAACATGCTACAAACTTCATTTGAAATAGGGAACGTGCTATGGTAGAGGTCACTAACATCCAAAAATTTCAGAACGATCCGAGCATATTTATGAGAGTTAGAGAGTGGACAGACGGCCAGACGGACAGACAAACCGAAGTCATAAACACTTTTCAACTTTGTTGGAAAGTGTTAAAAAAGAACCGGAATCCCTGTGTGAACGTCAAACACTTAAGCAGAAAAGCTTTTCCAATTTATAAATTATTGTACAGCTTTTCGAAGTTTAAAACTTAGAATTTTTTTAAATGGTCGCCATTTTGAAACAAGATGGAGCTGGCTAACGAACTTTGTCGAGACCTTGGTATGTTCAGTATACATGCACAATCATATCCAAATCGGTTCATAAATATGAGAGTTATTGCATGACAAAAAATCAGATATATATATATATATACACTCATTGCCATAAAAATTTGCGCACCAAGAAAAAGACGTCCAAATGAAACGAAATTTTACACGCGTAAGTACTACTGTGATATAAGTAAGTGAGTAGAAAACCAAAGAAAAAGGATCATTTATTGCAGAAAAAAGTACAAATGAACGGAAATTTTAGTACTCTGTTGGACCCCCTCTAGCGCGAATGCACGATGCGATACGAGCAGGCATTGAAGCATACAAGTTCCATATGATGTCCTGAGACATCTCGTTCCACAGTTGCTGTAAAGGCGCCTCGAGTTCAACCAAATTCGTAGGGGGTCCAACTTGCCGTCCCAAATGATCCCAGATATGCTCGATTGGTGACAAATCTGGGGATCGAGCAGGCCAGAGAAGATTGGTAATGTGGAGGAGGCAGGCTTGTGACATCCTTGCTGTGTGTGGCCGAGCATTGTCTTGCTGAAAAATGGCTCCTGGGAGCCCTGCCACGAATGGCAACACATGTGGCTGAAGGATGTCCTGGATGTACCGCTGGGCTGCCATTGTGCCACGGATCAATATTAGGGGTGACCGTGTTTCGTAAGCAATGGCAACCCATACCATCACACCAGCTGTGGGAGCGGCGTGTCGCTGTAAAGCGAAGGCAGGATTGAGGCGTTCACCACGGGGCCTCCACACACGAACACGATTGTCATTGCTGCTCAAATTGAATCTAGACTCGTCGCTGAAAACGACCTAGTTCCATTCCGTTGCAGCTCAATCCCGTCGTGCGCAACACCACTCCAAACGGAGGAGTCGGTGGGTGGGTGTCATTGGCAGCGCACGTAATGGGCGCCGCGATACCAGATGTCCTTGAGCCAGGCGCCTTGCGATGTTTCGGGAAGACACAGGGGTCCGTAGTGAAGGTGCTGCCTGTGTCTGGATACCGGCCAATGAGGCAGTTGGCTCTACGTGTGCGTTTCGAATGATGTGACGGTCTTCTCGACGACTGGTCTGTCGAGGGCGTCCCGGGCCTGGTCGCCGTGTAAATCACGTCTCTTCAGTCCACTGGTCCCAACACTCCCTGACAGTAAAATCAGAACGGCCTACTTGACGAGATACTCGCCGAGCTGACCACCCAGCTTCCATCATCCCGATGATTCTCCCCCTCTCGAAGTCTGACAGCTGCTCATATTGTCTTCGATGGCTGCGTAACGGCATGTCTACCTCAGCGTTTCCTTTGCAAAAGAAACGATACACTCAGACAAGTTCCGCTTACCAGTTTTATACTCTAAGGAGGACGAAGTTCAGCGCTCTCTAGTGGCATTACGCAATGCGCAATCACGCTGCATTTCTAATCATTTGCATATCTGCCTGATATGTACCTACATGCCAAGTTTCGTTACGATCCCACAATTATATCTTGGTGCGCAAATTTTTATGGCAATGAGTGTATATACCATATACGAGGGTGAGTCGGAAAATAAGTTTCCCCTGGTGACTGTGGACAGAGGTGTGTATGAAAGACAAAAAATGTAATGAGACATTAAAGATAAAACATAACTTTATTTTTCCACATAAATACCAAGTGCATTGAGACACTTTATCATACCGCTATATAAGCTTCAAAAAGCCCTCCAGGAAAAAATCAGGGCTTTGCATACGGACGAAGCGTTGAACGACTATGCGCGAAAGACGACACAGTAGGTGAACTCGAACATGCAAGACAACGATACACCATTGGGTAGAGGTCGGCCGCGATTAAGCAGATGGTGTACCCAGTGGTGTATCAGTGTCTTGCACGTTCGAGTTCACCTGCTGTGTCGTCTTTCGCCCATAGCCGTGAACTCGAACGTGCAAGACGCCGATACACCATTGTGTGGAGGTCGACCGCGATCAAGCAGATGGTGTACCCAATGGTGTATCGGTGTCTTGCACGTTCGAGTTCACCTGCTGTGTCATCTTTCGCACATAGCAGTTCAACGCTTCGTCCGTATGCACAGCCCTGATTTTTTCCTCGAGGGCTTTTTGAAGCTTATAAAGCGATATGACAAATGGCTCAATGTACTTGGTACTTATGTGGAAAAATAAAGTTATGTTTTATCTTTAATGTCTCATTACATTTTTTGTCTTTCATACACACCTCTGTCCGCAGTCGCCAGGGGAAACTTAATATCCGACTCCCCCTCGTATATCTGATAAAGCAACATTTCGACGGGAAGCGGTTTTGGGGTCTGAGGGTATAACAACAAATATTTAATTTCCGTCAGTTATTCAAAATCCTGAAGGCTATTATAGAACTTACCATAGATGATATTTTAAATATTTTAAAGTTGTATCGAAAGGTAATTTTTTTATAAAAAATTATAGATTCTTAACACTCTAATTCCCACTACAAGAAATTGCTACGGAAAAAATTATTTTTCTGTCTTGTTTATGCAGTTGTGGGTCAAATAAAATAAAAATACGAAAAAAAAATGAGATTTTTATTATATTTTAAAGGATTTCTGTATGGTATCATGTATGCTGCCATGGGCAGACTAAGATGAGATACGAAGGATTTTATCACATTTCAAAAGTATTTTATTTTGTGTAAATAATTATATTTTTACATGTGGTATGACTTAAAACAATTTCTTTCTTTGTTTATATATCTCTCTCTAAATATATATACATCCATTTTTTCATATAATTGTATTTTTTCCTCCATTTATTCAATTTTACACAATAATAATAATTAAAAAAACCTCATTTTACTTTTTTAATTTGTGTACAATTATACATATAAAACACTAATATAGTATGTAGCGGAAAAAATAAAAAAAAAAAGGTTATTTTTTTGCCGATGGCAATTAGTGGTTTGTTTATTTAATACATATAGAAATGAAATTTTGTAACTCTGTCTATCTTTCTTAAAATATACACAATTATGAAGCTAGAATCGTAAAATTTTGCATACAGGTGTATTAAAATATTGCTGAGGCAAAAAAAGCAATCCGGATTCTAAATAATTTATAGTTCATATTTAATTAATAAAAAAAAACAATATAACAGGCATTTTCTGTAAGATTTCCTATTTTTTGTTACCAAAAATTCAAAACGCACAATAAACACAGCAATTAATTAAAAATATAGTAACCTACAGTGCAGTTGATCTGCGCGGGATCAGCTCGTGTAATATATGACACATAGAACAAATATTCTAAATATAATATACTTGTGTGTTGCGGCTCAATTAAAAAAAGTTTTACATTGAGAATTTATGCTTATATTTATACTTCTAATATAAAGTTCAAAATATTAATTCTGTATATACTTCATAATTTTCTCTGTTTATATGTTTCTAAAAAGTAATTTCGATATTTTGTTCAAAAACGTAAAAACAAAAACAAATTAATTTTATTGTATATGGCAATTATAAATTTCAACTAATTTACTTCAGATTTATTTAATAACACGAGCATATGAATTAAAAGTAAAACAACTATCTTAAGTACAAAGCTAACACTAAGAAGCACAAATGTTCTTTAATAAAAATAATATGGTAGAAAAAATGCTACCACGGGCTCATGATCACTAATGCCCGTGGTAGCAGATCTGCTACCTTGATTTTAATTACTGATTTAACCATTTAAAAACAAATTAAAATTTTAAAACAAACTGACATTGAACTTTTTCGTGCAGAGAATAGAAGTAATTCTCTTTATGCCTATATATCTTATATATTTAGTCGTTTTTTTTTTTTTTTTTTTTTTTTTGATAAAATATTTGTAATATCGAGCAAAAACTTACCACCGTAAATGCCATTTTGTCTTTTTTGTTAGACATGTTGCTTCAAATTAATTTTTTTTCTTATTTAGTGCTCAATCAGCATTAAAAATTCATAACTAATATTACCTAAAGGTACATTTATTGCTGTAATCACTTAAAATATACATTATTTATGAAATTTTGTGTTAAAAATTAAAGCTGAACATATGGTAGCAGATATGCAACCATGGGTATTAGAAGATTAAAGTGTTCCGTGCCAGGAGTATACCAAGTACATGCAAGAAATAACAATTTCGACCTAAAACCAAGATGCGGAGGGTCAAGTGTAACAAGTGTTCGAAAAATATGCCTATAAGACAAATTAAAATAATCTCGGTGTCAGAGTCTCAAATGACATAATGCATAGACGCATAAGAGAAAGCAAGAACAGCAATGTCGTGCAAACAGTGCCTAAAATGACAACATAAACAGGCCAGAATGGATTGTGCTCGAATGTACAAGTCGTACGCAGTGGTGTAGTCGAGGGGGGACGCGGGGGGACGGCGTCCCCCTACTTTTTTATTTTACCTCGAGCGTCCCCTTACTTTTTATTTTCAAGGGGGACGCTAGAGACGCGGGAGGACTCAGATTTTCCAAACTTATTAATTTTTTTAAAAAAATGAACACAGCAATAAATTAACAATTTTAGAAATAAGATAGTGATTTTTAATGCTTTTTCAACAAAGTTGAAAAGTGTTTACTGTGCTGGTTCGACTATTCACATTTTAACTTCCATAAGTTTGCCTAGATTGCGGAAAAAATTTTATGTATATTTTTGAGGTTCGATGTAATATATCACTATTGTAAATGATGTGTATAGCATCAGTATTTCGTTTATGTGAAAATAAAAAGAGTCGTTTCTTATCACGTTTTATTGGCAGAAATTATTTAAAATAGACATTAAGGAAGTTTAATATTTTAAATATAACGAAAATGACATTTGAAGTTCATTACCTGTTCCCTGCCGGAAATAGCATTTATCGTTCGTTTACAGGAACATTAAAAAATACCAGGGACGTTCCAAACACCATAATCCGATAATTATTTGAAATGCATGGAAAACTATGGAAAACGATGCTATGGAAAACGGTGCGCAAAACATTTATAGTATTTTTACAAGACTCACAAAAGAATCCATCACATTGTCATCTATGGGTTCAGTTGCTTAAACGTCTTTTCGATTATATTATTAAGGTTCCCAACACATTTTACTCCTCCAAAAATGGGAAAGGGCCATTTTATTTAAAAAGGAGACTTCAAGGAACATTTATATTAAAAGGGGCCATTCGTCTAAAAATACTGCACCGAGTTTTCCGAAATATGCAAGCACATTTTTTTTAAAATACCCCAGAAAATATGTTATAAAGATGATCATTATGCAATGTACACAGCTTTATTTAAACATAGTTAAATATTCTACTGCAAGAAGACAAAGTTTTCAATATTCAGCACTCATCCTATATAATTGCCCTTAAAGAAGCATGAACTTTTAATTCAAATTGTTGAGTATTGAAATTAACATGTATATTGTTAATTATTAACCTTAAACACAAATTTTAGTTCCTTTCTGTAAAAAAAAAACTGAGATAAGCTATGATGTTCATCAGAAATAGCATAGTACGTCAAAGCCGATCAAAATCAGTATTGAATCAACAATTATTCATAATCATCTTAGATATTAAATTTGGTGAAATTCCACCCCAAACATGCCGAAATCTTTCTATTACGGAATCATTAAAAATGCGAAACAGTAGCACCAGCTGTTGGGCAAAATACACCAAAATCTAATCATCATCAATTTATGTCAAGGGTTAAGTGAATGTGAAGTTTGATGATATTTCATACCAGAGATGCTGAGATATAGTTATGTAAATTGTGAAAAAATGCAGTATAGCAATACCACCTGTTGGGACACATACGCCAAAACCTAATTAGCACTTGTATGTGCTAAGGTCTAATTAAATATGGCATTGGATGAAATTCTATGCTCTAGTTTTTGGAATAGAGTGGCTACGAAATTTGTATCATATACAGAGAGAGATTTTCAAAAAATTGTCAAATCATATTCAGGTCAACCTAAAATGTGTAAATCCTTAAAAAAGATCTTAATATTTTCTTCTAATGAAAACGTATTTGAAAAGTATAACAAAAACAAGAATAAATCTTAATTAAGATTTCCTTTAATAGAGGGATATGCTGCTACAACAAAATCAAAATTAAATCTACAATAATAAAGATAGAGGTTGGTCTGTGTGGTCTATGTTCTGAAAAGACTGCTGCACATACAGCTGCAAGATGGAGGAGAGGTATACCTACGTCTAAAATTATGCACTTCAAACCCAGTTTTCTAAATTTTTTGCAATTTTTAGCTTTTTTCTTTTATTTACCGTTCATGATGATTTTTTCGTTAATAAGAGGAATCCAGTTTCAATATTTTAGCCCAATAGTAGTAAATGTTGTCCTTTTTTCAACTTTTTCAATAAAGTTTATTCAGAATGTGTACAACGATTTATTTTTGGCGAGTTTTTATGCGAATTTCAGCCTTTCCTTTCGCGTTTTGTTTCAGTTTTATGATATTCGAAAAAGGAATTCGGTTTCCAACTCTTAACCCTAATGTAATAGATTTTTTCCTTTCGCGATTGCGCCCTCAGATTTGAACGTAAAAGTTTTGTACGTACATAATTTTTACGTATTTTTAACTTTTTTTTTTCCATTCCGCGGCGATTTTTTGACATTTGTGAAAGAATTCCAGTAAACAATGCGTACTATAGTAAATTTTGTCTTCTGCGATTTTTCGAATTTTTAGCGATTTGTATACATTTCGCGGTGATTTTTCCACATTAGTAAAAGGTATCTTGTTTAAATGTTTTAGTCCATTATAGTAAATGTTGTCCTCTTTTCAATAAAGTTTATTCGGAATTAGCACAGCTCTTTTTTAATCTTTCGCAATTTTTTATGCGATTTTTAGAGTTTTTTTTTTATCTGTTCCAACCTTTTAATGCAGTTTCATATATTTTGTCCTCTTATCAATAAATTATTTTCGGAATTTGTACCGCAATTTTTGTATTTTTTGCTAATTGTTTATACAATTTTGGAGTTTATGTTTTTCGTCGATTTTTTGACATGTGATTTCAATCTTCTAGTATGTTGTAGTTTTTTTTTTGCATAAAAATGTATAATAAATGTATGATAATGGGCTAAAGCGATATAGGGTCAATCTTCTAGTATGTTGTAGTTTTTTTGTATAAAAATGTATAATAAATGTTGTATTATAATTAATCACAATAATAAATAAATTGTATAATAAATGTTATAAATTTTGTTCTCTGCGATTTCTGACTTTTTTTTGTTTTTTAATGCAATTTTCATTGTGTTTAACGTTTTTCTGCATTCCGTGGCAATATTTTGATATTCTTAAAAAAATTCGGTTATAACGCTTTAGTTCACTATAGTACATTTTGTCCTCTACGATTTTTTAACATTAAAAGATTTTTAGAGTTTTGTGGAGATTTTTCCACATTAGTAATTTTTTTGAAAAAAAATTCAGTCACCGACAAAGGACGAAGAGGACCAAAGGGACATTTTACTAAAAGGAAACTTTAGGGGGAGGAAAGGACACCATTTCGGAGCTCTGCATTATGCATTTGATGTATTTTCTATTTTATTTATTATGCTGAACAAAACCTTAATTAGCTGAGTGATATGTAAATGATATTTGTATACAAAGTAACACACACACACAAAAAAAAAATTCAAATACACTTCTATCTATGGTCGGATATTTCTTTAAATTCGTTTTGCAGCTGATTTAAATTTTAGTGTGTTATGTGATGTGCGTATGATAGTTAATTTCTATAGATGGCCACTTAAAATAATTCGAATAAATACATTACCATTTGTAAGCAATTATTCCTTGCTATGTGTTTAAACTAAAAGAAATTTTATTTTTGATAAGAGATGCTACACATGTCTTTCCATCACACATTGTTGCTCTAAAATTAATTTTACAAACGTTTGTGAATAATTAATATATTGCAGGTATACAGGGTGTACCATAAAGATTGACACGTGCTTTAATATTTTACCTTTTGGAGATAAATGTATAAATTATAAAAATAAGATAATGAAATAGTATTGAAATATTATGAGTGTGAAATATTCTCGTTAATTTTTAAAAAAATGCGTTCATTTTTTTTAAAGTTTTGTACTACTGTTCTACTTAAACGTTTGTGAATAATTAATATATTGCAGGTATACAGGGTGTACCATAAAGATTGACACGCGCTTTAATATTTTACCTTTTGGAGATAAATGTAAATTATAAAAATAAGATAATGAAATAGTATTGAAATATTATGAGTGTGAAATATTCTCGTTAATTTTTTAAAAAATGCGTACATTTTTTTAAAAGTTTTGTACGACTGTTCTACTCAAAATTTGTCAGTTAGAAAAATTTTATTTTTGCTGCAACAAACTCATTATAAAACTACTGATCTGTATCTTTAAAATAAATTAAAACTTGAAGAAAGAAGGCTGACTTATAAAACTTTTTGGAACCATTTAAATATTATTTCACCAGTGAAAATAGGAAGTATTTTTATAGGATAAAATTTCAGAACAAAATTAAATAATAACGAGTGTAAAAAGAAAAAAATGCATTACAAGAATATTTATGTAAAAAGCTACACGGGCAGCTATTGTAAAGAGACAATGTAGTTTTAAAACTTAGAAACATAATTAAAAAAATAATAACTGCCTAAGCATTCTCTAACTGTTTACCGTCAACTACAGTAACTGGAACTCTTCTGAAAATGCATTTGTAAATATTTTAGATTTCTTTCTCACTGATATTGTTGACGGCATATATTGAATTTTATTTAAGGTCAACTGCATATGCTTAGTAACGTCCGTTGCATTTTTCTTCTAATATATCGTATAGCTTTTCGAATTTGTTATTATTATTATCATCGTCCCTCTTCCCCCCCCCCCCCCCTTGCATATTCCCTACCTTACTTTAAACATTTTAGCATCTTTACATTGCCTACTTATCTTCAACAAGTAAAAAAAAAGAGTAAATCGTGCTTAAATTTTTTCGAGCACACTGTACAGGCCGACCTTAGCTAAAACTTGAAGATGTCTAAAAGATTGCCAGACTTTAATAGCAACTTTGTATTTTTAGTGACAAAATCTAGCGCTTTTAATGTTTAATAGTAATTTCATTTTAATGTATAATTTGTTTAATCTTCCATTGTTAATCTTTAACGGTCCATCCTTATCCAAGGTAAAACCACCAGCTTACTCAAAATTTGGAAAATATAGAGTGGTTATTGACACAAAATCTAGAAAAGTATAAAGAGTTGAGGACTTTTTTGAGAGCAAGCAATTCTGAAAAGTTCTCTCAGAGAGTAAAAGTAATGCATATTATTAAACTGTGACAAAATTAAGTATATTGTTGTTATTTTAAAACGATTTTTCACTTTTATTTAAATATTTAATAACTAAAAGAAATTAATTTAAAACACTCTCTTTTTTAATTGATTTCAAAACTCGGTACGGTGTTTCAAAATCAGGTGTCGGAAATGTAAAGGCAGCTAGAGGGGACCTAAATAAGCAGATTTCGTATAGGAATGTGGGTGCGAAATACAGCGTTGAGGAAGTAGAGATAGAGGGCGCTGTTGAGATCGGCGGATGAAAGCGCTTTGCTGACTTGAATTGTCATTCTCCGCCCGGATGTCGAATAACATGTATCATTACACTAATGTGGAGCTTGCCGATATGCATTTTATGTATGGAAATGCGCAAGTAAATGGCTTCCATCCAACACACGTCCAACAGTTCTCGAGCTTGTCGAAGGACTATCCCCAACTGTGCATGATGCTGCGTCTTCCTCTGCAGGAATTCTGTGATATCTTCCAGTGCCCGTATCACGACTCGAAGCATAAAACGATCCACTCGCGCACAACATCCGATGAAGACGCTCAAATGTTCGACGATCTGGCTGATTTCTACCCGAGAATCGTTCCTTGTACATTCTTTGAACAGCCATTTTATTTCCTTATGCAGCCCCATACATGAAATGCATGTCGGCAAGCTCAACATTGGTGTAACGACGCATGTTGCTCGAAATCCGTACGGAGAATGAAGATTAAGCCAGCGAAGTGCTTTTATCCACCGAACTCAACAGCGCCCTCTACTACCTAAACGCTGCATTTCCGCACCCACATTCCTGTACGAAATCTGCTTACTTAGGTCCCCTCTATCTGCCTTTACATTTTCGACATATAATTTTGAAAAGTATAAGTTATTTGCTATCTAAACTGTAGTTCAAAAAGCTATATTTAAAATTCTGCTCGACCCTTTAAGCAGTTTATAGAATGCCATCAACTCCAATAAATTTATAATTTGAGTAGATTTTATTCCTGTTAATAATGTGATAACATTCATTGCGTCGGTTCACACATTCAATTTCCAATCCTATTTCATTTTTTCAATCTGAATATCAACGCATTAAAAATAACTTCTATGTCAAATTTTAAGTTACCAGCTCTGATATTTTCAGAAGAATGGCAATTTTAGAAGGTTTTCAGCTCATTTCATCACTTCAAATTTCGAAATTTTTAAAAACCGTTCTTCGTGAGCATCTACATGTTAATAGTTACGACTATATTTATTTTCAAATTTATTGTAAAAAACAGCTTCAAATAAATCGTGGTCAGACGATTTTAGATTTTCTCACCAATTCACTTTTAAAAAAATTTTTGAATTCTTAAAAAAACGTTTTAAGCGAGCATGTAAATCCTGAAAATACATGGGTGCCATGTTTTAACTTTCTTGAGAAATCATGATGAAACTGTAATTTTAGAATATTCTCTCCGCATTTCATAGCGTTAAAATTCTAATTTTTGAAGAAGAAAAAAATTCAAGTATTGCATTTACACATTAGAAGCAACCTAATTACTATATTAAGTTTCTATCTCAAGTTTCTTTTACAGAAACTTTGAAATGCAATTTTCGGAAATTTTCTGTAGAAGGATATTTATCTATTACCCCTCTTTAAAATTCATATTTTTAAAAAATCCGATTTGGGTCAGTATTTGAGCACTAAACGTATTATTCGGGCCAATAAAAAGCATTATTTATCGATTATCTTCTGCTTTGGTCACATTGTTTGATAATTTTTCTCACATAAACGGTACTTGTTATTTCTGATCAAAAAATTGCCTAGATGCGACAACCGTGTCGAATTTCTCCCAAATTAGGGTTTGGACAGTAGCATATAGTCTCAGAAAGTCTATTCATAATGTACAACATACTCTCAAAATTTGAGCCCAGTGGAAAACATCGTTTGAACGCTATCATGTTCAAATACTTACATATATTGACTCATGGAAAAAAAAAAGACTTCCGGAGTCTGAAAGAAAAAACCAACACACACACATGTATACGTAAATACATAGAAAATTGTTGTGAAAATAGACAAAATAAATTCAGCGGGTCTCAAAGTAAAGATATACCAAAATTTCAGTCTTATTTTTCTTTGCCATGATTACAATAAATTCCTTACACTTATATCTGACCATAAAGTAAAAATGCAATAATTTTCAATGCTTTCAGTGGAAAACAGTTATTGTATAACTATTTCCAAAATAAATAATTAATAACAAATTCTAATAAAAAATTCGTTGGTTGAATTAGCGTTACTGAATTACAAATTCTATTCCAAAAATTTTCAGTCATGAAATAAGGTTTAAATTTTTTGATTCTATAGCAAGCTATTTAATTTTCAACAGATAAAAAAACTTTAATTAAATTAATTTAAATTTAATTTTTAAATTTAATTTTTTAATTATTTTTCTCTGAAATTGAAAATGAAAAGAAAGATTCAAAATAAAGTTTGCCCTATGGATAATACAGACCCTAATGTTCGAAACTATGAGCGTCCCCCCACTTTTTTTTCCAGGACTACACCACTGGTCGTACGGGGACAAATGACAAATTGTATTATTCGGTGACGGAAGAAATTAGAATATGGATGGACCTGTTAGCTGAAATTACTACTGGCATGACCTCTGGAAACAGCTGCGTATTTTTTTCAGTAGTCGACAAGGCAGATAAGTTTCTGATTGTTTGAAGACCACTTCCATTTGGGGAGGAAGGGTCTAAGAGGAGATTCCTATTCCTGCACAACAATTCATCTATCCAAAACTCACATAGTAAAAAAAATTTGCTTACTACACAAAAACACGTTTGCTATTGTCTAGGTTTCAGGTCAGACATAAACTCAATTCAGAACATTTGGGGTACAGTAATCTGTGAAGTATACAGACGTGTGAAAATTATTAGAATAATTGTGAAATTTACAATAAAAACTTGTTATATTAAAGAAATATATAAAAAATATTGATAGATTTAATATTTAGTGTGCATCCTCTTGTTTTTTATTAAAGAAATGACAGCATACTTGTCTTGGCATACTTTGTATGAGTTTTTGGCAATTAATTTGTGTTTTGTTTTCATGATGCCAAATTTGGATGAGTGTTTCTATCAGACTAGTTTTGTTTGTGATGTTGTATTTCTTTATTTTTTTTCTTTACAATGGCCCAAAGGTTCTCTATGGGGTTCATATCTGGACTGTTTCCAGGCCATGGAAATGTTTTCTTTAATTAAATTAAAGAAATGCAACATCACAAACAAGAATGGTCTGATAGAAAAACTCATCCAAATTTGGTATCATGACAACGAAATACAAATTAATTGCCAAAAACTCATACAAAATACGCCAAGACGTATCGAATCTTTAATAAAAAACAAGGGGATGCACACTAAATATTAAATGTGTCAATATTTTTTAAATGTATTATTTCTTTAATATAAAAAGATTTTAATGTAAATTCACAATTATTCTAATAATTTTCACACGTCTGTACAAGTGCGGAAAGCAACATGACTCTACTAACGAAATAAAAGTGGCCATTGAAAAACCATGGTATTCTCTGTCAACAATAGCGTTCACAAAAGTAATTGATTCAATAGAAAAACTATTATTTGAAGTTAACCTATACCAGGGAACTACCATGAGTATTAGTATAGTATCATGTAAAAGTATTAAATGGTGTGTTTTCTTGCATTGTGCCAAAACTTTAGAGACATTGCATAGTTGCAGAGTTTTATGAATTTTTGTTAAAGTTGTGATAATGTACATATTCATTCATTTTTTTGTGATTCATTTCAAAAATTTTACAGAATTTACCTAGTAATCTATACCTTTTTTTAAAATTTAGTATTGTTTATTTAATTTAATGGATGACATCTTGAGATTGTGCCTAAATATTTGAAACTGTACTACTCTTCTGCATGCAATTAGTGGCATATTTCAGCCGGTAGTTGGATATAAATTAATTATTTTTTAGAACTTTTAATAAAGTTATATTTTCATGTAAGACATAATTTCATACTAAATTGAGAATGTTCTACAGCTTTTTAAGTGACTTTTTCCAGTGTCTCGTTCCGTTTTCGAGACATGAACATTAACTCCAAAGTTTGTTAATAGATGATGCTGCCAGGTACCCAATTATATACCGCATACCTGTTTAACTATGCTTAGACACCACGTTGATGTCTGCAGCTAATTTGGTTCATCAATTATTTGAGGAAAAACGGAATTAAAGGATTACCCTGTGCGGTGCGTGTATAAAATAACTGAATCAAAATACTTAAAATTGCTGGAGTAGTACAGTGATAAGGAAATTTCCAAATGCGTAAACTATGACTTATTACTAGAATAATCATTTACTTATTCTAGTATTATTACTAGTAAAATTACTTATTACTAGATTAATCATTAAGGTTAGCTGTGTGAAAAAGTTCCACCAGATTCGTTCGGGATAGCTCAGATGGTAGAGCACTGGCGGCTTCAGCCAGGAGGTCCCTGGTTCGAATCCTGGTCCGGACATTTTTCGCCCAGTTTAAAATTTACATCTAATATGACTTATTATTCACAGAGTAAAGATCAAAAGCAGACAATTATGAATCGAGGAGATAAATAATTTATTTGTTTAGTTTTTACAGACATAAAACAAATACTGCCCAGATTTTCATCAGTTGGAAGACATTAGGAGAAGACTCAACCTGAAAATAAAGAAAAAATGATTTAGAAATATATTATAAACCATTTATTTTCATTAGTTGATAAATCTGTTTCGAAATTCGAGTTAAATAAAGTAAATAAAGTAAATGCTGTTACTTATTTAGAAAATATCGACATCTGAAAAGTAATTTTCAATGGCATTAAACCAAAAATTTCAAGAATAATCAAAGATAAAAATTCAGGAAAAGCAGTAGGAATAATGAAAATTAATTAGCCACTAATCTCGAGTGTTAGTTATAAAAATATAAAGAAAACTAAATAAGAAAGAAAGAAAGAAAAAGTCCTTCCGGCCAGTGCCGGGAGGAAGAGGTAGCTTTCATATTACTTATTTTAAAAAAGCCAACTTATATTATTCAAACACACGAAACTCAATTAAGTGGAAACCGAATGTACGAGATTCAATACTAATTTTTATCAATACTAAATCATTATGAATGAGAATTTCGCGAAATTAGTCAGCTTTATCCAAGCTGCTTTTAATTAAAGTAACTTATATTTGGCTGCCAAATTCCGCGATTTCTTAAAGTGCCTGCCATTTTAAGACAACATGGTGGATGAGGCTAACCAGTGAACTTGGTCGAGACCTTAGTAATTGCTGTGCACATGCTCACTCACATCGGAATCGGTTGATATATACGAGTGCTGTCGCAGGCAAAAAATCAGATTTTTCAAAATGTCACCAACGTTAGGAATTGAAACTACTATATCTGAGCCATTTTTTAAGATAAAGGCAAACAAAAAATGCTCCTGAATCCTTATATCAAGGTCAAATACTTAAGAAAGAAACCTTTTTCAATTTCTAATTTTTTTGCACCTCACTTTAAATATAATTTTTTTTAATTTAATGGCCGCCATTTTGAAACAAGATGGCTGATGAAGCTGGCCAGCGAACTTGGTCGAGATATTGATGTATACTATCCACATGCCTTCTTCCATCGAAATAGGCGAATACGTGTGGTATCGCGTGACAAATACAAGATCGTTTCAAAGTGTTAACCATGATAGAAATTCAAAGTGCTATAATTCAACCACTTTTTAAGATATAAACAAAAGAACAAATTTTCGGAAACAAAAACTGCTCCGAATCTTTGTATCAAGGCCAAACACATAAAAAAAATCTTTTTCATTTTCCAATTTTTTAATACCTCATTTTAAATTTTAAAATACATTTAAAAAAAATCGCAACCCTTTTGAAACAAGATGGCGAATGAAGCTGGCCAACGAACTCGGTCGAGACATTGGTATGCACTATGTACAGACCAAGTAATATCCAAATCGGTTCATAAATACGCCTGTTATCGAAAGACAAAAATCAGGTCGTTTTAAAATGTCAGCCACAATAGAAATTCAAAATGTTATAACACAGACATTTTTTTAGATATAGACGAAACAAAACCTGTTACGGAATCTTTGTATTAAGGTCAAACACATACGAAAAAATCTTTTTCATTTTCCAATTTTTTGGCATCTCATTTTAAATTTAATTTTTTTAAATTTTTTTTAAATGGCCGCCATTTTGAAACAAGATGGCGGATGAAGCTGGCCAACGAACTCGGTTGAGTTATTTGTATGTACTATGTACACACCAAGGTACATCCAAATCGGTTCAAAAATACGTCTGTTATCACGTGGCAAAAATCAGCGCGTTTCAAAATGTCAGCCACGCTAGAAATTCAAAATGCTATAACTCAGCCATTTTTTAAGATATAAAACGAAACAAAAACTGCTCCCGAATCTTTTTATCAAGGTCAAACACATAAGAAAAAAATATTTTTTCAATTTTCAATTTTTTTGGTACCACATTTCCAATTTAAATTTTTCTTAAAATTTTAAATGGCCGCCATTTTTAAACAAAATGGCGGATGAAGCTGGCCAACGAACTTGGTCGAGACATTGGTCTGTACTATGTATAAACGAAGTTACATCCAAATCGGTTCATAAATACGACTTTTATCGCGTGACAAAATTCAGGACGTTTCAAAATGTCAGCTTCGCTAGAAATTCAAAATGCTATAACTCAGCCATTTTTTAAGAAATAGACGAAACAAAAACTGCTACGGAGTCTTTGTATAAAGGTCAAATACATAAGAAAAAAATATTTTTCTATTTTTAATTTTTTGGTACCACATTTCAAATTTTAAATTTAAAAAAAAATTTAAATGGCCGCCATTTTGAAACAAAATGGCGGATGAAGCTGGCCAACGAACTCGGTCGAGACATTGGTATGTACTATGTACACACCGAATTACATCCAAATCGGTTCATAAATACGAGAGTTACAGTATGACATAGGTCAGATATATATATATATATATATATATAACGGAGGGTGGTTTCGGGGTCTGGGGGTCATGATCGATGAAAATATACCAAAATTTTTTGAAATCGCTTTCCTCCAACGGCTGCAATAGGTAGCTTTTTGTAAAGAAAGCTACCTAAAAGAAAATTAAGCTCTTGGCTCATGTGAATGAAATTAATTTGAATCTTTTTCTTTTATAAGAGTTTCCATTTTATTAAATCCAAAACAAAACAAAAATTGGAACAGATTATAAGATGATTAAAATCAGAGATATCCTTTGAAAACTATAATTTATGTCTAGTATTAGTTTCACGGATTCTCTTTTAAATGACGAACGATTGATTTACGATTGACTGAAAGTTATTTAACATGAAAAAAAAAATTGAGTATGAAACTAAAATTGCATTGAAAAGTTATAGTGTGTATCGTTACTTAACTATTGTTCAATAGCTAATTCCTAAATTGTTACTGTTAGAGGCATCCTTTCAATTGCAAAAGTGTTTCCAATGATATTATTTATCATCTTAGAAGCTATTTACGTCAAAATAGTAGGACCCCTATAAGTAATATTTAGAGAATAATTCTCCATGATCTGACAAGTAAAAACAATCAAAATCCCATCTTTTATGACAAAAATTAACGAGTTATGATACTTCGAATTTTGTGAATTTCCATGGTTTTCTAGAAATAAAAAATGTCAGAAAGCGCTCCAAATTTATAAAATTCAATGTGTAATAAATCTGTAAGTTTTTATTGTAAAAAAGTGGAATTTTGATTGTTTTAATTATCATAGAATGAAGAAATTTTTCTACATACAACTTAAGGACTCGTGGGCAAGTTATATATTTTAATTTTGTAACTTTTAAAAAAATAATTGCTTTGAAGTAACAGGCTTCTATGATACCGATAACAACATTTGAAACAATTTTGATATTTGAAGTACACCTCTAAACTAGTGGTTTAGAATTAGCTATTGGACAATGATTAGAATTGGCACCTTGTATAATGCTGGTTTATTTTATTGTAGCATGTTGGAATAGTCAGTTTTAGAAATTTATTCACCAGTCAAAAAAAAAAAAAAAAAAAAAAAAAAAAAATGTATCACTTCGACAATAATAATTTAAAAAAATCATTTTTAAGATGAAACTTATTTCCTGTATCGTTATTATTCAAATATCAATTGCCCACTGATAATATTGCATTTGAGTCTACTAAATAAACTATGTAATCTCGGAGTATCCTTTCATATACAAATTCTTTAATTGGTTTCAGTTTCATTTTTGAAGTAGGAACAAGCTGCGAAAAATAGTTTCATTCTTTGACGATCTGTACATTTTTATAAAAGATAAAGAGGAAATTGGCAGGCAAATGCTTATAAGTAAGTGTCTTTAGCAATAGTTAAATACTCAGAAGATTTTCTTCCTTAGTACTTTAGATGATAGTGGACATTTTGCATTAACGCTATGAAACATTGAAATTTGAAACAAATTATTTTCAGCACGAGCCTTGGAATTTCATTTTGGTGTCTGAAACAGTATTAGATCTGATACCTAATTAACAGTATAGCATCTATTAAACATCACAAACGGACTAGAACTTGGTCGATATGTCTCAAGTTTTTTTCGGGGGCGGGTTTTTTCTTTATCACTGAAATGTTATACCGAAATTACTGAAATATTCTAAGTTTTGACTCTTTAATTTTAAATTAATTTTACATATTTATATTTCTATCTCATAAAGTAATAAATATTATCATACTTATTTTTCTGTATGAACTTAGTACTTAAAAAGCTGCAGTTAAATGTCTTGTTATTTCCATAGTTTTAGTATATGAAATATGAAATTAGTATTCAAAAATGTTTCGGATTATAACCTATAAGTATTTTTACAGAAATTGATTTCTAGATATTTCTAATACGCACATACGAAATTACACCTCATTCTGCCAAACAGTTTTCGGCTTATGCTTATAAAGCTATCAGTACTACTATTTGAGGGACGGTAATATCCATAGAAAAAATGAATACCGTACTTACTGGCGTATTTTGCGAACTTTTTCATAATTTCTTTTGGAAAAATTTTTTAATCACAATATTATTTTTTTTTCGAAGAGCAACTTAGAATTAAAAAAAAAGACGTTTTATAAGACGAATAACATTTTAATAAATGAGTGATTAAAATTAATCAAAATGTATGATAGTTTCAAAAGTTAATTTTTGGACTGGGACAATGTATAATAGTCTTTCTTTTAGTTTACTGGATAATTCTAAAATGAAATAGGAAAAAACCCACTTTTTTTGCTTTGAAGCAAGAAAAGTCCTTAGCATCTTCTATGAGACGTATTTATCAGATTTGCAATCACAAAATTAACTTTTAATTATTTTCTTAGGGGATATTATACTGTTAACGCTAATATCTGAAAAGTGTTTCACTCACTCCGAACTCGTCCTCATGTGCCCTTTTACAGTTATATACAATAAAACACCCTGCCATGAATAATAAATTTTCTATGTAAATAAATCAGCACTTATGTAGCAATATCAGTATTTATGATATTGCTTTATCAATTATAATACTATCTGTACACAGTTATTATGCTGCAGCTGAAGGAAAGATACCGTTTGGGGGGAAAATAAATAATTTTATTCTAAATAACCAATCTGAAATATGGAAAAATGAAATGAAATAGGATAGATGCGGTTTTGTTATCTCAAATTAATTCACAATCTTGATAGAAAACTTATACGAATCTTTATTTTTCACCATTTTAAATATTTGTTTTGTATTTTTTTTAAAGTACAGGGTTCGTAAAATACATGGGGGTGCAAATTACTCAAGCAAATAAGGTAATCACATAAAAACTGTTAATAAATGTAAAATCAATTTAAGTTATTTGATGGAATATTTAATTGATTTATGTAGCGTTTTTCTAACACTAATAATATTTCCTATTGAAAAGCATTAACAAAACATTGTATTGAATATGAACTTTACAGTAATGGATTTCGCATTGAGATCGTCCCCAGATTTTTTCTATTTTAAAAAAGTATTAAATAATCTCTGGAAGTAATGATAAATTCATGAAAAGCTTATAGCTAAGCTAAATGAAGTTTGTATTTTTTGTATTGTGTCAAAGTTTGGAACACTATTGAAAATATTACGATTATATTCTTTTTCATATGGAGATTATTCCATAAGAATAGTTTGAATTTCAAACTGTTCTTATGAACTTTGAAAGTATGAAATAAAAGTAGACTTTTCCTCAATTTAATTGTTTGTCTCATTTTATTAGTATTATTTGTGTCGGAATTAGTTGGCAATGATTACTTTTTCCATGTTTTACCCTTTTAGTGCTTAATAATTGTGATTTACATATTATGATAAATTCATCAAACTAAGTTTGTAACTTTTGAGAAATAAGGATTCATATTGATAAAACAATTAATATTTTCCTCGTTACCACCTGTTAATAATCGTAATAAAAACTTTTTTCATTCTAGACGAGGGACAATTCACTATTCATATTTTAAAATGATATAAAAGTGCCGTTCTTCAAATTTGGAAAATTCCGCGAGAAAAAGTATCTATGATGATTAACGAAAGATAAGTTTTCTGTGATATTTTTGTCCAAACTGAATCAATATTGAGCAAATTTTGTTTTGAAATAGCTAATCATCGTTTTATCGATTGCATGGGAAATGATACTGTCATGCGTATTGAAATATAATTTTCAAAACATATTTTTTTTTAATTTATCTACTGAATAGAAATAATTATGAGGAAAATAAATATGTATCACCTTTTGTATAAATATAAAAAATATATAAAATTACTTATGATTGTAGAATTTTTTTTTTGAGAATTTTTATTTGCAATTTAATGACATGTATAAAGTGTATTTATATAAAATGTACACGTGGGTTTTTCTTTAAACAGATATACAGGGTGTGCCAAAAGTCTCCGTTCAAATTCAAAAATTTATTACAAAACAATAAGAGGCCTACATCAAAAATAATTACAACAGTACACAGAGTAACTCAAAAAGTTTTTTCTACTATCTTAGTATATTTCTACATGAGATCTTGTTATTGCACGCGGCGTTTCCATGCAATGAAGCAGTTCAACAAGTGCGGAACGAGTACGTGAAACTTTTTCTAGGAGCCCTGTAAAATCAATTCGAAAAGCATCGCAAGAGCTTATTATGTCAAAACTCGCAACACACAGAGTGCTTCATAAACGATTACAACTTTCAGCCTACAAAATTCAGATTGTGCAGGCGTTACAAACTGATGATTATGCGAAACGCTTTGAATTTGCAGTTGAAATGCTTCATCGCATGGAAACGTCGCGTGCAACGAAAGGATCTCATGTAGAAGTAAGTATACTAAGGTAGTAGAAAAAAAAAACTTTTTGAGTTACTCCATGTACTGTTAGAATTATTTTTGCTGTAGGCCTATTTTTTTAAATCAATTTTTGAAGTTGTACGGAGACTTTTGGGATACCCTGTATAAGAAAAGAAATAGATACACAAATCCACTTACAAACAAATGTATATAAAAAAAAGTGTATATATTAATAGGCACTTGCATCTTTTATGAAAGAATGTTTCATAATTGGAGAAACTTGTTATTTTATTAATAACTTTTGCTTATTATAGTGCTAAAAAAATTAGGGAAGCAAGCGAAAAAGTTGAGAAAATTATGAGAGTCAATCGTGCATGGGCACCTCCAAAACAAATATGTTAACTTGAAACAAACCTTGAAACATATATATGCTATCGTGGTTTTATCGCGCAAAAGGATAATTTCCAGAAGCTCTTTATTTATTTTTTAGTTCATATCACAGTGTTGAATAAGAACAACCAGTTGAGTGAAATTCCGTTCATTTATATCTTCATGCATTACAATGTAATAGATATAGGATATTGGAATTATAGATTTCACTTAATTCCTAATATTCCCGACTATACATCAACCTTTCTAGCAATGTCACTTATAAATTTATTTCTTATAAATTTCTTTAATTCTCCTAGTACCAGGTTTTAATTTTTGATAAACTTTCTTAATTCTGCATGATTTGAACCTGAAATTTAAGTGCATTAAACGTAGCTTCTTCCTACAGGGTATCTATTTCATTTCATTTATTAAGTTTAAATTATTATTATTTTTTTCTGATTCGAAATATTAGAAACTGCAAAAAAAAAGTAAAAAAAAAAACCCAAATGGTACTAGGAGGGTTAATTGCTCTGGGAACCATTTCTTCCAGTTTGTAGTAAATGATTTATATTTGTGGATAATTCAATGTAATAAGGAAAATAATTAGTTTCTTAAAGCATCTGCATTATCTTCAATGAGCTTGATGAATACACATTTTTTTTTGTATGTCAATTTCAAATCAGACAGCTTATCTTTCCAAAGATCGATTGTATATGTGTGTTTTCTTAATACTTATTTGTGCTGTAGTACCTTTTAATGTAACATTCTTTCCAAATCCAGCAGTTTCTATATATCAAATATAAAATTTCAGTTTTCCTTTGAATTTAAAAATATTGTAAAGGGCTTTAAAAAAGAAGAAAAAAAAATATGTGATGTTCATCTAGAATTAATCATGTTTATTTCTACAGGTAAAAAGCCTTAACATACGTGATTTATCACATTGCTAACTAAGGGTAGAACCATCAGAGTGAAAAATGTCTAAGTCGGAAATCGATCCCGGAACCCCTAGACCTTAACAACATATGTGAGTGAGAGATCCTAATCGAGCGCTATTCCAAGGGTTGCGTGGTCGATTCCCGGCTTGGACATTTTGCACTCTGTTGGCTCTACGTTTAGTTAGCAATGTGATAAATCACTTATTAAATATTCAATAACTTCGAGAGTAATTTCACTGCTGAAAATTAATTAAAATTATATATAAGCCTTGACATATTTTTCATAAATTCTAAAATTTATATGAGTACGAATATATCAGTGAAAATGAAATAAAAAGAAGAAACGCAGTTTTTATTAACAATAACACGTTTACTAGCATAAAAAATTAAAAAACTTATCACAGACTTCGCAAATCCATGTGTTTGGCTAAACGGCCCTTAGCCCAAAAGTCAGAGTGTCTTTTTTTAGGAGGGGGAGGAGACAGGTCTTGCATGATAATCAGGGATGCGGAGTCGGAGTCAGGCCCATTTTTGAGCGAAAGAGTCGGAGTCGAATCTGTTAAAATTCCCGGAGTCAGAGTCGTCCATTTACTAGCAGGGCTTCGTTGTCGGAGTCGGAGTCAGGCCCATTTTTGAGCGAAAGAGTCGGAGTCGAATCTGTTAAAATTCCCGGAGTCGGGGTCGTCCATTTTTCCCACCGACTCCGCAGCCCTGATGAAAACGACAATTCGAATAACATTCAAAGCTACTTATTTAAAAGCCATTTATTTTTTTTTAATTCTGTATTTTGTAAATTTTAACTGTTGTTATTTAGCTTTGCATTTTATTAATTTTACAATACATTTTTTAGTATTAAATAAATACTGCATATTATTTAGTAATTCGTAAAATCGAAGTGAATAGTTAAACAAAGTATTAGTTTCAACATAATACACACAACAATGTATATATATATACAGGGTGCAATACGTTATCTATCGCCGACCTTTAATTTCTCAACCGTTGGTAGTAGACATATAGTTCCAATTACAAAAACATTTCAAATGAGGTAAATATTCATGTTGTGGCATTATTTAAAGTAACTAATCCCCTTTATAAAAATTACGAAATCTAACTTTTTATACGGTCCCCCAGTCCCTATAGTTATATTTAGTAAAAGGTTACTCATATCATAACAGATATAACACAAAAAAGTTTGACATCTGCACTACAAAAATTGACACAGTTATTAAATTTCAAAGTTTGAGATTTTTGCCCATGATTTTGTCCTTCATTGAGGGATCAGTAAAAAGATCAATTAAAGTAATTTGAGATCAAAATCAGGGTGCAATGTCCTTTTTACGGCGAAACCACCTTTAGCCGGTATCACCAAATCGGGGAATCGCCAAATAGGGTTATTTCATCGAAAAATTTGAGCTAACTTTTATGGGTCGAACAACATTCAAAAGTACCGACGATACCGGCTAAAAGTGGTTTCGCCGTAAAAAGGACATTGCATCCTGATTTTGATCTCGAATTACTTTAATTCATCTTTTAACCGATCCCTCAATGAAAAAGAATATCATGTGCAAAAATCTCAAAATTTGAAATTTAAGAATTGTGTCAATTTTTGTAGTACAGATGTCAAACTTTTTGTGTTATATCTCTTATGATATGTGTAATCTTTTACTAAATATAACTATAGGGACTGGGGGACCGTATAAAAAGTTAGTTTTCGTAATTTTTATGAAATTGATTTTTAACTTTAAATAATGCCACAACGTGAATATTTACCTCATTTGAAACGTTTTTGTAATTGGAACTATATGTCTACGACCAACGGTTGAGAAATTAAAGGTCGGCGATAGATAACACATTGCACCCTGTATAAAATATAATATAAAATTTTTAAATTTTCAGACTCAAGATCGCGCACTTTGCCAGATACCGATAGCATCCACAATCGCTTGCAGATGAAATTTAAAATTTAGTTAGACCTGTCTATATGTATATAAATTATCTGTACCATCATTAACACAACGGTTAGCGTGCTCGTGTAAAGTGTACTTTTTAATGCGCATTCGAACAACTGAATGAAACATGAGCAAAATTCCAAAAGCTTGCAGTCCACAGATTGGTTATTATTTCCACATGGCCCGCGAACCCCGTTTTGACATCACCGCTCTACTGCATACATTTTTTTGAGGAGTTAAAAAAAAAAATATGTTGCGAATTTTTTTAGTTAAATATTTCTGTGGTAATGAAATAAACAGCTGGTGTTATCATTTGTACCATTTTACACAAAACGATAAAAATCCTTGAATCTTAAAAAAAAAGGGAAGGAAGAACGAAAAAGAAAACGAGACACGTGAAATGTTCTGAAATTCATTGTGAATTGGTGAAATTGTATAACACCTTCAATTAATTTATTTTCAAATTCTTGAAAGGGTTATTACTCTTTTTCATTCCCTTTTATATTAAATTTTTTTATGTATTCTAAAATGGATTTAACGCATAATAAATTTAACTTCCTTCGCTTCCATCAAATTTGACATTATTTGAACTAATATGTCAATTCAAACTTTAGCATATTGTGCTATATTTCTTTTGCTTATCCAGTGCTAGATGTATTAAATTATCAAACCCTGTTCTAAACTGTACGCTGGAATGAGCAACTGAATTCTAGTCTATTTCCCGCTAGCTACTAGTTATGATAGACATCAATTTTAAGAATTTAGAATAGAGATAAGAGAAAGAGGGGATAAAATACAATATTCACTTAGGACAAAGTGAGAGAGAATGTCTTCAACACTATTTTCTCTGAACTTTTGACACTCAACTTCCCCCTGAGACTCGCACATCAAGTTTGATTTGGATTTTCTCTTTTAGTCGAGCTCGAGATGAAGATCCCATATTAAATTTTACCTTTTAAAGAAATAATTCATATGGAAATATTTTAATATGTTAAATTGATCTAGATAATTAAATTGATTTAGTAGAGGAATAAAAAAAAATTTTTGGTAGAAAATGGCCAAAGTCCAAAATCACCATTTTTTTTTATCTATGTCCTCCAATTTCTTCACAATAGTCATAGATATAATAGAAAACAATTCCAATGTCCTCCATATTATGCATTCCGTAATAATCATCAGTCTTTAATTATAACCGTTCCTTAATAATTGCCATTACTGTTTTCTATATCCGCTATATCACAAAATTAACAGATTTAATGAAATCAAATGTTAATGCCCTCTCTCTTTAATTTACTCTTTAAAAAATATTTTTTCTCAATAATAATTCATAGAAATTTAAAAACATTAAAAGAATTAAATTTGCTTTTTCTCTAAATGCCAGATATGGACATTAACTATTTTTCTACCAAGAAACTACAGATTTATCTAGGCGTGTTTTTAGAATTTGTGCCTGTAATTTTTTTAGGTAGCAGAAAAAAAATAGTTATATAATATAAGTTGAGCACCAAGTCTTTTCCTCTGATCTACATTATTTTTTTCTCATGCCTTCACAAATTGTCCGTTACAAATTATGAGATGACTTTCTCGTCGTATACAAACTCGGCACAGAGCTTTTTATAATAATAATTATGTTCTTGAAAAGCAAAAATTAAGTTCTGGGTGCGTTTTACTAAGTTCTAATCCATTTTTTAAAGGCCATATAACGCTCAGAAATCTGCGTGAAAATTGAAAGCCAATAAATTCTTAAAAAGCTTTTAAATTAATCGTCCCCACGTAAGTACTTAAAGCAAAAACGTGCCGATAACCGATAGTAAATACAAATCGGAAAGTATCTTCACCTTTAAAACATGGTGTTATCACTAAGGAACGTCTCACGTACAAGACAACTGATATAAAAGAAGCAAAAATAAGAAGTGGCGCCCCAACTGGAATCTAGTCTTTCTTTTCTGGGCAAGATTTCTTGGCGAAAAAATTAATGTTATTAATAGTGTTGCGATTCAATATTCCCATATATTTTTCCATATATCGCACATCGCTAAGAAAAAATAATGATTTTTATCGTTTTAAGAAAAAGAAAAATACGTAATATTTTCATCCAGTTTCATTCTTATGAAACTCAGTTAATAATGAAATTTACGAAAAATGAACAATCGTATGCATAAAAGAATGAACAAATTTTTGTTTAAAAATTCCTTCCGGCCAGTGCCGGGAGGAAGAGGTAGCTTTCATACTCCTTATTAAAAAAAAAAGCCAACTTATATTATTCAAACACACGAAGCTCAATTAAGTGTAAACCGAATGTAGGAGATTCAATACTAATTTTTATCAATACTACATCATTATGAATGAGAATTTCGCGAAATTAGTCAGCTTTATAAAAGCTGCTTTTATTTAAAGTAACTTATATTTGGCTGCATAATTCGGCGATTTCTTAAAGTGCCTGCCATTTTAAGACAACATGGTGGATGAGGCTAACCAGTGAACTTGGTCAAGACCTTAGTAATTGCTGTGCACATGCTCACTCACATCGGAATCGGTTGATATATACGAGTACTGTCGCAGGCAAAAAATCAGATTTTTCAAAATGTCACACACGTTAGAAATTGAAACTGCTATATCTGAGCCATTTTTTAAGATAAAGACAAACAAAAAATGCTCCTGAATCCTTATATCAAGGTCAAATACTTAAGAAAGAAACCTTTTTCAATTTCTAATTTTTTTGCACCTCACTTTAAATATATATATATTTTAATTTAATGGCCGCCATTTTGAAACAAGTTGGCTGATGAAGCTGGCCAGCGAACATGGTCGAGATATTGATGCTATCCACATGCCTTCTTCCATCGAAATAGGTGAATACGTGTGGTATCGCGAGACAAATACAAGATCGTTTCAAAGTGTTATCCATGATAGAAATTCAAAGTGCTATAATTGAACCACTTTTTAAGATATAAACAAAAGAACAAATTTTCAGAAACAAAAACTGCTCCAGAATCTTTGTATCAAGGCCAAACACATAAAAAAAAAATCTTTTTCATTTTCCAATTTTTTAATACCTCATTTTAAATTTTAAATTACATTTTTTTTAAAAAATGGCAACCCTTTTGAAACAAGATGGCGAATGAAGCTGGCCAACGAACTCGGTCGAGACATTGGTATGTACTATGTACAGACCAAGTTACATTCAAATCGGTTCATAAATACGCCTGTTATCGCGTGACAAAAATCAGGTCGTTTTAAAATGTCAGCCACAATAGAAATTCAAAATGTTATAACTCAGCCATTTTTTTAGATATAGATGAAACAAAACCTGTTCCGGAATATTTGTATTAAGGTCAAACACATACGAAAAAACTCTTTTTCATTTTCCAATTTTTTGGTATCTCATTTTAAATTTAATTTTTTTAAAATTTTTTTAAATGGCCGCCATTTTGAAACAAGATGGCGGATGAAGCTGGCCAACGAACTCGGTTGAGTTATTTGTATGTACTATATACACACCAAGGTACATCCAAATCGGTTCATAAATACGTCTGTTATCATGTGGCAAAAATCAGGGCGTTTCAAAATGCCAGCCACACTAGAAATTCAAAATGCTCTAACTCAGCCATTTTTTAAGGTATAGACGAAACAAAAACTGCTCCCGAATCTTTTTATCGAGGTCAAACACATAAGAAAAAAATATGTTTTCAATTTTCAATTTTTTGGTACCACATTTCAAATTTAAATTTTTCTTAAAATTTAAATAGCCGCCATTTTTAAACAAAATGGCGGATGAAGCTGGCCAACGAACTCGGTCGAGACATTGGTATGTACTATGTACACACCGAATTACATCCAAATCGGTTCATAAATACGAGAGTTACAGTGTGACATAGGTCAGATATATATATCAATTTTGAACGGAGGGTGGTTTCGGGGTCAGGGGGTCATGATCGATGAAAATATACCAAAATTTTTTGAAATCGCTTTCCCCCGAACGGCTGCAATAGGTAGATTTTTGTAAAGAAAGCTACCTAACAATGATTAAGTGAATAGCGAGTATTATACTGTTGAAATTCAGATATTTGTTGTCGTTTACATGCCATATATTTCCCTTGGAATGACAAGGTTCTAACTGACAAAATCGGCTATATGACATCATCTACTGTGTATGTATTTATTTTTTTTTTTAATTTGAGCTGACATACACATTATTCTAGCGAGTGTTTTGAGAGTTAGTGATTTTCAGAAGGTTCTAACTGCTTGATTGGCTATATGGATAAATAAAACTTTTCTCATTTTTACAAAGCGACTAGTCGAAGTAATAAGAACCTGGTCATTCCAATGGAATTATATGTGAAAATATGTCTTTTGTCGTTTAGTTTTATAATCTAAGGATACCATTTGGAAAGAAAATACAGAAATCCATTTTTCCAGCTGAAATATTACATTTTTCCTTGTGAAGTTTTAGGTACTCAATACAATACATTTTGACAGATAAGATTAAATAAAGTAAACCAACTTGAATATTTATTTTCAAAGACTTGTATCTTAATTTAATGTCAAAGACTTGTATCTTAAAAAATATATGCAAACTACCAAAAGCACACAGTTTTGAAGACGGCAGATTTTACTTATCAGTATTCCGCTATAATGACAGTAACTATGAACCTGATAGCAGTTAAAAAAGAGGCAGCATGTAAAATTACGGAAGCCGGATTTGTTTAGAGAAGCTAAGTTAATTAAATGTATTTGCACATTTACATGATGTTAATATGATAAACATATATTAACAACTCCAGAATCGATACTTAAAAATGTTATTATGACAGTTTAAACTATCCCTGTAGTCAGTGTGTGCACAAAAATTGAGAAGCTTCGCACATGTTAGGTATGCGACTCCTACACGGCCTGTATGTGCATGTAGAATGCGAAATCTGTTACTCATGAGACCTTCACATTAGGGCATAGGTACAGTCGTGGAAAAAAAGTAAACAGCCCCTGCTAACTCTGCAACAAATTATCGTAGAAGAAAGTTACATGTACCAAGCGATTGGAAATGAAGTCTGCTTTTAAATAATGTATATAAAATTTGCTTAGGGAGGCATCTACATATCAAAACGAACCCAAACTTTGTGTGTTTTCAATAGCATTATCCAGTTTGACACCATAAATAACTCCTACACCCTTCAATTAGCCTAAATCCGAATTTTCGTGAAATTCGTACGATTAGTTTCAGAGAAATTAATTATTTTAAAATGAGCATATTTTAGGGTCTGTATCGAAGTTGAAGTTCAGTACTCGATTGTTGAAATGCTACAAAATTACTATGCCACTTCTTTAAATGTATTATTTCTTGCCAATATGACCATTTCACTTGCTTAATATGTTTCGAATATTGCTAGCCCAAATATTTCAATAAAATATGCAAAATATATTTTTTCAAATTAAGCTTTTCTGCACATCATGGATGGCCCCTTAAACCGTCATTTTGACGTTTTTTCATGATAATTCAAAAACTACTTGAAAGAAAAATTTGAAATTGAGAATTCGCATAAAGCAGGATATAATGCATATAAATCAATAAAAAAAAATTGTAGGTTGCAATTCATATTTTTCTCGAATATAAATTTCATAAATCATAATTCATATTATAAAATTTTTAAAATTACAAATTCAATGTATTTAAGTTTGGGTTTTTTAGTATTACAACCACACACAAAATTATCACATTAGGATTATTCAGGAGATATTAATAAAAATATGAAAATGTAATTTAACATTAGAATCTCTAAATTTTGAATGTTTATAATTCAAATGACTAGAAATTTCGTTTCTAGGCATAGTTTGATCCGAATATTTAAAATATATTGTCAAATTTGGGTGTTGCTATTGAAAAAACAAAGTTTGGTCTGGTTTGGATTAGTAGATGGGCTCCTAAGCAAATTTTATATACATCATTCAAAAATAGACTTTATTTCCAATCCATTAGTACCAGCAACTTTCTTCTATTATAATTAGTTGCAGAGTTAGTATTTTTCTCCACGACTGTACATATGCCATTGTCTCCGCCTGTGTACACTGCTGTCGTACTCATAACGTATCAGTATCACCATATGAAGCTGCTGCATAAAAATTTGAGACATGCTTACAAAGTGCCAAGTTACTTGACATTAATTAGAACTGTTGAGGGTCACAGAATGCCAGAAGGATTTTGATTTAATGAAACGTGCAAAGTGAGAAATGTCAGATAAGGTTTTGTTTTAACGCAATATACTTTACGTAAAAAATTAATTTAACTTACTTAACAGTTTGTGCGAGCCCAGTAATTATGTTAGAAATGAATAATTGCGTAAAACTTTATATTGAGACATTACTGGCCAGTTGTGCAGTCGCAAAGAAAAATAAAAAAAACAGAGGGTATAGCGCTTCAGGTATACAGGGTAACACTAAGAGAATGTACGCTACAGCTACGGGTGTACAGAAGTTTCTTTAAAAAATACAGAAGGTATACGGTGTATACTACCGTATACCACCCAATACTTTCCTGTTAGTGGCAACCCAACTATTGCAATATTATGATCTCCAGAACCTACGAGGTTACGTCGCGTCGTCCCAAAATATCATTCGTGTGCTGCCTATAGTAATTGTGTTCTTTATTTTAATATTAACTATTATGAATGCAATTTAAAATAGCTAAGTAACTGTCTCTTCCAGCATTTTCATGATAGCCTCTGGAAATAAGCTTTAAAATGTAAGGGAAAGGAAAAAAGGAAAAGAAACAGTTATATATTTGCAAAATAGTTACATAAATTTGAATACATTTCAGAAAATATATATCAAAGAAAATCTGTATCGAAAAAATTTCTGAGTAGGATTCAACCTCAAATATGTTGCTTACACATGCTCTGTGGTATTAAATTTTGCAACTTTGAAAAACTAAAAAGAAAATTAACTTTAACTTGCATCGTTATTTAATTTATCTTAATGGAAAAGGTACAAAATTCCATTTATTTCGTTTCCCTGGAGGGTGAAGTAAATTACATTTCGCGTCAGATTTCTGCAGATTTTTTTCTCCTGGGTGAATTTAATTTATTTACATGCGGCATATAACTTATTAAAAGTGTTTTACAAGAGAAATAATAATATGCTTAAGAATGAAATCGTTTTATCTAAATAAAAATTATAGTTTAATACGTATTTTGAATACCATAAAATGAGAAAAGAATCCTTTCAAAAATTAGTTTGTTAAAGTGAATATTTTAGTACTTTCCTTACATTTCTTCAGTATCCTTCATCATAATGTCATAAAAAATTTACTAGTCAATTCAAGCTTGATTACACACGATATTGCGATGTGATTATTTAGAAGAAAGACATACTTACCAATGTATGCCTTTTTGTTGCACTGTCCTTCATTCACCACGATTTGCCGAATATCTAAATATTGTGGTGATGCTCCATAGGGTGCAGCGTAATTCAGTGACATCTGTAAAACAGAGAATAAAACAAGAGACATGAATATATATATAATATACTATAATAATGAAAGTACATTCGTAAACTGAATGGGAATATATGCGTGAAAGCGAAGTATATAATGTAATAAAATAAGCCAAAATAGTAAAAAATTAAAAAATATGAGCTATAATTACAGTAAATTCTGTCTAAGGCGGAATCGATCGGGACCAAGAAAATTTTCCGTAGTAGACAATATTAAGCCTTAGACAAATTTTACTCTATGTCTATAGATTCACAGGGACTTGAAAATCTTCCCGAGTTAGACAGATTTTCGTCTTACATAGAGTTTACTGTATTATAAAAAATACATTAATGTACTCGTATGTCAAAATTTTAAATTATTAATTATAACTAAGCATGAAGATGTATTATAAATGATGAGTAATGTAAATCCAACAGCTTCCAAAGCATCGAAGAAGTAAATATGCAAAATGAAAATATAAAATATTGCAAGATCAAAATTAATAACGGAGATTGAAAAAACAAAAATAGAAAACTATGATTGTACCGTAGAATTTTCAGGGGATCTTCGCAAGCACAATGTACAATGCTTAATGAAGTGAAATGTTATTTCATTGAACATTGTTTGTATAAGCCTAGAAAATGACAATAATAAGCTCCCTATAACATATTATAAAGACAAGCTGAACAATGGATGAACTAAATTGGGAGAAGGAAGAAAAACTTAACCAGAAGAAGAAGAATAAAATGTAAACAAAATTTCTGAGCAAAAATTAGAGCAGTTTACCTACAACCCAACCAAATAGGATTAGAAAACATGGTGAATCGTGTGACAGTTTTGCCAGATGGGCAAAAGTGAATATTCCCAAACGGTTCTGAAAATTTCCCCAAATAAGAGATCCCCTTCCCCCCCTCCCCCCCAAAAAAATAGTCCACAACTCCTTTCTATTAAAAAAAAATATATATTACATTTAGCAATTTAAATAAAATTTAGCTTATCTATCTCAAAAGGCCGTTTTTTCTAAATTCCATGTGTGTCTTTTAACCCTTTCGGGACCGGCGGCTTTTGCACAAATATTATACGGTTGGCACCACTTTTGTTAAAAAGTTACCTTTACTTAAATAATAGAGGGCACCATGCTGTGGTCAGTAGTGGCCGGTGCACGTACATAGCAACGTCTTACTTAAATAATCACGAAAATGCTCTAATTAAAGAAAGCAAACATTACTTTTCTTTCTTAGTGGTGTCTAAAACAAATGCTGTATGCTCTTTTTGAAGGTGCATATATGCACCCATGGTCCCGAATGGGTTAAGAATGTCTGAATTTTGGATACTCTTAACAGAAGACTGCACTTTAGATTAAATATATGCATATGTGTGTGTTTATAAATTTATTTACACATTAAATCCCTATAGCATACAGTGTGAATAATAAGGGAGCTTAGGATTAATTTAGCTTAAATATATATGTACAGTCGTGGAAAAAAAAAGTAAGCACCCCTACTAACTCCTCAACAAATTATCGTAGATGAAAGTTACTGGTACCGAATGATTGTAAATAAAGTCTACTTTTAAATCACGTATATAAAATTTGCTTAGGGGGCCATCTACATATTAAAACTAACCATAACATGTTTTTTTTTCAATGGCAATACCCAATTTTAACGAGATATTTCAAATCTTTGGTTCAAACTATGCCTAGATACCAAATTTCAAGTCATTTTGAATGATAAGTTTTTGAATTATAAACGTTAAAAATTTAGGGCTTCTAATGTTAAATTACATTTTCATATTTTTATTTATATCTCCTGAAATTATGCTCCTAATGTACTAATTTTTTGTGTAGCAATAATACTAATATACCCAAACATAAATACGCTGAATTTGCAATTTTTATAATTTTATGATTGAATTATGAATTATAAAATTAATATTCGAAAAAATTATGAATTGCAACCTACCATTTTTTTTTATGGATTTAGTTTTATTAAGTCCTGCTTTATGGAAATCCAAAATTTCACATTTTTCTTCCTAGTAGTTTTCAAATTATGCTTTAAAAAAGGTAAAAGGATGGTTTAAGGGGCCGTCTATGATAGAAGTGATTAGATATTTTGAAATTTCTTCTGCTATTCTGTAATCTAGCAGGCTTCATTGACTACTTGAATAGCACTTAAGGTGCCTTGATCAAGAAGGGGGCTCTCTCGTAGTAATCGAGTAACGAACTGCAATTTGGATACAGCCCTTAAAATACGCTTGTTTTAAAATAATTAATTTCTCGGAAACTTATTGTACGAATTGCATAAATTTTTTTTAGGCTAATTGAAGGGTGTAGAGTTAATTTATGCTGTAAGAATTGTGTACTGCTATTGAAAAAAAAAACAAAGTTATGGTTCGTTTTAATATGTAGATGGCCCCCCTAAGCAAATTTTATATACGTCATTTAAAAGTAGACTTTATATCCAATCGTTCGGTACCAGTAACTTTCTTCTACGATACTTTGTTGAGGAGTTAGTAGGGGGTGTTTACTTTTTTCCCCCACGACTGTACACCGTAACTTCCTATTAACCCATTAACCGCCAAAACTATAACGTTGAGTTTTTCAACTTATTACCCGAACGTCGTTTGCCACCACAAGCTCTGAAAGATAAATTTAACTTTATTTGATCTTAAAATTTTGTGTCTTTAAGTAAGGCCAATTTTTTAATTAAAAAATAGTGGTGTGTATGTAAGTAATTAAAAAATGTGCATTTATTTTGACCGTTGCGTCAACGCAACACCAGCGGGTAATGGATTAATGTAATCTGAAGCTAAATTTTTGATGTTTTATAATAGTCCAAAGGAAATGTACGTTTTACCTTGCAAAAGGTCGGATAGAAGATTTTATATTTTTATTTTGCTTATACTGAGGTAAGCATGGAAAAACCAAGTTTTCTAACAAAATTTCTTAAGGCTAAATTTTCTGCGGCCAAAAAACAACAAAATTTTGGGACTTTTTTTGATTTTTTTTTAAATATTTCGAGATCCGTTGCCGTAGCATCTTATTTCTCAATTACAATATTAAAGAAGACAAAATTCTCTACAAATTTCATGTTTACAGTTTTTTTATGTACTCAATAGCAAGTGCAGTACGACATTTCAAAAATAAGAATTTTTTTCAATTTTCTTAAAAACCGTGAAAAACGTAGTTCTGCTCCGATTATTCAAATGTTTCCCACGGATTTAGTTGTGTATGTCGACTTCTAAAAATTGGTAGCAGTAAGTTATCTATTTGCAGACCCACGTCTTTATTTTCATCTCAACAGAAATTTTATATTCAATAAATTTATATAATTTTAAGAGTAGGGCAGAATATAGATGAATAAGACAATTTTCATATTTAGTCAGTAACTTTAAGTGTATACAATGTTAATTTCAAAGCATTGATTAAAAGAATACTTCAATATTTAGTAACTTATTGGCACGATAGTTTCAATTAAGAAAGAATTCTTGTTTAATTTTAATAATTTTAATAATTTAATATTTTTTATAATGCATAGATATTTTTCCAAGGATCAGTGGGATAGGTATGAAAATTTGCGAAAAACATATTTTATTCCACAATACAATGGTATATTTTATTACAATTATTGACAACATATGTTTTAATGTTTTATTGTTTTAAAAATAGCAAACATTGGATTGTACTTCCATATAAAAGGGGGAGGGGGGGGGTTCAAAAAATAAATATATTTTATGTAAGAAATACTTTTACTTTATAAAATAGCTACAGTAAAAATGACAACAGATTACTTTACTAACGTTATGTATTTATCTCTTGTAAAATTTAAAAATTCTGTCAATAAAATATTTGAGATTACTAATTTCATAAAAATATTTAAAAGATTAGTTTTAATAAATATTGTCAAAAAAATTTCCACTTATATCAATAAATATAACAAGAGATTATATCATTTTAGCATGCAAAAATATGTAAAACTTTAGGATTATCTATTAATTGCTTTAAAGCTCAAACAGAAAAACTTATTTTGGTTGTTGAAAAATACATTTTGTGGAACATTCCAATTTTCTGTAATATGTGCTTTTTGAAACTATATCTGTTTAATGATCTCAGTGATACCATTTATCAAATGAAATACCAATTTATTTATGATTGTAGACCATATTAACATTCTTGTTTTCGCATTGATCCCCTGTCTCATTCAACTCCACTTTCCCTACACAATAAAAAAAGATACGTAATATGACTGTATAAGCTAAATGCAAAAATGTATTTTAATAATACTAATTTCTACAGAGCTATTTAACAATATTTTTCTCTCTTTGATGGCGCTGTTGTAGAATTATTAACATCCCGTTTCAAAGGAATATCCTTATCTTGAATAAAAGATATATCTGGATTATGTTCACCTAGAGCTATAAAGCCGAAAAAGTACAAAAGTACAACATTAGATATTGATCTCAGGCATCCCATGAAAAAATTTATTTAAAAGTAATAAAATGCAAGCGAGATATTTGCCAAGAACGCTCCCGTAGGTTTAATATTACTTTGCGAATGTCTTCGTGTGACTAATTTAGTCTCATAATTCATATAACTTGTAACTTTAAACGCCTCAATACTACAACTACCGTGAAGTTTTTGAAAATGAATTCTGTATATACGGAATCCGGTCTTGAAAGAAAATATTATATATTTTAAAGAGAAAGAAAATTAATAATTATACCTGCTAAGATGGAAACCTGTTTAAAGCGGAATATATTTCGGTTCCTTTCTGTTCGGTTTCAAGGTTTTAATATAATCAATATTTGGCAAAGCTGATTACATAGTTCAGCATTACGTATTTAATGATTAAACACTTAAAATTTTCAAAATCCGGCTATTAGAGATTTATTAAAATTCTCGTGGTAAATTTTCTTTTTAAAGGGGGGAAGGGGGGCACCAAAATCCGTGTTTGCCACGGGTACAAAAAAGGCTAGTTTCGGCCCTGAAACACATAATTTACTGCAACCAATATATAGAAGTTGACATACACGATTAAATCCGAGGCAAACATTTGAATAATCGGGGCAGAAACTACGTTTTTCACGGTTTTTAAGAAAATTGGAGAAAATGTCCTATTTTTGAAATGGCGTACTGCGCTTGCTATTGAGTGTATAAAAAAGTTGTAAATATGACAGTTGTAGAGAATTTTATTCTCTTTAATATTGTAATTGACAAATAATATGCTACGGCAACGAATCTCGAGATATTTAAAAGAAATAAAAAAAGCCTAAAATTTTGTTGTTTTTTGGCTACAGAAAATGTAGCCTTAAGAAATTTTGTTAGAAAACTTGGTTTTTCCATGCTTGCCTCAGTATAAACAAATTAAAAAAAATAAAATCTTCTCCCCGAACTTTTGCAAGGTAACCCCCCTTTTTTTGGTACATTTCCCCTGGACTATAATCAGCGCTGGTCACTTTTTAAATGGAATAAGGGATAAATGAGATTGCCTCTCCATATATTTTATAAATTAAAAATAAAATTTCAAAGAATGAAAAAAAGTTGTTTCCTATCTTTGTTGGGGCTGCTGTAAGCGCTGGTCCTAAGTATATTTTACGAGAGGGGGGCGTCTCTTCCTCCGTACGGCCAGTTTTGCATGTAACCAGACCTTGGTTGTTACAGAAACACGTGGGATAGCTGCTTCTTATATGCAGTACCACTATTTCGAAATAGGAATCGTTGCATATTCAAACTCAGAAGGTTTGCTACAAATAAGGCCAATATTACTATTCGGAAATAGCGGTATGTCTATGTTGCGCGGTTCGACACTCCTGTTATATAACTTGGAGGTAAATTATATTTAAATAATGCAATTTAAAATGAGAAATAAAGGTGATCAATGTAAAAAAAACATTTTAAGAGATAAGATTATTTCTATATTAGAAGACCACTTATTTCTTTATAATGGTTTTCATGCAAAATAAAGTGAAATCATTCCAGGCATTCCATTTCATTATACGGCCAATATTTTTATTCGGAAATGGATGGTGAATGTTTGGTTAGGTTATCAAAAATCCTAACTGAGGGCGGCTTATAACCCAAAGCAAAAAATTAAACCACCTCTCAACGATTGCTTTCTTTTCCTGACGCTAAGTAACAGTGTGGAAAACCAAAGTATGTCATAAATTGCGGAATCGCCATCAATACTCATATAAAATTTAATTATATTAAGATAAAAAAGTCCGTCCTGCCAGTTCCGGGAGGAAGAGGTAGCTTTCATATTCCTTATTTTTTAAAAGCAAGTTTATATTATTCAAACACACGAAGCGCAATTTAGTGGAAACCGATTATAGGAGATTCAATACTAATTTTATCAATACTAAATCATTATGAATGAGAATTTCGCGAAATTAGTCAGCTTTATCCAAACTGCTTTTATTTAAAGTAACTTATATTTGGTTGCCAAATTCAGCGATATATTGAAGTTCCTGCCATTTTAAGACAACATGGTGGATGAGGCTAACGAGTGAACTTGGTCGAGACCTTAGTAATTCCTGTGCACATGCTCACTCACATCGGAATCGGTTGATAGTGCTGTCGCAGACAAAAAATCATATTTTTCAAAATGTCCCCTACATTAGAAATTGAAACTGCTATATCTGAGCCATTTTTTAAGATAAAGACAAAACAAAAAATGCTCCGGAATCCTTATATGAAAGTCAAATACTTAAGAAAGAAACCTTTTTCAATTTCTTATTTTTTTGCACATCAATTGAAATATATATATTTTTAATTTAATGGCCGCCATTTTGAAACAAGATGACGGATGAAGCTGGCCAGTGAACTTGGTCGAGACATTACGATATAGTATCCACATGCCTTCTTACATCGAAATAGGTTAATAAATACGCGTGTTATCACGTGACAAATATCAGATCGTTTCAAAATGTCAGCCATGCTAGAAATTGAAAGTGCTATAATTCAACTATTTTTAAAGATATATACGAAACAAAAACTGCTCCGGAATCTTTGTATCAAGGTCAAACACATAAAAAAATCTTTTTCATTTTTCAATTTTTTGATAATTCATTTAAAATTTAAAATTTAATTTTTTTAAATAGCAGCCCTTTTGAAACAAGACGGCGAATGAAACTAGCCAACGAACTCAATCGAGACATTGCTATGTACTATGTACACACCAAGTTACATCCAAATCGGTTCATAAATACGCCTGTTATCGCGTGACAAAAATCAGGTCGTTTCAAAATGCCAGCCACAATAGAAATTCAAAATGCTATAACTCAGCCAATTTTTTAGATATAGACGAAACAAAAACTGTTCCGGAATCTTTGTATTAAGGTCAAACACATACAAAAAAAATTTTTTTCATTTTCCAATTTTTTGGAACCTCATTTTAAATTTTAATAAAAAAAAATTAAATGGCCACCTTTTTGAAACAAGATGGCGGATGAAGCTGGCGAACGAACTCGGTCGAGACATTGGTACGTATTATGTATACACCAAGGTACATCCAAATCGGTTCATAAATACGTCTGTTATCGCGTGACAAAATCAGGTCGTTTCAAAATGCCAGCCAAGCTAGAAATTCAAAGTGCTATAACTCAGCTGTTTTTTAAGATATAGACGAAACAAAATATGCTCCGGAATATTTGTATTAATGTCAAACACATAGGAAAAAATATTTTTAAATTTTCCATTTTTTGGTACCACATTTCAAATTTAAATTTTTTTTTAAAAATTTATATGGCCGCCATTTTGAAACAAGATGGCGGATGAAGTTGGCCAACGAACTCGGTCGAGGCATTGGTATGCACTATCTATACACTAAGATACGTCCAAATCGGTTCATAAATACGAGAGTTACAGTGTGACAAAGATCAGATATATATATATATATATCAACTTTTGAACGGAGGATGGTTTCGTGGTCTGGGGGGTCATGATTGATGAAAATATACCAAAATTTTTTGAAATCGCTTTCCTCCGAATGGCTGCAATAGGTAGCTTTTTGTAATGAAAGCTACCTAAAATAAATTATACATTGAAATTTGTTTTCTCACCAATAGTCGCAACGCTATTGCAATCCTCCCTCCATAATAAAGGATTTAAATGCTATTTTTCAGTCTCTCATAATAGGCTGCAGAAATTCTGTGTTTATATTTAATTAGAATTTTTTAATAACATTAAAATTCAAATTATTGCACAATTTTTATAAAAAATGCATAATATAACAATAATGTCACTCTTCATGTGAAGATTTTGGACCGCCTTAGTTTTATTTATTTATTTTTCTTTTGACATCATATAACGCCACAGAAACTCTATACATAAACGAATTTTAGAGATAAAGTACACGAGTCAAGACAAATATTTTATATTTATATACATACTATAATAATGAAAATTTGCCATCTTATTTTATTTACGTCTAGTTATTTTATGTATCTGTATAGTATATTTATGTAGGCAGATTCAGAATAACTGATCAATAATTTGGAGGGAGGTCTGGATCATAAAACAAACCAATGATAACATAGTAACATATGGTCGCAAAAACAAAACATAGGTTCAGGAGAGCGCTGCATATCAGCTTGTGAACTGGTGAAAAGATGGTAGTATTTATTATGGCATGGCCGATTAACTGTCTGAAGGATAGTTGTTGAAGGGGTATTGCCATCCGTGCTGGTATTTCCAAGGGAACATAACCTTTATTTATGCAGCGGTAATGCAGGTTCTAAGAAAACCACAGAAAGTCAGACAGACAACAGTAACAATGGTTCGAACAAAACACCTCCATCTCTACCAGCTTTCAAATCAGAACTTCTCAGTCGCTGGGAGTTTGTGGAAAGAGTATGTAAAGGTTGTCAGTTGGAAGGGATGATGCATAGCATGATATCCCAGTTGACTCTAGCATGAACCTGGTTGCAAGAGTTGTTGCATAAGATGGAGCAAGTGATTATACCAGGAATATTCACCCACATTCGGTGGTCGATGTAAAGCCTGTTTTAATTCCCAAGCCTTCAACTTACATTACTTTCTATTAACGTACTGTCATTTTTTTTTTAAATTATTGCTGTCAAAAAGCCTTTTAAAATCACATGTGATTTCTTATGCACGACTAGTAGAAAGAATTAAATCATTTTGCTCATACAACTCTGCGATTATTGTCTATGTCTTTGTGACCGTGAAGAAGTTTATGTTTTATATTTGCGACCCGATGTTCGTGCGTTATTACTGCTTAGTTTTTTATTGCTGACCTCCCAGTAAATTACTAAAGGGTCATTCCATGTCAATTATTGTAGGGGCTCCTAATAGACCCCATTCAATTTTTATGTAATCGCTATAGGAGAAGTCTGAAATGGACATCTGCAAACTGTCAGTCAGAAATAGTATATTTAGGCACCAGGGGCGCTTCTGTAAAGTTCACTATTTCAATGTCGTAGGAAAAACAGTCAAATCACAAAATTTGTCATCTTATTGTCCATCAAGCAAGAACTTTTACATATATCAAATATACTATTTAGTAGAACTTTTTGTCCTTAAAACCATAATTACAGTATTAAAAGTCAGAAGTGGATATATACATCATTACTTTGCCTCAATCTAGACCATACAGACTGTTGCGATGAATTTGACTCTTACTTTAACGAGCTGTAACTACAGAAAAATATACTTTAAAAGTTTGTTACTTCAGCAATTAAGTACTTAAGGACATTTTATAGATTTGTAGCAGTTGTAACCTCTGCTTAAATGTGCTTATCTTTGAAGTCCCTATAAAATTAAATTAATAAATAATCAAATTATTGGTTAAGTAATGGTTTTACACTGAAAATATTAGCAATAAAACGTCAATGTTGCAGAAATATTTGATTTATATCTGAAATATTGACAATGAAGTGGCAAAATATTTCTTGACACCGTCCATGTATGAGTGGCAAAATATTGACACCCCAATGTTGATAAATTGAAAATATAGCCAATATTTGCAAAGATGTAGCCAATATATTGATTAGATTTATATTTTGTATTTATGTTTTTAAAATATAAATTTCGAATTTTATAGCTTATGTCAAAGCCTAATTTTGGGACATTTGGTAGTAGAGGGTCAATCCATTGGTTGGATGTATTTATAGAAAATTTGGATCCGTTTATACGAATTCTCCGTCCCAACCCTCTCCCCACAAAAAATGAAAAAAATAACAGCCAAAACTACTAGATCTTTACCAACCAACTCTATACCGTGTCCGAAAACAAACTCCTAATTTCCAGCACTCTGCGCTGTGTTACATTGTGAAATAGTTTAAAATAAGGAATTAGCTTAAAAAATTGAAAATTCTAAAATAATTTCAGAATTTATCTATTAGTTAATATTCTTTTAAACAGTGAAATATATCTTCTAAGAAAGTGAATCCCAGAGAACATATTATTCTAGCCTATCAAGAGATTTTAAATTGAAATTAAGTCCAACTTTTCTCTTAAATGGTGAATTACAGTTTTATGCAATAATTAGTACGAAAAGATAAAGAGTAAAAAAGAAAAAAAGAAAGGAAAATGTATAGAAAAATGATAGAGTATTGATAGTAAACAAACTATAAGCATCAATTAAGAGGAATAGGAGGAAATTTAATGAATTAGATTATTAAAGGAATTTGTAAAAAATTAGTAATGGTTTTACACAAAGAATTGGGTATTATCGATTTTCGAATCGTATACAGCCTTTTTTCGCGTTCCATATTTAACTAAGAAATCTTCAAAATCTATATTTTAAGGCACAAACGCATTCGTCTGTAACGCTAAACACAAAAATGACCCTAACTGCTGGACCATGCTCTAGAGCTTTTGCTTTGATTGCATGTATCTTCGCTTCTATAAAATATATAAATATTATAAGTAATTATAAGTATCGTAATTATAAGTATCGTACAATTCCAATCTTTACTCTGTCGAACAGAATAAAATAATACACTTTCAAATACAGTTTGTTTGAAAACTGTAACTTAATTTTTCGATTACAAAAAATAAAATAATTTATAAGCATGTGATCTATCAACTCGCGAGGTAAAAATAAGCATTTGTTTTCTAGAATAATGTTACATAACATTTTCCGTAAAATAAATAAATGTAAAGTAAATATGCAAAATTCAAACTGATCTGGCAGTTTATCACAACTGACGATTTATAGCTTAGTTTGGAGAGGGCAACGACTTGTGCTATTATTTAAAACTAAGGACATCTCATGTTTGAAATTAAATAAAGAAGTGAACTCATTTTCATGTCTCCTAAATTCAACATATTATAGATAGGGGACAGGAAGTAGAAAGGAGACGGCAGTAGGAGTGGGACAACACTAATTTTGCTTAGTCAAATGACCCACTCCACGCAAGAAAATAAAAGGATGTTCTTAGGTGAAAACAAAAACAAAAATTTACGGGATACAAATATTCTAAACTTTTCAACTCTTTGTTAAAACAATTTTTGTTATAAACAATAAAATCACTTTTTAAATGATATAAATAAAAATATAAATGGTTAAGAATAAGTATTAAAATTCAGAAAGTTAACACAGATAAAATTAAGAGAATGTTTAAAAAGACAAGTGAAAAATTTAATACAGCAACATAATATAAACGAGAGTAAACATCCCATATCTAGGAAACTTTTTACCTTATTTTCCGTAAGGTGCTGTTGGGACTTGAAGAACTCGGTGTATGACCGAGAAAGTCGTGTAAGACTGAATTTAAAATGTAATCATATAAAACCCACTTTGAATGTGTTTATTAAGATGCAACTATAGCGGTTCATTCTTATTTAATTCCTTTTTTATTGTATCACTCTGTGGGGGAGAGAAGGGGGTAAGCACGGTATTTAAAAGCTATGCAAACAAGTTCAAGATCTAAATGCTTAAAGTCAAATCTGAAAGAAAAGGGGCGAAAGTAGCGTGACAGTTGAGTTTGCTGATCCTATCATGTGGACATTTGCCAAGCGAAATGGTAAACAGAACAAAAACTTTTTGTGCCAGTTGGCAAAACATTAAAAACAAATAGTTTCACAATGAAAAAAATGAGGGAAGATTCAAAACAGTTTCAAATTAATAGAATTTTTCAATTACATCAAATGAATGTCTGGTGTAATAGCTATAGTAGTGTAGCATATTTTCCCAAATCAGTATGGCGGCGTGGTACCAGAAGTTATGCAAATTTAAGACAACCTCTTAAAAAAAAAAAAAAAAAAAAAAAAAAAAAAAAAAAAAAAAAAAATGTATATATACATTGAAAGAAAACCCTGCTCTCTATGAAATATAAAGAAAATTACCTTTTTAATGCCTGTCAGCTTTTGAAAATGGCAATAAGTAAAATAAAGCGTGAGAAATATTTCATGCAATTTTTTTTTTTTTTTTTATGCAAACATATGACCCACATGTAATTTATTTTCAAAGTAATACGCAAACGAATTAGGCTTTTTTTAAAGCACATAATCGATAAGCATTGTTACATAATAAACTGATTTCCATTAAAATCTATTTTAATATGAAAAATACACACAAAAGTGACAATTTCACATATTATATACAGGGTGTCCAGCGAATAAGACCCTGATTTCAAAATTAAATATCTCAAAAACAAAGATCAATAGAATTATGCGGTAAACGGTTTGTTTATTAGCTAAGCTGAAAAAATGTTATACAGAAGTTTCAAAATTTAGTTGAAAAAACCGTTAACAGATAGCGCTGTAATAGCAATGCCTATAAATTTTGCTTCTGAGCCCAAAGCACTAGCGTCTCTATGGAAAAACGAAAATTGGGAAAGTCCACTTTTTCGTTGGGTGTATGTGCTGAAGTGGAGCCATTTGGTCACAGAATTATTGCATCAGCTTTAATCTTAGAGACTTTCAATTAGTAGAATTTTCAATAAAAGGTTTAGAAATCATTCTATAAGAACTTATTAAAATATTTCATTAAGTTTAATTTTTAATGTCATATAATTATTTAAATCAAAATGCATGTATTTAGAAAAATAATTTTTTACTTTTTATATATTTTTTATATTTTAAATCACGGCATAATATTTTGGTTTTAGCACAACACATATATTTCTTTTCCTTGCAAACAAAGTTTTAGGGACAGTATATATGCATTAAATTATTTAATTTTTGAAAGGAATTGATGATATGTCATATCATCAAGATCGAAGTAAAAGTATTTTAGAGGCTGCACTCCTTTCCAAACCTTAGAATCATATCGCTAGAAGCTGCACCTGCACCTGCACCATACTTCTAAGCTGAATGATAAAAAAAAAAAAAAAATGAAAGTGAGTTTTTAAAATTCAAATGATTTTTTTAACTTAATTATGTTTTTAAAAATAGAAACTTTGTATTTTTTCATTCAAACTATTTTCTACAATTTAAAAAAAATGATTTATGAATCATTATTATAAATTCTCAATGATTTAAAAAAAAGGGTTTATTTTAGCCTAATTAAATTTTAAAACTAGAAACTTTGGATTTTTTTATTCAAACTTTTTACACAATTTAAATAAATATTAAAAAGTTAAAGATTTCCAATTTTTTCGAATCCTCCTCTGCTTGGATTCGATTCCACGATTTGCCAATTAGGAGAGAAAAGACATACCACAGAGATACTGGTATCCAGACCGAAATAGCTTATAAGAAAATCTCAATTCTGTCAACACATGGCTCCGCTTCTGCACATCACCCAAATAAAATATTTTAATAAGTTCTTATACAGTAGCGCTCAAAAGTATTTTGACAAAGATAATAATTGACTTAAATAAAAGCAATAATTAAATTCAAAAATCAATCATTTATTTTATTTAACCATATTCAATGTTTTACAGAATTTTAGCAAATCGACTAGAGTCCTTCACGGGTCGGGTTGTACCCGACCATTTTAAGTCAACCCGCAACCCGACCCGAACTTGAAAAAAGAAAATTCCCTCGACCCTCTACTCGACCCGAAGCCGCAAAAAGTAAGTTTTGGCAACCCGCAACCCGACCCAAAACCCAGATATTTCAACCCGAACTCGCTATATTTCACCCAGCAACCCGACCCGAACCGCAATGAAAGAAATGTAAATCATGTTTTAATGTCATTATGAAAAAAATTCTACAATTGTATCGCTAATACCATTTTTATATTTTTCATAGAAGAATTAACAAATCTATTTTCTATAATATTGAAATATAGTAAAACCTCTGTATAGTGGACAACTCGGGATCGTTAAGTAAAGTCAAACATCGGGTCGGATTATCCCGAATTTTGTTTTTTCGTCTGAGAATGAATCTAATTTTATTTGCAGGTCGGGTTCACACTAGAAAAATTCTTGCGGGTCAAATATAAATTTTTTGCCACTCAGATTGTTGGCATTTTCGCAAAAAGTTTGAGCACAAATATGTTTACCCAAAAATTTGAGTGGCAAAAAACTTATATATGACTCGCAAGAATTTTTTTAGTGTGACCTCGACCTGCAAAAAGAAAATTAGATTCATTCCGAGCAGAAAAAACAAAATTCGGGATAACCCGACCCGATGTTTGACTCTATTTAACCATCCCGGGGTGTCCACTATTCAAAAGTTTTACTACACTGGGTTTCAAAATGATATGAACACCCAGTTTTTCAAGCATCAAAAAGAAGAAAATATTACAAAACAAACTGAAGTCTAATCAATGTTAAAAATAGACCAAATCCTTTTATTTTATAACAAAATATAATTGAAACAGCGATTTATACATAAAATAATATGGTTTTCTCCATTTTTCGGTGTTTCGTAATGATATGAACACTGCCCAAAAATATAGATTAATGTCCAGTATATGCATCAGACCTTTTAATTAATGTAAAAACGCTATCAAGAATGGAGTGAACAAGCTTTTTAATGTATTGTAATCGATTTCCTTCCAGTGGAAGATGATAGCAGCGATTAATTCTGAAATTGTAGCATATTGTTTTCCATTTGCGTAAACAGCTCTAACCAATAGGCTCCATACATTTTCCATTGGATTTAAATTAGGAGAAACAGATGGCCATGGAATTACATGTACACCATTATTAAGAAACCATTCTCAAATGCTGTTTGCCGTGTGGGTGTAGGCATTGTCTTGTTGAAACACCCAGAGAGGTCCGCCAATTTCCTCAGCAAATGGCAGCAAGTTTTCTTCATGTAGATCGTGGTAGGTTAATGCACTCATTCTTCCGGAGAGAAACGCAATGTAGACCTTACCATAAAATCAAGACGCATCCCAAACGATGAGTGAACCTCCACCCTGCTGCCGTTTTGAAAACATTTCTGGTTTCTTGCGCAAATCGTATGCCAATAATCAGAATAACTGTCCGGACCATCCAAATTGAATTTTGTTTCATCGGAAAATATTGCTCTTTCATATTCTAACTTCCAGGACATGGGATCTTTTGCCCAATCCAGGCGATGCTGATGATGCATTTTATTCATACGTTATTGGGACTTTCTTTTCTTGTACCTCATCACCTTAGAGCTCTTGACTACTCTGGACAAGGTATTTTTGACACTACAATTACTGGATCGTTTGAAACTTGCCTAAAGTTCTTTTCCCATTGCTCATTCTTTTTATAATGGCTCTTTTTTTCGTTTTTTGACAGCTTTGGCGGACGTCACGGAGACTTCTTTGCTTCATAATCGTTTTTAATCGAAACAAATTTAATTTTAAACCTGGAGATCTTTTCAATTTTTTTGAGATAGCTCTGGCCAAAAGTCCTTGATCCTTAAAAGCCACAATTTTACCTTTCACAAAACCACTTAAAGCGCATTTACGACCCACACTTCTAGAACTCACTTTGCAATCAGGTTTGGAAATTTCCTAGTCTGCGAACTATCTTTGTATGCTAAACTAATTTGCATACTTCGGTTTCTTCTTCTCGGAGTGGCATTCAATATTCCTGTACAGTTTCCATGCTCGTTTAGTGATAATTTCGATCAATGTTCATAACATTTTGCAACACCATTTTTTACATAATCCATATTTTCAATTAACTTAAAGTTTGATATTTCGTTTACAGCTATGCATTATGTAAAATGAGTGTATTTGTCTCAAGAATAGAGTTTCCTGTTAATTGCTAATTAATTTTTGCCAGGATATCGCAAAATTACTAGGTATTCATATCATTATGAAACCTAGTGTATATTTCAATATTACAGAATATGGATTTGTTAATTCTTCTACACTCTAAATAAAAAAGAGTGACTATTCACTCCGGAGGAGTGAATAGTCACTCTATCGCAGAGTCAAAATATGTCCGATCTCTTCAGAGTGACTATTCACTCTGAGCCAAAGTGAAATTTTTGACTCTCTGAAAGAGTGAATAGTCACTCCTTGAAAGTGAATATCCACTCTAAACAGGGGTGGATAATCACTCTTTCGGAGGAGTGACTATTCACTCTTGCTAAAGGAGTGCAGTTTTTCACCCCTGGTAGGAGTGAATAGTCACTCTTTCACAGGAGTGACTGTTCATTTTTTTGTAGTGGGTTGTTTTTTTTATTTTGCTTTTATGGTCATTTTAAGAGAATCGCATCTTTTACGGCATGAAATGGAAATAGATAAAGCGTGGTAAAGATTGGAATAAAATACTTTATTAGCAATATTTATTTAATTCATAGTTTGCAACACTAATTGAACTTTTAAGGAAAAATTCAGTTAAAGTTAGATAAGAATTTAAATTAGATTACTGACAGAAATAAACTAAAAAATTTTATTCCAATCTTATCCTTTGTGTTTGCTTTTATTGCATGCCCTATAAAGATATTACTTTTAAAGTTTTATTAATAACTTTCTAATAGGTGGATGTTATGTGTTTAACAATGTATTATCTCGTTTTAATTTTTGTTTTAAATATAAAACCGTACTTTTTCCTTAAATTATTGCTATTTTTGCAAAGTTCTATTGTTCTAAAACATTTTTAATCTTTCCATTTAAACGCAATACTTATAAACTCACTTCTTTTAAAAATAAGTTCTAAGCATGATTTAAATGTTAAGTATGTGTATTTTTTTTTTTTTTTATCCGCTGTGATTTTCTTTTGTTTTATTTAATATGAACATGGAATCTAAATTTTGAGTTCTCTGGAATATGTATATTTTTTTCTTTTAAACATATTCCTTAACTTAATCATAGTTTTTAATTTTCGTCCGTTATTGCCATAAGCCACAATAAGCCATATTTAATTTAAATTTTTTATTCGCGTAGATATTGTATTTTGTGACTATGAGCAAAATAGATTTTATATGTTTTATAGGAAAAGATTGACCTTGGAAATAGAAAAAAAGGAAACTTAAAAATAAAGTAAATGACTGCATTAGAAATATTCTTTTTGTTTTTAAAACATTTTAGTGTAAAAAAGTGGTTATTAATCTCTTCAAAAAAAATATTCAGTCCTGTATTATGTAAGTAAATATGACCATTTTAAAAAATATGCTAAAGCAGTCTTATCCATAAACTTCAAAACAGGCATAAAAAAACATTTTATTCCAATGCTTAAATATCATGTTTTTTTGTTTAGCGTCAAAAATTACGTGTACAAAAACTTAGAAAATGTTTTTATAATAGAAGGAAATTTAATAACTGATGCAGAATATCTATAATTAAAATTTTTTATATTACTCAGGCTCGAAATTTTAAAATCATAACCCGCAGAAAAATGTTTACATACAATTAAAAAAATTAATATACAGTAAAACCTCCCTAAGGCGAGCACGTACCGTTCCATTAAAATTGGGTCATTCCGAGAGGTGGTCTCTTAATAGAGGTCATGTTTAAATTTATATTTTAATTGTTTAAGAATGGTAACAATGTTACTAAAATTTATTTTCCACATTTGGAAAAAATGCAGAGTTTTAAAAATGAATACATTGAGCTTTGCTTTAATTTTACAGTTTTATATTTTATAATTTTTATCTCCAAGTCCTTTCGAAGTTCAGTAAATAAATGCATTTTTTTGTGGACGGGAAGAAATTATGACGATTTCATTACTTTATCTATTTCTTTGAGAGTTTTCCGACAGAGGAGTTTATTGACCGTCATTCTTAATATGTATTCAGAGTTAAATTCATTGCCTAAAAAGGCACAAAGGGACTTAAAATCTCTTAAAAACACTTTAAAGTTACCGGGATAAAAAAAAAATGCTAAACTTAGCTTAGAAGTTTGATGAATAATGCACTCTCCGGAATTATTTTTTAATAAAACCTTCTTCAAGCAACCAGGAAAAAACGGAATGTATTTCATTTTCTTCAAAGAAATCGATTTCTCATGGAGGGAGTTGAACTGGGATGGTCTCTGAATGGAGGTAAAATTATTATTGAGCCTATGGGAATAAATTTCGTTCCATGAGAAAATGGTCGTTCAGGGAGGTGGTCGCCTAATGGAGTTGGTCGCACAGTGAGGTTGCACTGTACCAACCTTTTCGTAATATCATAAACATCAAATATCATATTTAACTCCGAAACAATAATAAATACACTTAACTGTATATAATATGAAATCAGTAATAAACAAACAAACAAAAAAAATCTCATGTAACGGCAAATTAATGTTTTCGAATGTGTCTCCTACGAAATTGATACAGATATCTTCTCTTATGAGTCAGTCACCCTTTCAAATGAAAGACATAAAACTTTTTTATTTTGATCGCTGGCAAAAATAATTTGCAACACAGCATTGAGAGGGAAGAATTATTTACACTCATTTTTTTTAATTCACATTTCCCCGAACTAATGAAGTTTTGATTATTTTTTTGCTAAGCATTGTGCATATTAGAGGTCTGCGGGGGCTGAAATTTCCAAGCCCGGACCCGGCCCGACTCATAGAAAAAAATTTCGGCCCGGGCCGTAGAAAAAAAATTGGCCCGACCCGGCCCGGTAAAAAACTTAAAAGTTTGGCCCGAGCCCGGCACGCACGGAAAAAAAGTTAAAATCTCGGCCCGAGTGAATTTCAACAAAACATTGATTTCTTTTTTTGAAGCATTAAAAATCTGAAAAATGCTATACAGTAAGACGGAATTGCATAGAAAAGGAAAAAAATGAGTTATAGACAAGTTCCCTTCTTAGCGAATGTAAATGTATTATATATTCTTTTCTTATGTATTAGTATATTAATTATGCATTTATCAACACGTTAGTTTGTTTAAAACTGGGTTCCGTCATATGCAGAATCTTTTTCACACATTTTATTGCGTTTTAATTTAGCTATATTTTAATAAGCGCAGAAATCTAGTGTTCTTTAAAAAGAATAAATTTTAATGTTTAAGTGTAGAATAATGTCCATTTGAAAATGTATGCATTTTTTGCAAAAATATTTGGGCCAGGCCTAATTTTACTGACCTTTGAATGGACCAGGCCACGCTGAGACAACGATTTTCATACGGGCTGGGTCAAAAATAGGACTGAAAATTTTGGGCCGTGAAGACTCGCAATGAACCAGTCCCGGCTTTGTACAGAAAAGAATAAGTTAGGCCCGGTCCGAGCCTTCAGAAAAAAGTGTGGCGCGGGCCCAGCCCGAGTTCCGTGAGGGAAAATCGGCCCGAGCGCGAGCCGGCCCGTGCAGATCTCTAGTGCGTATTCAATTGTTAAAAGAATTATATTTCAAACCGCTACATGAAGAAATATAACAGACAATCACTTTTGAACACTCTAACGATCAATCTTTTTCCATACAACATACAACTATTTTGCTACTAATCTTAACATTCCACATATCTACACGGATAAATGCTTAAAATTAAATAAGACTTACCTTTATTTTATGTATTCCATAAAGAATAATTTTAATGATATCCTAATCTGTTAACCCTAAGATGGCGGACAAAAAAGTGATCATTTTTCTTATCTTTTAAGGGTGTCGTCGCCTTGCTGCTCTGATTGGTTAATAAGCAATGCATACGTAAGTCACTCTTTCAGGAGTGAAACATTTCACTCCTTTCTAGAGAGGGGAAAATTCCACTCTTTAAGGAGTGTATTTTTATAAAATCCACTCCAAAAAGAGTAAAAATGTCTGTCACTCTTTCAAAGAGTGAACTTTTGACTCCTCCCAATTTTAGAGTGTATGGAAAATATAAAAATGGTATTAGAGATACAATTGTAGATTTTTTTTTCATAATGACATTAAAACATGATTTACTTTTCTTTCATTGCGGGTTAGGGTTGTTTTGTAGGTTGAAATATTGCGGGTTCAGGTCGGATGCGATTTGAAATATCTCGGGTCCGGGTGGGGTTGCAGTTTGCCAAAAATTATTTTTGCGACTTCGGGTCGAGGAAATTTTTGTCGAGTTCGGGTCGGGTTGCGTGTTGACTTAAAATGGAATTTGCGGGTTCGGGTCGGGTAAGAACGCTAGTTCATTTGCTAAAATTCTGTAAAACATTGCATATGGTTACATAAAATAAATGATGATTGATTTTTATATTTAATTATCGCTTTTATTTAAGTCAATCATTATCTTTGTCAAAATACTTTGAATGCTACTGTATAATGATTTCTAAACTTTTTATTGAAAATTCTATTGACTGAAATTCTCTAAGATTGAGGCTGATGCATAATTCTGTGACCAGATGTCTCCACATCTGCACATCAACCGAACGAAAAAGTGGACTTTTCCCAATTATTGGTCTTCCATAGGGAGCCATCTAGGAATAAGACGCTAGTATTCTGGACTTCGAAGAACAATTTATAGGCATTGCGATTACAGTTCCATCTGTTAACGGTTTTTTCAACTAAATTTTGAAACTTCTATATAACATTTTTACAGCTTAGCTAATAAACAAACCGTTTACCGCATAATTCTATTGATCTTTGTTTTTGAGATATTTAATTTAGAAATCAGGGTCTTATTCGCTGGACACCTTGTAGACTATATTTATTAATGAAGGGGAAATAAACATACAAAACACTATAAAATTCATCAAGATGTTGATTATTGATATTTTTTTAACTTTTTCCTTTAAAGAAAATATGAGCGAAAAACACGATGACTTCCTTTTACATACAATGAGACTTATCAGATTTCCCATAGTATTTTTTGACAATGAAACTTGAAGTCATTTATTTACCAATACTAATTATCCCTTTACACACGAGATTTATTGTTATTAAAAACAGTTAATGATTAATTTATAAATTTAAGGGAAGAAGAATATAGCTTTTGGGAGAAACGTTGTAAAAATGTGCAAAAATAAGTAAGCTAAATGTAATTGTAAAAAATGATGTAATTGTATGAGTTTTACACCTATTGTATAAAAGTTAGCAAGTATGCTTTTTTATTTAAGATAAAATAAATAATTCAATTAGTAGGATAAATTAGACAATGAATTCTGTAGAAACCATGGTAGAAAAAGGGCCGATGTCTATTCTTGACATTTTAAGTAAAAGATGATTTAAGGTTTTTCATTATTTTATTTTTATTTTTTGAATTATTACTTCAAAAAATAATTTTCTTGAAGAATAAATCAGAAGTACATTGGTATTTATGTTTGTTTCTCATGATTATTGTGAAGTAGCTGGTGCACAGAGAAAAAAAAATAAAGGAAGGAGATTGTTATAGAATGGTGATTATTACGGTATGAATTAAAAAGAGGACTTTGGCATTTTTATGCTATACCATTATAATATTAGATAAGTTTGCTAATTATGCCACACTAAATAACTTCAGAAAAACTTCCTGATATCGCAAAAACTTTTCAAAAATCCACTGTAACTTCGCATTTATCCAGAATTCTAGAGACATTTTATCTCTAGAAATTATTTGTAGCAAGACTAATCAAGAGCATCAGAAAACAATAGATTTCTGGGGTTTATGGAAAAGTTTCTAAAATAATCTGTTCTATTTTCTGCCCCCCCCCCCCCAAAAAAAAAAAAAAAAAAAAAACAGCTTTTGTTATTTCGGAAATCTAATGTTGGCTGAGATTTTCGGTAGTTCTTTTCCTAAAAGTTTTTTCAGATAAAAGAAAGATTTCCAAAATCACGAGTAACTACGAAATTACATTACATTTTTGAAAATGCTTCCACAGTTTTTTCTTCAGTTCTTCGAAACGTAATTTTTTTTGTTCCGATTAACATTCCGGTTCAGGAAACAAATTTATTGTTTCGATTACGTTTTTTGTTCCTTTAAAAATAAAGTCTTTTGGTTTTCGCTCCTCCAGAATTAACGCTTATTTTTCGATTCTGTTTTCAGTTCCAATTTGAAGCCCTGCTTAGAGCACAAGCGTTAAGAGGCTACTTCAGTCAAGTGAAAAGACCCGTTCGCTACTGCTAATCCTATGGAAGAAATTTACAGCGATATCTGGGTTGCATTTCAATATTTTTAAATGATTTTTTTTGCATTGGATAGCTGAGATCGATCTGTACAAAGGCCGTTTTTTAATTTTTCGATTTTGTTTACAGGTATTTTTAATGAGGACGCTTTCATTTTCGGAACCGGTTTCGAAACTGAAAGCATGCTCATAAAAAAAATCTGTAATCAAAATCGAAAAACTAAAAAACGGCCTGCATACAGATGGATCTCAGCTATCCAATGCAAAAGAAATCATTTAAAAATATTGAAATGCAACCGAGATATCGTTATAAATTTCTTCCATAGGATTAGCATTAGCGAACGGGTCTTTTCATTTCACTGAAGTAGCCTCTTAAGGGTCCGGTCCCTGCCGGCGAAGACACTCACGAGCTAATGCTAATCCTATGGGGAGGGATTTTTCTAATATCTCGTTTGCATTTCGACATTTTTAAATAATTTTTTTTGCATTGGATAGCCGAGGTTTGTCTCTACAGCGCACCTTGGTTACTTTTTCGATTTTGGTTGCAGATATTTTTTAGAATGACACTTTCATTTTCAGAACCGGTTTTGAAAATGAAAGTAACTTTATTAAAAATATCTGCGACCAAAATCGAAAAAGTAATCAAGGTGCGCTGTAGAGACAGACCTCGGCTATCCAATGCAAAAAAAAATATTTAAAAATGTCGAAATGCAAACGAGATATTAGAAAAATCCCGTTTTAATCCCGTTAGAAAAATTGTTTTAGGGGAAAAGTATCTAGAAATTCAGAAAGTAGACAAAATTTGCAACAAATTAGATATATGACATTATGACTTAGGATGAAGGGGAAGGAGGGATCTGCCTCGGAACATGCGCGCGGTGCTGCGTGGACTAAGTTGCGCAATTCCACTTAATCACTCACACGTTTACATTCGCCCTCCCATCTCCCCTCCGAACTTTCCTTATAAGGTTTACTTTAAGTTTTTTGGGTCGCTGAATCCGAATTTTTAACTTACCCCCAAAATTACCCCCCCCCCGAAATCCTCCCCAAAATAGTTGTTATTAACTTAAATTTCTTCTTGTGTTAGGGGAAAAGCATTACAAAATTCAGAAACTAGACAAAATTTGCAACAAATAGGATACATGACATTATGACGTAGGATAAACGGGGAGAGAGGGGGCTGCCTCGGAACATTCCCCGCGCGCTTTTCTCAAAAACCAATTTTTTTCAAAAAATCTATTTTTTGGGGAGGTTGTCGAGTGAAATTTAGGTGGAAAGTTACAAATTCGGATTCAGCGACCCAAAAAACATAAAGTGAGTTTAAATCCAGAACTAGTATTAATTTTTCCAGGTAAAATCCCCTATTGCCTGGAATTCATCACTTAGTGCACGTAGCGCCGCAGTGCATTTTCAGAGGCAGCCCTCTCCCTCCCCGTTCATCCTACGTCATAATGTCATATATCCTATTTGTTGCAAATTTTGTCTAGTTTCTGAATTTCGTAATGCTTTTCCCCTAAAACAATAAGAAATTTAAGTTAAAAACAACTATTTTTTTTGGGGGGGGGGGTTCGGGGGGGGGGGGAATTTTGGGGGCAAGTTAAAAATTCTGATTCAGCGACCCAAAAAACTTAAAGTAAACCTTATAGAGAAAGTTCGGAGGGGAGATGGGAGGGCGAATGTAAACGTGCGAGTGGTTTGATCTTTTCAACCTTTTTTGGGGGGCATTTTGCCAAAATTTCGGGGGTTGCCGGGGGAAATTTTGGTGGGAAGTTAAAAATTCGGAATCAGCGACCCAAAAAACATATAGTAAGCCTTTTTTCAGAACTACCATAAATTTTGCTAGGTAGAGCCCTTATACGGTTTCTATTGCCTGGACTAAGAGTCCTGCATCGCTGAAGATTTTTCCATTGTACGTATTCACCGGCTATCTACTTGCAATATAGAAAATATATCATAACAATAGAACATAAACAGATCACATTAAAAATCTGTCACAATCGCTAAGTCTCAAGTCGATCTGTCAAAGGAATGTCGTTTTGATTTTTCGCGCGGCGTTGGCGCGAAAGTGTTTTCTTAGGTTTACTACAAAAAAATTTGGCGAATTGGCACATGCAATGAAGAATGCCTATGATTAGATCCCCCTCCCCCTTTGAATGTGTTTCCTAGCAGAGCTGTTTTCACTGTTCCGGTTAGTTCCGGTTTTTAAAGCCTTCCGTTCCGCGTCCCTTGTGGACCCACTATTCTCTTGCAGACATTTTCGCCTTATTGACGCACACATTTCTATCCCCTTATTTAATGCAATTAAGAAAAAGGGCGGAAATTTCTCTAAGAAAATAGTGGTTCCACCAGGGCCGCAGTTGAACAATACTGCCGTAGTTAATATTTTATTTATTTTTTTAAGTTTACTTAGTTACACAGTGTATATCGTTTCTGATTAAACTTTTAAGATATCTTATGTTAAAAAGTTAAGGGCTAGAAGTAAATTATATCAATGCCTATTTTATCTTTTAAATAGTTGGAATTTTATATATTTTTTAATGAAAGTGCTTTTACGGTTGTCCTCCGTCCGCAGCAGAAAATAATTTCTATTCTGTTTCAGAACTGAAGATTGATAAAAAAATTATTTTCTGGTTTTCGTTTTATAAGAAGTAACTTTTTCCTGATTTTCAATTCGTTTCCGGGTCAAAGCCTTCCAGACACATGCGTATAAATTTCCGTTTGGGTGTTTACATATATAAAATTTGCGAACGCATTAAAATTCATTACTTCTGCCTCAACTCAGAAACATTGTAGCATTTCAAAATTGTTTTTAGATGTAATGTGATTCTCCATCGATTCCACCTGCTTCTTTTCAGAGATTGATCCGTTAATGCGATACCTCCGTTTACACAAAATGAAAATATTTGTTTGGGTTTGCGAAAATAGGTCACGTTTTACGCATTTGTTAGCTAAAATCGAAAACATGCAGTGACAGAAAATAATATGCTTTTCGGCTTGACTTGTTGTCGGCAGCATGGTAATGTTTTGCACACGAGGGCTAAACAGATCAGGACCTCCGTTTAAAGTGGAATCCAATCCATTACAAACATCCATGCCTGTGTCGGGATTCGATCCCGGCAACTTTTGTATAGTATCCAGCGCCCTAACCACAGCAATTGGCGATATGTCTTTCGGTTTTTTTTTTAAACTTATAAGTTATACTAAGCCAATAAAACTTCACTTCGATTTTTCAAATTTGATCCTTGAATTCTTTCAGAGGCAATGTATTTATGCTGTTAAAGATTCTATGTCACGGGACTTCACGAACGAACTGATTTGAAAATACATAAATGCCTTTCTTCACGTACATGATAAAAGCAAAATTTTATTAAAATATTCTGGTGCAAATTTAGCAGATGAAATTAAAATTGAGGGCTAAAAATAATATACCACTGCCTTTCAAAGGGTTGGTTCAAGTGACAACAACAGTCCCGAAATCACATGTATAACAACTGACATTCACGTACCCTTTTTCTTTGAAACTACTGAAGCGATTTCAGTAATTTTTACTTACCAAATGTATAGTGCATGGAAAGTATTGAAATCATGATTTACGTGCGCGTGTGCGTGTATAAACTAGAAACTTCCAAATGGTACTTCTGAATGAGCTTCCAGTTTGTCGAATATGCTATAAACCACTGTCGCAAGAACTGAATGGAGTTTCTTACGAAACGACCGATGGATTACATACTAAATCCATTTTTAAACCATTTAAAACTATTTTGCAACAGATTTTATGGGGAAAAATAACAACGAAATGCGACAGAATATAAGTGATAAATATTACAGCGATGTCATAAGGCATTAATTGTGTAGTGGTAAAATCTCCTGTTTCAAAATGAGAGGTACAGCGTTAAAATCTAACCGATCCCAAAGTGTCAGAAATTTAGATGTATTTACTTTCTGGACACGTACTCCAATGTTTGGAAAGTAGAGCGGATATTTTAAATACTTTTGACAGTATCTAAACTATAAGTTGAACGTTCGAAATAACAAGAACGAAACATTATCCACCCAGCATACATTATGAAACACTTTCCAACACAAACAGAATATTATTAAGAAATTTAATTGTTTTATACGATGCAATCAGATATCTCAATAAGCAACTTAAAGAAACATATAACTCAATAAAAATCCATTTTCAGCAATTGTTGTCTATATCAGGTAAAGTGTGCGAATTCTTTCCTGCAACCCTGTATGCGATCTACAGAATTTACAAATACCACCTAATACACTCAAAATTAGGTAAGTTTAAAAATACATACCACAGTGGAAAACGCACTTCTAGGAATTATTTATCTTAGTCAGTCCTGTGATCAAATTCTTTTGTGTCTCTGTGAATGTATGATAAATGTTGTGCACTTCATAATCTATAGTAAACACATTGAAGTGCACTTCAGTGATTTTTATTTGTTTTAAGAATAATCATTGTCATGTAATTGATATACACTGTCAAAAAAATAATCTGTAAAGTTACTGTAAGGTTACAAATAAAATTTTAGTAAGATTACTGTAATTTTAGTAGATTCTTTTGTAGGCCTGGGCCTTAAATCGATTTAAAGCTTACATCGGAAATCCGATTTAACCATTGGTCTTAAATCGATTTAAGCTAAAATCGGAAATCGCGATTTAGCTAATGTCAAATCGCGATTTAGCCAATCTCTTAAATCGCGATTTAGCCATTATCTTAAATCGCGATTTAGCCATTATCTTAAATCGCGATTTAGCCAATCTCTTAAATCGCGATTTAGCCATTGGCTTTAAATCGATTTAAAACAAAATACTGATTCAGAGCTAACATCGGAAAATCGATTTATCTACTTTGATGTATCTACCACTTACATGCCAAGCTGGTGTTAAATCGATTTAGGAGGATCCGATTTAAGCAAACATCGCAAGCCTCAATGCTTTCCGATTTAAGACAAACAAGGCAAGCTGGTGTTAAATCGATTTAGGACGATCCGATTTAAGCAAACATCGCAAGCCTCCATGCTTTCAGATTTAAGAAAAAGACGATTTAATGAAAACAAGGCAAGCTGGTGTTAAATCGATTTAGCAGGTTCCAATTTAAGAAAAAGGCGATTTAAGAAAACGATGATTTAAGTAAGAATTGATATTTATTTATTTATTTTGTAAACAAGATTCAGAGTTTACGAGATTGGAATGTGTATTTTTCAGAAATTAAGAACTTATATAGTGGAAAGTTGAAAGGAAAAAGTAATGTTTAAATCTTAAAATCCAAATTCATCGAATTTCAATTTATATGCTAATGCAATCTTTTGATGATAAATTAAGTTTTCACATATTTGAGTAATATTGCAACATGTATTATTTATTTTCCAATATTCTGTAATTAATTAAAATGTTTTAAAGTAGAATCCTGCATTGTTTCAAAAGATTGTTTTCCTGAAATTCATTCAGCATTTATATGATTAAATATAATAATAATAAAGTTTTATATTTAAAATCCAAACTCATCGACTTGCAGTTTATACTTTTATGCATTCTTATGATAAAAAATTCATTTTTTACATGTTTTAGTAATATTTTAACATTTATTTTTTATTTTCTATTTTGTAATTAATGAAATTATTTTAAAGGTATAATCATGCATTGTTTTGTGTATCACTATTTGGCCGTGATCCACATTAAATATTTTTCTTTTACTAATAATATTTTTTCCTGAAATTGATTATTTATGGTTGGAAAAAAAAAGAATAAAGTTTCATATTTAAAATCCAAATTCATCGAATTTAATTTTTTATTTTTATGCATTATTTTAATGAAACATTCATTTTTCACATGTTTGGGTAATATTTTAATACATATTCTTTATTTTCTATTATTCTGTAATTAATTAAAATATTTTAAAATAGTCATGCATCAGATTTGACATCCGATTTCAATGCCAGTCACATGGATTGAGTATCTTGCTGAAATTGATTCACTATTTATATCCAAATTCATCCATTTTTAGTTTATATTTTTATGCATTATTTTCATGAAAAATTAATTTTCATATGTTTAGGTATTATGGGAATATTTTAGTTTTAATTTATTATTATTTTGTAATTAAAAATACTTTAATAAGGTTCTGTAATGAGTCAAGTAGCTTTATTTTTACAGCCGAATGAGGGAGGGCTGGAGGAGGCATTCATTAGATTTTTCTGCAGAACTGCGAATTTTTGCTTTTTTGACATTTTGTTATCATTAAAAAGAGATATATTTTAAGATTATATTTTATTACTAATCTTAAAGGATGGCAACAACCACGAAAAAAAATCAGCAATTTCAGTGATGTGCTCCAAGGGTCACACTTTCAATCCTTCTCCATCCGCTATATAAATGTCAGCATTTATGTTAAACAAATCTTATTTTAATCTAAAAGTTAAAAAGATATAAAATTGCACCTTATTTCTCATATCTCACCCCCCCCCTTTTTTTTTTACTACTTTTCTCATCATGGTAAATGAATAGTTAAATTCATCATTGAAGTCTTTTAATATGCTTCTGTTTTACCTCAGTAACTTTTTAAATCTGTGTCTGTAAAAAAAAAAGTGTATGTAGGCTGTTAGCAATGAAGTGCTATTTGAGTGGGCTAGGGGAAGCCCCCCCTTCCCCCCCCCCCTTAAGGAATTTAAATTGTAGCGTGCATAAACAAGTCAGACAAAAAAAAATCATTTTCTTTTATATTACTTCTTATAGAATGAGTTTATAAAATGTATTACAATAGGTCACTAATTTTTAAAAGGGAAAAAAAATCTAGTGTTTTGGGACATTTAAAGCTTTTTTATGTGTAAAATATACCTCTTTTCAAAATTATTTGACAAATTAAAAGCTAAGTATACTAAATAATACAGGAGGGGGGGGGGGCACATAAAGATCGTATTTTGTTACTAAAACTTAAAAAATAGGCTTCCATATTCTAAAATGTAAAATCGGTGTTAAATCGCGATTTAGCACTAAATCGCGATGTTGGATGGATGATAAATCGATTTAAGAAATTTCTACATCGCCCAGTCCTATTCTTTTGTAAAGCTACAAATTTCTGTAGCTTTACAAAAACTAGTTTTGTAGCTTTACATATTTTTTGTACAGTGTACAGATAATATGTTACTAAGAATAAAGATTTCTGTAACTTTGCATCAGTAGAATTACAGATTTTTCACTTACAGTGTACGTTATTGTAGTTCACCATGGAATGTTCGGTATTGAAAATGAAGTGTGTAGCATTCTTAGTTCATTTACATAGAGGCACTTAAAAGTATTTCGTTACATTAGGGTATATGAGGGAAAATTCTGTGCGGTGTATTTTAACAGTGTGCTACAATATATTAAACAAAATGAAATTTATAGACATTATTGAGGTGTACTAGACGAGGGTTACTATAAAATATATTATGGTAGTTCTTAGAATACGCGTAGAGGGGAACTCAAAAGTATTCCGTTATATGGTCTATGAAGAAAAATCGTTTGCTGCGTATTTTAAACATGTTACACTATTATAAATATAATGAAGCTGATATAAATTTCTGAGGTGCACTAATACATGCTTTCTGTACCGTGCAAAGCATTTATCATTCATTTACAGATGTTACGAAAGTGTTAGATTATATAATGGTCTATGGGGAAAAACTGTTTGCAGCGTATTTCAATGATGTTGCACTATTTCAAACATGATGAAATTTCTACACACTACTGAGATTTACTGCAAGATGCTTGCAGTAGAATATGATGTGCATTGCATTTATTGTTCATTTACAGGGACACATAAAAGAATTCAGATACAATACTGTATCCGAAGTTTTATCTATTAGGGATGATTGCTGAAAATGCGTTTTCATTTATGGTATACAATTTAAACTAAATTTTTGAATACAACGTGTTGCGCATAAATTCTATTGACCATATACAAGGCTACAGAAAAGAATTCGTCATTACTGAGAAAGAGCGTGTATTGCCTAATGGTGTTTATTTAATTTGAGTTATGAATTTTCAAGCTCAAGTATATTTAGTATACTAAGAGTTGTTTGTAGCATGTAGCATATTATGTACAGCATATTAGCATATACAGAATTTTAGCATATGTAGCATATTACATAAATAAATTTATATACAGGGCTATGCAAAGAACTGGATGCATGGCTGCCTATGAATAGTGATTCCTGTAACTGTCATTTTAGTTTTTTTAAGCATGTTTTTATGTTTTTACCTAAATTAAATTTCAGCTTAATATGTGGCGTGTATAAAAATCTGTAAGTAATATACATGACAAAAAGAATTCAAAGAATGTACAAAAGAACTCAAATACGTTTCTCTCTATTGGTAGAAATTACTCAAGGTGAATTTTCAACTGTGGCTATGCGCTTTCTTACTAAACAAAATTTTAGCATCTACGTAGAATCTGTACACATCTATAGATCACATACAGAGCTGCGCAAAATAATTGGAGTAACTTTCTGGTTATGGGCGGTAATTGTTGATATCTGGTTTTCAAATATGTTATACGTTTTCCAAATTGTTTACTTAGGTATTTTTATTTTTTTACTTAATCAACAATGTAGTTTTGTTAAGGTATTCTGGAAGTGTTGGAAAGTGTTTCATAATCTATGCTTGACGCATGATTTTTCTTTCTTGTTTTATTATTGCCAAGAAATCAATTTAAAGTTTAGATACTGCCAAAACTATTTAAACTATTTATTGAAATCTCCCAGGCAGGTCTCGTGAAAACATTACATCCGTGTCATTTGCTTTAAATATGATCTCGCAACGGTTGTCGCCCCCTTAACACAAGTCGCGAATTTCAGAAAATCATTGCTTTATTCATTCTATCCCCCCCCCCCCCCCCAATATCTTAAAGATATTTTTGGAAAGAAATTGAGACATATAAAGTCAGTCAAAACCCTTTTTGACATTTTATGAAAAATTGTAATATTTTAGCCACGCTTTATGCTTTCTGCTAATTTTCTTTATCAGATGGGAATTATTCTTAATAGGACTTTTTAAAATTACTTTTTGAATTCAAATTTTATATGTCTACTTAATTCAATCAAAATTTCCCTTTTTCCCTTTACTTCCGTGCAAATGCTCGATTTTTTGTGAAATTTAGAGAGAAAAGCAAACAATTCTTCCATGCAAAAAATATTTAAATTATAAAACGCGTACCACAACTGAAAACGCATTTCCAGCAATTATCATTCATAGGCCAAATGTGTTGCCGAATTCTTTTGTGTGTCTCTGTAAAAGAACAATTATATGCACACCAGATTCTATAGTAAGCGCCTTGTAGCACACCTCTGAGATACATATATAAATTTCAATACATGTAAAAAAGTGTAATATCATTAAAATACACCGTAATAATTTTTTCCCGTAGATCCTAATCTAACGGAATTCTTTTGAGTGGCCCTGTAAATGAACCGTAAATACTACACACTTCAGTTTCAATACTTAACATGCCATTGTATCTGTTGACCCCAATAACATATATCGATTTCATCGCAATCTGACTATATTTACGCGAGTTAGAGCACGGACAGACAACAGACAGACAAACTGAATTCATAAACACTTTTCCACTACGTTGAAAAGTGTTAAAAACGAAATAAAATTGAAGGAGAAAGTGAGAAAGAGAAAGAAACATTTCACTCGAAAAAAATTAAAAAATATTTCTTAACATATAATAGCCCGATGGAAAGTATATCTTATGCAGAAAATACACGCCTAAGAAAAAAATAAATTAGAGACGATATTATTAACTGGGGATGAAAAATATGCAGAACAAGATCATCTTTTTCTCGAAATAATGAGTATACATCATAAATATTGTTTTGAAAACAATTAATTATTGTCTCTTTTCTTCAGTTGATCAATAGCAGAGAGTAGTTAACCCGACAACAAGAAAACAGGTTTTGTGAGCAGTATATTTTTTCTCCATGTAAATGAGTAGGTATCATAACAATTGTTTCGGGAGAAATTAATTATTGGCTCGCTTCGTCAGGTGATTAGTATAGAGAGTTATCAATTTTAAACATTCAAAAAATCGATATTTTGCTTTTTATAATTCTTTTTTCAGTTTATACAATTATGAATTAAACAATAACAAATGAAAAAGGAATTAAAATATTCAAATTAGAACCTGATCAATCAGAGGTTGACATGCGTACTTTAACACAGATTCCTATTGCTTTTAAATTTTGCGTTCCCTTTCCTGAAAACTGTACTTGCTACTTGCGCGCACTGTAAAAAAAAAAAAAAAAAAGTTTCAAGACAGATAATTCATTTTGCACAAATATGATAAAATGACCATACCTACTATCTCCACATACTGTTTTGGCAATTAAATGATGCAAATTATATTTGTTGCTTTTAGGATGTACCGTAATTTCCGGCCTATAATTCGCGGATCAAACAATCATATTTCGAAACAGAAATTTTATTTAATAATCGAAGTTAAATATTTACCTCGATTTAATAAGTTATATTTTATGAAATAAGATTTCTGGGTCCGAACATAATTGTTTGATCCGCGAATTATAGACTGGAAATTACGATAGTTTTAAACGCGATACGCCTTAAAATTCTGAAATACCTCATAAGGAGAAAAAAGAAAATCTCGTTTTAGGCATTGATAGTTAATCAGAGAATAAGTCTAGAATTCTTGGAGCTACAGCTTTTTCTTACCTTACAGCTTTTTCTTGTTTTACGGAAATAGTTTGAAATACATTAATTTCATTTTTAAGAGTTTCCAACATAGTTGAAACGTATCTAACCCTTTCCGGCGCGGAGTAAGTCTGTTCGTAAAATGATAAAATGATGGACTGACATCAGAATTTACAAACGAATTTATTAGAAAATAAAATCTTGCTTATCTTCCCGTACATAATAAAAGGATAATTTTAATTAAATATTCTTGGTGCCGTTTATCAGTTTTGAAATTAATAGGTGTCCTTTCTTGCGGACACCGCCCGCTAAAGGGTTAAGCATTCGGTTTGTATGTCTAGCCGTCTATCCCTGGTCAAACTCGTGTAGATAAACTAGGATTGCCATGTAATTTACATACGTTATTAAGGTTTATCATAGCTGTTTGGTATTGAAAATGTGGTGTGTAGCATTTATAGTTTGTTTACAGTAGCACGGAAAACTGTTTACAGCTATTATAATTATAGGATAATTCCGGGAACGTATTAGTAGATACAAATTAATAATTGTTGCCCACTTTCACTATTAAAATTATCGACTAATTTTTTTTACATTAAATTTTAATTGTTATTTAAGCAACAGCGTAACATCAATGTATTAGAAAGAGAAAAGAAAAAAAGTAAAATTGTGTTTACATAATTTATTTGTTAACCCTTTCAGGACCGGTGGCTTTTACACAAATTTTATTCGGTTGGTACCACTTTATTAAAAGAAGTTACCTTTACTTAAATAATCATGAAAATGCTCTAATTAAACAAAGCAAATATTACTTTTCTTTTTTATTGGTGCCAGAAACAAATTTTGTAAGCTCTTTATGAAGGTGCTTATATGCACCTATGGTCCCGAGTAGGTTAAGAGACCGACTTCAATCTACAGAAAAAGCGTCGAGAAAGTACAGTCTTTATGTATGTAACTACATTTAAACACATGATGCAACGAAGTCAATTACACTTTCTCGTTTTTGGAGTAGTTTGCAAAGAACGTCTGCGTTACGCGTAATCCAATTTTCCATTATTATCATCTTGACTTGCATCTTTCTTGCCCTTCTTACTTTTTATTTTCCCCTTTTTCTCCTTTGGTTTTAGTAAACTTCATAACATTTCTAACACGGTTAGTCTGTGCAAAAAGAAAAGGAAAAGTTAATAACACTTAATCATCCCGTACAAAAGAAACTGCGGCATGTATACCGGAATAGCAGTGCGGCATGTATCCCATTTTGCATGGTACAGACGTTGGCTATCAGAGTTATCTGCCATCGCTAAGGGGAATGGCGTAATCATACACACAGCGCACTTAGCGCTACACTGAGTTATACAGACGCTACACTTAGTTTTGTCTTCGAAATCATGCATGCATTTAGTAATTAGTGTATGAAAAGTATTTAAACATAACGTGTTTAAAAGTTTGGACAGTGAAATCATGCACTTATGACAAATTAAGGATTGTACTTCTACAAGTAAACATCGAAATGGGATTCACGCTATACACTGGTTAAAATAATCTCATTGCGCGCCTATACTATGCGTTTGACGACCATCTACCGATTATTACAAGAAATAGAAGGGGTGCGGCATCTATCCCGTATGCGGCGACTCTCCCGGAGTTACCCTACTAGCATAAGCCATGCTTTGTTTGGATTCGCGAAGCATCATTTAATAAGATAAACCAATTTGAAAGTAACAATATTTTTTTTATATTATTTTTGCATCTTTATTAAGCAAAAACGTTATTTTATGTTTTGGCGCATTTTAATTTTAGAATTGTAAATCCAGCCAAATAACTAAGAATTTCCTCGGAATTTTTTATTTATGATATAAGACTGGTATAAATAAAAATATTTTCGAAGCAAAATTTTACAAAATATTTTTAAATCTTCAACTAAATGCTCTTTTAAAGATATTTTTTACATTTTGGAATAGCCTCTGGTGTTTTCCGTGGGAAATCGTTGAGACATCTTGTTGCTAGCATGAGTGTTTAACCACAACTCACATATATATTTCTTTCGTAATTCTATCCTACTTTACGCCAAAAATCCTATTAAAATAAATATACGTTTTGCTCGTATTAGCCGTGATCCTGCTTTTGTAGCTCGTAAAAAGCGTTAAAATCTTAATATAATAAAATAATGAAGCATTCTTAAGGTACAAAATGCACGTTTTAAGCGTGCTCGTATTAAACTGTGTGTATATATACAGTGTGATTCATAAATATCGAAGCAATAGGATATCTCCTTAAATATTGTCCCTAGGCACATATTTCCAATTTCAAAGTTTCATAAAAAAAGGTGCAAAATTTGATGAAATAAGTTGCAACTCCATGGGGGGGGGGGGGGGTGTCTATTTGGGAAAATACAAAAATTTTATTTTTATACGGCCCCCGTAGGGTAAAATATTAGGATTTTTTTCTTTTTCCATTCCTGAATTAAACACAAAAAAATTCATCTCGATATCTCTAAAATTCATAGAGATACTGATAACCAAAATTCGTGACTTACACCATTTACCCATTACGAGTTATTGACTTATTTTGAATGCAAGATAGGGATCACTCACAAATCTCACTTTATTAAACGTCGATTTAAGATAGCGCCTCTCCTTTGAACATAAAATAACAGCGTACAGATTTTACTTTAAACTTGCTTTAAAAATATGCTGGAGGTCTACATTAGAGGTCTGCAAGAGTCAAAATATCCAGGTCTGTGCCCGGCCACCCTATAGAAAAAAAAAAGGTCGGCCCGGCCTGGAAAAAAATTAAAACCTAAGCCCGAGCTTGAAACGGCCTGACTGAATTTCTGCAAAACATAGTTTTTTACGTCAGTATGGTTAAAAAGTGTTTCATATACACTCTAAATAAAAAGGAGTGACTATTTACTCCAGAGAAGTGAATAGTCACTCTATCGCAGAGTCAAAATATGCCCAACCTCTTTATAGTGACTATTCACTCTGGGCAAAAGTGAAAATTTTGACTCTCTGAAAGAGTGAATAGTCACTCCTTGAAAGTGAATATCCACTCTAAACAGGGGTGGATAATCACTCTTTCGGAGGAGTGACTATTCACTCTTGCTAAAGGAGTGCAGTTTTTTACCCCTGGTAGGAGTGAATAGTCATTCTTTCATAGAAGTGAATGTTCATTTTTTATAGAGTCAATTCTTTTTTTATTTTTCTTTTATGGGCATTTTAAAAGAATCACATCTTTTACAGCATGCAATGAAAATAGATACAAGCGTGGTAAAGACTGGAATAAAATACTTTATTAGCAATATGTATATAATTCATAGTTTGTAACACTAATTGAACTTTGAAGGAAAAAATCAGTTAAAGTTAGATATGAATTTAATTTAGATTACTGACAGAAATAAACTAATATATTTTATTCCAATCTTATCCTCTGTGTTTGCTTTTATTGCATGCCCTATAAAAATATTACTTTTAAAGTTTTATAAATAACTTTTTAATAGGTGGATATTATATGTTTAACAATGTTTGATTTCATTTTAATTTTTGTTTTTAATATAAATTCCTATCTTTTTACCGCACATTTTCCGTTAATTATTGCTATTTTTGAAAAGTCCTATTGTTCTAAAATATTTTTCATTTATTCACTTAAAAAACAATGCTTATAAACAAACTGGCATCTTTTTTTAAAATGAGTTATAAGCATGATTTAAATATTAAGAATGTGTATTTTTTTTATCCGCTGTGATTTGCTTTCGATTTATATAATATGATCATGGAGTCTAAATTTTAGGTTCTCTGGAATATGTATATATTTTTCTTTTAAACATATTCCTTACCTTAATGATGATTTCTAATTTTCGCCCATTATTGCTGAAAACAGTACTTATTAACCCTTTAATTCTCGCTCCCGTGATATTCACGGGCTGTGTCTTTTATTAAAATTGTTTGATTCCCACCAGTTTTAAAAAATAGTGTAAATGGTGTTATTATGGTATCATTTTACCTGTGATTAAATAAGGTGAATATTTCTTTTTCAAAAGAGTGGTGCCAATAAGCAATTTGAATTTTTAAACCGTAATTTAATGCGACCGTTAAGTGGTTATTGAAACGACACGGCAAGCCATATTTAATTTAATTTTTTTATTCCCGTAGATATTGTAATTTGGGAATATGAGCAAAATAGATTTTATATGTTTTATAAGAAAAGATTGACCTAGGAAATAGAAAAAAATAAATATAAAAATTAACGCATTACATTTATCTGTATCTGTACGAATTTTAATAAAAATAAATTAAATGACTGCATATGAAAAGTTCTTACTGTTTGAAAAATATTTTAATGTAAAAAAGTAGTTAATAATCTATTTAAAATAATATTCAGTCCTATATTATGTAAGTAAATATGAACTTTTTTAAAATATACTAAAACTGGCTTATCGATAAACTTCAAAACAGGCATAAAAAACATTTTATTTCAATGTTTATATATCATGTTTTATTTTTTAGTGCCAAAAATTACGTGTATCAAAAACGTAGAAAATGCGTTTAAATTGAAGGAAATTTAATAACTGATGCAGAATGTCTATAATTATTTTTTTTATATTACTCAGTCTCGAAATTTTAAAATCATATACCGCAGAAAAATGCTTACATACAGTTTAAAAAAATTAATGTATCAACCTTCTCGTAATATCATAAACACCAAATATAATATTTAACTCCGAAACAATAATAATGATGATAAATACTCTAAGCAAGGCCGTAGCCAATTGGGGGGGGGGGGTGATCATCAGGGTTTGACCCCCTCCGAAATTTTTATGGAGATGACTATAAATATGTTATTCACTATCAGTTCAGACGACCAAAATTCGAAAGTCAACAACAGTCAAAATTCAAAAAGCAAAATTCTATGCGAGCATATCCTTATTGTTTGATTCTAATAATAGATTGAAAAAATGGATGCAATTTCTAAGAAATATTTAACGTTCATTCGATTTTTTAGAATCGGACGCTGTTAAAATAAAATTTTTACAAAAGCCCGATACAAACTGTCACAATGGTTTAGCCAAAAATGGTTGAAAAATCCACTTGAAAGACATTTTTGGCAATAAAACATTTGAAAACAAATTTGTAAAATGTCAAATATTAATTTAATATCCAGTAATTTCAATACGTCACTAAAGAAGCATCATTCATTTGCAATGAAAAAGGCTTAAAGTATCTTTTGAAATTATATTACATTGAATTACTTGAATTCACAATAAAACTTAATTAAACTCTAACACTTGTCTCTATTCAATCAGTAAAAAACAAATCTAAAATAAGTCAAGATAGCCCAGTGGTAGGGGAGCAAAATAGGTCCAATTCGGAAATAATTAGGGGAAAGCTAGAAATTGTTTTAATCCCTTCAATTTATGTCTAGAATGAATATGCTACGTTTCCCCCCTCGTACTAGGTGAGCGTTAGGAATTATACATTGATTTATAGTCAAAAAACACGTTTTTTTAAAATACTATTACACTATCTCGAAATCACTAACTTTGTCAAAAAATGGTCAATACAAATGTTGTAGAGCTTAAAATTCTGAATAAAATGAGTACCTACACTTAATACTTTTGCTGAATATTAAAGTCACAATTCTACTTTAAAGTTTTAGCCACGTGGTCACATGGTTGAACTCAGAATTAATTAAGGGAAAACTGGAAATCGCTTTAATCCCTTCAGATTAGGTCTAAAATGAATATTCTATGTTTCCCCCTTCGTAATAAGTTAGCGTTAGGAAATATGTACACATTTACATTCGAAAAACACATTTTTCTTTAATATTTTTAACAATATCTGAAATTGCGACCTTAATTTTGAACAAAAATATTAATGTGAGTATTCATTTTATTCAAATTTTTAAGCTCTACAACATCTGTACTGGCAATGTTTTGATATAGTTAGCTGTTTTGAGATATTGTTAAAGTAATCTGGTCTCTCTGTATCTTGAAGCTCATGATTAGTGATAAAAGCCGCTATCAGATTCACCGACTTTTCGAGCAACCAACTTTACAGCCGATTTTAACCCCAACTTTTTCCAGTTGAAAGGGAGAAAAAGGTTACAATTGTCTTCACTAAAGTTGGAGGAAAACCCGGAAAAACCAGTACTACTAGTACCAGCCGTCAATATTTATCGCATTTTCCTATCAATCGCGTATCTCTGAGTCGCTGAAATGTTGAAAGGTGGGAGAAAAAGTTGCGGCTAGGACAGAATTTTTTGAGATGTGGATAAAAAGTTGGGGATATTGCTGTTTGCTATCACACTGGGTGTCGAGACAACATTTCGCGAAAAGTTGGAGGAAATCAAGAGTTGGCTCAAAAATTGCTCGAAAAGTTGCTGAATCTGATAGCGGCTTAAGGCAAAATTTTGAAATGGAATTGCGACCTTAATGTCGAACAACAATATTAATGTGGGTACTCATTTTATTCAGAATTTTATGCTCTACAACATTTGTATTGACAATGTTTTAGATAGACTTAGATGTTTTGAGATATTCTTAGGTAACTTGATCTCTCCGGACTTCAAGCTCTTGATTAGCGATTAAGGCAAAATTTTGAAATTAGAATTACGACCTTAATTTTGAACAAAAATACTAATGTGGGTCCTCATTTTATTCAGAATTTGAAGCTCTACAACATTTGCATTGACAATGTTTTTGACAGAATTAACTATTTTGAGATATTGTTAAAAATATTAAGGAAAACATGCTTTTCGAATGTAAATACATACATATTTCTTAACGCTCACTTGGTACGAGGGGGAAAACATAGAATATTCATTTTAGACATAATCTGAAGGGATTAAAAGGATTTCCAGTTTTCCCCTAATTAATTCCGAGTTCAACCCTCTGACCACGGGGCTAAAACTTTAAAGTAGAATTGTGACCTTAATATTCAACAAAAGTATTAAGTGTAGGTACTCATTTTATTCAGAATTTCAAGCTCTACAACATTTGTACTGACAATGTTTTTGACTAAGTTAGGAATTTCGAGATAGTGTTAAAGGTATTTAAAAAACGTGTTTTTTTTACTATAAATCAATGTATAATTCCTAACGCTCATCTAGTACGAGGTGGAAAACGTATCATATTCATTCTAGACATAAACCGAAGGGGTTAAAACAATTTCCAGCTTTCCCCTAATTATTTCCGAATTCAACTCCCTAACCACCGGGCTAAGATTAAAATTCATGACCCTAAATCCCCTTCCGAAATATTTTTCTGATTACGGCCTTGACTCTAAGTGTGTATGATAAAAAATCAGTAATAAACCAAAAAAAAAAATCTATCAGAACGGCAAATTAATGTTTACATTGCGTCTATTATGAATTGAAAAATTCAGATATCTTTTGAGTCAGTCAGCTTTGCAAACGAAACAGATAAAACTTTTTTTTTCGATCGTTGGCAAAAGTATTGAATGGGAAGAATAAAATATTTACACTCATTTTTTTTTATTATCATTCGCCGAATTAATGAAGTTTTGATTATTTTTTGCTAAGCATTGTGTGTTTTTCAATTGTTAAAACAATTATATTTCAATTAGAGGTCTGCACAGGCCGAAATTTCCAGGCTCGAGCCCGGCCCGACTCATATAAAAAAATGGCCAGGCGCGGCCCAATATAAAAATTAAAAGCTCGGCACGAGCCCGGCCCGGCCCGAGTGAATGCCTACAAAGCATTGATTTTTGAGTCGATTTGGTTAAAAATTTTTCTTGTACGAGTAGTTCTGGACAAAATATTTATCTTAACTTTTTTTCTTCATGTTTATGATCTTCATTTTTATAGAAGTGCATCAGGCTGCAATATATATTTTTTAATGAATTTCTATTTCTTGTATGTAAATAAAAGTTTCAGTTATCCTTAATATTTTTAATCCGTATTCCATGTATTGAAGTGCTAAAAATCTGAAAAATGCTATACAGTAAAATCTTCTAAGAGAGAATTGCATAGAAAATAAAATAAAAATGCGTTATAGATAAGTTCCTTCTTAGCAAGTGTAAATGTATTATATACTCTTTTTTACGTATAAGTGTATTAATTTTGCGTGGATCAACACGTTTTTTAGTTTAAAACAGGGCTCCGCCATAGGCAGGTTCCTTTTCACACGCATTCTATATTTTAATTTAGCTATATTTTAATAATCGCAGAAATCTACTCCTCTTTAAAAAGAATAAATTTTAATGTTTAATTGTAGAATAATGGCAATAAAAAAATGTATGCATTGTTTGCAAAAATTTTTGGTCCTGGCCTAATTTAACTGACTTTTGAATGGACCAGGCCACGCTAAGACAATGATTTTCATACAGGCTGGGTCAAAACTAAGGCTGAAAATTTTGGTCCGTGAAGACTAGGAATGAAGCCAGTCCCGGCTCTGTACAGAAAAAGTGATTTAGTACCGAGCCGAAAAGGAGGGCGAATGTAAACCTGTGAGTGGTTAAGTGGAATTGCGCAACTTAGTCCAAGCAGCACCGCGCGCATGTTCCGAGGCAGATCCCCCCTTCCCCTTCATCCTAAGTCATAATGTCATATATCTAATTTGTTGCAAATTTTGTCTACTTTCTGAATTTCTAGATACTTTTTCCCTTAAACAATAAAACAATTGATTTTTTTAATAAAAACCTTTTTTGGGGGGCTTTTTACCAAAATTTGGTTGGGGAGGTTGTCGGGGGGAAATTTTGGTGGTAAGTTACAAATTCGGATTCAGCGGCCCAAAAAACATAAAGTAAGCCGATTTTCAGAACTATCATTAATTTTGCTAGGCAAAATTCCCTATTGCCTGGACCTTATATGTTCCATAAAGAGTCATTTTAATGATATCCTAATCCGTTAATCCTAAGATGGCGGACGAAAAAGTGATCATCTTATCTTACAAGGACGTTGTCGCCTTGTTGTTCTGATTGGTTAATAAGCAATGCATACGTAAGTCAATCTTTCAGGAGTGACTACTTCACTCTCGAAAACGGAGTGAGACATTTCACTACTTTCTAGAGAGTGGAAAATTCCTCTCTTTAAGGAGTGTATTTTTACAAAATTCACTCCAAAAAGAGTGAAAATGCCTGTCACTTTTTCAAAGAGTGAATTTTTCACTCCTCCCAATTTTAGAGTGTATACAGGGCTACACAAAAGAATTCGTAAGCATTACAGAGTATTAGAGTGAATTGCTTAAAGGTGGTATTCAATTGGGTTATGCATTTTCACGCTCTACTACATTGAGTATACTAAGAGCTGTTAATAGAAAATAAATAAAATCATATACAAGGGCACGTAAAACTAGACACATATCCGGCTGTGAATGGTAATTTCTGGAAGTATGATTTAAGCTGCTTTAAGCGTGCTTTTGCGGTAATTTTAGCTACATACGTGGCGTGTATAAAAATCTACAGGTCTACAGGGCTGAACAAAAGTATTCAAGTATATTTTCGTCTATTGGTAGAAACTGTTGAAGATGAATTTTCAACTGCATTATGCGTTTTCTTACAAAACTAAATTTTAGTCTACTATGTAGAATATATTCAAATCTATACATCATATACATGGCTGCCAGAAAAGAATCGGAGTACGTTTCCGTCTATTGATGGTAATTGTTGAAATCTAGTTTTCAAACGTGTTATGCGTTTTCTAAAATTTTTACTTAGGTATCTTATTTACCTTATTAATAATCAAATTTTTGTTAAAGTATTCTGGAAGATTTGGAAAGTTTTTCATATATCTATACTCTACGCATGATTTTTCTTTCTTGTTTATAATTCCATTCTATTCTAGGCAAAAGTGTGACAACCGATAATTAAAAATAGAAAAATTTAGATATGGTAGTTTCGTACTCTTAAAAAATTAATTAAGAGAAGTATAAAAATTATAATATCTATGCAGTCCCCAAAAAAGTAAAAAAATAGTAAAAATTGGTAAAAATTGTGCTCTTGCATGATACCCCTTTAAGACATAGAGTTTCTTTGGTAGAAATTAGAAGTTTGGGTGATATCCTCTTACCGTATTTGATTGAAAAAAAAAACCCGATGTCAGGTTATGCCAAGGGAGGTCCCTCACAATTGTGGGGGTTCGGGCTTAATGCAGCCGTTTTTGAGCTAAATCTACACAATTGTGTACTTTGGGATTATGTGTGCAAATATCTAAAGATAAAAGTTTAAGCAAAAAAAGTTGTTGTGTATTGAGATAATTTTCATCAGCCACAATGAAAATGTTTGAAACAATTTTTGTTTTTGGACAGACCACTACAATTTCATTTTCTGAGACGTGCTCGATGCTCGCACCCCTCTTAAGAGCCGTTGACAAATGGTATGCCCTTCACTCCGTTTGGATTGTGCCTGATCGTTCAAATTTCTTTTTTTTAGTTTTTCCAGCAGCGGTATTTTGTTGAAATACCCATCGAAGTACATAAAACTAGGTCTGAACCAGAGTAAGGACTACAGCAGGTCCTAGCCTAGATCCTTGTGGACCAGGTCTGTATTTTCCCACTGGTATACTACAAAATTTAAAACTATCCCAGGTGATATTGTTACAACAGAGTGTGGTTTGTTTTTTATGTATTGCTTTACTGAAGCACGTCCTAGAAAAGGGAATCGTCTGCTCATCTATGGAAATTTTTCCCTGATCTCTTGGTAAATTCAAGCAGACACTACGGAATCTGTCGAGCATTTGCTGAACTTTCCATAATTTATTATTTATTCCTGGTAGTTTACTTGCTGTGTCAACAAAATGGAATTAATTTATGAAACTTAAAAATCTATCTCGTGATATGCATATAACTCGTATAAAACTTATAAATCATATATGCATCTATAACTCAGAGCAGAAACATACCCTTCGTTACATGTGCATATTATATATCTAATACATACTATCAATTTTAGATAGTAATCATGAATAGTACAAACCTATTAATTTAAAATTAATCCGCTTTAAAAATGTAATTAATAAAAAATAAATTTCTAAAAACATAAGTTAAAAAAAAATCACTTAAAAATAGAAATTTTATATAGTAGGAATTGTACCCATTTTGGAAGTGGTAAATGCCGGACCTGCACAATTGTGCGGGTCATTAGTTTTTCAACATTTGTAAAGCTTAACTAAATTTATCAAAGACAAAATCAATTAAAATCATGAATAAGGTATATGAAAAGAAAAATTAAATCTAAGCAAACACTAAAAATCATATTTCAAAGAAATTACGACAGTACATGCTTTTTGTCTATTGCTGTCAGACGATATAGTCTTTTTAAAAGCAGAAAATCTAACCCTGCATTGTAGTTGGCGCCCCTAGTTGTGTCTTATCAAAACAACTGAAGCCAATTAACTCATATAAATGTGCAGAGTTTGTTTTAAATCTCACAAAAACAGGAAATAGTCATTCTCTTTTACTTTAGTATCACCCGCTCAATTGTGCTGGTCGGGGCTTAAAGGGCTACGGTGAACGTAGATTATTTCACAACATTTGTAGAAAAAAAAATCATCAAGGTATGGGCAATGCTACTTTTCAACGACTGAAATGATTGAAATTTCATTATCACGGAAAAGGAATATGGAGACCATCGGCAAATTTATATTTCTAAATTGTGTTCTTCACGTGTCCATGTTTGGTGCGGAATATTGAAGATAATAATATATATATATATATATATATATATATATATATATATATATATATTGCTACAAAACATTATTATTGTTTTTAAACCAAAATCTTGTTACTTATTTGCAAGATCGTCTTTTGCTTAAATGGGAGCCAAAATGACTTCCAAATATCATGGAAGACGATAGTATTCCGAGTGACGCAGCCTTAAGCCTAAAATCGTATCGTAGAATTCGTAGATGGCGGAACTCATATATACGGTTAATTCGATATGAAAGAAAACGCGAAAAGCCGCCATTTAATAACTCAACAGACATAGGTCCTATATACGGGTAACTCGACATCAAAGAAAACGCGAAAAGTCGCCATTTAATAACTCAGCAGATATAGGTCCTATTGTTCTGATTTCTTTTGAACAGTCTTATATCTGCAGTCTGATCGTATTCTGAAATTTTTACATTTCTACGTGCAGTATATTTTGAGATATAAATACCTATTTTTAAAGGAAAAGCGATGGAACAAATTCCTAATGTCAATTTCTAGAAAACGGCCCGGGCGATTTTCTTTAAATTGATATATAATATGAATCTGATTAAGATGATATGAATAACACTTTCCTTTTTTTCTAGGAAAACTCGTTTTAAATTCGGTCATTTTCGTTTCCCGTTAATGCCTCGTACGAAACCAGTCAACCATTAATGTCTCTGGTACTTTTCTCGTCTGCGATTAGTGAGTACGAGGCTAACGTTGGCCTCGTAGTGAATAGGTTTGACGTCATCATATCGCGCCAATGGGAATTTAAAAACATTCCTGTTTAGAGACACGCGCACGCGGATAGATCATTGCTGTTATGCTACGAAATAAATATTTCCAAGTATGCAGCTTATAAAAAAAGAAGGTATTTATTCTATTTTATTTACTTATCATAAGTTTTAGAGATATCCATCTCAAAGCTTTATTATTTTAATGTTTGCAATGCTCTAACGAATGATATTTGCTTTGTTTATTTAAAATGCTGCTAGCCAGGGAATCAGGATCTCAGTCATTTTTAAAAATGATTCATTTATAATCACACAAAAAATCTTGATTTGTTATTTTTCGAATATTTTTTTTATTAAGTTGTATATCATATTTTTTTTGCTGATGCTGAGATAAAAATTACTACTTTATAAAAGGGCTCGAAAAATTTGACAATTTATACATGCCCGTTCGGGCACGTGGTAGAAAAAAATTGATGCCCGAATAAACAAATTTACATGCCCGACATGACTATTGCATCTCGAATGCCACCAAAAGTACATGCCCGATCGGGCGTGTTGATAAGAATAATACATGCCCGATTGGAAATTTTACATGCCACGGGTATGTCGGGCAATAGATTTTCGAGTCCTGCTTTATAATGAGGAATCTGCCATAAATCTGTTTACGTCAATTTGAAGGGGCAGAGTGTCATCAATTTTAAACTACTTTAAGCACCCTGCAGCTTTTTTTTTTTTACTATTTTATGCATGCAACAGCCCATTTTAATTGTTTTACTATTATAATTGCTGGGGCTTTAAAGAATTTGAAAAATTGCACATAGAACAATAAAAACAAATGAACTTTTCAAAATATGAAGAAAAACACAGTAGAATGTAGCTTTTATAATAATTTAAACGTACAAACTCCAAATATTAACTTATTTTACACTTTCATTACATGAATGATGGTCTTCTGACTGACAGCATTTTAAATAAGCACATCCTCTTGAATATCGCGATTTTGCAAACATCAAAATAATGAGGATAACTTATAATAAACAAATAAAATAGAATAAATATACTGGGTTTCCACATGGGTCTTTTTTAACTACTTGCAAGCTTAGCCTTCTTTAACCCTTTGAGAGGCAGAAGAACTTTGTTCGTAAAATGATGAAATAATTGACTGATACCAGAATATTCAAACGAATTTCTTAGAAAATAAAAACCCGATATTTTTCACTTTCATTACAAAAACAAAATTTTATTAAAATGTTCTTGATGCCATTTGTCAGTTTTGGAATTAAAATTAGGTCGGCTAGACTTCTAATTGGATTGTTATTTGTCCGTGTAACTTAAATCGTTGTTGAAATCGGATATTTTCTTCTAGAAGTGATATTTTCACCTCTGAAGCGGGATTTCATTTCTAAACCATTAAAAATCATTGTCTTAAATTTTATAGAGGGATTTCAATGTACAGGGCAGGGGGAGGGGATATTCCTATTAAGCCACCTTCTGAATTCATCACTGGCATACATTACCAAGGTAAGCTGAAATCGTCATATATTTTTAAGAATCTCTTAAAATAATCCCATTGTATTTTGAAAAGTGTAAAACGGGAACACTACTTTATTTTTTAAAAAATGATATATTTACTGTAATGAATCACAATGTTATGCATGCAGTTCAAATTCAATTTTATTTTATCATTTAATTTCAAATTTTTTAAAAAATTTAAACACATATTTGTTTTGATTCGGAAAAATAATTCATGAAAATCTATAATTTTCAAATGATCATTTTCAAAACGTTATTTTTTTTCAAAGTTTTTATGGGAGTGCTTGATTTTTGGATCCACCACCACCACATCTTAATATATAACATCAGCTGAGAAAAAGTACGACATATTTGATAGTGTATTGAAAAAAAAATGTTTAGTACCATGCGAAAAAATCGTGAGTTTGTCAGTCGCGAGAAAAATTCGTGAATTTCGACAACTTTGCGTGGGAAAAAATTGTGAATTTCATCTATTAGGAGCGGAAAAATCTCAAATTTTGCCGATCGGCTGCAGAAGAATCGAGTGTTTTGTCTGTATATCGCAGAATTCGTCAATTTTGTTTGGAAAAAATTCCAAATTCGTTAATCGGGCGTGGAAAAATTGCGAATTTCGTTGGTTCAACTCGAAAATAATTGTGGATTTTGTTGATCAGGCGCGGAAAAATGGCAATTTTTGTTTGTGAGGCACGGAAAATATTGAGAATTTAATCGATCAGACACGGAAAAGTCGCGAATTTGTTTGGTCAGGCTCGAAAAAATCGTGAATTTTGTCGATCGAGTGCTTAAAAATCGCAAATTGATCGGGGACGAAAAAATTATGAATTTTATTGATGATGCGTGGAAAAATGCAAATTTTGTTGATTGGCTGTGGAAAAATTGTGAGTTTTGTTAATCGCGAGAAAAATTCGCGAATTTCGACAATTTTCTGCGGGAAAAATTGCTAATTTTGTTAATCGAGTGCGCAAATATCACGAATTTTGTTGATTAGGCTCGGAAAAATCTCCAATTTCGTCGATCGATACACTTAATGATTGAAATGTTGGCTAAAACAGTTTCATTTAGATAAATTATTTCTGTTAGTAGTTAATTTCAACATACCTATTTGATACAATGTTGAAAAATATTAAGACTTTTGGTGTATTACAATGCAAGAATTCAAACCATTAAGAATATAAACCAAACATGAAATTATCTTTATAATAACTGTCTGCGTTTTCATATAAACATCTAAAAAGGGAATGTAAAGTCATAGGAACATGGAACGCTTAAATTTCCAAATATCGCTTGTTTTACACTTAATGATTGAAATGTGGGCTAAAACAGTTTCATTTAGATAAATTATTTCTATTAGTATCATGTTTATGAGTAATCTATAGTGTTAAAAAGTTCACGTTTTAAAAGATTTCTTTAACTGGATAATAGTTAATTAAAACTTTGAATAATGTTTAAATATGCACACACAGTTTGTTTTCATAAATTATTGTGACACTTTGTGAGTTGTTTTATTTATTTATAGCGGTTTAATAAATCAAAGGTGGATCTTATTGTGAAAAAATATTATTTTACATGGATTTATGAGGAAACAACAACAATTTTTCATGTCGTCAATTTCAACATACCTATTTCATACAATGTTGAAAAATATTGAGACTTTTAGTGTATTACAATGCAAGAATTCAAACCATTAAGAATATAAATCAAACACAAAATTATCTTTATAATAACTGTCTGCTTTTTCATAGAAACATTTAAAAAGGGAATGTAAAGTCTTAAGAACATGGAACACTTAAATTTCCAAATATTGCTTGTTTTACACTTAATGATTGATATGTTGGCTAAAACAGTTTCATTTAGATAACTTATTTCTAGTAGTATCATGTTTATGATTAACCTATCGTGTTAAAAAGTTCAAATTTTAAAAGATTTCTTTTACCCGATTTTAGATGGGAAATCTTGGAATATACACACACATATTTTTTTCATAAATTATTGTGACACTTTGTGAGTTGTTTTATTTATTTATAGAGGTTAAATAAACCAAAGGTGGATCTTATTGGGAAAAAATATTATTTTACATGGATTTATGAGGAAACAACAATTTTTCATGTCGTCAATTTCAACATACCTATTTGATACAATGTTGAAAAATATTGAGACTTTTGGTGTGTTACAATGCAAGAATTCAAACGATTAAAAATATAAACCAAACATGAAATTATCTTTATAATAACTGTCTGCTTTTTCATAGAAACATGTAAAAAGTGAATGTAAAATCTTAAGAACATGGAACGCTTAAATGTCCAAATATTGCTTGTTTTACACTTAATGACTGAAATGTTGGTTAGAACAGTTTCATTTAGATAACTTATTTCCAGTAGTATCATGTTTATGATTAACCTATAGTGTTAAAAAAATTCAAATTTTAAAAGATTTCTTTAACTCGATTTTAGTTGTGAAATCTTGGAATATACACACACATTGATTTCATAAATTCTTGTGACACTTTGAGTCGTTTTATTTATATATAGCGATTTAATGAACCAAAGGTGGATCTCAATGTGGAAAAATATTATTTTACATGCATTTATGAGGAAAAAATAAAAAAATTTCATGTCGTCAATTTCATCATACCTATTTGGTACAATGTTAAAAATTTTTTTAATTTTTGGTGTCAATGGTTACAATGCAAGAATTCAAACCATTAAGAATATAAACCAAACACGCCGAAAAATACTGGCTTGGTACTGACAGGAGTTCCACAAAGTAAAATAAGATTTTGCAATATAAATTACACATTATCAGGTGCAATATTTCATCATAGTAAATTTACATCAAGGGGTCATTACACAGTTGTAGTTCGAAAAGACAAACATTATATTAAAGCAGATGATACTAAAATTTATCAGTGTTCATGGCCAAGGTACAGTAAAGATATTTACATATTTACATTTTATTTTATATATATATATATATATATATATATATATATATAAAACCTAATATTTTTTAGTACAGTTGACTCCCTCAAATCCGCAAGCCTAAAATCCACACATCTTTGCATATGTAAACGATGAAACTTTCAGATGTAGGGTCACAATTACAGAATTTTTCAGTTTTATTTCACCCTGTATGCATTTTAATATGTAATTCTTAATAGCATGATTGGACTCATGTTTTCCATGAAAGGAGCATAAATTTATTATTTTATTTAAATCAAGATATTGTTGATACCACTGGTAATCACAATCTTTTTACCTTAATCTTAATATTTATGTATTAATCAAGTTTTTTTAGTTCTTATTACGATGATTTTGATGTGAATTAATGGAAAATGTATCTCATCATTTTTATGCATATTCAAATATGCATTATTAATTATTTACTTAACCTTTACTTTTAATATTTTATTCAGTTTTTAAATTATCTTTTTATCCTTTTAGTTTATTACTTTGCTTAATTATTTTAATATTTTACTTTATTACAATCATTCATCATAATTTTTATTGCATTATTGCTTCAAATTACTGTTTAAAAAATGTAAACAAAGCAATGGCCAGAAATCCAGATTAATTTTTAATTATCTTCCGGGTACCCACATTACCAATCATATGTTCAGGTGTTTATTATGTTATAAAATAAATAAATAAATAAAATGTTACAGCTTGCCTTTGTCATGATTTTTTTGTTTTTTCAATAATTTTTATAGTAAAATTTAAGTTTCTAACCATTCAAATCTTAACTTTTGGATTATAATTCAGGATATGATACAGATTTTCATTTCTTTAATTCCATATAGAACTTGCGCTGTATATTTGAGGAATTTTTGTATAATATAGAGCTGCAGGTAAAAGTTTGGACTGTTTTTATTTTTATTTTTTATATATATAAATATCTTTTTAATTTGAATACGACGAATTTTTTTATTGTAATGTGAATAAATAAATAAAAAAAATTATAATGCTTATTTCATTTCTAATATATACTTGTTATGTATTTTGACATTTTTCTTATAAATGTGTGTCAATAAAAAGTATTGTATATTTTAATTAGCTTTTTTTTTCTAATATGTTTTTGTAAGGTTGTGTGTTTTAGTGCCTGAAAAAAGTATTCTATTTTTCATGCATTTTTTTTTATTTTTGGTATATCATTAAGTTTATTTTGTTTCTACGAAATTTTAATCCTGTTTTATCCATGAAGGTGTACTTTTTTAATCTTTTGATCCTAAACCTAAAAAAAATAATGATATCAATACAAAACCCCTTAACGGGTTAAAAGTTTGGCGCAGCACTTTACTTTATGGCTATACTAATCTGAGATATGGATCTTAAAAATTCTGATATCAAATTTTGAGTGACGCTGTGCTATTAAAATGAATTTATATATATATATATATATTTAATTTTCTTTTTTTCTATTAATTTTTAATCAGTGATACTTTTTCATTCAAAATATGGGTTTTAAAAGATATGATATCAAAATTCAAGTGACGCTGCGATCTGACTTAAAGATTTGTTAAAAAAAAAATTACACTTACTTATGTTTTGTCTTCTGAAATATATTTAGACACTGGAACATTTTTAGGTAGCTTTCTTTACAAAAAGCTACCTATTGCACCCGTTCGGAGGAAAGCGATTTCAAAAAAATTTGGTATATTTTCATCGATCATGACCCCCAGACCCCGAAACCACCCTCCGTTCAAAATTTATATATATATATATATATATATATATATATATATATATATCAATATATATATCAATATATATATATATATATATATATCTGACCTATGTCACACTGTAACTGTCGTATTTATGAACCGATTTGGATGTAATTTGGTGTGTCCATAGTACATACCAATGTCTCGACCGAGTTCGTTGGCCAGCTTCATCCGCCATTTTGTTTCAAAATGGCGGCCATTTAAAATTTTTTAAAAAATTTAAAATTTGAAATGTGGTACCAAAAAAATGAAAATGGAAAAATATTTTTTTCTTATGTATTTAACCTTTATACAAAGACTCCGTAGCAGTTTTTGTTTTGTCTATATCTTAAAAAATGGCTGAGTTATAGCATTTTGAATTTCTAGCGAAGCTGACATTTTGAAACGTCCTGAATTTTGTCACGCGATAAAAGCCGTATTTATGAACCGATTTGGATGTAACTTCGTTTATACATAGTACAGACAAATGTCTCGACCGAGTTCGTTGGCCAGCCTCATCCGCCATTTTGCTTAAAAATGGCGGCTATTTAAAATTTTAAGAAAAATTTAAATATGAAATGTGGTACCAAAAAATTGAAAATTGAAAAAATATTTTTTCTTATGTGTTTGACCTTGATAAAAAGATTCGGGAGCAGTTTTTGTTTCGTCTATATCTTAAAAAATGGTTGAGTTATAGCATTTTGAATTTCTAGCGTGGCTGACATTTTGAAACGCCCTGATTTTTGCCACGTGATAACAGACGTATTTATGAACCGATTTGGATGTACCTTGGTGTGTACATAATACATACAAATAACTCAACCGAGTTCGTTGGCCAGCTTCATCCGCCATCTTGTTTCAAAATGGCGGCCATTTAAAAAAATTAAAAAAAATTAAATTTAAAATGAGATACCAAAAAATTAGAAAATGAAAAGATTTTTTTCGTATGTGTTTGACCTTAATACAAAGATTCCGGAATAGGTTTTGTTTCATCTATATCTAAAAAAATGGCTGAGTTATAACATTTTGAATTTCTATTGTGGCTGACATTTTAAAACGACCTGATTTTTGTCACGCGTTGACAGGCGTATTTATGAACCGATTTGAATGTAACTTGGTCTGTACATAGTACATACCAATGTCTCGATCGAGTTCGTTGGCCAGCTTCATTCGCCATCTTGCTTCAAAAGGGTTGCCATTTTTTTTTTTTTAAATGTAATTTAAAATTTAAAATGAGGTATTAAAAAATTGGAAAATGAAAAAGATTTTTTTGTGTGTGTTTGGCCTTGATACAAAGATTTTGGAGCAGTTTTTGTTTCTGAAAATTTGTTCTTTTGTTTACATCTTAAAAAGTGGTTGAATTATAGCACTTTGAATTTCTATCATGGCTAACACATTGAAACGATCTTGTATTTGTCACGCGATACCACACGTATTCGCCTATTTCTATGGAGGAAGGCATGTGGATAGTATACATCAATATCTCGACCAAGTTCGCTGGCCAGCTTCATCAGCCATCTTGTTTCAAAATGGCGGCCATTAAATTAAAAAATATATATATATTTAAAGTGAGGTGCAAAAAAATTAGAAATTGAAAAAGGTTTCTTTCTTAAGTATTTGACCTTGATATAAGGATTCAGGAGCATTTTTTGTTTGTCTTTACCTTAAAAAATGGTCCAGATATAGCAGTTTCACTTTTTAACGTGGGTGACATTTTGAAAAATCTGATTTTTTGCCTGCAGCACTCGTATATATCAACCGATTCCGATGCGAGCATGTGCACAGCAATTACTAAGGTCTCGACCAAGTTCACTGGTTAGCCTCATCCACCATGTTGTCTTAAAATGGCAGGCACTTTAAGAAATCGCCGAATTTAGCAGCCAAATATAAGTTACTTTAAATAAAAGCAGCTTGGATAAAGCTGACTAATTTCGCGAAATTCTCATTCATAATGATTTATTATTGATAAAATTAAAATTGAATCTCCTACATTCGGTTTCCACTTAATTGAGCTTCGTGTGTTTGAATAATATAAGTTGGCTTTTTTAAAATAAGGAATATGAAAGCTACCTCTTCCTCCCGGCACTGGCCGGAAGGACTTTTTTTCAATACACTATCAAATATGTTATACTGTTTCTCAGCTGATGCTATGTATTAAATGTATTTAATTCAATAAATTCATTTATCTTTTGTGTCACGATATCCAGAACCATCCGTAAAATTTGTGTAAACGTTTATTTTGCATCATAGTATCCAAACTAAGTAAATTGTAAGCAAATAGATAGTGTGACGCAAAGAAAACATTTGCACAAATTTTACCGATGGTTCTGGATATCGTGACGCAAAAGATAATGAATTTATTGAATTAAATACATTTAATACATAACATCAGCTGAGAAAAAAATATGACATATTTGATAGTGTATTGAAAAAAAAAATATTTCTATGTCTAAATATATTTCAGAAGACAAAATATAAGTATGTGTAAAGTAATTTTTTAACAAATGTCTAAGTCAGACCACAGAGTCACTTGAATTTTGATATCATATCTTTTAAAACTCATATTTTGAATGAAAAAGTATCACTGATTAAAAATAAATACAACAAAAAAGAAAAATTAAATATATACATATAAATTCATTTTAATAGCACAGCGTCACTCAAAATTTGATATGAGAATTTTTAAGACCTATATTTCAGATTCGTATAGCCATGAAGTAAAGTGCTGCGTCAAACTTTTAACCCGTTAAGGGTTTTTGTATTGATATAAATATACAGGGTGGGCCGAAAGTCCTTAACACATTTTAAATTTCAAATTTTTAAAAAATCTAATATTTGACGCACGAGATTGTGGATCCGAGAAAATATTTCAAAGCATTGAATTTTATTTAACAAATAAAAATAATTGGTCCCAAAAACTTCCCATAGATGACGCTATACCTCCAAAGCTAAAAAAACCCATAAAAAACTCAAAATAAGCAGTTAAGACCAGTTATTTCGTACAACTTTACTACAACTTTACTACAATATTTCAACTTGTGCTTCCTTTGTAATTAGAACTACATCCAAACGGTACATTGTTTCATTCAACACGTTGAAACATGCAGGGGTGTATTGGGGGGAGGGGGGCTTATACGGAAATATACGTCGTATACTTTGTGGAATTTTTTTAAAAAGAAGTTTCGTATACCCCCTATTTCTCAAATAAAACTATAGCGTATATACTGTGGGTCCCTCTACTCTCTGCCCATAGCGTATACCCTCTAGTTTTTTTCACGATTATACCACTGGAAATACAGTAGTAGATTGTTCAAAATAAATGGTTTCATGGTTCGTACGGATACCGTTATTTCTCCAGGAAAACTACCAGTATCTTTTTATAAAAAAAGAAATCTAGGTTAAACGAGCAAAATTTCGCCTTCTTTTAAGAAGAGATTTTCTATAAGATAATACTGGTGCCGTAAATGTTTCTGGTCTGCAAAATTCAAGGAGGCGTACGAACCATGGGTTTGTAGTCAGGGCTGCGGAGTTGGAGTCGGAGTCAGCCCCATTTTTGAGCATAAGAATCGGAGTCGTTATAAAGCAAGCCGACACCGACTTCAGTTTTTTGTTAGAGAGTTTGAAATGAAATGAAATAAATTATATGTAATTTTAAATTTGTAAACTGAATTATTATTTTCATATTTGTACAGCTCATATTCAAAATATTAGAATAATTACTTTTTTTTTACAAATTGAAAATATCGTTTGGTAATTTAATGTCTTTTCATGCAAATATGCAAAGGATATTTTTATTAAGAACTTACTGTTGATTAAACTTATTTATTATCTTAAAATCTTAATATCATTTTTGAAAAGATTAATTGAAAAAAATTATTTTGAAAAGTCAAAATATTAGAATATTTATTCAAGTGACTCAAAATATTAGAATATTTTACATTAATTCTCCTTTAATTATCACCAATTCATAACTGGTTGCATCATTGATTAAATTCAGACGATTTTATTTAAAATCAGTATCTTTATTGCACTTTGTTTGCTTTTTCGTCTTAAAATGGGTCATGGGAGTGATATTCCTGAATCTTTTAAACTTCGTATGGATGATTTGAATCCGCACGGTAAAAATCAACATTATATAGCGAATTATTTACATTGTTCGAAATCAAGCGTTAGTAAAATACTAACACAATATTAAAAAAATGGAAATTTTCAAATTAATCGCCGAAATGGCGGCCGAAAACCAGAAACATCTGCTAGAGATAACAGGAAACTGAAGCGTATAGTTAAGAAAAACCGTTTTAAAAATGTGCAATTCTTGCACCGAAAATGGAAAGAAGAAGGAATTGAAGTTTCTACATCTACAACATGAAGACGTCTCCATAAATTTAAGTTTGAATCTCGTGTACCGAAAACAAGTCCTCTCATAATCGCAAAACAAAAGCGAATTGGTGTAAATCAAGACATTTATGGAGCGAAGAAGATTGGAAACATATATTATTTAGCGATAAAAGTGTGTTTTCTGTTTCATATGGTAATCAATGTATTCGAGTTTGGAGAATGAAGCAAGAAGCATTTGATAAAGAATGCCTTAAACGTTCCGTAACATTTGCTGCTAGTGTCAGGGTTTGGGGTTGCATGACTGCAGAAGGACCTCGAACGCTATGCATCGTCTACGAAAAGGTTAACTCTCAGATATATCGAGAAATTTTGGAATATTACAAGATTCCATCATCAGAAGATTTATTTGAAGGTGATTTCATCTTTCAACAAGATTTAGCGTCACCGCATACATCGGTGTCAACTAAGAATTGGTCCACCAACGCAACAATAAGGTACTTCCTTGGCCACCAAACTCACCAGACCTTAATCCCATAGAAAACATATGGTGTATAATGAAGAAAAACTCCAAGAAAATCCTGCTTCAAGTAAAACTGAGTTAGTGGCACGTATAAAGTCTATTTAGGATAATATTGATAAAAATGTTTGTAAACACCTTGTATAAAGTATGCAAGATCGATTGTACGCTGTTATGAAAGCTAAAGGGGATGCTACAAAATAGTAACTACCATTTACTTTATATTCATAAGGTAATTGTTGCGTAAAATAAAATATTCTAATATTTTGAACCAATCTAAATTTTATTCAAATATTTTGATGCGTTTCAGGAAGCTGTATACCTAATTTATTTTACTGTATTTTATATTTGTAAATGTTAAAATCTTATTTAAATATTCCAGATTTAATTTATAAGAAATTTAATTGCATTTACTTAGTATCTAGAATAAATAAATGAAAAATATTTTTTTCTTATTACTTTTTCTCAATTATTCTAATATTTTGAATATGAGCTGTACTATACCTGGCAATACAGGTTAAAGATGGTCAATATACTGTCCGATGTACAGGGTAATTTTAATTAAAAACTCCAGTAGATATATTTCATTTAGTATATAGTTCTCTCACTCAGATTTTTTGCGTTTTCAGAATCCGAGGAAGAGGTCTGCAAGGGCCCATGACCCGTAAAATGAAGGCAATTTTTCAAACGGACCTTCCCAGCAGAATAAAGACAATTTTTGTTAATTGGCCGGGATAATATAAAATTAAGTGGGTCCGACCGAACTGATAAAAAATTAAGATAAAAAATTTGATAATTTTTTTTAAAAATTAACAAATTTAAAAGAATCAAACTACGCCAATAAAATAGGAACAATTTTCAATGGATATAACTGGGTTGCGAGTAAGTATAAATGTGCTCCATGAGCTGATGGTAGTTTGAGAACATCAATACAGATATATATTATGTCCAACTTAGAGATCAGTTACAGGCTGTCTGAGAACAAGTTGAATTTTTTCAGCAGACTCGGCCCGTGCCAGGATCAACCTTACATTTTCCCTACATACATGGCTCGGCTTAGCCATAACTGGACTTATTTGCAGAATGTATCAGATATAATTTGTTTTGTAAAAATAGTAATAGCGATAATGAATTTCACAATAATATAGTATATATTAATTATTACAAATACACTGCTCAAAACAATTAAAGGATATTATAAGTCTTATATAAAATAATGGTAAAAGAGAATTTTTTTGCAGAGAATGGAAGAAGAGAGTCTGCAAAGTAAATTTTTCTTACTTACAAACTTTGGAGCAAGCAAATTTTGAATTTGACGTCAAAAACGAGGCTTTAGCGGCAGCGAATGAAATTCGGATAACAACTTAGTTAAAGACAAAGCGGAAAACAATGATCGACATTTAGTAAATGCTTTGTTTCAATGAGTTCGATCTCTCAACGAAGTAATTTAACCGAATCAGGAGGTTCGAAATTTGTTGGTCGGATAGAGGGGGGGGGGGGGGGCAAACACAAGCCAAAGTAGTAGAAGCCACTGGAGTTTCACAAAGTGCGATTTCCAGGATCTGAAACTGTTTTTTTGGAGACTGGAAATGCAGGCCGAAGAACAGGGCAAGGTCGCAGACGTGCAACAATGCCCAATGACGATCGATATTTAACGATAACGGTTCGGAGACACCGAAATACGAATGCACTCTTCTTCAACAACACATTCGCTTGGCTACTGGAACCACAGTTTATACTCAAAGTGTTCGAAACCGGCTCCACCTGTAGGTCTGTATGCTTGCAGACGAATGATGTGTGTTACCGTATCTGTAAGGCACCGTGGAGCCCGCAAGGAGGGGCAACAGAGCATGTGAACTGGAGGAGAAATAAATGTCGCAATATCCTTTTCTCTGACGAGTCCGTTTTCTGTTTATCCTGATAGTAGGCGTATTTTCATCTGGAGGGAGCGTGGCACTAGAAACAATCCTGCATTCGTGCTAGGAAGTGTCAGATTTGGCGGTGAGGGAGTAATGATTTGTACTGGCATCTCCATTGATTTGCGCACCCCGACATCCACATCATTCGATATGGAGCTCTGACTGGTCAGAAATATAGGGATGAGATCCTCAGACCTATTGGAATCCTTTACACTGCAGCAGTTGGAGATGACTTCATCTTAATGGACGGCAATTGCAGGCCACATCGTGTTCAGTTGGTGTATGATTTTCTTTTCTAGGAAGGAATCATACGAAGGAAATGGCCAGCGTGTTCTCCGGACATGAACCCAATAGAGCCTGTTTGGGACTTTCTAGGCAGATGAATTGCTGGACGACAACCACCCCCAAAAACTCTCCAAGAACTGGAAAGAGCTCTTCTGGATGAGTGGGACAGAATAGCCCAGCTCCTCATTAATAGCCTCATTGACTCCATGCAACAAAGGTGTTCAACATTACTGGCCGCCCGGGGAAACTATACTCCTTACTAAAAATGATTTTCTTTGGAGAAAACACCCTTTTGTATTCTTTTTAGGGTTCCGTACTTAAAAAGTAAAAACGGAACCATTATAAGATTACTCCTGTGCCTGTCTGTTTGTCTGTCTGCCGCAGACCTTTTACTCGTAAACTATGCAACGTGGAAAGTTCAAATTCGGGGAAGTAATAAAGACTATTGACCCGCATATTTACAGATTAATAAATATTCATAAATATATTTAGGAAAAATGTAGAGGGGCTAATTATATGTTACTTGAAAAAAAAAATCTTTTCTTTGTATGTCGTGTGGGGTATCCTGTGAAAGCTTTCGTAAAGCTGAAATCAAAAATATATTTCATATTATTTGAGGTATTACATTTTCAAAGTTATAGTGGAAAATGTAGTGCAAAAATATGTTCCCCCCATCTAACTCCGAATCTATTAAAACTAAAATTATGAAAAAATTAGAGGTAGTAGACATTAATTTAAACCTTGCAGGAAAATTATAGCGATTACCCTGGGTCACATAGTTTTTGAGAAAATCGCATTTTTCCGTTACACTCAAATTTCGATTTACGGGCTTCATCAAAAGCGTTGAGCAGATCTGGAGGCACCTATCGTAGCAGAAGTATAAAAGCATTGTTAGTCATGAATTTCGGAAAAAATCGTCGGTAATTAGCCGAGATATTAACCCTTAAAGACACGTACGGTTTGGACATACATAATGACAGGGACGGCGTACTCTATGCTCCATCGGCTTTTAAAGACTAGATAAAAAATTTTAAGGATATATTTATGTAATGTAGGGATGCACAACCGGTGGCCCGCGGGCCAAAAGTGGCCCGCGAATCGTCAATTTATAAGTGGAAAAAAGTTGCAATTCTTATCCACAGGTCGTAGGAAGAAAAACGTGAATTTCGTCAATTTGCCGCGGGAAAAATTGAAAATTTTGCCAGTCAGCTATAACTCGCGAATTTTGTTGATCGGGTGCGGAATAACAGTGAATTTTGTCGATTAGGAGCGGGAAAATTCTCAAATTTCGTTAATCGGCCGCTGAAAAATAGCATGCTTCTTCTCTTTATCGCGAATTTCGTCGATCTGCCGCGTGAAATAATTGCCAATTTCGTTTACCGGACGCGGAAAAATCTCAATTTCGTCAACCTGCCGCGGAAAAATCACGATTGTTGTTAACTGAGCTCCGAAAAAATCATGAATTTCGTTGGTCGGGCACGAAAAAATCGCGAACTTTGACGCTCAGGCGTGGAAAAAACGCAAATTTCGTTTATCATGCATGCAAAATTTGTGAATTTTTCCTATGATGCGCAGAAAAATTGAAAATTTTGTTGGTCGGTTGCGGAAAAATCGCTAGTTTCGCCAGTTTATCGCAAGAAAAATAGCGAATTTCGTTGATCGGACGCGAAAAAACTGTAAATTTCGTGAATCAGAGGCGGCAAAATAGCAAATTTCGTCGATCAGGCACGAAAAAATAGCGTATTTTGTCGATCGGGCTTCGAAAAATCGTGATTTTTGTTGGTCGGGCCCAAAAAATCGTCAGTTTTGTCGATTAGACGCGAAAAAATTGAAAATTTCGTCGATCGAGCGCGGAAAAATAGCGATTTTCGTTGATCAGGTGCGGAAAATTCACGAATTTTGAAGATCAGTCGGAGTGGCAAAATTGCGAATTTCGTCAAACAGACGCGGAAAAATTGAAAATTTCGTCGATTGGGAGCGGAAAGATAGTGAATTTCGTCGATCAGGAGGCCTACCACGAACAGATCGAATTCTCCCCTTTCTCGTAAAATCTTCTGCATTTCCCGATGTGACGTTGCATGTCGATGACCCTGAAATAAATGCTACCACGACACAATCGAGAACGTCTTCCATCGGATTACTGTCATCGAGATCTCCACGAAAACTTCCGACCCCATTGAAGGGAGTGAGAAAAGCATATATTGTCGGAAGTGCGTCTTTGGGGAGAGATTTTAAAGCGGTTGATATTGTTTTCTCTGTTTAGTAAAAATACCATCGACACACGCCTAATTAAGATATTTTCATAATCTTTTTTTTAAACGAGAGTGAAATGTTCAGATTTTCAGTTGTCAAAATCTCAAAGTGATATGACGGATAATTATTTATGAAATGGAAAATAAAAATGAAATTTGTTTTTTTAACCAAGCAAGGGTTTTTCTTGAAAATTAATAAAAAATTAACATGTTAACCAACAAATATTTAATTAGTATCATAAGAAAGACCTTATTCTATATTTTTAAATGGTATAAAAAAAAGTTTTATAAGTTCTTCTTAAGCAAATATGGGTATAAATACACCAAAATTTCAAGAAATTCTACTTAAATATAAAATAACTGAGAAAATATTATAAGTTTTGAAACTAATTTTTAGCACTAATAATAAACGTTTTTTTTTTTTTTTTTTTTTTTTTTTTGTAGATTTAGATTGATTTTTCTTTGTGATACGCTATTTTTTTAAAATGAAATGTTAACTTAAAATAACAAAAACTAATATTAATTTGAAAGAAAGTAATTGAAATGCTTATTAAAACATAGTCTAACAAATCATCACGCACAATCTTATTAATCTGCTTTAAATAAACAACGCGCAATACCAAGAAAGCTAATTATATCATAGTTCCTGCAAAAATAATTAGCAGTGTGATCAAGCGCTGCATATGCCCCAGAAATAATTGACCATATACTTTTACTAAAACTTTTGTATACTAAATATAACATTTATGCTAATATTTAAGCCCATGTGCGCTCTATCGTTGTTTACTCAAACAAAATAATTATCCAAAATTTCCAAAAGATTTTCCTTTTCTTTTTTTTAAATTATTATTAAATGCTTGCTGTATCAATTTTAATGACTTGTTGTATAATATATCTATCTATATATAAATATATAAAATCTTTTAATAACATCCAATGAGAATTTCCGATTAGTACAAAATCAAAATATTCAATCAAAAAGTTTTCGGAAAGAAAAAATCTTAGGAAAGTTTTGCATGTTTTTGAACGGCATATTTTATTATGGAATTTAAATAAATTGTAGCGTTTCTTAGGTCATCAAAAAACAATGTATTTCCTCGTAACTTTTTTACAATAAATTTCGAAAACTTTCAAACAAAATAAAAAAACTATATATATATATTGTTTGAAGATGATGTGAACCAGTCTTCTTCACTTTTCATTTTTTTTCTGCCTTTGATTATAAAACTATTTTTTCGGAATATAAAATAATTATTGCTCAAATTAACGAAAAAAAAAAAAAAAAAAAAGGGAGTTTCGATATTAAATAAAGCTTAATATTAGGATCGCCAGAGAGTCCTCTTTTTGTGTGTGTGTGTGTGTGCGTGTGTGTAGATTGAGTAATATTTAACTTATATTTTGAAAGATTAGTTTTATATAGAAATTAAAGACGGAGACAAAAAAGTAAAAATCTAAGAAGACTGATTCACATCATCTTCAAATAATATATTTTTTATCTTTTCTAAATTTACTGTAAAGTTACTATGAAATAAGTTGCTTTTTTATGTTATTAGAAACTTTACAATTTATTTTATATACAATGAAATATGAAGCATAAAAAATGTAGTATCTTAAAGTATTCAAAATCCTGCAATACTTTCCAAAGATATTTACTTCTTTTTTTTGCACAAAAATTTTAAATTTAATATTTTTATCTTGTTCTAAAAAGAAATTCTCTATCTATTTACTAAAGTATTTTGTTATTTAAGCAACAAATAACAAATCTTAAAACTGATACAACATTTAATAATCTATATAAATAAATATTTGGAAATTTTGAATATTTGATTTATTTGGGTAAACAATGATAGTGCACACATGGGTCGATATTTTCAGAAATGTTATCTATAATAATAAAGAAAGAAGTTTGTGTGTGAGTGAGTGAGCGTGTCGACGGTGTTCTGAAGAGACCACAGCACGTAGAGCTACAAAATTTGGGGAAAAGGTACGTCTGTATATGAAGTTTTGCACCTCGAAGCCCGATTTTCGATTTTTTGATTAGAATTTTTTTTATTTAATTTTTTATGCGATTTTTAGCGTTTTTTTATGTTTCGAGGCGATTTTTCTATATAAGTGAGAAGAATATGGTTTCATTCTTTTAACCCAATGTAGTAAATTTTGTTCTCTTTTCAAAAAAGTTTATTCGGAATTCGTGCAGCGATTTTTGAATTTTTAGCGAATTTTTTATGTAATTATTGAACAGCATTTAATGCATTTAATAAGGAGGTTACCGTAGACGGACACAATTCTGTCGCCAAACGCCGCCAAGTTTATCGCCAACTTGGCGGTATATCGCCAAATTTGGCGACCAAAATGAGTCGCCAAAAGTGACGCCAACTTGGCGATATCTCTAATATTTCGCCAAATTCCCATAGACTTCCATTGTAAACCAATATGGATTATTTGCTTACAGAAAATGAACAAATTGAAATATTTTAATGCAACAAAAACTAATATTAACTTAAGGGATTATATTAATTATATTTAAGGGAATCCAAGTAAATTAAATTGTGAATAAAAGTAACATGATACAATGCTTAGATTACTGTATTTTATTGATATTTTCGACGAAAGGGTTGCCAGTGGTCATTTTGGTGAAAATTATAGTTGATAAATGAATTGAAATTGCTATATCCGTTAGAAAATAATGTAAACAACTCGCAAATTAAAAGAAAATAACTGTTATTTGTTTAATTAAAAAAAGAATCAAAAACCTTTTTAATGCGAGATAAAATTTATAAAATGAAAATATTTAATTTAAATATGAAAGGAATGTTTATAAAACTTAAAAAATATATTAGTATGAAAGAAGCAATTGATACATTATTTGGCGATTTTTCGCTTCGCCAGGTTAATAAAAGTGTGCCTGAAAAACTTGAAGAAATAAAATTTAAGTAACAGTCTTTTAGTCCTTCTTTATTTTTTTATTCAATTTAATTATCATTTTTATGTAATTTTTCCATCGTATGTCTTACAGGAGAAAGGATTTATTTGTGAGTTACATGCTAATTAATTATTACCTTGGTCGCCAAACAATGCAATTTTAAGCCACAAAGGCAGAAGCGTGAAATAAGCCAGGCGAAGGTCGCAGTAATTTTTTTTTTTTTAAATATAGAAGAACATTTCGGAGTAAATCTTTATATTCAAATGTAAATTATATAAAAAGGAGTTAAAATTATAACTATGTAGTCAAGTATTTAAATTTTAATGTAAAAATGTGCCATATACACACATATTTTATAATCTTCGATAATCAAGCCACCACCAAATGACATATTTACTATATTATTGAAAGTTTTGTTGGTACAGGTGTCATATACGCTCCATGTTACAAAATGGGCTCCAAAATGGCGTTATTTTGCCTGACATGGTAACTCGGCTATTGTTGTTTATTTATTAATAAGTTGTTTATTTACTTTTATTTTCTTTTTTACAGTTATATAAACTGTTTTGTTCTATAGACATTAATTAAACTTTTTATTATTTATTGCTATTTCCTTTTAAAATAATAGAAAATAATTTAAATATATATGTGTAACTGGTATTCAAAAACGATGTTTTCACCAATTTGGCGTGAAAAAAAAATCGCGCCAAACCCGGTACGTATCTATGCCTAATAGTTATTTACATTATTGCGATTACTTAGTATCAGGCAACAGATTGAAGTGTATTTGGTATATTTTTTATATATGGGCTTTGGTGAGTTAGACAAAATAGCCTTGGCGAGTGAAGTGAATTTTACGTATATTTACTGGCAAACTATTTATTTTTCATATACATATAAGCATTTTTTTTTTCAATATTTATTTTATTTATTTATATAAAGAAGAGCTATTTATCTACCTTTAAATACGAACAGAAATAATTTGTGGTTCTACCTGATTATCCCGTAGACCAAAAAAAAAAAATATATCGCCAAACTATAAGATTAATTGCCAATAATGGGTGATCGTAAATGTCAAATTCACTTGACATTAAACACTTTACACATGTTTGTTACGTCATCAGGTGATTTTTAATTCGATATTTACGTTTCTTCGCGATCTGCTGCAATTTTTTGACATTCCATTTTTGACCTATAATACTAAAGTAATTTCTACCTTCATTTCAATAAAGTTTATTCGGATTTCGTATAACAATTTTCGAATTTTTCGGGTATTTTGTATGCGATTTTTAGTGTATTTTAGCGATTTTCTACCAATTTTCCACATTAGTGAAAGACGTTGATAGAAGTTGAATCAACTTTCAATCTTCGAGCACAATATATAATTTTTCTTTCTCTTTTCGAAATTTGTGCAGCGATTTAAAATTTTTTCGCAATATCTTATTGTGATTTTCAGAGGTTTTTCGCGATTCGTGCAGTTTTTTTATGTACCCGGGCAACGCCGGGCAAGTTAGCTAGTATTTACTATAAAGAAGTTTTATCAAAAATATCTAATCAATTATTTTCTAGTAAGCACAGCATGTTTTCTCTGCTAATTTTTTTATGCGAGAACTATTGTATAATTAGAGTTTTCTTAGCATAATACACTGTTTATTTAAAGGAAATTAATAAACTTACACACGATATTTTGTTAAACTATATTTTAATATGTACTGCAATTATTATTTTTTTAATTCACATTAGAATTTATTTTTTTAATTTTGCGTTGAATTTTCATTACAAACACAGACTCCATACTGCATCAATATGAATCTACCAAAAACTGCATGCAATATTTTCAAAGTACATTTATTATTAGTGTTTAAAATGAGTTTCAAAGCTTAAATATTTTCCCGTTTATTTTATATTTAAGCAGAATTCTTGAAATTTTTGGGTATTTATGCTAATATTTACTTAACAAAAACTCACAAAAAATTTATTTTCATATCATTTTAAAGTTTAGAATAAGGCCTTTCTTATGATAGTTATTGAATATTTCTAGAGTAATTTGTTAATTTTTTATTAATTTTTAAAGAAAAGCTCCCGCTTAGTCAAAAAAAGCTAATTTCATTTTTATTTATCATTTTCTAAAGATCTACCGGTCGTATGATTTTGAGCTTTTAACAGCTAAAAATCTGTATATTTCACATTCGTTAAAAAAAGATTATGAAAATATCTTAATTAGGTGTGTGTAGATGGCATTTTTAATAAACACAGAAAGCAAAAGTAAACATTTGTTTTCTTTTCAAACGAGAGAAAAAGAGGGAAGGTCAGTGAGAATTGTCTCGTAACTGAAGTGGTCAATCTAGTTTTTTCCGATGCCTACTTGAAAAGGAATCTAGAATCCGTGAGGTATTGCCGAGCTCTTCGTGGTAGCACTTAATCTGTGTATCGGAAAAAAATTTCGGGAAACATGTAAATTCGACCTCGGGTTCTTCTCGCTTCGCAAGGAACTCGATTCGCTTGTGGTAGGGCCCCAGGTGCGGTAAAATTGCGCATTTTGTCGACCGGCTTCGGAAAAATTGCTAATTTTGTCGATCAGGCGCGGGAAAATCGGAAATTTTGTTGATCGGGCGCGGAAAAATCGCGATAATCGTTGCTCCGTCGCAGAAAGATCGCAAATGTTTTTGATCGGCAACCGACAACCCCTTCTGTTTTCATTCATAAAGTTCACATTTTTGTCGGTACCAGCCACTTTCATACCTATATTTGTTTTTTATCACTTTTCATAAAGCAAAATTTACTCCTCCGAAAAAGTCAAGGAATATTATCCCTCCTTCTAAATAATCCTTGTTATATCTCTGTTATATATGCAAACGTAAATTGTTGATATATCCTTGCCAACTGGATTGGATATGTTGACTAAGTAGGTGAACCTACAGGGGTAAAACTCTGCCCTCCCCCCTTCTGAAACCATATTTTTTTTTTTATTATAGGCCACAGATCACTTCCCCGAAATAGAATTATCTCCATGTTACTAATGTGGCCCTCGACAACCCAGAAATTTTTGTAAGTGGCCCTTCTCTTAAAAAGGTTGTGCACCCCTAATGTAATGCAATGCCCAGTAGCAGTATAAAAGCAATAAACGTCAAATTGTTAAAAACATACTAATTTAATGGGAATTAATCACATAAATATTATGGGATTCGCGACTAGTTTTCTCAATACACCTACTATGTCTTTAAAGGTTAACTAAAAACCTATATGGAATAACAAATATACAGAATAGCTATATTTGCTATTATTTAGGTTTCATATATCTTTGAACTTTCATGGTATATCCATTTATACTTTTCTAAGTTTCAGTGAGCAAAGGAAAGTCCCTTTAACCTGAAAATACTTGTGAACGGAGAGAGCTACAGCTATGCAAGTGAGGTAACGGTATAGTAAAGCGACTAAGCCCGATTTAATAAAAACGACAGCAGCGCTCCGTAGTGGCGAAATTTGGAAGATAGTCACTAAAAATCGAAAACGAAAAGAGATAGAGCAAAATTTCCAGTTAGAAAGTTTTAGAGCATCAATTAATTAATAGAATACGACATTTGGTTTACATGGATAAGATAAATCTTCGCCTGTTTACCCAAAAATGTCCGAAATCGATGCACTCCATTTTGTGTAAACGTTTGAATGGAATAGTCAGAAGTATGAAGAAATACGCACAATTTATGCTATAAATACGTACTTATCTCAATACATTTTGATAACACCACACACACAAAAAAAGACAAACTGTCTCACAGTGATAAAAAGTTGATATTCAGTATGTTCGAAAAGTTTGCCATTGCTCACGATACATGTTTGTATTCGTGAGAGTAATTCTGCATGCACATTTCTCTAGCATGGAACGTCTATTGCAAGCCTCTTCAATACGACGACATAGATTTAACCCTTTCAATGGCGGTGGCTAGACGGTCTAGCCACCTAATTTTAATTCCAAAACTGACAAATGGCACCAAGAATATTTTAATAAAATTTTGCTTTTGTAATGAAAGTGAAAATTAGCGGAGTTTTGTTTTCTGAGAAATTCGTTTGAATATTCTGGTGTCAGTCAATTATTTCATCAGTTTACGAACAGAATTCTTCTGGCCCTGAAAGTGTTATTCTAAAATTTTAAATGCATTGGAAATTGAATCTTTACAGACATTACAGCACAGTACAACGTCACCATCTGCAATTGTGCACTGCTACATTTCCGGAATAAGAATAGGCAAAGTAGAATCGTCGCTCATCGATTTCGGACATTTTTGGGTATGCAGGCGACGATTTATCTTATCCGTGTGAACCAAATGTCGTTTCGTACTAATTAATTGATGCTCTAAATCTTTCTAATTGAAAAATTTGCTCTACCTCTTTTCGTTTTCGATTTGCAATGGCTATCTTCCAAATTTCGCCACTAGGGGTGCTGCTGTCGTTTGCATTAGGTCGGGCGTAGTCGCTTTACTGTACCGTTACCTCACTTGTATAGCTATAGCTCTCTCTGTTCGCAAGTATTTTCAGGTTAAAGGAACTTTCCTTTGCACCCTGCATACTATACAGCTATACCCAACTCTACGTTGTATAGTTTTTACAAAGTCTTAGTATTCTTTTAGCAATGGTATTTTTTTAATAATACACTTACTAATTCATATCTTATTGTACGGAACCCTCTGTGCGCGAGTAATACTCGCACTTGATCGTTTATTTTTTTGTCATATGCACAAATTGTGTTTTTTCCTTTTGTAGTCAAATGTTCAATACAATGCATGTTTTCCTGCCAAACATGTGTAATTATTTTCTCATATAGCCTACCATGTCTGTCGATCATGTATCAATCATCTAGACAATTCCCCAGCCGCAAGATCCATCCACAACTTCAATAACCTTTAATTGTTTTGAGCAGTGTATTTACTCTTTTGGTATATATTATTTATTTACAATTTCAATAATTTAATTAGCATATTCTGTTATTGTCTTAAAATGACATGACATATAAGCATAATAGATGTTTAGATTCGACTGTTATGCAAGATCTTTGTTTGCCGTTCAAAGTAAATTTTGGAGAATTATTAGGTTTCAACTTTTGTGCCAATCTAATGCCTTCTAATTTAAATTTTCGATTTCAATTTACATCAATATCAACAATTTAATTACATGTGCAGTTTGACTTTTATACATTTTGACATATTTAAATTTTACAGCATATAAAATTTAATGTTTGTTGTGTTTTTGCGTGAGTGTGCATAAAGTATTTGGGGGTGGGGATATGTTCAAAATATTTTCAGTCTTGACCAGAGCCGATTAATATTGGGACAAAGTTCCACTGATGTTTTGCAAGATTAGTTTTGCCCTGTTTAACGCAAAAATTCTCCTTTTAAAACGGGTAAATGTTAGACCCTGCAGTAAACGGGCCAAAGTCTCGACTGTGACAGCTTACTCCCATGATTCATCCAAAGAAATAAAATAAAAATAAAATAACGGTCAAGATGCACATCACGTGATTCATGATTAAACAGCAATGTGTCAATAGTTTGCAATGTTACCAATTTTTTCTTAAATTCATATTGCTTAATTGCTACCACTTTTTAAAAATAGTAATATTTTTTTTATTTAAAAACAAGTTTAATAACGTAACTATTACCATTTCAAAACAAGTGGTAACAATCAAGTAATCTGAATAAAAGGAATCCATCTAACAGGCAACCTCCTGTAAATTCATGTAAATTAACATGTAGTATTTCTGTAAATGCATAATTTATATATGTTAGTGGACCCTTTCCTGAAACAAAATTCTTAAAAATGAAATAATTCAATTTTATTAAGTGAATAAGTATACTTTTTTAAAATTTCAGAAGGGGTTTGAACCCCATACGCCCCTCCCCTCCTTCCACTTTCTAAGGCCAATTATTAGAGTTTTTATTGAATTTTAAAATGTGTCAAGGTCCACCTTATGTATATAATATAATATATATACTGTGATTGTTTATAAGCTTGGAGGCCAGGTATAGGCCTAGGTTCAAAACATTTTTGTGTCTAATTTTTTTCTTCAAAATTTGATAAAAATTCTTGTTATGGACCCTATAAAAGAGCTCGGTTTCTGTGTGCATTGTATCCACTGCACTACCGTTTATTAGCCTTAATTATTTGAGTCATTTGTTGATTAAGTCTTGAGACACGCCAGTTAATAATTTTAAAATTATATTAATTAACAGATTTTTGGAAATATTTAAAAATTTCTAAGGGAAAAAATACTTACATAACTAGGTCCACCCCACCAAGATACCGGCATCTCGACAGTAGTCCAGTCTTTTGAATCCGACGTAAAGTTCAAATAATAATAACCATTCGCTACTGTACTTTGGAACACTGCACTTAGTTTATTATTTGATCTGTTTCCAGCAATTTGCGGACCCTTTCTGTATTCCAATTTGAAGCACGTTGTTCTTGAAAAGTCTGTTTCTCGTGTGAAATGAAGAGCTGTGGTCTGTCCGCCATCGAGGACAATAGTAGCGTAAGTTCCTGCAAAAAGAAAATTTTAAGTATTATTGAGAAGGAATTTGCTAATCGTTAATTATAATGTGTATTAAAAATATCAGAGATGAAAAGGAAAAATAAAATGTAACGGCAGCTTGTATAGTTGAAAGATAAAATTAAAAATAAGTACTGAAGCCACAGTTTTGAAAATGTGATTCTTTAAATACGCAAAAGTGTGTATTTTAATGGAATTCAGTACCTCAGCAATTTTTAATTAATTTTTAACATTTTATTTTTCGTTATTACCAAATGATTGACAAAAAAAAAAAAAAAAAAAAAAAAAAAAAAACTAATGAAATTAAAGAAAATGTTTTCTAAAAACATTTTTAAATTTCAAGTTCTCATTACAAATTTTAAACTGCTAGTTCTTTTAAAGTTTTATGCTTAGATTTTTATATGTTTGCCGATAGTAATGCAGGGTGTATCTAAATGAATATCGAGGTTTTAACGCTTCGTAGTATTTATTACATAAAACAACCATTAAATAAACCATTAAATTAATATCGGGGTTTAACGCTTAGTAGTATTTATTACGTAAAACTTAAAAGTATAATTAATACATAAAATGAAAGAGCAACTCAAACAGTTTTACCTACGAGCCTGCAAGTGTTCAATATGAGCACCTTTCGTCACACGGCACACATCAAGTCGATAGCTCAGTTCTTCCCCAACATTGATCAGTGTTTGCGGGGTCATTGTTGCAACAGCTGCAATGGTCAGCTGATAGTGGAGGCACATATACAGGATCCTTTATAAACCACTACAGGTAGAAATCACATGGCATCAGATCGGGTGAGAGTCTGAACAGAACTTCTTTGCTAATCAACGTTTGCGAAGAACTGAGCTATCGACTTGAAGTGTGCCGTAAGAAGAAAGGTGCTCAGGTTGAACACATGTAAGCTTGTAGGTAAAACTTTTTGAGTTGCTCTTTCATTTTATGTATTAATTATAATTTTAAGTTTTACGGAATAAATACTACTAAGCGTTAAACCCCGATATTAATTTAGAAACATTTTGTATAGTGAACAAATTTATGTAGGGGATTTTGATGATGTATCATTTGGGTCATTCCTTAACCCCTTCGGGACGGGAGCCTTTTACGAAATTTTTAATCTTTTGTCACCGTTTTTTAAAAACAGAAGATTCTGTCTTCTTGAATCGAGAAAATGCATTGATTAAATAAGGCAAATTTTACAGTAAAATTTTACTGGTGAGAAAAGACAAGGATTCTGAGCGCTTCATGCGGCACGTATACGTGTCGCTCGTCCCCAAGGGGTTAACGAAAAATTAGGAAGAATCATAAATAATTAGATTTATAATAATAATAATAATAATAATAATAATAATAATAATAATAATAATAATACATTTTAAGATATTTGAAATCTAATCCTTAAACTTCTTCCGCGTGATGCTCAACAAGAAAAAAAATCATAATTTTGATAACATTTGAATGTGTACTTTGGCATTTGGAATACAATACAAAAATAAACAAAAATCCCCCCAAACTAAGACATATATTCCAGAAATTTTCAAATTTTATTGTGCTTCGTACCAGTTTTTGTATTATATTTTCCATCTTTATCAAAGTTATTTATTTTAATTGTATCAAAAATTATACTACAGCTCGGAGTAAAAATTACTTTTTCGAATTTAGTTAAAAACAGTCTGATTAATAGCTCATTTTAATGAGTTTTTCTCAAAAATATTATCAAAATTCATTGTATATCCACCATTCTATATGTTTTAAATGTATCACTAATTTAAGGAGAGGGATCTTAAATAAAATGTCATTCCGGCCAGTGCCGGGAGGAAGAGGTAGCTTTCATATTTCTAATTTTTAAAAAGCTAGCTTATATTATTCAAACACACGAAGCTCAATTTAGTGGAAACCGATTATAGAAGATTCAATATAATTTTTATCTATACTAAATCATTATGAATGAGAATTTCACGAAATTAGTCAGCTTTATCCAAGGTGATTTTATTTAAAGTAACTTATATTTGGTTTCCAAATTCGGCGATATCTTGAAGTGCCTTCCTTTTTAAGACAACATGGTGGATGAGGCTAACCAGTGAACTTTGTAGAGACCTTAGTAATTCCTGTGCACATGCTCACTCACATCGGAACGGTTGATATATAAGAGTGCTGTCGCACGCAAAAAATCAGATTTTTCAAAATGTCACCCACATAAAGAAATTCAAACTGCTATATCTGAGCCATTTTTTAGGATAAAAACAAAACAAAAAATGCTCCGGGATCCATATACCAAAGTCAAATGCTTAAGAAAGAAACCTTTTTCAATTTATAATTTTTTTGCATCTCACTTTAAATTCAATTTTTTTTTCAATTTAATGGCCGCCATTTTGAAACAAGACGCCGGATGAAGCTGGCCAGTGAACTTGGTCGAGACATTGCTATATACTATCCACATGCCTTCTTACATCCAAATAGAATAACTAATACGTGTGTTATCGCGTGACAAATATCAGATCGTTTCAAAATGTCAGTTATGCTAGAAATTCAAAGTGCTATAACTCAACCATTTTTTAAGATATAGACGAAACAAAAACTACCTCTGAATCTTTGAATCAAGGTCAATCACATAAAAAGAAACCTTTTTAATTTTCCAATTTTTTGATAATTCATTTAAAATTTTAATTTAATTTTTTTTAAATGTTCCCTTTTCAAACAAGATGGCGAATGAACCTTGCCTACTAACTCGGTCGAGACATTGGTATGTACTATGTACACACCAGGTTACATCCAAATCGGTTCATAAATACGCCTGTTACCGTGTGACAAAAATCAGGTCGTTTCAGAATGTCAGCCAATATAGAAATTCAAAATGCTATAACTCAGCCATTTTTTAAAATATAGACGAAACAAAAAGTGCTCCGGAATCCTTGTATCAAGGTCAAACACATAAGAATAAAAAATATTTTTCATTTTCTAATTTTTTGATACCTCATTCTAAATTTAATTTTTTTTTTAAATTTTTCAAATGGCCGCCATTTTTAAACAAGATGGCGGATGAATCTGGCCAACGAATTCGGTCGAGACATTGGTATGTACTTTGTACACACCAAGGTGCATTCATATCGGTTCATGAATATGCCTGTTATCGCGTGACAAATATCAGGACGTTTCAAAATGTCAGCCACGGTAGAAATTCAAAGTGCTATAACTCAGCTATTTTTTAAGATATAGACGAAACAAAAACTGCTCCGGAATCTTTGTATCAATGTCAAACAGATAAGAACAAAAAATATTTTACAATTTTCAATTTTTTGGTACCACACTTCAAATTAAAATTTTTTTTTAAAAGTTTAAATGACCGCCATTTCGAAACAAGATGGCGGATGAAGCTGGCCAACGAACTTGGTCGAGAAATTGGTATGTACTATGTACACACAGAGTTTCATCCAAATCGGTTCATAAATACGCATGTTATCGCGTGACAAAATCAGGTCGTTTCAAAATGTCAGCTACAATAGAAATTCAAAATGCTATAACTCAGCCATTTTTTTAGATATAGACGAAACAAAAACTGTTCCGGAATCTTTGTATTAAGGTCAAACACATAAAAAAATCCTTTTCATTTTCCAACTTTTTGATATCTCATTTTAAATTTAAAATATTTTAATTGACCACCATTTCGAAACAATATGGCGGATGAAGCTGGCCAACGAACTCGGTCGAGACATTGGTATGTACTTTGTACACACCAAGGTACATCCATATCGGTTCATGAATACGCCTGTTACCGCGTGACAAATTCAGGACGTTTCAAAGTGTGAGCCACGGTAGAAATTCAAAGTGCTATAACTCAGCTATTTTTTAAGATATAGACGAAACAAAAACTGCTCCGGAATCTTTGTATCAAGGTCAAACGCATAAGAAAAGAATATTTTTCAATTTTCATTTTTTTAGTACCACATTTGAAATTTTAATTTTTAAAAAGATTTTAAATGGCCGCCATTTTGAAACAAGATGGCGGATGAAGGTGGCCAACGAACTCGGTCGAGACATTGGTATGTACTATGTAAACACCGAGTTTCATCCAAATCGGTTCATAAATACGAGAGTTACAGTGTGACAAATATCAGATATATATATATATATGTATTATATATGAACATTTGAACGGAGGGTCGTTTCGGGGTCTGGGGGTCATGATCGATGAAAATATATCAAAATTTTTTGAAATCGCTTTCCTACGAACGGCTTCAATAGGTAGCTTTTCGTAATGAAAGCTACCTAAAAAGCGCAATGTGCGATAACTATAAACTGGCAGTTATATATAAGTCATTGATCTATGATGTCGGATTTTTTGATTGAATACTAGAACGATTTGAAGTTTTAGCCACTTTATGTAAAAGTATTCTACACCAGAATTTTATTTTAAACTACAGGCACCCACCGACTTACGTACTACGCGACTTAGGTAAATTCGCAGTTACGTAATAAATCTCGAAAATTACATTTGTGAACATACTAGCGCGTTTGATACGCAATTGCATACTTTTGATATTTATTTTATAAATAAAATACATAGATATAAACCACAGCCGTATAGTTTATGTATTAGATTGAGTTATACTTTTATTGGTATATACAATCAAATTTATAACAAAACATTTTAATCTTTATTGTTAGTTATTCATAGTTATCTAATTCATAATAAATATAGTTTGTGCTAATCAAGTATTATTTTATTTTGTGAATGCCATTCATTTGTCTTGCCATCAAAAATTCATGGAGAATAGGTTAAATTAGTCTTCTTTAATTATTCCTTATTTTTATAGTCGTTTGATGTAGATTCAAAATTGTTGTAAATCAGTTCATCGATGTTAGATTTATGAATCCCGTATTCCACAAGATATTTGAAAAGTGTTCTTTAAGTTTGTTTTTAATTTTTTTATACTTTTATAGTTTATATACGAATAAATACTGTCGCATGATGCTTTATTTATAAAATAATGCGGTGTAAATAATATATATATGTATATATACATATATATATGTATAATAAATATTACAGTTTCTTACAAAATTTTACATAAGAACTTTACAAATTATACTTACCTAAAATTCAAGTTACGTAAAACATTACGGAACGCATTACTTTAAGTAAGCCGGGGGATGCCTGTATTTAACTTATTTCTGTGAGGTATATATTTAATTTATTTAATTAAAAAAAATTCTAGTTTAAATCGTCATTTATTCATTTGATCGGAGTCAAATTGACTCCTAATGGGCGTTCTAGTGTTAACCTTTCCAGAGGTAAGTAATTGTGTTTCTGTAATGTTGAATTAGCACCAGAATCTTCGAAAACTTTTATTTAAATATAAGGAAATGCAAATTTACAGCTTTTTTTTTTTCCATTAAAGCTATAAAAGTAAAATTTTGATCAAATTTTTTTCTACAAATCTTGCTTAAAATTAAGAGGTATAAAGCATTTCCCACCGCCCTTCAACAGGCCAGGCTAAAATATGTGAAATATCTGGCGCATCACAGCTGTAGTATCACTTGTCATTTCTGATCAGTAAACAGGTGTTTTCTTTTACAGTATTTATCGCTTTTGTTTGAGCGTAGCACTCATCTTTTAGGGTCTTTAACCGCATATAACCCCATGATTTGAAGTAAACATGCTTTTATATAAAAGGCATTTCTCTTTAAATGGTACTTTTGATATTTTTAAACGTTATGAGCTGAAGAGAGAAAACTATTTAGACTGAACCATTTATTAAAAAAGAAAAGAAAAAAAAAAGAATGCACAGTTATTGTAGAATTTTAGCGTATGAGAATAGCACTTATCTTTTGGGGTCTTTAACATCATATAACATTATGGTTTGAGATAAATATGCTTTGATATAAAATGTATTGCTCTTTAAATTATACTTTTAATCTGTTTGAAATTTATGAGCTAAAATCTCAAAAGTGTTTGATCTGAACAGTTTATTATTTTTTAAAAATGCAAAGTAATTGTGCAATTTTCGACCACCGCTACTCGCGGAATGCGGCTCTTCAATCGTCCTTTCTAGACTAAGACTGCTGGAAAGGCTGCCCCGATCATGAAAAATCCCATTGAAAAACTTTGAAAACGATTTTTGCTAAGTTAAAGACATCGACCAGCGGGTTCGGGCCTGCCGGGGAATTTGTTACATAGGACAATTTCAACGGCTCCGGGCTCATTCAATGCATTCATTCATTCAATCATTCATTCGTTCATTCCTTCTGTCATTCATTGCTAGCTAATTATACGCAAGCATTTGATAAATTAAAGTCTGTTTTAGAAGGAAAGCTATTTCAGAGCAAATTTTTTTGTAGAAAAGCATTCATCTTTATTGCAGAATAGTAGTTACCCGTGACATAGTTCATGTAGTATTAAAAGAAAAGATAAATACATTAATTAAGAAAATCGTTTCAATCCTGAAAATGAAAAACATAATAATTAACCAACTTTTTATCAGGTCGTATTTCTTATTTCTTATATATTTATATCATAGATCTAATATATATTAATATATTTATTTATGATATATTTGAGTTATATTAAGGCACTATAGGTGCCTTAATATAACTCAGTCATAAAAAATGAAATTTTGAGCCAAATAAGATAAACACTTGCGAAATGAAACTGCAGTCAATGAAAAAAGGAAGGCCAAGTAAAATCGCGACGAATCGCTCTTCGTAAAATGAAAAAACAATGGTGGGATAATTCTATTTGTAGAGTGTATTTTAGTTGGTATTTGGTGTCAAATTTGTATATTTTTGCTTTCCATAATTATTCACATCCATGCAACTTATATTAGTTAGAAATGCTTGAACATTTCTGTTTTATTTTCAATATGACGACATATTCATCTTTTTTTTTATTCTTAATTTTTTATTTCATTTTCATTTTGATGCAAAAATCTTTAATAGAAAATTAATTGTTGAGCAGAAATTTTTATTCAGGATTTTGATGTTAATCATGGCATCATTTTCGGCATGGATACTATTACGGTACATATATTATTGACATTTACTATCCTTTTTTTTTCAAACATTTTTTAAAAGCTTTTTTCCTTTTTAAATTAAAAATTAAATCTTTTCATTATCTATGCGCAGACGATAAACGTCCAAAGAAACGGTTGCTATGTTTCATTTCTTATTTAATATAATTTGTAGAAAATGTTACCACTGCTTATAAAGTATTAAAAAACGTCTCTGTGAGATATAGCTATAAATTATAAGTAAAATGTACACAGGAAATAGAAAATACAACGTAGCAACCGATTCTTTGGAGTCAGTTTCCAAGCAAAACGTTATGATTGACGTCATACTGAAAGTATCTATTCTAAGTTTATTTATTTCACTTTCTTTTCGCGCGTGAAAATCCTTCAATTTAAAATTAATTACTCGGGAGAAATTATTATTCCGGTTTTTTATTTTTTGGCAACGAAAAAAGAAAGATGGTTAAATTTTCAGAAAAATTGTCAATTGATTCTGTATAAAAAATAATGAAATATTGAAATATTAATTATTTCAAATTTATTAAAAATTATTTCAATAAAATAAATGAAGCACAGCCTATGTTCATTTCTGGTTTCTAATCTATGTATAGGAAAAGGTACAAAGACATTAATTCATCCGTTTCGACTTTGACTTCATTCAAACTTTCGGACACACTTTGACATTTATAATATTATAAAGATTAATAATAATATTTTAAAAAATTGTCTTTAAAATATTAAAAAAAAAAGTCTTTCGACAGTAATTTGAATTTTTTAAATTGTATTAACTTCAGAACATATCGCTCAACCGCAAGAAAAGTGACACATCTCGACAAAAGTAAATTTTACAGGAGAGGCAAATGAAGTTTCGCATTTTTTTAATGTAACATAAAACGATAGTACTTAACTATGCATGCAGCTGTAAAAGGGTACAAAAAGTGCATAAAACCTTTAAGAATCAAGACTTAAAAGACATAGGGCGGATTTAGTAAAGTTATACCCCTCACCCTTATAAATTTAACCCCTTGTTGAGTTGTGACACTTTTCTTGTTGCACAATTTGTCAAATTCCAGTCGCCTTTCAAAACAGTACGTGCAAAAATGTGGATTTTTAACACTTTTCAACAAAGTTGAAGAGTGTTTATGAATTCGGTTTGTCTGTCTGTCTGTTCGTCTATGCTCTAACTCGCGTAAATATAGTTCGATTGCCATGAAATTTTTAGGTGTTATCGGGTATTACTATGGCATGTTTTCTATTGTAGTTCTATTGAAGTCAGCATTTACGGTTTATGTGCAGGGACACTCAAAAGAATTATGTTACATTACGGTGTATGGGGAAAAATCTTTTGCGGTGTATTTTAATGACGTCACACTATTTTAAACATACTGAAATTTATATATGTTACTGGCGTGTACTATGACATTTACTGTAGAATATGGTGTGCATAGAAGTTATCGTTCATTTACAGGGACACACAAAATAATTTGTTTAAGGAAGCAATTTAACTATTGAATTCTATGAACAATAATTGCTGTAAGTGCATTTGCAGTTGTGATACGCGTTTTTACATTGAAAAAATTTTTTAAATATTACTTGGTGTGGATAAATTCTATAGATCCTATACAGGGCTGCATAAAAGTTCACAAGTACATTTCCATTTATTCACGGAAATGACTGAATGGAAAATATCAACTGTGCTATGCGTTTCACTGAACTAACTTTTAGCATACTATGTAGTATACATACAAATCCATAGATTATATACAGGGCTGTACAAAAAAAACCTGATATTTTTCCGACTTGATTGTGATAGCAGAAATTGGTTTTTGAAATCCGGTATGAGTTTTTAAATGGCTTATATAGACATGATAGACCTTAATAAACTGCGAAGTTTTGTTACAGTATACTGATATTTTTGGAAAGTGTTACATAATCTATACTGGACGCATGATTTTTTGTTTTTGTTTTAAATCATCATGTTTTAACTTTACTATGTTATTGTTAATTATTAAAAATATTAGTTTGCATCAATATAAGAGTCCACCACAGATTCATAACAAGGTTTCTAGAAAATTAAATTAAAAGAAAAAACATATTTCAAAACATTTTTATAACTATTATACAACTATAATCTTACAATTGCATTTCAGAGAAACAAAACTATAGTTACTACAAAATAAATATACAAAATAAGTATACAAAAAATGCTTATAACATTGAGAAATCACATAGACGTAATTACGTCATTACAATATTTTCTACAACAATTGAAAAATAGAAGAAATAGGTAAGTTATTTTTCATGCTTCAATTGTAATAACGATTTATTAGTTCAAAAAATTTCTATTTATTTATAAACTACATTATTATAAAAAGGAACTTTACTTAGGAGAACGAAAAATGCAATAATTTTTGGTCATTGCTTTATCTTCATTGTGAATGTTATAATGTAGAAAAAAGGAGCGTAACTTTGAGGAATATGCTTGGAAGTAGTGATGGGCGATTCTGGAAAATTTGAGAATCGATTAAAATTGACATCGTATAAAACAGAATCGATCGCAATAAGAATCGATTCCCAAATTCTAGAATCGATACTTGAATCGATATTTCGATGTTCACAGATTCACACAGATAAGCTGAAAAATAGTACACTAAACTCTGTCTAAGGCGGAATCGGTCGGGACTGAGAAAAATTTCAGTGGTAGACAATATTCCGGCTTATGCAAAAAAGCTCCCCCCCCCCCCCCAAAAAAAAAAAAAAATCCCCAGAAGATGACGATCTTTTATTGATTCTCCTGACTAGAAAATCGGTTGAAAACTGAAATTCTGAAAGATCCTTTGTCTTTTTAAAGATAAATGAGAAACTTTATTCAATTTCTTAGTACTGCTGTAATACATTCATATTGGAAGTTTATACATACACAAAATAAATAAATAAATAAATAAATAAATAAATAAATAAAAATAAAATAATAATATTATACTATAATTTTGAATTTGAGTACAATCTTAAAGTATAATATATTGTACTTTCGAAAATACGTAATCATTTTCATAAATGTTCATTTTACTAGAAATATTAACTTTTAGATGCAATTTTGCATATGAAAAAATGGCATAAGCATAAATTCCTTAAAATTTAAAGTTTATGTTCTTTTGAATTAACTTTTTTAAAAGCTTACGGAATTTTAGCTAACATGCTCGACATTGAGTTATTTGACTTATCAGTTTTAAAGTTTAATAAACGAAACGCTTTTCATTTTTAAATTATCCTTTTTCCGCCTTATGCAAAATTTTGGTTTCGGTGGGACCTTAAAATCCTTTCCGTTTCCGCGTCAGACAGATTCCGCCTTATGCAGCATGAATTAATGTAATTTTCTATGGGTTCGCCGGGACTTGAAAAAATTTCCGCGGTAGACAGATTTCCGGCTTATACAGAGTCCGCCTTAGACAAAATTTACTTTAATTCCAAAACGTAGCGAATCAACAGGGCCGTAACGACTATCCCTCACCTCCATTTATGTGGGCCATAGACAATGTTAGCGGCCCAGAAGTAAGCTACTACAGACCTTTGAGTCAAAAAATAAGGTTTTTTAACTTTTAAAATTATTATTTTTAAGATGAAATTTTGATAATAATTTATATTATATTTAAATTTATCTTTAAAAAAAGATTTTGGTCAGATAAAAAAAAAGAAAGAAATGATTATTTTTTTCATCCGGAAATATGTACTTTCTACTCTAACTCTTATTTCCTTCAACCAAACAGATGGGGACTTTCTTCCTATAAACGTCATTCTTAAAAATGCGCAGATGAGCGAAATTTTGAAGGCTCTAAATTTATTTAAAAACTTAAATGCTTTTTCACCCTTTTTAGGGTCTTCTATAGGTGTGGGGGAAATGCAAATATTGCAAATCTTCTTTTAAAATAGCTGTGATGAATTTAATTAACCAAGTATCACATACTAATTATCCTCCAATTAATAATCAAAATTCTCCTTTCAATAATATATTTAACTAAAATTTCTTTCCCTTTTTAAAATATATATCTCCTTATCTCATTTACAGTTTATAAATATCTTTCTTTTTAATGTTTACCAAATATTTAGCAGTTAAGAAAAAAAGAAAAAAAAGTTCTCATCCTAGAGCCATTAAGAATGAAATAACATACTTTTCTCTGGTTAACAAATAAATAAAAGTACATTCCTTGATTATATGTTTTTTTGTTGTTGTTGTTTTTTTTTTTTCCCAGCAGTAATCTAAAAACCATACACAGTTATTGACTCATTCGCTGACATGCAGAGTGCACTTACTGAAACAATAAATAAAAAAGAAAAGTATCGAGGTAAACTGATGGCATTGAGCTCACAGTCTATTCATACTAATTGTATTTTATACTCTTACTTCAAAGAATGCCTTTCGAAAAATAAATTAAGGGGGAATCCCCCCCCCCCCCCCGTAACATCTCTATACTTAAACAATAAGCCTCCAAATCTCATCAGGGAAGCGCGTTATCAGAATAAACTAATCTTGGGGCAAACCTTAGTTGTCAATGGAGATTATACTAGAGAGGAGTGTAAGTCCGCGACAATAAATAGTTCTGTACAGAATCTGAAAGAAATGGCATATTAAATCTCTTTTTTTCCCCATTTTTATATGAAAAATGATTGACTCGTTAATCAAAATCGATTGAGCGTAACATATATTCATTTTTATGTTAAATATCTAATAATAATCAAGGAAATGTATTTATTCGCAAGGATGGATTCTGGCGAGAATTTGGCGCGGTGCAAGCAAATGGCTAGTAACCTTAGACCCCCAACAGAGATCTGCGGGGTGATGGTCAATAGATAAAGCCTCCTCTTATTATTAGAGATAGTAGATTTTTGATGTCCAATCAAAAGTTTGTTTTTTTAAACTATTAAATATAGAGAAAAATTTTCGGTAGATTCGAATTTTTCGGAAAATTTCACCCCAAGTACATACCCAATATATGGCTGAGACATTTAAAATAACAAAGAAAAATTTTTTTTGTAAATTAAAATGAATAAAAGAAGCTCTTTATTTTAAGACTTATCATAAAACTATTTTCCCCCGCCCAAGAACCGGAAATTTTCTATTTTAGGCTTGTTTTTAAACGTAAAAATAGGATACTTGCAGGCATAATATTTGAAGGGATTGAAATCGAACAGTTTTTCTTAGTTTCGGGTAAATTAATTACAAGCAATTGTTATCTAAGAATGTATTTTTATTTCTTTAATTTACTGGACAATCGCGTTGGATAGAAAATTGTAGATTAGAAAAAATAGTGGATTAGACAATTTCATCTCAAGTATATATGAAGGACCTGGAAAGAATATGTAAAATAACAAGAATTTTCTTTTTTGTGCAAATTAAAACTAATTTTTTTTTTTTTCATGCGGCTTTTCTTAAGTACATTCACGATATAATTTCTATCTTTCCGCAAACAGAAGTTTAAACTATTCTTATTTTACTTAGAAAGAATTGATCAGCAGTTAAATTAATTTGTCTTTTAAACAATAGTATAAATTCAATATTTTAACAGTATTTTAGACACAAAAACAAGAAAAAATTCGCCAGTTATTCATAATGCATGCTACAGTTTTATGCATAAATGTAAGTTAATTTGATTTGATAAGTAAAATTATAATTTAACTTGACATAAATCAATCAGGCCCGTACAAAATGGGGGGAGCAAAGGGGGGCAGTCGTCCCAGGCGCGGAGACTGAGGAGCGCGACTACCAACACAAACATCTTATTTTGATTGTTACAAGAAATTATAGATATACATATCGAGAATGTTTTTTTCAAAATGAAAATACATACATTTTTCGTTTCAAAGTTTCACCGTTCTTCAACCCATACCCGAATACAAATTTCTGATTAAGGACTTCTTCCTTTTAAAAACTTGTTTTGACATTTTAATTAATTAATTATTATTATTTTTCTTTTGCATTGGATAGCTGAGGTTTATCTCTACATCTCTCTTTTTTTTTTACTTTTTCGATTTTGTTTGCAGATATTTTTTTTTAGAATGACACTTTCATTTTCGGAACCGGTTTCGAAAGTGACAGTAACTTAATAAAAATTATCTGCAACCAAAATTGAAAAAGTAAAAAAAAAAAAAAAAAAAAAAAAAAAAAAAAAAAAAAAAAAGAGCGATGTAGATATCGACCTCAGCTATCCAATGCAAAAAAATATTTAAAAATTCCGAGGTGCAAACGAGATATTAGAAAATAAACTCCCCATAGGGTTAGCATTAGTTCTCCCGTAGGGACAGGAGCCTTACACGTGAGTTAATGTTAAACCAATGGGAAGGTTCTTTTCTAATATCTCGTTTGCATTTACACATTTTTAAATGTTTTTTTTTTTTTTTTTTTTTTTTTTTTTTGTTGGATGGCTGAGGTCCGTGGTCTACATTCGCCTGCTGCAGAATATAAGTATGAAATAAGCTAAATTTAAAAAAAATTGACAGAATTCTCCATTTAAGACAATTTTTAAACATACTCAGAAGCAATAAAATATTACAATAATTAAGAAATATTAACTATTCAAAAATAGATTTCTACCAAAATTTAACAAAATTGACAATTCAAAAAAAAAAAAGAAAAAAAAATCCCGCCACAGGGTCTCTGATTCCTTATGGATAAATTAAAAACAGGTGAATGTAAAAAGAAAATTAAAGAAAAAGAATTAAAAATTCTTTGCCACGGTAGGGGTTGAGGAAGGCAAGGCAGTTTTTTATCTTTCATTTTTAACAATCAGAAATGAAGAAAGTTTCGTTTAAAATTAATTTTCAAAATACATAGAGAGGCGGTGGCCCTTCCTGGCCCCTCCCCAGTCGGCGTCCGTAAAGGAGATTTTTCGTTTTTTTTAAAAAAATAATTTTATTCTAAATGTATTTTGGCTATCATCAACCAGAATTCTTTCAAGAATATAAAAAAAAATCTGCGTGGAACGGGAGAAAAAATATTAATTGGTAAATTCAACTCGCACACGTTTATTCCTCCAAACAACGATAAACAGCCTGGCCATCCAAGAATATACTTCAGCAGTAAACAAATAATATAAATTAAATCCGAAAAAGGATTTTCAGCGCGCCAAACTCATCGCTATATCTCCCAGCATGGAAATCCTACAACGCCAGAGTCGGTAAAAAGGCTCGCTCAGTATAATCACCATTGACAACTAAGGTTTGCCCGAAGATTAGTTACCAAATTTGAAGCAAATCAGATAGAAAAACCCATATATCTAAATTAAGGGGGCCCAGCCCCTGTTCCTCCCTTTATACTTAAATAATGAACCTCCAAATTTAATCAGGGAAGCGTCTTATCAGAATTAACCGGTATACCAAAATTGAAGCAAATGTGATAATTCTGCATGAAAAACCCATTTATCTAAGTGTGGGGGGGGGGAATAGCCCCCGTACCCCTCTCCTTTATGCTTAACCAATGAGCCCCCAAAACTAATCAGGGAAGCGCCTTATGAGAATGAACCTAGAAAAAAAAATTGAAGCAAATCGGATATTTCTATCGAGAGTTATCGCGTTACGTATGTACGTACATACATACATACAGAAACTGCGGGCACATCAGCTCTCAGGCTTTGATAGCCTGTGAGCTAAAAAGAAAAGTGCCCAGTTAAACTGATGGCATTGAGCTCACAGGCTATTCACACTAACTGTATATTATGCTCTTATTTCAAAGAATAATGCCCCTCGAAAAATAAACTAAGGGGAGGGGGGGAATTGCCCCTCCCCGTTTCCCCTCTTTATATTTAACCAATGACCCTCCAAATGTCACCAGGGAAGCGCCTTATCGAAATAAATCGGTATACCAAATTCGAAGCAAATCAGATACAAAAACCCATTTATCTAAATTAAGGGGGTATTAGCCCCCGTTTTCCATTTTATATTTAACCAATGAACTTCCAAATCTAATTAGGGAAGCGCCTTATCAGAATAAACTGGCATACCAAATTTGAAGTAAATCGGATAGCAAAACCCATCTATCTAAATTAAGGAGAGTATTATCCTCTCGTTCCCCCCTCCCCCCTTTAGACTATAACAATGAACCTTCAAATATAATCAGAGAAACTCGTTATCAAAATTAACCGGTATACCAAAATTTGAAGAAAATCTGATAATTCTGCATGAAAAACCCATTTATCTAAGTTAGGGGGACGGGACTAGCTCCCGTTCCCCCCTTTATGCTTAACCAATGAACCCCCAAAACTAATCAGGTAAGCGCTTTAGCAGAATGAACATAGAAATAAAATTGAAGCAAATCGGATATTTCTATCAAGAGTTATCGCGTTACGTACATACATACATACATACAATACCGACGGGCGCATTAAATCTCAGGCTTTGATAGCCTGTGAGCTAAAAAGTGCCAAGAGCGTGTAACTAGGGAGGGGGGAGGAAGGACAGAAAATAAAAGAGGACGTTAAAAGCTTTCAACAATATGTTACACGAGATGGTTTGGAAGAAACAATAAATATGCCCCCCGGGGGCCAGGTAAGTCTCAAACGGTGGGAGGAGCGACCTCAAATGTATCTTTGGTCAAGGTTTCAAAATGTGGATTTATAATAAAATAGAACGAGAATTGGGCATTTTTAAAATAGCATGCATATTTTGAACGGCTCTGTAAATTAAGATTGGCGAGGAAGGGGGGGGGGGGGCGGAAAGGATTAGAAGGGATGAACTTGAAAAATACAACATAATAAACTAGTAATCTGAATAACTAAGCTTCTAAACAAAAGTATAACGATTTAACCTAGTATTGAATTCAGGGGGTGACCCGGGGAACATTGGAATGTCCCTCCCGAAAGTTTTGAGATTTTATGCTTTTTAATGGAAAAATGTGCATCCCCCCTTGCGGAACTCTAAAATCTCTCCCCCCCCCCCCCCCCACAGCATTCCGACTGGAGCAGTCAAGAAATCAACCCGCTATTCAACACTGAACCTAGAAAGAAAAGAAAAAAAAAAGGCTCTTATACAAAATTTTACAGCAATTCTGCCACTAAAACAGTAAAATTGGAGGAATTTATTCAACCCGAATCGTGGATCATGCGCGATGCGATTTGAATTGAAGTAAATCAAAATATAACGATTTCAGCCGCATCTAAAAATCGGCATCGAATCTGAACTGAATCGATTCGCCCGAATCTAAAAAATTGAAGTAAATCAAAATATAGCGATTCTGCCCGCATCTAAAGATCGACATCGGCATCGAATCTGAACTGAATCGATTCGCCATTTCTGATCTTAATTTACGGGCAGAATCGATGCGGTCATTTTTTCTTGCTTTCTTTTGTCTTTAGAAAAAGAAAGCGTTGGATTCGTGAAAAATTTCGACTTCCGGTTTTCGAAGGATTTATAGTTTTAGAAGATCTTGTCTGGAATACGATTTGACTATTTTTATACATTGTCTGTCTGTCAGTCTGTCTAATTGTTTGTCTCTGACAAAAAAATTGTGGGCGGTCTATTTCAGGAACTAATGCATGGAATCTGTTGAAACTTTAGATTCAATTAGACTTTCATATAAATTGGTACTGATTACTTTTTGATGTAAATCTACCGACAAGTGGCGCTGCTATGCTGCATTTTTCCGATTTTCGCAATAGCTCTATCTCAAGAACTAATGCGCGGGTTTTCATCAAATTTCACATTCAGTTAGACGTTGGCATAAATTGTTGCATATTAGATTTCGGTGTAAATCGCCCAACAGGGGGCGTTGTTATGCAGATTTTATCAGCAGTGTTGAATTCAGACAATTTTCTCCGGGAGGGATTTCTGCGGATCCAAAGAGGGACAGTTCAGAGGGGAAGAGGATTGGACTTTTGTACATTAAGCATAAAATCTCAAATCTTCTGGGGGGACATTTGAATGTTGCACAGGGGAGGGAGGTGGCGCATGTCCCTCCGGACTACCCCCGGGATTCAACATGTTTTTCTGGATTTAAACGATTTTAGGTATCATATCTCAAGAACTAATGAACGGAATTTCATCAAACTTAATATTCTATCATAAGTTGTTCATGATTAGGTTTTCGGGTAAATGATATAACAGGTTGTGCTGCCATGCTGCTTTTTTTTAGCAGTGTTGAATTCAGACATTTTTCTCCGGGAGAGATTTCTATGGTTCTGGAGAAGGACATTCTAGAGTTTCGGGGGGGAGGGGGGATTGGACTTTTGTCCCTTAAGCATAAAATCTGAAATCTTCATGAGGGAAATTTCAATGTTCCGTGGGGGGGGGGGGGGGTTGTCCACCAGTACCAGCCCCTGAATTTAACACTGTTTTTCAGAATTTACAAGATATTAGCGATAATATCTCAAGAAGTAATGACCGGAATTTCATCAAACTTAATATTATGTGTCATTGACATAAGTTGTTCCTGAGTTTTTCGTGTTAATCATGTAACAAGCTGCGCTGCTATACTGTTTTTTTGCATGATATTCGTGATAGCCATATCTCAAAATTAATGCATGGAATTTAATCAAACTTCATATTTTGTTACACTTTCAGATAAATAGATCCTTATTAGGCTTGGGTGTATACTGCCCAACAGCTGTCACTTTTATGCTCTTTGAATTGGGATTTTCCGTTGCGGACATCTAGGCTAATATCAGACGAACGTCTTTTTGCACGCTTTTTTTTCGCTCTTACACCGTCCCTACACATGCTAGCGAAGGTGTAGGGATGGCGTAAGAGCGGAAAAAGCGTGCAAAAAGACGTTCGTCTGACATTAGCCTAAGAGTGTGTGAGCCGAAATTCAATGACTTGTTAGGAAAATGCAATGCTTATATTTTCTTTTAAAAGGCACATACTTCAACGAACCTATGCTTTTTGAATCCTCATGATGCGCATATGTTATCATTTAAATTTGACACCGTGATAGCGAATTTTGAAGTTTTAACATGTATGAGGCATATGAAAGTTTTGGGATTGGCACATCAAACTACTTTATCTTCAATTTTTGAAGAAAAATGAAAATGATATTACCTTATTTTGTCTTAGAAACATCGATTAAAAAATTCATAGTATCGATTAAATCGAGTTGGCCATAGTATCGATTAAATCGATTAAAAAATTCGAAATCGCCCATCACTACTTGGAAGCACTTAAAGGACAAGCAATCTTGTTTCTTCCGTTTACTCAGAGGAAAGGGTTTCGAATATGATTTATGTAAAGGTATAACCTCTCTTTTACCTCTAGCTTTAATTTCAAACTCAGAAAAATCGCCTTGGTCATAAGATTATTTTACGTTGAATGAAAAAGGTGTTGACTTTTCAAATCTTAAAATTTTGATTCTGGAAAACTGAAGAACGTTACCTTCATTAACTTTCAAATAATTTCTAAGCACACCCCATTTCGCCACTCGATCGTTTTAAACCTAAAAAATCAGAATGAACTAACTCATTAACTGAAAAATGACGCCCCGTCTTTTTGGCTTTCTAATCACTGTCACGTACAGTTGATGGATGTTAATTTGGCCGTAGTATATATATTTTTAATTTGTTCCTCTATTACTGAATGGACAGCATCGCCTTTATTTTACGTGTGTCCACAGATCAAGAATTTTATTGTTATTTTGTAGATTTTCAGTGTCTTAACAGCATGCATGAATAATGAAATAATATATTTATTTTTATTTTGTCCGTCGCAGTTATAACAGTAAAAAGTTAATTCCACATTTTCACCATCAACACGTGAAGCAATGTCTTGTAAATACATCTACAAATAAGTACCTATTTTATTTGCTCCGCGTTGAACCACATATTCATTCCAAACATGACATTCGACAACATCACTACCTACCTGACAAATTGTAAAATTGTAACTATTAATCTATTGACAATATATTAATTACCAACATAGCGATATTTCGCCAAATAATGAAATTCTCATATTTTTATTACTAGGGCAATAAAGAGGCTTATAAATTGCTCGAGTGGCTTATGGAAAACTTTTTGTGAGATGTGTCGTTTTTCTTGTTTCATCACTGCGAATTTCCTATAATGGAAAAGTGACACATAGTGTAATATAGAGGTTTTCCGTATAATGACACGTATAATAATTTCCCTATAGCTAGACAAACCCATGACACAAATATTTATGGAATAAAACACAAAATGAATTTTTGCGAGATGTGTCACTTTTCTTGCGGGTGAGGGATATATTGAATAAATATACCGTGTATTCCCGAAAATATGACTTAATCGGAAAAATAAGACTTAGCATAATTTTCCCGAATGCTCATAATACCAGACTTACCCAGAGAATAAGAGCTACTCCATAAATAAGGCCTCCTCACTTTGTTAAAGCAGACATTTTCAAAGACAGTGTTCTCTAAGATATCTCTAATGCATACAATCATGAAAAAAATGTCAAACAATGTATATTTAGTTCAAAATAAGAATGATAAAAAAATCGGCAAAATTTATTCGATTACGAATGAAAGTAGGCATAAATAAAACGCTAAATATTTCCCACTTCTCCCAATATTATTTCAGTTCCAGAAAATAACCTTTTCTTTAAACATGATATAATTTTCTCTGGTTTCACCATTTCGTTTTTCCGTGATTAGCACTGTTAAATTCACACACTTCTCCGGAAAGGATTTCTGTGACTTGGGAGGGGGTGGGGGAGAGAATTTCACTTTTTGACTATTAAAAACACAAAATCTCAAATATTCCGAGGAGGAAAGCCCCCCTCCCCCGCCGGGCCAACCCCTGTATTCAACACTGGAGTCTGAATCTCAGTAGCTGCTGAAAAAATACTGTAAATTATTTCCTTAAGAAAAAATCTTATTAGAATCTGAAAGCCTGATTAATGAAAGTTGTTTTATCTTTTAAAAAAGACTTCATTTGAAACAACGGAATTCTTTGTTGTTCTTTATTTAGAATCCCATGTTTACAGAGAAGAGAAAACAAAAGGTTAAGAACCCTTTGGCACTAATCTGGGAGCAGAAGAAATGAAAAATCAGGAAAAATTGTGTCATTTTGATGAAATCATAGTCAAATGCTGCATTTTCCAAATGAAAATGCACTTTTTTATTCGAGTAACCTTTAAAAAAGGATATCATTTTTACAAGTGAAAACCTTTCGTCATCAAAATTGTATAACTTTAAGCTCAAAATGTCGGAAGAGCCTTCATCAATAATAAATAATGTCATAAATTTACATTTTATTATAAAAAAAAAAAAAGAAAAAATACTATAACTGCGTCGAATTGACATATTTTTTCATTAACTTTTCAGTTCGCTATTATTGAGAGTAAGGCCTCTAATGTCTAATTTTGAAACTGGTAGAACTAAAAGCCTGTGAAAGTGAGGTCATTTTGACACAATTGTACTTTCTGGAGAGATCTGGTAAATAAAACTATGTATTATTGGTTATTTAATATCAAAATTAGTAGATCTTACCAAACACAGCGTTTATAGTAAAGAAAAATGTCATAACATCGACATTTCGCTAAGCATGCTAAGTTTTCACCAAAATTCACGTGAGACTGGACTTGAATTATCTTAGCTTTTAAAATTAAAGTAAATATTAATTGCATTATAGATTTGAAAAATATTAAATACACAAAAATTAGAATTTAATTTTAAAGAAATTAAAATTACAAAAAAGAAATAACCTATAGATACCATTAAAAAATTAATTAATAACCTAACTTCAAAGGAAAAGTCCACGTCGCCAGGAGTAATTTACGGCTATCTGCTGGAGATATATGGGAAATTAAAAAATCATGCGTTACTTAATCCCAAAATTTGTAGATCTCACCAAACATATAGAACGGACCAGATGTGTCCAACTTATTTACATGTCTGCTTCCATAGGTAGTTATAAGAAGTGATCGTGTTGTCCTGGCTAGAAATTAAGGGTAATTAAATTTTTAAACTCTATAAAATAAATGGTAACCGTACCGCGTTGTGTGGTTTTTGTAGGTTTCTAACTTATAGCCCAATAGTCGGTAAAGTTAATTAAGCAAGTAATCAAAATCAAACCAACCCTAATTAAAATACTGCCTAAGTTAACCTAAAAAATTTGCTCTAACAATGCATTAAGAAACCATAACCATAATTGAACAAATAAGAAGGATTTATTTACATCTATATTTACAACTATTACCGAAATAAAAGAAAATGAATATTCTTTTACTAGAAAGTAGTTTCTTAGATTTTTAGATCTATGCATATAATTACTTTTCTTGATCCGCATTTGGGATAATTAATATTAAAATTACATAACCACTTGTTATTTTTATTTACAGAAATAACTGAGGCATTGTTCATGTTTGAAGCATTAGCTTTCAGTTCTGATCCGGTAATCGTACCCTTAATAATAACGATTTTTTTTTGTTAAGTTCTGACATCCGTTTCCTTATATATACCTTTCTACTATCGTTTTCAGTTTCTGTTCTTTCAGAAATAGCGGTACTTTCCATTTTTTTGGCTTTCAGTTTAAAGCTTTAAATTAAAAGATGCACACGTCAAAAAAAATATATATTCATTTTTCACATTTATATTTTCTTTTCGTCCAAAGGCCTTTCCATAATTTTAAAACTTCTTGTTTTAAAGAACCTGAATGTCCAACCCTTTTTTTTACCACATTTCTAGAATAACAATTTTCGCCTTATTTAATGACACTTTGTCATTAAATAAGCAGAATATTTCTATTATAAGATATTGGTAACTATTCTTTCCATAAATTGGAAACTCTTGATACAGAAGGTTAAATGTTTGAAACACTCAGTTAATTTCCTTCTTAATCTTACTAACAATATTACACCTTGTCCTAAAAAGATCTCTGGTCATGAAATTAGAGGCAAAAAAGAAAAATAATAATTCTTGATATTGGGTTCAGTTTTATTAATTTATTTTTATTTTTTACTTTCTTACACCTTATTTCGTAATTAATTTACATTTTTAGCAGTATAATAAGTTTCAGTATACATGATATGTGATTAAACTTTTCGCATGCCTTAAATACATAAGTTAATAAAAACCAGAGGTAACTCATCTCATGATTTAACTTATTTTTTATACTTTACAACATACATTGGGCTGCAAAAAGATAAGAATGATCCTTTCATTGGCTAAATAAATAAAATTATATTAATTACAAAGAAATCACAGAAATAAATTTTATCAAACTAAAAAATTAATATATAAAAAAAAAACATTGTAAAACAAATGTTATTATTACAATATAATAAATTGCATTTTCTTTGGATATGTAATAGGAGAAAAATGATAAGAACGGAATAGATTTTTGAAAATTAAGGAAATATATGTTGATTGTGCTTCTTTTGCGTTTAATAATTTCAAAGCAGCGTTATGGCAATTTACAAGATTTCGTACTTATCGAGGTAACAAAATACTCACAACTGGCAAATTTTTATTCTGCTTTCGAGTTATACTGGGCCATTAACAATTGTTTCAGTAGGTATTGCATGCTATTATATCCAAAACGTTCTCCATGTGATTTAGGTCCGGGCTTTTGATCAGCCAATGAAGTGTGGGAATCTTATTATTTTCAAACCACTTTTTTGTGTTCTTTTGCAGAATGAATTGAGACATTGTCTTGTTGAAAAATATAGTTAAAGCGGCAATGTTTACACTCTGGTTCCACTGATTGCGTTCTCACATGTGAATAAGGTATGTCTATTTTGTCGTCCTTCTAGAAAAGCAGTTATAACGTTACCTCCTGAGGAAAAAAGCAGCCCAAATCATTGGAGAGCCTCCACTGGAAAATATGCCCTTTTCCTTTCAAAGATCATTCCAATTTCGGAAAATAAATTTGGTTTTAAACATTTTGCCTAATATAGGAAATTTTCTCATGTGCTATTCTGGATTTTTTATCACTTTTTATCCTGCTTTTTAGCGTTTTTTTTCGCGTTCCACAGCGATTTTTTTGCATGCGTAAGAGAAATTCGATTTCAAATTTTTATCCTAATTTAGTAAATTGTGCCCTTCGTCATTTTTGAAGTTTTTGCGATTTTTCACGTTTCTCTGCGATCCGCAGCGATTTTTTGACATCGTAAAAGGAATTCCCGTTTCCAACATTTAGCCTTATATAGCTCATTTTATCATCTACCATTTTGAATGCGATTTTTAGGTTTTCTTCGAGATTTGCTCCGATTGTTTGATATTCGTGAATAAGTTCTGGTTGCAATGTTTTAGTCTAACTGTAGTAAAATCTACACTCTGCGTTATTTGAATTGTTAGCTATTTTATATACAATTTTTTCTGGGCTTTTTGTAATTCATGGCGATGTTTTCACATTAGTAGAAAGATCCTGTTTTAAACTTTGCGCCCAATATAGTAAATTCTATCCTTTTTTCGAAAAAGTTTATTCGGATTTGGTACAACAATTTTGAATTTTTTGCTAATTTTTATTTTACATGATTTTCAAAACTTTTTCGCGTTCCTCAGAGATTTTTCGACATTCGCAAAAGAACTGTTTTTTCACGATTCGCTGCAATTCTTCTACAATAGTAAAAGGAATCCGGTTTCAATCTTTTAGCCCAGTATAGTAATTTTTTTCTATTTTCAGTCAGTGAAGTTTATTCGGAATTTGTGCAGCGATTTTTCATTGTAAATTTTAGATTATCTTCGCGTTTCGTGTTATTTTTGACAGGCCCAGAAAACGCCGGGTGGATCAGCTAGTTTATCAATAAATATGTCGAAGAGGAATAAAAAAAAACGTTCTAAGAGAAAACTTTGAAGCGGTTTTGAACAACATGAGCGAATTATTCGAATTCACTTGAGAAGTTCTGCAATTATTTTGTGTTAATTAGTTTCTTTCGTTATATTTTTATAATTTTATATTAAACCCAAAGCAGCTCAAAAAAAGAAAGAAATCTGGCAGCAAAAGTTGACAGACAATGTACCAGAAATACTTGTACGTACAGAAAAGGGTTGATATATACCAACTTTTTCCGTATGTACATTTAAAATGAGATAAAATTGCAATATAATATATGTAAAATATGCAAAAATATGTCATATATGCACTGAAAAAACTATCCGATTAAAAAAAATCTGCCAGAGAATATTACTAAAGATTTCTGTGTATACAAGAAATACCTATACTTACAGAATACGTTTCTTTGTGTCAATCATCCTCTGTACAAACAGGTTTTTCTAGCATACACAGAAACATACTATTAGTTTTAACTCAATCATACAGATTGGTAAAGTTATCATACGAATTCAATTTTTCCAACTGACCAAGCGTGTCCCGCCTTGGGCATTTTCTGCTCAGTTGGAAAAATTGAATTCGCATGCGTAGTAAAACTTTCTGCTAACTTTAGCTACCAGAATTTTTTTTTTTTTTTTACCATTGTCTTACATTGTTTGATCTTGTTTTTCACATCGTTCTGAATGTATCGAAGAAATCTTGTTTTATACCTGTTGCAATTTTTCTGGTTTTCCATTGTCTTGCACCTTCAATAACGAATTCACACCATTCTGTATTTGGATGACCTTCTCTGAAATTACACCAAAGAAAAACGTTGCCTCGTGGAAATTCCGGCTGCGGTCCATAAGAGCTTACGGTTTCTGAAAAGCACCAGTACAAAATAAGTTACAATACAAAGTAAACTAAAATAAAGTAGTATCCGTATAGTAAATATTTTGGCACGAATTGTATGCATGCACATCACTAATGTCACAATCATAAATTTGGCGTTTATTATAACCCGCAAAGAGAGGAATTCAGAATCATATCTGTGCTAAATATGAAAACATGCCGGGACGTTATATTTATAACCAAAATGTGAATAGCATAAAAGTTGTTATTTTATTTTCATAAATCGCATTTATGTAAATTTCAAGAATTTGAAAAAAAAAACTTAATGAAAACATTTTGTCTATATACAGCACATTTATATTTTATTTTATTTTAATCCTGGTTAAAAAAAAATAATACGGATTTTTAAACTTAACTTAATGATCTTAAAACTGCACTTTCTCACTCGGTCTTCATGTGAGGCTCCTAACTTAAGCGATAAAAAATAGTATTTTGAAATTTGGTTTTGATTAACTTTTATTTTGTGTCACACCTCCTAAATTACCAGAAGCAAGTGTCTTTAACATTACTAATTTGTAATAATGATCCATTCTATGAAATTAGTTTATTGATGTATTTGAGTAATTCGTATACGCTGTGCAAGGTGGCAAAAATAACCTGGATTAAATTAAAGATGACTAATAACCACAATAATAATAACAACAACAATAATAATAATAATACTATTGAACATCGTCATCAAAATTTTATTATCTAAATGTGAAATAAACTCGAACCTCATTGATGCATGTTGTTTAATTTTTGCAAAAATTGTCTCCCAGTAAAATGCAGTTCTTTTATTACATGCTGAAGGCAAATCGTTCCGGTGTTAAACTTTCAAACTTACACTAATGTCGAATACTCTGAAATAGCTTGGTCATAATGGTGAGCGACCAAACTTAGATAAAAACGAAACTTTCAACATTTGCAGAAAACTCAAAATGATCGTATAGAAGATTGGAATCCATCAAAATTCTTCGAATAGAAAAGTCTCATACAAGATTAACATCAACCAAGAGCCGGTTCGACAGACTGTGAAAGAGTTTTTTGGATGCCAATCTTATAAAATGAAATAGTACCAGAAAATATGCCAGCCACGAATAAAATGGACCACTCATGATCAGCTTCGAAAAGATTTTCCTAAACTTTCACAGTCGAAGTAGCCTACAATCGACACACTAATTTAATTTAATCGATGCATACTCTTAGTGCATCAACCAAAATCATAAGACGGTGTGATGACGCTATCTTGAACGGGCAGTAAAATGAGTTTCTAGCAGGAAGAGATCGAGCTAGTATTGTGCTTAGCACTATAGAACACGTCTGCTGTTTCGGTGTCCCTGGTTCGATACTTTACACCACTTTGCACATCCTTCATTGGTGACTTAAAGAAAAAAGAATACTCATATTCACCAGCATCTTCATCTCTTTTCGGGACCAACGGCAGCACTAAAAACACCCCTACCCTAGCACGCAAAATATGTGAAACGCTCGCAGAACAAAGCCTATGCAAGCCAAAGCTCTTATAGCACAAAGCCTGTCAAGCTGCTTTCTTCGGGACCACATGTGCGCGCGGCAACGCAACAGCATCACCCTGGCAACCGCCACGCAACACTAGTTAACATCGCTCGTCCAACATCGACCAGAGAATTCTCCTCACTGGGAGTGGATACTGTGACGACGTCATCTCGTAAGGGCAATAAAAAGATTTCTAGCAGGAAGCGATCGAGCTATTCTTTTTCTCAGCTCTATAGAACTCGTCTGTTATTGCTTGGGTACTCTGGCTGAATCCTACTCGTTCAACGGAAAAAGGTCCCAATCGGTTATGCTTTGGGATACGATTTGTTCAACTGGCGAAATACCGCTTAATTCTGATGATGTATATGTCAAAATAAACCATCAAAGAAACATTTAAAACATCTTTGAGAGTTTTCTGCATCCCGGATAACTGAAATTGAATTGGAACTGATAGACTCTCCACCAAGATTCTGCTTCGATGCACAGAGCAAGAAGAGCAAAAGAATGGTACAAGTCACATCTACCAGATTTCTTAAGAACCCTAGAATTGCAGCTCTGCCATCTGGATATCAACCAGATGAATTATTCCGCTTAACCAACTTATGGAGAAGGGTTTATTTTAAGATTCAAGGAAATTTTGAGCCTTAAAAAAATCTCTCCTTAAGAATTACGTGGAAATGTTGGGGAATGAGTTGAAGACGATTACTGATTTTTTCTTTTTTTTCGTTTTTGCATAAAAGCAAAAGGTGGCTGCTTCGGAAACTTGTACATTTTCTGTAAGTCACAGATCTATACTTTTTATATTAGCAAAGTAAATTTGTTTTCTGTGGATAGTAAATGAATTATTAGATAAAACGTCTGTCCGTGTTATTTCTTGTAATTTCGATGAAAAAACTTGAATATTTCAAATTTTATTAAATTTTATTTTTGTAAATGATTGAAAACTATTAATGATTTACCATATTTCTCATCATATAAGACGACCCCATTTTCTTTTTTCTTAATTTTTAAGAAAAATTATTTCAATGCTTTTTCTAAAGAAAAATCTAAACTAATAATCTGAAGAAGAAGATCATTTGTATCGGCGCATAAGTAGCTCCCGTTTTTTTTAGAAGAAAATCAGAAAAACAAATTGCATTTTATGCACCGACCAAACATGGCCAAACAATGATTTTTAGGAGCCCTGGGCACAGACTTGATAATCGCCAAGCTCTTCTGTATAATATATAGTAGGCTTAAATAATTTCCGTGCGTTTGTTGCTTATATAATTGTTAGTGGTAATTTATACTTTAGTAATCAAAATTAGATATTTAACGAAAATTAGCCATAAAATTAATTGTTGTGTACAGCTTACAAAAGAATTTTTCACTTAACATATTCTTAATGAAGTCTGATGAACGTTTGTTTTTAAAATAACAGAATGTTATTATATAATAATACAAGTACACAGCACTCATAGTAACTAACGAAACCATAGAGGAGATGCATTTCAGGTCCTATGCTCGGAAAGCTTAATGGAGGAAAAGTGACTTTCAAGATATTCCCATTTTTATACAGTACAACATAAAATTATCTAAATCTTGCAATTAATTGCATTTTTGAAACTTTATCTACATAAATGAGGCCTCTTAAAGGAGGTGGGTTGATAAGGGCAATTTTTAGCCTTGATGTGACATACATTTTTTTTCATTAATATACCTCATAACAAGTAAGAAAAAATATTATTTTGAATGAAAGTTGTATAATTGGTGGGAAAATATAATATATAATTTAGTAAATATTATATAGATTAATGAACATAAACACTATTGTCATTAGTTTTAATTCATATACTCAATAGTAAATACAACACTAAATGCAAAATTAAGATGAATGGAGCTTATTACGACTATTATTTCAATATATGAAATGTTGGAAATAATCAATAACTGAAAATAAGTACAGTTTCAGGCACGTTCGGCAGTGCGTTCTAGATTAGTCTTCCTCCTTGCTTTCTTCACTCAAATCAGTACTGGGCCATCCAGCGTCGGCGTCTTGTAGTGTATGAGTATATTCAAGACGTGTTTTTTTAACTTCGGTTATGGCGTTCAGTAGGCAAGAAACCATGATACAGAAGCAACACGCGCACAGCATTCTACGACCCTTGCACCTACTTTACATTGACAGTACCATTGTGTGATTTGCTTCGCTCTCTTTTTATATAATAGTTTTTCGCATTTGTATGTCGTGATGGTAACAGAAATCGAAGGACAGAACATCTTCACGATGTATGTAAAGGGTACACCAAATACCTACTTAATTTAAGTGCTCTTGGATGTAAGATTGACTTTGTTTAAGTTGGTATATGCCGGGAAATATTGAATATCTGTATCAGTTAGTTCAGTCCAGATCTCCTTTTACGTAAACATTGCACAGATGATGTTATTAATAATTTTCTTACATTGAATTATATGGAGAGAACACCATTAGAGGGATCATTTCTAAGCTTTACAAGTAAAACTGCCAAGCAAGTTGGGATGACCTCTTTTTCGAGGAACGCATTTTGGACTTTACTAGTTCAAAATTATAGTTAAAATCACACATGGATATACTCATGAGAGTATAATAATCAGACTCGGAAAGCTGTTTCGGTGTGTCAAAATCGAGAACTCTCTTCTTTGCTACTATTCAGATATTCCCAGCAAAGAAAGAAACAGTGGGCCATCAGCTGGAAAAAAGATGGCAGCCAGCAGTGCTATCAGCGGTAAAGTGCAAGGGTGCCATTATTTAAACCTGTCGAAAAGTGTCCAAGCCGAATGCAGCTGGCCCATCAGTGATGGCCAACAGCAGGCCAGCATTGGTATGCCATCACATTACTTCAATCCGGCACTTTTCCTGCAGTGCTAGCACCTAACCCACTGCTATTCCTTTACTGGCCCAGCACTTTCCCTTACAAAAATTTCTTATAGAATTATATAAAAAAAACAAAGTATTATATAATTATGTCTCTTTTTCTATAAGCTAGTTTCACCAAGAGCTATAGAAATATCTGTAGAAGTGTCTATAATAGAAACGTCTATAGAAATATTTGAACTGCATGTGGTCAGGTCACCCTCCAAAGTACTGACCGCTCTCGATTCTGCCTGGTTTTCGTGATCGGACATGAACAAGTGCTTTCAGCGTACGCTACGATTGCTCGTAGTTTTCAACCACTCATTACATTATTTCAAGTTTGTTTCTTTTGTGATTTACGTTCCCAATCATTAAACTGGTATAGAAATTATTCTATTGTATAGAAATCCTATGTATTTTATACGCATTTCTTTATTATTGATTCTGAACTGCGTAAATTATGAAAACCGAAATCCTTTGTAACCTAGTAAAACCAGATTTAAGGAGAGAAAAAAAGTGCGTTGTAATAAAGAATTTATTTATTTATTCATTTACTTATTTATTTTGTTGGTGGTAGTGGTGCTATATTTTTTACAGTTTCAAAAAAAAAAAATTAGTTTCACAGCTTAAATTGTGTTAAGATATTCATTTCAGATTTGTGTTTAAATACTCAATGTCTTCGATATTCGCAGCGTCACCTAGCGTAAGGGTTCCCAGCAATAATACTGCAAAAGTTCGTGTACTTCCATGTAGTGGTGGGCCAGCACATGAGATAAAATGGATGCCCACCAGAATTTTACCTGATGATTTCCAACAGCAAAGTTGCCTGAAGCTGTCCTGCAATGGTCATGCAGTGGTAGACCATCAGCCAGCACTTCTCCATCATTGCCAGCACCTATCTTGCTGCTGGCAAGCAATTTCCTCTTTGCTGGGTTGTTTAAAAGGATTTTAATATATGTTTCATACAATGATGTAGTCTCACTTACAAGACGTAAAGTTTCCAGAGCCAACTCACTGAATACCAATCCCGTAATATGAGTTTTAAGCATGGTTTTCCCGACAAAATATAGATTCCAGTTTCTATAAAAGCTTGAGTTTGAGCTGCTTTTGTTACACTCACAAGGAAGTTCTTACATTTACATATTATACAATATGTGTTAGAGTTGTGGCAACGAGGTAGTGATAAATTTATATTATGTTAGTTATTTGTAGTGTCATCGGCAGCAGTCGTTGACGCACGATCTCTTATTGTTAACACAGAAGAAGAAATAGGAGTATTTCGAGGCCGAAGCACACGAAATGCATATGAACTGCATTTAGAGCACAACTTAGAACCATTCTGTAGATCGCAGTTTTTAGAACTTTTAAGTATCGACATAACTTTTGTGTTAGAAAAGATACAAAAATTGCTATTTGTTTTTCGCCACGTTTTACAATAATCACACTGACTTCCAGGAATTATTTATTATTAAACTTTTCAATAAATATTTACAACAACAGTTTTAGAACACAGCATTAACATCTGAACTAAGTAAATAATTTTTGAGCGCAGTAAAACCAATCTGAACACGCTCCGATAGCAGTGCAACTGATACTCACCTTGAGAAGTCTATGATACTCGCACGAAATATATTTTTCTCTAATAGATAGAAGCGCACACAGAACCAAAATAAAATAATGCTCACATGAAAGCTTATAAAGAGTATTATCATTGCAAGTCAAAATAAATTTGGTTCATGGAACGCTTCTTAAAGAAAAATTCCTTCAAAGATGAAAAAATGACAAAAATGTAGGAAAAAGCCGAAACACTCTATTTTCAAGCTATAATTTCTATGACTTGCTATTTTATTTAATGCGTAAATCTTATATTATAATAAAATACATATCTTTAAGTATACAAAAACATTGAAAAATTTTCGGAAACCGAAACTTTTTCTTTCGCGGGTATGATGGGTGAAAATTAGCCCTTATCTACCCACCTCCTTTAGAGGCCGTTAGTCAGTACACCACGTGCCCTTACCTTAATCTACCTTTGCTGGAAAAGGCTTTCTTATTTGAAAATATTAATCTACATTAAATGTAGAAATAAAAATTTAAAAGAAGTTTTCTATTGTATAGAATAAATACATAAATATATAAAAAGGTTAATTAACATGAATGTAACTTACTGCATAAGCCATCAAAATCCGATCTGACACCCATCAGCTCACATTGTTTACCACAGCACGTATTTTCAGGACACTGACTGCAGGCTGGCCCAATTCTGTACATTTCTTGCATGTACAAATTACCCCTGTAAAAAATATTTTTATATATTTTTACTTTCAGCTCTGTAAATATTATAACTATGTAACCCAGCAAAGAAAGAAACAGTGGGCCATCAGCTGAAAAAAAGATGGCAGCCAGCACTGCCATCAGCGGTAAAGTGCAATGGTGCCATTACATAAACCTGTAAAAAAGTGTCCGTGCAGAATGCTGCTGGCCCATCAGTGATGGCCAACAGCAGGCCAGCATTGGTATGCCATCAAATTTCTTCAATCCGGCACTTTTCCTGCACTGCTAGCACCTATCCCACTGCTGTTCCTTTGCTGGCCCAGCACTTTCCCTTACAAAAATTTCTTATAGAATTCTATATAAAAAAAGTATTATGGTTCTCTTCCTATAAGCTAGTTTCACCAAGAGCTATAGAAATATCTGTAGAAGTGTCTGTCTGTAATAGAAATGTCTATCGAAATATTTGAACTTGCAGCGGTTTCCATGTAGTCACCCTCCCAAGTACTAACCGCGTTCGATGCTGTTTGGTTTTCGTGATCGGACATGAACAAGTACTCTCAACGTATGCTATAACCGCTGGTAGCTTTCAAGCTCTCATTACACTATTTCAAGTTTGTTTCTTTTGTGATTTAAGTTCCAAATCATTAAACTGGTATAGAAATTATTGTATTGTATAGAAATACTATATATTTTATACGCTTTTTTTTTATTATTGATTCTGAACTGTGTAAATTATGAAAGCTGAAATCCTTTGTAACTTAGTAAAAGCAGATTTAAGGAGAAAAAAAAAAGTGCGTTGAAATAAAGAATTTATTTATTTATCCATTTACTTATTTATTTTGTTGGTGGAACTGGTGCTATATTATTTACAGTTTAAAAAAAAATTAGCTTCACAGCTTAAATTGTGTTAAGATATTCATTTCAGATTTGTGTTTAAATACTCAATGTCTTCGATATTCGCAACGCCACCTAGCGTAAGGGTTCCCAGCAATAATACTGCAAAAGTTCGTGCACTTCCATGTAGTGATGGGCCAGCGCATGAGATAAAACGGAAGCCCACCAGAATATTATCTGATGATTTCCAACAGCAAAGTTGATTGAAGCTGTTCAGCAGTGGTCATGCAGTGGTAGACCATCAGCCAGCACTTCTCCATCATTGCCAGCACCTATCTTGCTGCTGGCCAACAATTTCCTCTTTGCTGCGAACCTTATAACTGCCAGATTGATTCACTGCACCCAAACCAGTTTTTAACACATTAATTGAAGACAATAAAAATAAGTGCTATAATCATTACAATATAATTTTCACTTTCAATTTTGTATAGTGATTAGAAATTTTCCAACTGAAAGAAGAAACTGTTTAGGGCAGCAACCGAACCTACAATATCTTTCTTAATATGCCAAAATGCTCTACCAACTGAGGTATCCTACACAACAGAAAGCATACTCATTGTAAATCGGTGCTTCTTTTGTATTTTTGTAATACTATATATTTAAAATTAATGTGTAATGGACTCAACTGGAAATTCTTGTGCAGTCTTTTTTTTTTTCGATAATCGGGGGTTAAAAAATATCCTGAACTGGTATTAATCAATTGTGCAACCGGATTTTCGACTCAATTTATTTATAAAAAGACACTAAATGAGATAAAGTAAAAGGAAACTCAGATATATTTAACTAAGATTTTGTAATTTGTTACAATAACACAGGCATAAAAAAAAAATCAAAAAACAATACACAGAACTTCTAAATGTGTGCTTAACATTGTGCTTAAACTGTTGATGCTTCGCAGGTATGAAATTCCCTTTTTCTGATATTCTCAACTGTTCCCCGCTCAAAAACGCGAAATTTCCTGATTCATTTACGAACTGATTTTAGAATGTAAATGCCTGAAATTTTCAGATGTTGCTATTTAATTGCATCATAATCGAAAAGCGTCTTTCATTTTTTCTTAAACGGGGTACATCTTGAATTATAATCATTTGCTTTGTGATGACGACTTTTCCCGGGCAGCCACTTAATCGCTTCTTTATCAACCTTTTCTGAAAGAACGTATGCTTTTATGTGAAAGGGAAAATGTAATTCGATTTCTTTCCAGCCTGTTTTTAAAAAAAGTTGGAACTTGATAAATGTGTCATAAAGTGGGCAGTTTACATTCAAGAACAACCTAGCACTGTTTCTACCGGTTTCAAATTATATCTTTTAATATTTTTATTTATAGTCATTTTGCTTGTAATTTTAAAAGCTGATAAGCATGGAAATAAGCATTCTATGTGTTAAAAATTATCTGTGATTGTTTTAACTTAAAAAATAACAAATAAAATTATCATTAATCAGATTATTTAAATTGTGTCTTTTGACACCGGTTTAAATAATGTTAAGTGAATTGCTATCGATTACTTTTCATTGAAATGTAAGATGAAAAAATGATCCAATGGCAAACCATGTTGTAAAGTGTCGATTCCCATCCGAACACCCAAATGCAGCAGGAGCATGGAAGTTTCCTTAGCTGTGAGGTTAGCCGCTTGGGAACATTGAGTTAGCTCCGTGTGAATTCCATATGCCTGAATATAAAATCAGCGGTACGGGGAGTCTTTTCGCTGAGAGGTCAGCAGTTGGGAATGAGATACCAGACGGGGAAACCCCTTCTTTCGATATCAAAACTGTGCGGTGTCCCTGAATTCCGAAATTAATCTCCCGACCCTCTGGTGTCGCGTTCAGTTTAAGTTGCATCACTTGCCCAGAGCCTTGGGGACCAGCTCTGACGTATCGGTCGGCCTGGGGTCATAAGTCAACAACAATAACAACGAATACTCGAAAAAAAAACCAATAAGTGGTGTGAAAATGTGTTGAATATATGCTCGAATGAGATGGTAAATTTCTCACTTTGTAAAAAGAAAAGGTCTATGGTGAACTATTCAAGGCGGAAAAATATCCAACTCCGCTATGGTTCTTCGATTTTATTGATACCTAGTCAATTTTATTCGTAGATTTTAAATTTAGGGAAAGCGTCTAGTTGTATTTTAAAGAACACGGCCTAAATTTAATTTCTAATGGACTTTGTGTTGACTGCTGATAAAATATAAATGTTAAGATTTGAGATCGAAAGGCTTCATTCTTTGACAAAAGAAATATCTCCTTGTATTTCCAACAATCTTTCTTGACATTTATTTTTAGAAACATCTGTTATCTATATTTGGAAGCACTTAAAATTTGTGCTTGTGTGAGTGTTTCTTATCACTTTTTAAATTAATAACGTGTGTTTTAGCAATACTTTTCTCTTCTGGCCAAACATTACTTCAATAAGGTTAAGGAAAAAGAAAAAAGATTTGAATTCGTTACATTCAGGTAAATCAAAATGTAAAGTGATATTCAAGCATTCATTTCTGTTTTTAGGATAACATTACATAAGAAGAAAATATTTCAGTAATAAAATTCATCTAGGTTATATAAAACATTTAAGGGCAGTCGAAATGCCGTATGCAGGACGTATTAAATTAGTATACCTGTTCTCTTAAACCACCAATGATTATGCACTTAAAATCAAATAAATAATTTTTAATAAAATAAAGTAAATCTTAAACAAAGGTATTTTAAGTTGTTTTCATTAATTCTAAAATAGAAACCAGTATTAAATAGCAAAAAACATGCATTTTTGAGAAAAAATTCATGTTAGCTACCATGTTTTACGTCAGATTCGACAGATATAGCTACAGAAAATTTATACAAAATCACAAACACTAATCTATAGTAGTTTATGTTAAAAGGTACAACTAGGTTTTTAAATAAAAACATTTTGAGAAAACTGAGTTTGTGGCTTGCGTGATCGCAAAGGTTATGACCAGATGTCAACAAACGGAATTACTTAAAATTTTAAAAATGTCCTTGCTGTAAAATAAAAAGTAATACATCGTTAGAAAAGGGAGAAATGGAATATTCAAATTACTTAAAATCGTCAAATTCATAAAACTGATATTTTTTTAGTTTTTACCTTCCTTTGTTCTTAACCATTCCGGCACGGCACTCGGCGTCTGTGTTGTATTTCTTACAGCCTAAGGCAAGTGTGGCGCGATGTAGCTCTGAAAGCTTGAATTACATTTCAGGCAAAAATAAATAATCGTAAAATAATAATAATAGTAAATTAAAAAAATAGAGTTAATTTTACCGGTGATGCTTGTAACAGAGCTGCTACAAGTCAGAGAATTTGAATATCACTATTTCCGAATCTTTTCTGCATTTATAAGAGAAATATACCACGAAGATTATTGTTTGGATATAGTGGGACAAATAAAATATAAAAATAATCATTAGGGGCATACCGGAAAAATGGAATTATTTAATTGCCACCATAACAGAAATTTCATTAAAAATAGAAAAAATTAATATATTTGATTTATTTAAATTTCGAAATTTTCCGGAGCTATTATGACATATTTAGATCCTGGCGAATAATTAGTGTTCGTTTCAACTCATAATCTATCCTAAGCTGAACGGGTATATACAAAGTACAAACACACAACCTGAGTTTAATATAATGGCTGTTAACTAATAACGTCGTCAATAGTACCGAAGTGTTTTACAAAAGTGCAATAGCTTATGCAAACGGCGGGCATTAAAATGGCATAAATCTACTTTGATGTTACTATATCAAATATTACAAAGGAAAATTGTTATTATTTGTAACTTTGACTTGTCACACTTTTGTTGTATTTAGGTTCCATGAAAGATGTAAATATATACCTTAATTAATGTAAATTATTTGAGTATAAGAAAAAAGTTCCGGTGTTCCGGATCTAAACTTATAGCTGATTCGCAGGTTACTGTAGATTTCCTATTTCTTCTCTTTTGAGCCTGGAATTAGTGAATAGCTAAACTGATTAAATTTATAATCATTTTATGACAGTCATGTAATAATCATGTAAAGTCCGTGTCTTGATTTACGTCCCGTATTTCAAGTATCCAAAGAACTAGAAAATCACCGGTGGGTCATGTTGGATTAAGTTCAAATATATAAAGTTTCGGTAAAATTAAGTTTATTAAAATAAAAATGCATTTCTATATTTTTCCCAATTAGTTTTCCCAGTTTCTCTGCTCAACCAATAACACTTAAATTTTTTTTTCAAAGAAACGGTAAAGTTTCAATGACTTGTTTAAAAATGGTTAAAATGTTTGAAGTTCATTTAAATGTGTGTAAGATATCAGTTTATTATATTTGAATGTTAATTACTTACTTGAAATATACTATGGACTTTATTTGAAGTTGTACAGAGTATGTACTTTTATTAACCCTGTTTTGGCACATCACATCTTGCTGTGTTTACATTGTAGGCATGATTGGTTGGCTTCATGGTTGGATGAGTGTGTGGCAGGAAAACCTTTCATGTCAGTTAACCTACAGTTAATTGGTTTTGCTGCTTCACTCTTGCAATTTAAATTTGCATATTAATATTTAACTGTGTACTTTAACCTCTTTTTTATTTTGTTTTTAAGCCTCGTGATTTTACTTTGAGGTGTGGAGATGCAGATAGCAGCTACTATCCTGCTCTGACTGAAGTCACGTTTTAGCAGCTTATAGGTGTTAGCTTTGTGCTTGTGTTTATGCTGTCTTGTACAGCCATGCTATTTTTAGATTTTCTCATCCAGGCATGAGGCTAGGAAACTTTCCAAGCTATGGAAAGTTTTTTCTTGAGAAGCCATGATGTTGCTGTTGTTATATATAAGCTTTACATCTTGTTACTGCTAATAGTTTTTACTCAAGTTATACTAACATTGTTCTGAAGAATATTATTCCTTTTAAAATTTTCGTCTTAACTTATGGCCTTATACATCCAGTGAAGACAGATATAATGGTAAATTTGATTATTCTTAAGAGTACAGTGATCCACGGGCAACAGTTTGGTAACAGAGCGTGGTTAGTCCCGCTCTGCTCTATAAAGTAAAAATGGCTACTGTCAGTGAAATGATCTTCTAGCCTTTCGCATTTCCAAAATTAAATAGAGAGAACTTTAAATCATGGAAGTTCAATGTAAATTTGTATTTAATTAGTCAGAATTTGGCAGAATCTACTTCTAATAAAGTAGAAAGTGAAGTCTTAAAAGAATCTGCTGGCAAAACAAGCTGTAGTATTGGATGATACTACTGTTACAAAGGAGAATAAGGCCTTAGCCATATTATGTTTAAGTATAGAAGAAAATCTCAAAAATATAATATATGACGCCAAATCGCCACCAGAAGTCTGGTTGTCACTAAAGAACACTTTTGAGCCTGGTAGTCGTGCCAGAATAGCAACATTAAAAAGAAATTTCATCAATATTAAGTATAAAGCAATAAAATCTATAGCCACATATAGTAACAGGATACTAGAAAGCGCAAAGGATTTACAAGCTGCTGGTAAAGAAGTCCCTCCTTATGAAGTTATCTACCAAATTCTGGAACATATACCTGAAAGCTATGAAAATTTAGTCCTACAACCATATCGCCTGCCTGACAAGGAGTGTACGGGGGAAGAAGTGCGTAAGCAACTACTAGCAGAATATAATCGTCAAAATACTAAATTTACAGAGGCTCCAAGAAATCAAGCTTTTTTATCTGTGCATCGAAATAAGCAAAGACGCTGTTACTCATGTAGAAAGCCGGGACACGTGCGAAAGGATTGTAGAATGAATTCCAAACCCCAAAGTTGTTCCCAAGCTAGACAGAGAAATAGCCATCTTCCCAACTATGTCCACTTTGCTGCAGCGATGATAAGTGAGAACTTGGACTTCGAATATGTACTCGACTCGGCAGCTACTGATCACTTTTGCAAGGTAAGGACAATTTTCCAGGATTTTCGAGAATTTCTTCCAAGCAGTTACTGCAACAAGGACCGCCAAGATTGCTGGTTTTGGTAAATTGTTTTAATGATTAATTCAGGTACTGTTCCTATTAATCTAGTTCTCAAGAATATTTATTATGCTCCAGATATGCGTCCCAATTTAATTTCTATAAGATGTTTATGTCTTCAAAATTTAAATATTCATTTTAGTTGCAATCAAGCTATAATCAGTAATGAAACAAATGATCAAATTTTAACTGTGCCATTACAAAATAAGTTTTATTCTATACATGCAAATTGTAAAAGGGAATCGGCAGGTGCACATATGGTTAAAAATAATGTAGCTAATTGGCACTTGCGTTATGGGCACCAAAACTGTAAAGCTTTATTAGAATTTCCTAAGTCAGGAAATGTTTTTGGTTTAGAAAAACTGTCGGGTGATGTAAAGGAATGTGAATCATGCAATTATTTTAAAAGTAAGAGGGCAAGTTTTCAAGAAAGAGATATAAATACATGAGAAATCCTTGTCATTTAGATATTTGTCATTGAGACATTTGCACACTGCTTCAGTTCAATCCCTGGGTGGTGCTAGGTATTTCTTAACTATAATAGACGACTTCTCGAAGTATGCATTTGTGTATTTTTTGAGACATGAAAGCCAAGCATCTAGACAATTTAGAAATTTTAAAGCTTTTGTTGAAAAATAAACAAGGAAATGGATAAAACGAATTAGAACTGATCGGGGGGGGGGGGTGAATTTAGCTCTAATGAGTTTGATAATTTCCTGAGAGCAGAAGGTATTAAACGTGTATTCACAAATGCATATTCCCCGCAAATTAACGGTGTTTTTGAATGCTACAATAGAAGCACTATAGAAAGCGATAGGTCACAAATAGAACAAGGAAATTTAGCCCGGTAATTGTGCCAGAATTAGTGAACACACAATGTTATCTAAACAAAATAGATTCCCCCATAGTAAGTTGAAGGGGAAGGCTCCACTGAATATTTGGAGAGGTAAATCTTTTTCAGTTGACACTTTAAAATTATCAGTAGCACAGTCTATGTCAATATACTTAGCAGATACAGAAATAAAATAGAAAAGAGGGGCGGAAAAAGAGTATAGGTTCGATATGCTTCAAGCATCTTAGGATACAGAATATGGTATCCCGGGACTACTTTGGTTGATGAAACCAAACATGTTAGAATTGATGAGGAAAGCCCTTATTTTAAATTTGAGGATAAAGAAAGTAAAAGTTTGGTAAATATAAAATTTATGAAAATTTTCCGAGGGCATTGAAGAAAGTAAGAACCTACCCCTCTCATCTACTGCAGACTGGAAAAGGGTGGATGCAACCAGAAAAACAAGGAGATCTGCAAGTAGGACAGATGTTTATTATTATCCAAAAGATGGAATAAGGTTGCGAAGTAAAAATGATGATGAAATGTATTAAAAAGAAAATAAATTGACCTATAACTTAGATGAATTTAATTTTAAACCTTCTTCTGAGGATAAAATTGTAGATTTAACCCAAAGTCCAGATGATAGTGAGGGGGAGGTTTCTGAATTAGAAGCTTTTTGTGTGGAAGTAAAAATTCCATCTTTCTACAAAGGGTCCCAGAAATTGCCCGAGAAAGATAATTGGTTAAAAGCCATGAAAAATAAATTAAGTGCCGTCCAAGAAAGAGAAGTGTATGATTTAGTGCCCAAAACAGAAAAAGTAAAAGTGTTAGGTAGTAGATGGGTTTATGCCACTAATAAGGATGAAAATGGAAAAATAAAAAGTTTTAAAGCCAGATTTGTGGCAAAGGGATTTAGGCAAGTAGAAGGTGTAGATTATATTGATACTTTTTCTCCAGATACCTTTTTCTTTCTAATGTTAATTATAATAAAGAGCTGGGAACATCAACACTTAGATATCAAATGTGCTTATTTATATGATAAATTGAATAATTTATATAGATCAACCAGATGTTTTGTTGAAAAGGGAAAGTAAAATTATGGGACGAGATTAGAGAGTTCTTTGTATGGCTTGTACCAAGCCGGGCTTGAGTAGTATTTTGAATTAGATAATACGTTTATTAAATTGGGATTTGAAAATATTGACTGTTGTAATTGTATTTATGCCTACAAAGCTGAAGTTATAATACTAGTATATGTTGATGATTTGGTTATATTTGATAAAAATAAAAGTAGATTAAAAGAGGTAATAGAATTAGTGAAAGCAAAATTTGAAATTAAAGTACTAGGCAAAATTAAAAACTTTTTAGGAGTTGAATTTGAATAAATAAATAATGAAATTCATATGCATCAGAAAAAGTGCATTAAAAGATTAAGTGAAACGTTTAAAGATATTCCTAGAATAAAATGTAAATTGCCATTCACACCAGGCGTTATCTTAAATAAAACGTTTGAGGGTGAAGAAGCCAAAAATATCCCATATTGAGAGTTAATTGGTAGCCTTTTATTTCTTGCATCCAGGACCAGACCTGATATTCGCTGACCTCAACAGGTCACAGGTCCTGTTTTTCTAATACATAAATATTTGCTATACTTTTACTTGCATCTTGACATTTTTGTTTTTTCGCGGAGCTTTTATAACTCTGCAAAACTTAAGAAAAATAAACCAGAAAATTTAAATTATAAAGACTAGATCTCACAAGGAGAGAGCCGACCTTCGACCACAGATTTTGATTATTTTAATATATGTTGTAGGATAGAGACCCCTTAGTCCTAGGTTCAACGGGTTTTATGCAATACTCTTTAGTTTTTGAGAAACCGGGGTGGTGTAATATTAGTACACAACTTAAATACTTACTTTGTAACAAAAATGATAAGTTGATCTTAGCTCAGTTGGTACGGCGTTTGCTGGCAGATCCTCGGGTTCGATACCCGAACGCGCAACTGTTTTTCTCATTTTTTGTTTTATAAATGTACTTGTAATTCTTGTAATTTTAATTTAATAATCTCAATTAAAAACTTTAATAACGTATATTATTATAATGTTAACAAATTTAAATTTTAATTGATCATTTTTTGTAACTATTATTTCTTACCCTTTAAAGAGATTAAAAAAAATTGGATCTATTATTGAATAATAAAAATTCCAACATCGTTACAAAATCTGTTGTGGCGCCATCTATTTATGATAAAATAAAACATATTCAAATAAAAATAAAAGCAATAAGAAGATAAAGGGGAAAGCGAAATAATTGAAAGCGCAAGCATAAGTATTACAAATTTAAAAATTTTTAATATGCAAACAATCGAATACAATTTAATTCTGATGCTAATTTTTAATATGATTATGCTTGTTACTTTAAAAACAGAGTAATAGTATCATCGTATTGACTTCCATTGTTAAAGCAATGCATAAATGTCGTTTTTTTAAAATCACGAATTGACACAATTGTTCAATATCATTGGATCGATAAAGAATATATGAAATACATTTTAAAAGTGACTTTTAAAAAATTAACAGTTTTATGGTGTTTTATACAACTATTTAGTTAAAAGTAAAAAATTAAATAGGTTAAAATTATAATTTATATACAATATTATAAATTTTAATTGACAATGAGATTATTAAGTTATAATTAAAAGCCTATTTATAAAACAAAAAATGAGGAAAACAAATGTAGCGCGTTCGGGTATCGAACCCGAGCCCGCGCATCAGCCAGCAAACGCCGTTCCAACTGAACTACGACAAACCTATCTCTTTTTTTATAAAGTAAGTATTTAAGTTGAGTATTAATATTAGACCCCCGCCCAACAAACACAAGACTTCTGGCCGCATGGCGGTTTCGTCGCAGTCAGCGTGAGTTAAGGCCATTTGTAGCCAAACAATATACTGTACCGTAAGTGACGCACCGCTAATTATGGCAGCTTTCGTGGTTATTTGTCATAAATAAAAGGGAAAATGTCACTTTGATTGTTCGAATAAGTACTTATTCTTGAACGTGAGAGAGAAGATTTTCTCTCTATAGAAAATTTTCTCTCTATAAATAAAAGAGGGAGGGGAAATTAAGCTGTTTCAGCATAATTTTAAATACCATTTGAATATATTTTCATGTAAAATAAAATACTAGAAGATTTAAAGATCTGAATTCAGTGTATAGGAAAAAATAGATAAAATTCCTTGCCTCTATTAAATTCTAACGATTTACGCATATTTATTTACTTTATTATCATTATTTTATTAATAATGATAAGCCATAATTAAAGCCATATATTGTTTTTCATATGTATAAAAATAGTTAATTCAATTTCAGACACATGAAACCCAATGCTAAGTAAAACGGAAGAATTACCGGACAAATTTAGATTAAAAAAATAAATGAAATAAATAAAAATATACATATTTTTAAAATCAACTTTTTTCTTCGAACGCATGAAATTAGCAAGAGTTCTTAACCAAAAACTATGCGATCAAATTATTTTTCCATTGGTAAAGGCAAAAGATCTATCAGAAAAGGTTTTCGAATTTGGCGTTTAAACCAAATATCCGGACGAGACAGTGCGTAAAAGAGGCAAAAACTAAAACCATAAAATTACATCGCTTACAAGATGTAATTCATGTATAGTGATAAAAAAAAAATTCGATGACAAATCGCTTCTATAATTATTCTTTCATGTATCATATTTTTACGTTTAAAAATGACTTACAAAATATGCCAGAAAGTTTCATATTTGTTCAGCGGAATATATATATGTATACTTATATATATAAATCATATATATATATATATATATATATATATATATATTAAATAAATCAAAATTGGATAAAAGTGGATTATTAAACTTTGGAAAATTTTATTATCAGTAGTATTTAAGTAAATTTTATTTTTTTCAGTGAATTATATATATATATATATATATATACACACCTTTTCAGAAAATTATTTTATCGATATATACGTATATTACTTAAACTAGTGTAACATGGCTCTTATTTGCTTCAAAAGGATTACATATATGGATTACATATAATGATTACATAAGTTTTACAATTTCAGATATCCACTACATGTAATTTTATTTAAAAAAACTTATCCCTTTTTTTTAATCAATTAGCAGGTAAATGATAAAGATAAAAAAAATATCTGAGAAGGAGTTTAAATTATTTAAAATTCACAATTTTTATCGTTAAATTCGGAAAAGTCTCATTAAAATGGGAGTCATAACGCATATTCTCTCTACCGCGTTTTCTCGGTGACAGGGTGAGAGCCTTGTTTGGGGGACTGTTCAAGGGCATGTCTAATGACAAATAGGGATCAAGATTTTTGCTGCGTCATTTGAAATCACTCGTTGTCACTGTTTAGTGTTTAGTGTAGACTGTAGAGTTGACTGTTCATTTCGACTTTTGTTCAGAGGCTGTTTGTAACTAAAATATTTTTACCAATGAAAAAAGACCAGAAAAGTCTCCTTTCCTAATACGCTTCTCTCTCTCTCGCCATTGGCTGAATTATGGTGCGAATCTTGCTGAGTGGTTCGTTCCTGAAACATTCCAATCTGTCCTCTTACGCAAATGCTAACAAAACCGCCGTGCATGAGCTCAGCGGTATGAAATCTGTGTTGTTCCATTGTTTTAAACTATGTTACCAGGTGTCTTACTGTCTAGTAGATCGTCTAAATTTGTTGATTTAGGATCTTTTTTAGAATGAAGTAGTAATTCGTGCTCTAGCCTGAGGGCTCTACGAAAACTCTTGTAACGCGGGAATTGTTTACGTTTTTATGTGTGGCTGAAGAAACCTTTTACCGTGACACCGGGCTCTGTTTTAATGGTGGATTTCTTACCACCATGGTGGATTTCTTCCACCGGATTTCTTAATTTTTTGCCTTACTACTCCTATGACCTGACCATCGGAATATAATTCGACTGCTTAATGAATCCTGGAGTTTCGATTAGGCTTAGCCAATCTCAACTATTACCAACAAATTAATGTAGTTGATTAGAATTGTCAACTGCAAAGTAACACAGACTGTCAACAGCTGCCGATATTCTACAATTTTGATGCATCCAGCTGCAATGTTTCACTAGTGTGGTCAGAATTAAATGCAACCTAACACACACACATATATATACAGGGTGTCCATAATTAAACGACCCTACTTTAAAATTGTCTGAAGACGAAACTATTGGTCAGAAAGTTGTGAAATTTTGTGACGGACATAATCAAGGAATGGGAATTTATTTCAGGGAAAAAAATGTTTAGGTCAAAATTTCGCCACCAGAGGCCGTTTTTTAAATGGATTACGCATTTTTAAAAGTTCTTATGCTTTATTTTTCTCAGAGTAATAAGACAAATATACAGACCGCCCCTGAAAAATATAAAGCGTAAAAACTTTTTTAAATTATCGGTGTTCGAATTGTACGGACCGTACTCTGAAAAAAAAATTCTCCTACGACAGCCTCCATTTTTTTTCAGAGCTGAGGCTTAGTATTCAGAGGGTGGTGGCTGAATTGTTAAAAATTATGTAATTTATTAAAAACGCCCCCTGGGGGCAAAAATTTGAACTAACTTTTTTTTCGCTCCAAGAAATTCCCATTCCTTTATTATGTTCCTCACAAAATTGCCCAACTTTCTGACCAATAGTTTAGTACGTAGAGAACTTTAAAGTAGGGTCGTTTAATTATGGACACACTGTATATACAGTAGCGCTCAAAAGTATTTTGACAAAGATAATAATTCACTTAATTGAAAAGAATAATAAAATACAAAAATGAATCATTTATTTTATTTAACCATAGACAATGTTTTAATTTTAATAAATTAACAATAAATATTAATAATATTAATAAAATTATATATATACTATATATATATATATATATATATATGGGACATTCTCATAATCTTTTGACTTTTGGGGAAAAAAATCTGACAAAATTAAACTTGCTAAAATAACATTTTAATCTGATAGACGAATGCCTTAATGATTCAAAATAAAGAAAAAAGGGTCAGCAGCGAAATATTTTTTATTTAACTGAGGTTTAAGTTAAACTTGCGAGTTTAATTTTCCTTACCATTTTACCCCTATAACTTTTTATTTTCTTCTAAATTTTTACTTATAATGAATTTGCATAGTACCCACAGGACATTCAAATAAGAAATAATAACAATGTAATACTTTTAATACAGAATTTTTGTATAACATTGTCTTAAACGGGTGTTAAAGAAGGGACGGTAAGGTAAAAAAAGGGGATGGTATTGAAAAAAAGGGACGAAATGTTAAAAAAAGGGCCTTTAAGGATGGAATGGTAAGGAAAATCACCACCTATTTTTAGGAAAATCATGTTAAGACTAAGTGATAGCCACAATGCTCATTGATTTTTAGAAACAATTGTTAACATTGGATTATTTTTTTTATTATTTATTTACCTCTAAAAGTGCTGGAATAAACCTTGGGGTTGGCGAGACTACCAATAAAGCCACGATGCTTGAAATTGATATTTAAATGCTGATTTAAATTCTACAGTAAATTTCCTGCCAAAGAATTTTAGACATTCTTTCTCTAGCATACTTCTGCATGAGAAAAAAACTTGAAAAAATTCTGTGGGTGCATCTGAAATGATTTTCTGTATAATTTTAACAGAGGGATGGTAAGGAATCTAAAACCCAGGGACAGAGTCTAAAAAATATTAACAACCCTAAAAATGTGTGCAGGTTAATTTTTAGCTACATCTATATATATATATTACGCTATCGTGCGTGGCACAGAAATCGCGATTATTTGTTAATTGCTGAATGGCAACGCCCGAATAAAACGCTTCTCATTGGTTATTGTGTAAAAGTACTTTGGCAGGATTTAGTCGGAAGTAAATCCGCCCGGCAAAGAGGTAATTGCTGGCCAGCAGCAAGATAGGTGCTGGCAATGATGGAGAAGTGCTGGCTGATGGTCTACCACTGCATGACCACTGCTGGACAGCTTCAGTCAAATTTGCTGTTGGAAATCATTAGATAAAATTCTGGTGGGCATCCATTTTATCTCATGCGCTGGCTCACCACTATATGGAAGTGCACGAACTTTTGCAGTATTATTGCTGGTAACCCTTGTGACGCTGCGAATATCGAAGTCATTGAGTATTTGAACACAAATCTGAAATGAATATCTTAACACATTTTAAGCTGTGAAGCTAATTTTTTTTTTGAAACTATAAAAGATATAGCACCACTACCACCAACAAAATAAATAAGTAAATGAATAAATAAATAAATTCTTTATTTCAACGCACTTTTTTTTTCTTCTTAAATCTGGTTTTACTAGGTTACAAAAGATTTTTGTTTTCATAATTTACGCAGTTCAGAATCAATAATAAAAAAAGCGTATAAAATACATAAGATTTCTATACAATAGAATAATTTCTATACCAGTTTAATGATTGGGAACGTAATTCACAAAAGAAGCAAACTTGAAATAGTGTAATGAGAGGTTGAAAACTACGAGCAATCGTAGCGTACGCTGAAAGCACTTGTTCATGTCCGATCACGAAAACCAAGCAGCATCGTGCGCGGGCAGTACTTTGGAGGGCGACCTGACCACATGCAGTTCAAATATTTCTATAGACGTTTCTATTATAGACACTTCTACAGATATTTCTATAGCTCTTGGTGAAACTAGCTTATAGAACAAGTGGGTAAGTGTGATCATACATCGCACAAAGGGTTTCGTTTAATATTCCTTTCAAAACACTTTCTTTCAAAACGTCCAGTATATTTATCGCCATGGAATACCTTCTAAATTTTGGCAAACACATCCTAAACTATGTTAAAGTTTCAAACATATTCGCCTTGTTATATTTCCTAATTTTGTTCGCCCCCCCCCCAAAAAATGCTACGATATATCACATGACGGGTATCTGCCAAATTTAGAAAAGTGCCCCCCTTGGGGGGGAGTGGGCAGATGGTCACCATGATTTTTGACGCGGCCTGATTTTAAAAATTTATGTTATGTTTTATAAGCCATATTAAAGTTTCAAACAGATCGTCCAGTTATATTTCCTAATTTTGTTCGCGCACCTCCCTCAACCCCCCCCCCCTCCTCGAAATGGGACACTCCCTTCTTCTTTATAATTTATTATCGTGTGTTATAACGTATCTTAAAGTTTAAAACAGATTGAATTGTTAGATTTCCTACTTTAAATGAAATCGCGGTCTGTTAATTCTACATTCCACCACCAGGGAGCGCACTGTATTCTTAACAAAAGCGTATCTGAACGAAACTCCTTTACACAACCCATTAGTAGATATGTTACTTGAGGGGGTGGTGGTCTTCAGCAAGAATTTAAGATAATTGTTGAAATTACTATTCGGAAATAGTGGTAATTTAACTTTTGACATATTTATATTTAATAAGTATAAGTAGCATGTATCTGAGGACTCCATCAAAAAACGCACCTGAAACGGTATGAAACAAAAAAGAAATAGTTTGTCCCTCCCCCTCTCCCCACCTTCCCGAAATTTCACGCGCCATTTTTTATAAACTTTTTCTAATGTGTTATAAACTATAGTAAAATTTCAAACAGATCGCCTTGTTATATTTCCTAATTTTAACAAAAATGTTAGTTCCACATTCCACCTCCAGGGAGTGCATTCTATTCTTAACAAAACTGTATCGGAAGGAAACTCCGTTAAACAACCTATAAGTGGATATGTTACTCGAGGTGGTGGCGGTCTTAATAAGAAATTAAGATATTTGCTGAAATTACTATTAGGAAATAGTGGTAACTAATCTTTAGACAATTTTATATTAAATAAGTAGCATATATCTCAGGACTCCTTCAAAAAGTCACCTAAAGCGGTCAGAAACACTAATTTTTTAAATAGAAATCTAGCGCCTCCCCCCTCCCCGGAATTTCCCGTGTCATTCTTTCTTACACTTTATCTTATGTGTTATAAAATATCTTAAAGTTTCAAACAGATCGACTTGTTAGATTTCCTAATTTTAACAAAATCGCGTTATGTTAGTTCCACATTCCACCACCAGGGAATGCACTCTATTCTTAACAAAAGCATATCTGAACGAAACTCCTTTACGCAATCTTTCCGTAGATAGATGGGTCGGGATGGTGGCGGTCTTAAACAAGAATTTAAAATATTTGCTGCGGTAACAAACGCTAAGATTTTAAAAATAATTCTAGTTTAACAAAAATGTTAGTTCCACATTCCACCACCAGGGAGCGCACTCTATTCTTAACAAAACTGTATCGGAAGGAAACTCCGTTAAACAACCTATAAGTAGATATGTTACTCGAGGTGGTGGCGGTCTTAATAAGAAATTAAGATATTTGCTGAAATTACTATTAGGAAATAGTGGTAACTAAACTTTAGATAATTTTATATTAAATAAGTAGCATATATCTCAGGACTCCCTCAAAAAGTCACCTAAAGCGGTCAGAAACGCTAATTTTTTAAATAGAAATCTAGCGCCCCCACCCCCTCCCCGGAATTTCGCGTGTCATTCTTTCTTACACTTTATCTTATGTGTTATAAAATATCTTAAAGTTTCAAACAGATCGACTTGTTAGATTTCCTAATTTTAACAAAATCGCGTTATGTTAGTTCCACATTCAACCACCAGGGAATGCACTCTATTCTTAACAAAAGCATATCTGAACGAAACTCCTTTACGCAATCTTTCCGTAGATAGATGGGTCGGCATGGTGGCGGTCTTAAACAAGAATTTAAAATATTTGCTGCGGTAACAAACGCTAAGATTTTAAAAATAATTCTAGCTCCCCCTCCCACCCCCCGCCCCTCCTCGAAATATCACACTCCATTCTTTTTTACACTTTTTTCCCTTTCTATGTGTTATAAACTATCTTAAAGTTTCAAACAGACTGAGTGGCGGTCTTAACCAATAATTCAAAATATTTCCTGAAATTACTATTAGAAAATAGTGGTATGAAGTAAACTTTCTGATGATGAATGAGTTATACTTATCTCATATCGCTGTTCAAAAAGCCCAGGCAAATTATTAGATTTCCTAATTTAAGTTAATTCGTGGTTAAATAAGCGCGTCTCTTCATTTTAATCGACGCATTTGATAGGAATAAACCGATTAATTAAATAATAATTAATATTTCAGCTTGTAATTAAGATAGGACTTAGATATGGGTATCAATGAAATCAGCGAGAAATTTGACATGGGGATGCCAAAAAATTTAATATTTAAAAAGTTAAAATTTCGTATTAAAATATGCTATTATGGAAAACCGCAGCGTCGTCATGTCTACCTGCTTTCCCGCCGAATTGAAATCTTTTTATTTCCTTGTCTTTCCAATTAAAGAAATTAAATTTTTATCGATCGATTTTTAGTGGATAATGTAACTTATACACATCGCAGAAATGTGAACTTTATACCAAATGAAAGTAGATTTTTTTCTGCATCTGTCTATTCCATTTACAAATTTCTCGGACCAATATTTTCTGATATACGATTTCGCTTTAAAATCTCCACTTCATTTTTCGGCTTAATTTCCTCCGTTTTAGTCGTGCATTCGGCTGATTTTACTGGCAACCCTTAGGAGAAACACGGATAATTTCGAGAAAGTCCGTTAGAATTTGCGTTAAAAAGGTGGATTGGTTAATTTTAGAAGTTAATTAGCCCGTAATTCGGTTAATTACCAACTTTTTCAAAATTTTATGATTTGTTGTATGATGTGAGGTGTTCAGCTATAAGTACCCAAAATTTCAAGTCTCTAACATGTATAGTTTCTGAGAACGGGCTCTGTGACGGACAGACGGACAGACAGACAGAGGAGCGAGACGAATAGGGTTTCGTGAGATGAACGAAACCCTAAAAAGAGACATAATTATATAATACTTTGTTTTTTTTATAGAATTATATAAGAAATTTTTGTAAGGGAAAGTGCTGGGCCAGCAAAGGATTAGCAGTGGGATAGGTGCTAGCACTGCAGGAAAAGTGCCGGATTGAAGTAATGTGATGGCATACCAATGCTGGCCTGCCGTTGGCCATCACTGATGGGCCAGCTGCATTCGGCTTGGACACTTTCGACAGGTTTAAGTAATGGCACCCTTGCACTTTACCGCTGATAGCACTGCTGGCTGCCATCTTTTTTCCAGCTGATGGCCCACTGTTTCTTTCTTTGCTGGGCTGTTTGTTTACGTTTCCCTTCTCTCTTTCGCTGGAACTTCACAGTATCGTTAGAAATGCCTGTAAAAGATCTCGGCGAATGCTTGAATTTGAAGAAGAGAAAATCGAAATATGATCGAAAGCGCCGTCAGTCACAGAGTATAAGCGATTGCCAAAATAGGCTTAATAACTATCGTATGGGCGAACGCGTTGTTTCTGAAATCCAAATTACTGATTTAAACGGTCCGGAGCATAACTGTGGGGAGCATAAAAACGCGAAAAAAAAAAAGAAAAGTAAAAATTTACGTTCCGATACGGAACCTTCATTTACTAAGCTGTTCGTAGTATTTGTGGCGTAGACGTTTTACGCCTTAGTTTTCTGTACGAATATACTCTGGTTCGAAACTGTACAAAGCTAAGTTGATATTTCAGTTAGTATATTTTTGCTATTTTAAGGATTTCATTCTTCTTTTAAGGATATCTAAAGCGAAAAAAGTGGAAGTAAGTAAATAAATACATACAGTAAATTTTGTTAATTTTAAAATAATTGAATTATTAAAAGAAAAAAAACTACAAATAAATGAATCGAATCATAAAAAAAATTACTACATTTTATAAATATCATTGTTCAACGTATTTAATTAAAAGATTTTTTTTTAATAATTTTAATTATTTTTAATTGTGATTCAGTTGAATTATTCGAGAAAACAATTGCACATAAATTAATCGAATAATAAAAGAAAACTACATTTTACATTGTCCAATCGATTTAATTAAAATAATTTTGTTATATATATTGCAATTTTAAGGGGGGGGGGGGTGTTATCTATAACAATAAAAACATTTCTTTCACTTATAAAAACCCTCGCTAATGGTGCCAAAAAAAAAAAAAAAAAAAACTATCTAAAGATACAAAATGATTCAAACTTTACCGTACAAAGAGTCTGTCCGTTCCGGTAATAATTCCACAACAATGCCCCCACTAGAAGTAAGATACAATAAAACCCTCTTAGACGGAATCACAAGGACCAGTGATAAAGTTCGTTTTATGCAGGCTCTTTAAATTGAACAAAGCATCGTTACATCTTTTTTTTTTGGGGGGGGGGGGGGAGGAGAGCTGAAACCTGTTTTTTTTTCAGTTTATTGCACGACTCCGTTATAAACAGGCTTTAACCTATAAGAAAATAAATTTGCTGCATAGTAGCTTTTTTAAAAATCTATACAGTAGTATTTGCTTGCAATTTTATAATTTCTCTTTCAGTGTTACAGTTTATGATGCATTTGTTATTACTTTTTCCTCCACAGATTTTAAATAAAAATTTAAAATATTGAAATCATAATTAAATTTTAATTGAATTCACCAATTAATTTTGAATACAAGAATTTAGAGTGTGAGACAAATAAGAATTTAAAACCTTAACCACTTACTTTACACAACTTTCCAACTGAACAAGAGTCGGGCCCTGGTAATTTTCACCCTCTCTACCCCCACCCCCCACCCCTCTGTACCGACCTGCGACACGAATTTCAGGCTTATTTAGGAATACTATTACAGGCCCGGGCAACGCCGGGCGGGGCAGCTAGTATTTATATAAAACAATAGTTCCAGTTTCAGAAAAAGTTACATCGAATTATTTTTATTGAAACAATTTTATCCAGACAGCTCCAAACTTAAAAATCAGCATCAGGGACACGGGACGGTATAGGAGTTTTCCAGGTGTTTGGACCCCTAACATCGTCCAAAACTTATTTATTTTTAATAGTGTTGTGCAATCATGCAATGGGATGTTCCCCAGTATATGAAATAAAAAAAACGCAAACAAGCGTATTAAAATAAGAATAGTATGTATATATATACACTGGTTTCCAAAAATTAAGGAAAAGCAACAAAAGTTGCGATTACTCAAAATCTTACAAGTAGATTTTAATAAAACTCAGACACAATTTACAACACATAATAAGATATAAAATAACAGTAAAAGAAATTACCAGACGATTGTGGTGTTTAAGAAATTACTACAATTATAAAATAAACAAAATAAATGTCTCAGTTTGGTATAGGAAAAGTACCTTTAATATGGAGTATGACCACCCTTCTAAGCAATACAGAGCATACAGTGAAGTGTGATATTGTCAATTATGCGATCGATAAGTTTGCTGGGAAGTGCGATCCATTTCTCTTGTAAAGCAGTTGTAAGCGTGGCAAGGGTCTCAGGACGGAGATTGAGAGCTGAGACACATCTTCCTAAAGCATCCCAAAGATGCTCAATGGGATTCAAGTTCAGTGACCGCGGTGGCCATTCCATGCGCTGAATTGTTTGGTGCTGAAGATAATCTTCAACGATGTGAACCCTGTGTGGTCTAGCGTTATCGTCCTGTAACAGGAAATCTTTACCTATTGCACCGGCATAAGGGTGCCCATAAGCATCAAGAATGTCATTTCTATAGACATGAGCATTCACAGTTCCACGTGGAAAGACATGGGGGTCTGTACGTCCACCCAAAGAGACACCATCCCAAACACAGACACTGCCTCCTCCATATGAATATCTTTTACGAATTTTTGATGGATGATAGCGTGTTCCCTGTTCTCTCCAAATCCAACAATGCATAATATCGCTTTGGATGCTAAACTGGAACTCATTTGTGACGAGAACACGCCTCAATTGATCAGCCGTCCAGTGGGCATGTTGACGTGCCCAACTTAAACGTTCCCTCCGGAGACACGAGGTGAGCGGCATACAAATATCCCGTTGCATCGCATACAGACCACCTTCATGAAGCTTTCTACGCACAGTAGACGTTGATACCAACCTTCCAGTGACTGTAGCAAGTACGGATTTAAGATGAGAGGTGTTGCTGTTCTATTCCTTCGTACACATAACCGCAAATATCGGTCATCGGTGCTTGTCGTAACTCTTGCTCGTCCTTTGCTGAACCTTCTGGAGGCCGAACCAGTGGTTTGAAAGTGTTGCCAAAATCTATGAGCAACAGAAGGACTCACATTTAGCCATCTGGCCACCTCTGTCTGACTTTGACCTACATCCAATCTTCCAATAGCTCTATATCGCAGTTATGCGGACAAATGATACCTCGAGGTCATACTAATGAATTGGCTATCTCAGTTTTCTTATCTCATAATCACAGCGACACCAGCAGCCGTACTCTCTAGCATGCATTTTTATGCTCCGCACAGATGACGCAATCCGATTGCAGCGCCACTAATTTGCATTTTGTAATTTTAATCGGTATCTTTTAGTTAACAACATATCCAAATTTCATACGAATAGGTTAATTTTTGAACGAGTTATCGCTCTTTTTGTGATTTTTCCTTAATTTTTGGAAACCAGTGTATATATATATATATATATATTTAAAACCACAAACAAAATATCAAAATCCATCACTCACCATAGCTGCATTGAAACTCACATCAAAAATATTATAAATAACCAATATAAACTTAACTCTTAAAATCAAACTGAATAACCAAACTAAAGAAAATATATATAATTGCAAGACATAACATAACAGAACAGAACAGAAGGCGAGCGGTATGGCTAACGACATACACTGCAGGGTTAAGTCAGACTTTACGCATGCTACGTCCCCCTTCACTCGCCGAGACCAAAATTGAAAAAATGAAAAACTATGAAAAACTAAACAGAACTGCAACATCCACCAAAATATCTCTCTAACTCATTAGATCAATCAACTCATCAAAACCTCCATTCTCATCCATCACTGAGTTCAGTTCAGTTCCGTACCTGCTACTCTTAATAAAATCACAAGTTATTCTCCTGATGAAATTGCGAGGATAACCATGCTTGAATCCCAAGCGGCACCACTCTAAAATATCACTAAACATATCTTTAACTCTAGTACTCAGTCTTTCGATTCGTATTAATCCATTTCTAAGTACATTTCTTTTAATCGAAACATGCACATTGGAATCAAAATATATCAGCTTTAAGGTATTAAAGTTGAAATCATTTCGCTTGTCAAATATCTTAGATATCAAATTTTCACTTTCTATGCTCAGGTTCACATCTAGAAAAATAATATTTTTACAATTCTGGGATGAGGGTTCCAGACTCAGAGACGTAGGATAATATGTAAAATCAACATTTTCAATATCATTGTTTAATTTAACTATCAAAACATCATCTATATATCTGTAGGATAATGTGTTACTGTTTAAATTATTATTTCTTTCATATATATGTAAGTAAATGTTTGCCAAAATGGAACTGCAACTCCCTCCCATTGGAATACCCCGAATCTGTTTAAATATTGTATTTCCTTCGTAAAGGTAGTTTTCTTGTACTACTAACTGAAATAAATTTATGAAAAAATCATAATGAACATCCAAAGTACTATTTGTATTATAAAAATCTACTATTTTATCTTTTAAATCTGTCAAATCAATTGTATTATAAAGGTCTGCAAAATCGTAAGCGAATAAACCAGTAATATTTTTTAATTTTTTCAGATTATCTAATAGTGTATAGCTATTTTTGATAATAAAAGTCGTCTCTCCCCCCATCACTCCGTCAAACACCCCCTCCAGCACCCCCAACAAAGCCTTGCTAGCGGCACCAATATATGAACGAAATCCACAGGTCACACTCCTGAATTTGATAGGGGTTTTATGGAATTTAGGCACTAGTATGAGATAAGGGAAACTTTGACTCATTTGTTTCAGCTTAACTTTTTTATAGATCGCTTTAATCCTATTTTCTATTACTGCAGCTTTCGAATTCAATGGTAAATAGCTATTTTTATTATTGTAGCAATCATTCAAAAGTTTACCGTAAAGTACCTTACATATCAGTGCATAACTTGTATTTGCTTTATCCACATAGGTGATTATAAAATTTTCCTGAATCTCTTTAATTGAATGTGTAAGTTTGTTGTATTTCTCTCTATTAACTCCGTCAAAATCTCTGGAAAATTCTCGTTTAAAATCTCTTAATATATAATACTTCCACTCGTCAAAAACACTGGATGGCAAATTGTATCTATACATTAGTTTATTTATAAATATATCTATATTAATAGTAAAACGTTTAATTGCAACACTTTTAGTGAGAGTACGTTTCACACGATATTTAGTTCCGTACTCCATTAACCTCCTCAACTCCTCATCCTTTACTATCTTTAGATCTCCAGTAATAACATGTCCATAATACTTGTCTTTATAATTAACAAATTCAGAATCATTGCAATGGCAGATACTCCCTGCAATACTTTTCTTTAGATCTTTAGCAAATAAATTATAATTAAAAATAGTTCTCCCCAAAGGCTTATCATATTTAAAAGCCTTAACTATTTTTATTTTACCGACTGGTAGTAATTCATTGTATTTATTCAGCATTTTATTGTAATTTACACCCCTATGGCTATCACCCAAATAATCCATTATAAAATAGATTTTATTTATTGCACTAACATGGCCATAGTCAATGTTACAATACATTTGTAATTTTTGTGTCTTGATTCTATATCTCAACAAATCCAAACCTAGATCAACATTCCCATTTTCTACCCTAGACTGTAAAGTTTTTAAAGTTACGGGAATTAATTTCTTCTTAATATTGAAAATCAAACCTTTAATCCCATTAACTCTTCGCTCACCTTTATAATTAATTATTTCATTTACTATGTCTGTACAAGTATTTAATTTTTTAAAATTATTCAACTTAGTATATTGATTACTATTTCTAATCAACTCGTTTCCAATGTCATGATTAATTTTGTCATAAATTGTATCATCTAAATTGTTAGTTTTAAAGTTTTTAATTATATTACTGTGGTTAAACATAACATTAAGTCCATATGGATAGACCGTACCAAACTTTATCATCATATCCTTTTCACGAATCTTTCTTTCCGTTTTATTAGGTATAATACACAATATAGAAATCCTAATGTTATCTATATATATATATATCAGATATATATATCTGAATTTTGTTATGCTGTAACTCTCGAATTTTTGAACCGATTTGGATGAAATTTTTCTTATGCATATTAGATACTAATGTCTCGACCAAGTTCGCTGGACAGCTTCATCCGCCATCTTGTTTCAAAATTTCGGCCATTGGAATTTTTGAATTTTTTTTATGTTTTCTAACGTTGTATACTTATAGAAAATGTTACTTTTCACAAAATGCAAACTCTTATGTATCAGAATGTTAGAAACAATGAAAGATATTTTAAAGAGTCACACAGGGTAAGTTAACAACATAGGTAATTTTAAAAAGAAAGCTAGGAAACCTAAAATTTCCAAACGTGTTCACAAAATTCAATTGGCCATCATTTTGAAACAAGATGGCAGATGAAGCTGGCCAACAAACTCGGTCGAGGCATTAGTATGTACTATGCATATGAAAAATTTAACCCAAATCGGTTAAAAAATTCGAGAGTTGCAGCATAACAAAATTCAGATATATATATATATATATATATAGTATATATATAATTTTATTGATATTATTAATATTTATTGTTAATTTATTAAAATTAAAAATTGAATATGGTTAAATAAAATAAATGATTGATTTTTGTATTTTATTATTCTTTTGAATTAAGTGAATTATTATCTTTGTCAAATATTTTTAAGCGCTATTGTATATATATATTAAGAATGATCTGCAATATATTTTAAATACTGTGTTTTTTTATACTCCTGCATGACATAGTATCATTTTAAAAGGTGTAAATTTTATTTAAAATCAAATAAACATGTATTTACAAAGAACGCATTTTGCTAATATTATGTTATTCATAAAATGTATGATTGATAACATTCTGAACCATATTATACACAGCAAAGAAAGAGATTGTGGGCCATCAGCTGGAAAAATGATGGCAGCCAGCAGTGCTAAGTGCAAGGGTGCCATTACTTAAACCTGTCGAAAAGTGGCCAAGCCGAATGCAGCTGGCCCATCAGTGATGGCCAACAGCAGGCAAGCATCGGTATGCCATCACATTACTTTAATCCGGCACCTTTCCTGCAGTGCTAGCACCTACCCCACTGCTATTCCTTTGCTGGCCCAGCAATTTCCCTTACAAAAATTTCTTACAGAATTCTATAAATAAAACAAAGTATTATATAATTATGGCTCTTTTTTCTATAAGCTAGTTTCACCAAGAGCTATAGAAACATCTGTAGAAGTATCTATAGTAGAAATGTCTATAGAAATATTTGAACTGCATGTGGTCACCCTCACAAGTACTGACCGCCCTCGATGCTGCTTGGCTTTCGTGATCGGACATGAACAAGTGCTTTCAACGTACGCTACGATTGCTTGTACTTTTCCTGCTCTCATTACGCTATTTCAAGTTTGTTTCTTTTGTGATTTACGTTCCCAATTATTAAACTGGTATAGAAATTATTCTATTGTATAGAAATCCTATGTATTTTATACGCTTTTTTAATTATTGATTCTGAACTGCGTAAATTATGAAAACCGAAATCCTTTGTAACCTACTAAAACCAGATTTAAGGAGAGAAAAAAAGTGCGTTGTAATAAAAAATTTATTTATTTATTCATTTACTTATTTATTTTGTTGGTGGCAGTGGTGCTATATTTTTTACAGTTTCAAAAAAAATTAGTTTCACAGCTTAAATTGTGTTAAGATATTCATTTCAGATTTGTGATCAAATACTCAATGTCTTTGATATTCGCAGCGCCACCTAGCGTAAGGGTTCCCAGCAATAATACTACAAAAGTTCGTGCAATTCCATGTAGTGGTGGGCCAGCGCATGAGATAAAATGGATGCCCACCAGAATTTTATCTGATTATTTCCAACAGCAAAGTTGACTGAAGCTGTCCAGCAGTGGCCATGCAGTGGTAGACCATCAGCCAGCACTTCTCCATCATTGCCAGCACCTATCTTACTGCTGGCCAGCAATTTCCTCTTGCTGGGTAGGATTTTTATATCAGATTTTACATGATTGAATGTTTTTTTTTATAATAATGATAATTAGTAATCTAGTATAAAAATTGTCGTTGTTCAACAGAAAGCTGAAGTTTATTTTTTATATTGCAGATGAAAAAATGGTATATTCTAAAAAATAATATTGCTTAATTTTCATTTGTCTGTATTTATTGTCAGACATATACTGTTACTTATTTAAAAAACTCCAAATCAACTGATTTCATACCATCCCCTTATGTATATAGTATAATTCACATATATTCAATATAATAAAACGAAACTGCTTAAAAAAATAAACAATAAGGGTGGAGTTACAAAGAAACCGGAAAACAAAATTCCATTTTAAACAAGTTTCATTCTTAGCAGTTAATGTTCTTGTGTTGTTTTACCTAGGATTACGAAAATTTTCCATTTAAAACATGATTCTGTTTTACATTGGTTCCGTTTTCACAGCTTTTAGTGTAGTAAATAAGTTCACCCTACTTTGAAGATATTGCCCCCCCCCCTTTCTTTTAAATCTCCCTACCCCGTTTTTGCAATACTATTCCTGACAACACTCATTTTTTCCCTGTAGTTTCCGATACAAAAATTGCATGTTGCAGTGAGCAATACCATATATTAAAGTTTATGCAATCTTTTCCCATCCACCATGTATTTAAACTTTAAGTATAATGCCGGAAGTAAGTAAGGAGAAAATTGTCATTTTTTATCTTTGTTTGTAGTTTGCTGTATCGTTCACATCTTTGTCTTATGCATAATTATATAATATTGTATGGGAATAATACAAAAAGAAAAAGAGATCCTCAAGAAAATTGAACGTGGAGTAATTGCATATTTTTTTTCATTAAGAAACCTCTGGAAAGGAAACAAAATCTAAAGGAAAAGATAGTATCTCTCAAAATACTCATTGAGGAAGGGATCGTTTCTGATTTATTATCATGTTTTAATCACGTGCAAGTAGTGTGAGACAAACAACAGACCCCTGAAGTCATAACCTTTGAGAAAATCACAAAACTAACATAAAAATGGACTTCCAATCAATTTTGCTACGTGAGATTGTCTTCTGTTCTTTTAATGTTTTTTTTTTGTTTTGTTTTGTTTTTTGTTTTTTGTTTTTTGTTTAAGACAATAAATTTTGAATTTTTTTCAGCAGTAAATATTTCAAATCTCATTGCATTTTTAAAAACACTTAAAATTTTGAATGACATGTATTTCAAAATACGACACGTTGGAATTTAAAAAACGGACACCTAATTTTAATTCCAAAACAGACAAACGGCACCAAGAATAGTTAATTAAAATTTTCCTTTTATCATGTACGTGAAAATAATCATGTTCGTATTTTCTAATACATTCGTTTATAAATTCTGGTGTCAGTTCATTATTTCACAAGTTTATAAATAGAATTACTCCGTGTCAGAAATGATTAAGTGGTCGCAGGACTCTTAAAGCTTCAAAATTTAAGGAATCTTAATTTTTTTAGATGTTAAACTCCTATCTTTTCTGAATATTTTGATATAATTGTTTCCTTGAAATTCCCATTAGAACAGAAGTTTTGGCTTTTAGAATTATACCCGCTCAATAGCTGAAGCGGCGTTTCCGAAACTTTAAAGTCATTATATTCCAAATGGCGTTTTTGGGGCATAACGCGCAGGATACCTCAAAAACTTCTGAATATTTTTTCATGAAATTTTCAAAGCATATATTTAATGTTAGTCTGTATAAACTGAACCTAAAATTTCCTTTTTATTGTTAAAAAAAATATTTTTTTAGGTGATTTTACTGTTGAAATTTTAAAAATTTTGTATTAGCTAAATGCAACAATGCATTAAAAATATAAAAAACCTTTAAATACAAATTTATTTAAGTTCAGGGAAATTATTATAATCTGAAGTATAAGTAAGCACAAAATTTTTCATTCTAGTTGCAATACTTATTTTGTAATCCTGCGCGTAAACTGTTATGCCAAATTTTTGTTCGACAAATGTCTAATTGTTTCGAGCCCCCTATAAATAATAATTCTGTATCCTGCAATTTTTTTATCCCAATTAAAATTGTGTTTTAAAATCATATACATTTTAAGACATTAAATGTTGAAAATGGTCAATTTTTCATTTTTTCCACTTTTTAGAGTCCCGAGACCCCTTAAATTAGTATGCTTTTAACAATTTGACGTTTATTCCTTTTATACTGTTACTGGACATTACATTACACATATATATCATTAAAAGTTGTTAACTAGGCATAGAGTACGCCGCCCCTGTCCTTGTGTATGTCCAAACTGACCGTAACTTTAAGGGTTAATATCTCGGCTAATTACCGATGATTTTTTTCGAAAATCGTTATCAACAATGCTTTTATTCTTCTGCAACGTTAGGTATATTCAGCGATGCTCAACAATTTATCTAAATGCCCGTAAATCGAAATTTGTGTCTAACAGAAAAATGCTAATTACTCAAAAACTATGCGACCTAGGGTAATCGCTATAATTTTCCGGCAAGGTTTACATTAACGCCTACTACCTCTAATTTTTTCATAATTTTAGTTTCAGTAGATTCGGAATTAGATGTCGGGGGGGGGGGGGCATATTTTTGCGCTACATTTTCAACAATATCTTTGAAAATATAAAACCTAAAATTAAAAGGAATGTATTTTTGAGTTCAGCGTTACAAAAGCTTTCACAAGATACCCCACATGATATGCAAAGAAAAGATTTTTTTTCAAGTAGCATAATTAGACCCTCTACTTTTTTACTAAATATATTTATGAATGTTTTTTAATCTGAAAATATGTGGGTCAATGGTCTTTATTACTTCCCCGAATTTTAACTTTCCACGTTCCATAGTTTACGAGTAAAATGGCTATGACAGACAGACAGACAGACACAGGAGTGATCTTATAATGGTTCCGTTTTTACTTTTTAAGTACGGAACCCTAAAAATGAACAAAGAGGTCAGCTGAAAAAAAAATACTAATATTCAACAGGGAGGTAATCAATTCAATTAACATCTTTTAATTATGTTTGATAAATGTCAGTCGATTATTTAATAAGGCATTCCCAGACTGCGGGCAGTAGCACAGTTCTACAAGAATTTTTCATTAGAATTTTTCCCTTAATTTTATAGCAGAAAAATATTAGAAATTCTACAATTACAAAGTCTGCTATTTAAATATTAAACAAAATATTTCTAATCTTAAGTACTGGTGCCAGATTCCTTGAAAATTCCAAGGAGAATTCTCATCTTGCATTCCCTTTATCGTTAGCGTTTACAAAAAACCACTAGGAGCTAAATGGGTTATGCCTATGTAAAATATTTTAGAAGGTATAATGCTTTCCTTTCGGGAAAAAAAAGTTACAGAATTTCCTTTCGTCACTGATATATTAAAAATGAAGTGCTTTGGTGAAAAAAATAGTAACTAAAAGAAAAGAAATAAAAAAGCAAATTTCGACATATTTAATATTCAAGTTTTCTTTAAAAAATCTAATACCTAAACTAATAGAATTGCTTCCTCAATAACACCGTTTTGTTCAGCCTGAACCTTCAGTTAACTACGTGGAACAATTTTCATCTGATAATTTTTTTTTATTGAATTATGTGACTTACGGAATTTTAATAAAACACATCTTTCACACCTGGACCCTTCAAATAGTAAACAAACGGGAAAACCAGCCCCCCCCCCCCCAATATATATATATATATATATATATACACTGTGTTTCATAATGATATGAACACCCAGTTTTTCAAGCATAAAAAAGAAGAAAAGGTTACAAAACTAACTGAAGTCTAATCAACTTTAGAAATAGAACAAATCATTTTATTTTATAACAAAATATAATTGAAACAGCGATTTATACGCTGCATTTTTCTATTAGGAGGTGTTTCAAAATGATATGAACATTGTCCAAAAATATAGATTAATAGCTAGTGTATGCACCAGATCTTTTAATTAATGTAAAAACGTGATCTGGCATGGAGTGGGCCAAGATTTTTAATATACTTTGGTCGATTTCATTCCAGTGGAAGGTGATAGCGGCTTTTAATTCTGAAATTGTGGCATATTGTTTTCCATTTGGGTAAATAGCTCTAACCAGCAGGCTTCATACATTTCATTTGGATTTAAATCAAGAGAAACAGATAGCCATGGAATTACATGTACACCATTATTAAGAAACCATTCCGAAGTGCTGTTTGCCGTGTGGATGGATGCATTTTCTTGTTGGAAAATCCAGAAAGTTCCGCCAATTTCTTCAGCAAATGGCAGCAAGTTTTCTTCAAGTAGATCTTGGTAGGTTAATGCACTCATTCTGTCAGAGGGAAACGCAACGTTGATCTTACCACGAAATCCAAACGAAGCCCAAACCATGAGTGAATCTCCACCCTGCTGCCGTTTTGAAAACGTTTTTGATGTCTTGCGCAGATCGTGCCAATAATAAGGAAAACCGTCCGGACCATCCAAATTGAAATTTTTTTTGATCGGAAAATATTACGATTTCATATTCTAACTTCCAGGACATGTGATCCTTTGCCTAATTCAGGCGATTCTGATGATGCATTATAATCGTACGTGGTTGGAGCTTTTTTTCTTGTACCTCATCATCTTAGAGCTCTTGAATACTCTGGACAAGGTACTTTTTGACACTGCTATCAGTGGATCTCTTGAAAGTTAGTCTAAAGTTGTTTGCTCATTGCTCACCTTTTTATAATGGCTCTTTTTTCTTTTTTGAACAGATTTGGTGGACGTCCCGGAGACTTCTTTGTTCCATAATCCTATTTTAATCGAAGAAAATTTAATATAACCCCAGGAGATCTTTTCAATTATATTGCGACAGCTCTGATCGAAAATCCTTGATCCTTAAAAGCCACAATTTCCCTTTATAAAAAATATTTAAAGCGCTTTTACGACCGATACTTCTAGAACTCACTTTGAGATCAGGTTTCGAAATTTTCTAGTCTGCGATGTATCTTTATATGCTAAACTAATTTGGATATTTCGGTTTCTTCTTCTCGGAGTGGCGTTCAATATTCCTGTTCAGTTTCCACGCTTGTTTAGTGATAATTTCGATCAATGTTCATATCATTTTGCAACCCCATTTTTTTAGATAATTCATATTTTCAATGAATTTCAAATCTGATATTTCTTTTACAGCTGTGTATTATGTAAAATTACTGTATTTGTCTCGAAAATTGGGTTTTCTGATAATTATTTATGAATTTTTGCCATGATATCACAAAATAACTAGGTGTTCACATCATTATGAAACCCAGTGTATATATAATACATACATTAATTTCGCAAAGCCTGATTTCGTAAGCTGAAGAAGAATAAACTTGCAGAGTGAGGAATAAAACACTTTTCAATCGTTGCCGTTTTATTTTCGTGACTGTTTATAATATTTGACATGAAATTTCACTTTCTTATGGCTGACTTATGCAAAGACCCCTATGAAAAGGAAGAATCGAAATTTGTATAAATCGTCGTATATAATATCAATGCAAAAACCCTTGACGGGTTAAAAGTTTCTGACGCAGCACTTTATCTTATGCTCTAAGAATTTTAAATATGAAACTTAAAAATACTGATATCAAATTTTGAGTGACGTTATGCTATTTCTTAAAAAATATATTTGTATTTATTTCATCATTTTATTTTTGTTTTATTTATAATCGCATGTGCAAAAGTTATGTTCAACATGAAAAGCTGCATAAAATTTTATTCGCTGTTGCTTTATCATTTACATCTCTCATAAATTCAAAATATGAGTTTTAAAAGATATGATATAAAATTTAAGTGACGCCTTGATGTGACTTTAAAAGGTTCGTTTTAAAATTCAATTTAAATTATTTTTGACTTGGTTAAAATATTTTTTTACATCTACACAATACTTTTAATTTTCCAATTCACTGTTAAATATATCACTTTCATTGAATCTATACTATGCATTGAAATGTATTTATTTCAATAAATTGATTTATCTTTTGTGTCACGCTATTCAAAATTGTGAGTAAGATTTATGTAAATGGTTTATTTGCGTCAAACTATCCTTTTTCATACATTTCATGTAGTTTGGACACAATGACGCAAAGAAACCATTTACATAAATCTTACTCACAATTTTGAATAGCGTGACACAAAAGATAAATCCATTTATTGAAATAAATACATTTCAATGCATAGTATAGATTCAATGAAAGTGATATATTTAATAGTGAATTGGAAAATTCAAAGTACTGTGTAGATGTAAAAAAATATTTTAACCAAGTCAAAAATAATTTAAATTGAATTTTAAAACAAACCTTTTAAAGTCACATCAAGGCGTCACTTAAATTTTATATCATATCTTTTAAAACTCAAATTTTGAATTTATGAGAGATGTAAATGATAAAGCAACAGCGAATAAAATTTTATGCAGCTTTTCATGTTGAACATAACTTTTGCACATGCGATTATAAATAAAACAAAAATAAAATGATGAAATAAATACAAATATATTTTTTAAGAAATAGCATAACGTCACTCAAAATTTGATATCAGTATTTTTAAGTTCCATATTTAAAATTCTTAGATCATAAGATAAAGTGCTGCGTCAGAAACTTTTAACCCGTCAAGGGTTTTTGCATTGATATCATTACTTTTTTGAGGTTAGTGATAAAATGATTAAAAAAAAAGATACTTATGGGATTTAATGCAGATTTAATTTTTACTATTTTATTACAATTTTCCTTATAGAGTTTGTATATAAAAACAAGTGGGTAAGTATAATCGCAGATCGCACAGAGGGTTTCATTTGATATTCCTTTAAAAACACTTTATCCTTAAATTAATAAATCCAAAATGTTAATTTATAATTATTAAATCCTTACATAGATGGTGCACCAATAGTTCCAATTTTCATAGGGCAGGGAACGCACTCTTTTAAACAAACCACCTTCCAATTGAAGTCATCAAAAACCAAGTTGAATAAGCCAGACCCCGTTGTGTTGTTTGACAAACAGCAGTCTCATGTCCCCTCCTTCCCGCCTTTTTCACAATTTTTCAAACCAGTACCTAAGAATGGAACCGAAATAATTTTTTCTCTTCAGAAATTACGATAAAAAAATAGTATGCAGTACTCATAAATTTACTTTAATGCTATATAGGGTGATTATTAAGTTAATTATAACGTTTGGAATCTGTTGCATTGATGTCCGAAAGGTAGTTTCTGAGTTATGGAAGCTGGATCCATAAGGCGCCATAGAGGGGCGAAGCCCGCTAGTGTCTATCATAATTATATCTGCCATGTGGACTAATTGCGATATTTAATCAAAATAGTCCGCCCCCCCTCCTCATCCACGGAAATATAACAAATACAAAATGTGTCTTTATAAACCTATCGTCAAATAGGTTTTTATTTCTTTTTCCCTAAAAAAAAACATGATTTTTATATCCGTAACGTAAATAGCGGACGAAGCCCGCTAGTTCCTATCATAATATATATTTTTAATAATTTTATATAGTCTATAATAAAAATCAGACTTAAAATAGTCTAGTTCCATGAGTAATTGTAGTGTCAGTTACATGCTACGATTTTTGGATACCAGTATTTTAGAACGGGAAAATGTGACTTATTTTATGGGAGATATCTCATTAATTGAATAAGGCGAAGCAAACTTTTTGAAAAAAAGTTGGCCAACAAGCATGGCAGTTATCAGCTATGTGACTTTGTTAAAGTCCATTAATTTGATCTGCTTTAAAAAGATTACGGAAGATTGAATTATAGTAGAACCTGGAATAACCGAGCTTCGATTAATCGAGGTTTCTGTTAACCGAGCCGATAACAAAGTCTGATTTTTTTTTCCCTTTTGAATGAGCCTTAAAAATAACCACACTCTTTAGCTCACTGTCCGTGCTGTACAGGCCCTTCTGCCCCCAAAAGCACTCAACTCCAAAGAAACACTGGACCCTGAGAAGTGAATAGCGAACAATGCTTTGTTTCCAGTGGCTGTGTGAACTTTCGTAAATTTTTCAATTTGCATTTTAAAATTTACTACTGGTAGTTGATTTTCTTTTTAAATTTGTTAAGCTGTGAAACAGAACTTTACATATATTTATTTTTATTATTTAAAAAACGTTCTATATATATTTTTTAAAAGAGATGTTAAATTCGCAAGCACGGCGAGTTTTTACACACAGTTTCTATTAATCGAGATTTCCGATTCCGATTTACTAACAGTCCCAATTAGCTCGGATAATCGAGGGTGCTCTGTATAATTAAAAAATCAATGGCGATCTTACTGTAAACGGGTTTCCCTTTTACTTAGGGATTTCAAGACCGAATCAGCTGATGTTAGTTGCTCTTTCCGTGCTTGATTAAATAAGATTAGTTAAACATTTGAAAATTACCAAATATAAAAGGAACTAAGTCAACAGAGTCTTTGCTTTATGGTATTTTTTAACAACGCTATAAGAAAATGATTTTAAATAAGAGATTTTAAATGTAACGTTTTAAATCGGACATAATTTTCACCAAACTTTCCTTTCTCTTTGTAACATCAACTGAAAATATTTTTATTATTAGAAAGATAATATTATTATTTGCGCTACCTTAAAATTGGCAACTATAGTTAAAAATATCATCTCGAAATTTGAAATAAATCTCTCATATAAATATATTTTTTAATTTAAACTGTTTTGCAATATTATTATTTGGCCACTTTGGCCAATATGACGTAATTTCCTCCATTTACGATTTTTAACACATATCAATGAATTTATTATTAAAAAATTTTCTTTTTCTTTTAATATTCACGTGTAAATATAATTTTTATGACGTAATTTTCAATGTTTTCCTGCTTTTAATGCGTAATCATTTAATTCTAATTTGAAAATAATTGATTATTTTATAATTTTCTTTCATTTTAAGTAAGCATGTGTAAAAACAATTTTTATGACGTAATGTTTAATATTTTCCTGCTTTTAACACGTTATCATTTAATTCTAATTTAAAAGGATTTTTTTCTGTTTATAATAGTCACGTGTGAATAAATTTTTAATTTAAAGGATATATTATTCTTTGCGCTGTTTTAACAATTGGCAACAATTTAAAATAACCTTTTCTAAAATATGTAAAAAATATCTCTAGAAATTCTGAAAATTTTAATTTAAAATTGAAATAAATCGTCAAAAAATTAGGCAAGTTAAAAATAATAAATGCACTCTGCGAACTTCGAATTTCTATTGAATGATTAAATTGAATGAAAATGATTAAATTCCCATGTATATTTTTTTTTCCTATGAGACTTTTTTAATGAGACAATTTTATCCAGATTTAACATTAAATATCTCTTAAAATAATTCTTCGATTTAAAAACTGTCTACTTCAACGTTTTTATCAAACATTTCTCTATAATACTACCCATTTTAATATTTTTGTATGCAGTAATTTTCTTAATATTTGCGAAATAGACCTCTAGTCACAAGAGATTCTTTCAAAGCGGCGAAGAGCGTTAGTTTTTTTTTTTTTTTTTCGAATAACAGACAAAATGTAGTACGCAATTGCGTCAAAAGATGGCGACACCAGAATTCTTATATGCTTATTATGTAAACTGTAAATATTGCAAAGTTAAATAAAAACAATTGTCTCGGGGTTATCAAACTTTATTGTTATTTATAAATAAAACATTTCAACTAAATTATTTATTATAAAAGAATTATTACATCACAATAGTTTTTATGCAAGGAAAATAATAATAATAATAATAATAATAATATTATGGATGTCAGTGATTATATATTGATTGGCCATCATAATAATAAAAAATGATATTATAAAAAGAAGAGCTGAAATGAATTATTTTTTTACGTTTCTGATCGTGTGATTTATATTCAAATAATAATTATTAATGTATATTTTTTGTAAAGTGATTGAAATTAAATATATTTATAAAATTTATGGTAATATTTTTATTGTTGAAAAATTGGCAAGAAATAATCATCATCAAATTGGCGTCATTATAATTGTAATTTTATTTAACTTAATAGCAATTAAAAAATTACAAAGGAACTGAGAATAATGGTCAACTAACAGACTTTAAAAGAAAAAAAAAGCACATTCACATGTGAAAAAAAGTACCAGTGAGTATCGAACTGCCTATCTTACGGTCAGTAGACGATGGCCCTTAACCACTCAGCCAGTGGGAAGACAAAATTTTTCTCCCCAAAAGTGGTTAAAAAGAAAGCATGTGTATGAATACAGTGTCGTGCATTTTCGGTGAAATTTCCATAGAATGGCGAAGAAATATAGTCCGATTTTTCATGCGCATTTTAAAACGAACAAGAGTCTTGCTAGAAACAAGTAAATTGTTATTTGGTTCATCTGAAACATATTTATTTGATTTTTAAAAAATCGCCCGTGTCATTTTCGAGAGAAAAAAAAATCGAATTATTTAACGAATTTCCCAGAAAAAAGAAAAGTGTTATTCACCTCGCCTTAATCACATTTATATTATGTATCAATTTAAAAATAATCGTTAGAACCGTTTTCGAGATTTTCAAATTAGGAACTTCCTCGATATCATACCAACGTTTTCACTTTAAAAATGGCTATTTAGATCTCAAAATATACTGCACGTAGAAATGTAAAAATTTCAGTATACGATTAGACTGCAGATATAAGACTGTTCTAGAAAATTTAGAACAATAAGACCTATATCTGCTGAGTTATTAAAAGACGGCTTTTCGCGTTTTCTTTGATGTCGAGTTAGCTGTATATATGAGTTCCGCCATCTACGAATTCTATGATACGATACGATACGATTTTAACGATACGATACGATACGATTTTAGGCTTAAGGCTGCGTCACTCGGAATACTACCGTCTTCCATGATAACATAAATTTAGAAACGTGTTATTGATAAAACATTAAAATTTTCTTCTACTGTAGAATTATAATTTTTTTCTTTTTTGCGTACTCTAAATGAATACTGAACCAAAGTTTCACTATTCCCAGTAGTTCAAATTTAAGTAATATAAAAATAAAACCCATTTTTTTTCTTTTAGAAATACACTTCATTGTATACGTTGTAAAGGAAGTACCCAATTTTTCGCAAAATATTACCAAAAGAAAAAATAATTCTAAAGAAAAATTATACTACGCTTGTTTGAGTATCGAATTACGAACTTTCAGACTTTGAAGACATACGTGCAATTGCGCCTTTTCAAATTTCTTGCAAACGTTTAAAGCCACTGCCCACCATTTTCAAACACGATTATTTAAAAATCCCTTTTTCATACTTTTGACTCGATTCAAAGCGCCAAGGCTTTGGTATTACTTGCATTCAAAGTGTTTACAGTTTTAAAATATTTATTCAATATATAACAAATGTAGAGGAAAATTTTTAAATAATGCAATTAAAATATTCTACATCAGTTAAAAAACATGTAAAAATGAAAGTTTTTAGCGAAATTTCGTTCTTTTAAATTACTAATGTAACTTTTTAAAAAAGTAAACAGGATATAAATTTAAAAAACAATTGTTCTCTAGCTCTTTAGTGCATTTTATGACACATCTTCAGAAAATTAAATAATACACAAATCTTAAAAAATTACGTAGTAGTGGTCTTTAGTCTACAAATGTGTAAATCTGATAAAAACCATCACAAAAATACATGATAGAATACATATTTGAGTACATATATATATCCTCATACAGATAACAAATATATGTACATTTCGATGATAAAGCTGGCATTATATTTAGTAATAAAAAATTTGGATTTTTCTATAATAGAAGCTAAGACTAATAGTACTTGAAATTTCAATAACACAAGTCTTCAAGCAAAATATTTCGCATATGCAATTCTTAAAGTGCAGTTTAATTTCTTTTATAATTTGTAATGGCAATGTAAATACGATTACATCGATAATTGATTTTAAATTCTATTGTTCACTTAATAACTAATGTAACTTTTTAAAAAAAGGACATAAATCTTAAAAACAGTGGTTCTCTAGCTCTTCAGTGCATATTATAACACACCTCCAGAAAATTAAATAATGCACAAATCTTAAAAATTTACGTAGTAGTGGTCTTTTTATCTGGAAATTTTATAAAAACCAACAAAAAAATACATGATAGAATACATATTTGAGTATGTATTCTAAAAGACTTACATTCTATTATCAATGCATTATTTATAGAATATTTCCTTTTATTAAATTTACCTGATAACATTGATACTGACTACTTCACATCTTTGACTAACTTTCTACTATTTCATAATTTTATTTTCCAAGACAATGCTCTTTTTATTCAAATACAGGGGATAGCTCAAGGAGCTGCTTCATCAAGCATGTTATCCGATTTATATCTTTACTTTTATGAAAGAAAATTTATTAACAATAATATATTGCTCTACAGATACATAGATGATATAATTATTCTTTCTGTTAAAGATAATAATTCTATATCTCTTCCTTTAAAGTACCCTTCTAATCTAGCACTTAGTAACTACCTATTCAAATAATTCTAGTATCAATTGTATGGATGTTAAAAATAATATTCTACCTAATTACACCCTAACATTCAATATTTATGATAAACGCAATGACTTTTCATTTCATGTAATTAATTTTATTAACTTCAATTCCTGCTTACATATTTCAGTATATAGAAATATTCTACTTAATCATAGTCTTTGTATCAAACGTTTATGCTCCTCCCAATTCATACAGCCTAACATTTTTAAATTAAAGAAATTAGTATTGTCTTGTAATTATCCCATATCTTTTATATCTGCATGGCTCAAATCTTAATATTCATTTTTCTTCTACTTTTTACCAGTATAGGCATATAATATGTTAATTAAAAAAAATTAAAAAATCGAAAACATTATTATGGAGGGTGGGATGTGAATTGCTGAAAAAATTATAAAAACATACAAATTAAATTTATATATATATATTAAAGTATGTATGTGTGTATGTTTTTCTATACATTATGCACTATTATATAAAAAAACACATAAAAAATAAAAATACCATTACGGATGGTTGAGGTCGGGAATGCTTAAAAAAAGTAAAAAACCTTTTATGTTTATATGTGTGTGAGCATGTATATGCGTATGTATATATGCTTATATGCTGTATGGATATATTAAAAAAGGGGGTATCATGCATTTAACATAATAAATTTCTCATAAATTATCACATATTGTTACATAATACAAGGCTATATTTTACTTTCTCAATATCCCTCACTCTTTTTTAAATTTTCACATAGTGTTACATAATACAAGGCTACATTTTACTATCTCAAAATATTCCTGATTGTTTTTAAAATGTTATTTATATTCTCATTTTTTATATTATAATATTTGTCTTTAAAATAGTTAATTTAATCAATGCCCTTTTATTTATTTATTTTTATATAATTCTTTATTTTATTTTGTATTTACTCAGTACTTATTAATTTATTCCTATTCTTTATTTTATTTTGTATTTACTCAGTACTTATTCAGTTTATTCCTATTTTTTCATTGTACTTTAACTAAAAGTTAATCTAAGTCATTTCTTGATTTCTTCAATCAATTTCATTCCGCCTTTTTTTTTTGGGGGGGGGGGGGGTAAAGATGTCAGCACTAAACGTTATTGTTAATAACCCAGTTCCAATATACTTTTTTCCTTTCTCACACCAGATGGCAGCAAAGTTATGGGTTTCAATCAGTTACTCTACTGTGGCCCATATGTTATAATTGTCCTAACTCTGTTTTGCATCCTGACTTGCTGAAGTTTTGGTTCCTAGTATGTAATTTAGGTATTGTGCTCTAATAATTTTTAATATCCTGTGTGAGGTGTACCTTTCTTTAGATCTCTTGGATTTTTATTATCTATTTTCTGTTATGCTGCGTTATAAGGAGCTAAATTTTGTCATTTTAGGCTTAAGGGGGTCCGGGACACATTTTAAAATAATTTTTACTTATTTAGTTAAAATTCTGAATTTTTTTGTGATGGTTAAACTTATCATTTGTAAACAAAATCACATGATAAAATTTCGCAGAATTTTTTTTTTAATTTAAATTTAAAATTTATTAAAAAAGTGGGGTAATTTAAAATCGCCATAACTCGAAATATTATTCATAGAATTTCACTTTTTTTTCATTTAAATAAACAGAAATATATAAGTTTTAATTTCGATTCAGTATTTTTAAAACTATTAATTTATAAAAAAGTTAAAAATATTTAACGAAAAAAATTTCAAAAAAAGTGGTTCAACTTTTTTCTTTTTAATCATATTTTCAAAAGTATATGTTTTTTTTCAAAAATGCTGAATCAAAATTAAAATAAAACAACTGGAAAAGATATGTTCCAAGTTTGAACCCTGTATCTTAAACAGTTCTCGATTTATAAGAATTTAAATATGAGAAATGGTGAAAAACCTATCATGAAGAAAAACGCATTTTTACAAGAAGTAGTTTCCATGACAGCCATTGCTTGAAAGCTAGATTTTGAAAACAAACCAAAAATTAAAAAAAAATGAATATATTTTGTTCTAATTCAGATAGAAACATGATTTAAATGTCATTTTAAGCAGGAAAAAATAGATATTTTTTATGAACTAAAATGTTTTTGCAAAATTTGAAGATTTTTGTGTCCCGAACCCCCTTAATACCGACAAAATTGGATGAAATAACGCATCTTCACTATGAATGAACCTACAAGCTCCTCTGAAGATTCTGTGGGTTATTCATAGTTTCTTATTTTACATACTGGTTTCCTATGTTCATATCTAGTTCATCCTTAGAATTTTACCAATTTGTTAATATATATTTGATTTCAAATTTATTATTATTATTATATATATATATATATATATATATATATATATGTACAGTCGTGGAAAAAAAAAGTAAACACCCCCTACTAACTCCTCAACAAATCATCGTAGAAGAAAGTTACTGGTACCGAACGATTCGAAATAAAGTCTACTTTTAAATGATGCATATAAAATTTGCTTAGGGAGTCATCTACATATTAAAACGAATCCAAACTTCATTTTTCTCAATGGCAATACCCAATTTTAACGAGATATTTCAAATCTTCGGTTTAAACTATGCCTAGACACCAAATTCCAAGTCATTTGAATGATAATTTTTTGAATTATAAACATTCAAAATTTAGTGCTTCTAATGTTAAATTACATTTTCATATTTTTATTTATATCTCCCGAAAATATGCTCCTAATGTGCTAAATTTTTTTGTAGTAATAATACTAATATACCCAAACATAAATAAGCTGAATCTGCAATTTTTATAATTTTATGATATGAATTATGAATTATGAAATTAATATTAAAAAAAATTATGAATTGGAACCTACAATTTTTTTGATGGATTTAGATTTATTAAGTCCTGCTTTATGGAAATTCAAAAATTTCACATTATTCGTCCAAGTAGTTTTCAAATTATGCTTAAAAAACGGCAGAATGATGGTTTAAGGGGCCGTCTATGATGGAAGTGAGTAGACATTTTGAAATTTATTCTGCTGTACTGTAATCTAACACGCTTCAATGACTCCTTGAGTAGCGCTTAAGGTGCCTTGATCAAGGAAGTGGCTCTCTCGGTTAACAATCCAGTACGGAACTTCAATTTGGATACAGCCCTTAAAATACGCTCGTTTAAAAAAATTAATTTCTCGGAAACTTATGGTACGAATTGCATAAAAATTCGTTTTTAGGCTAATTGAAGGTTGTAGAGTTCATTTATGCTGTCAGAATTGGGTACTGCTATTGAAAAAAACAAAGTTATGGTTCGTTTTAATATGTAGATGGCCCCCTAAGCAAATTTTATATGTATCATTTAAAAGTAGACTTTATTTCCAATCGTTTGGTACCAGTAACTTTCTTCTACGATAATTTGTTGAGGAGTTAGTAGGGGGTGTTTACTTTTTATTTTCCACGACTGTACCTTGGAACAAAAAGCGCCAATGCCCAAAATTGAGAATTTTGAGTTAAAGGCACGAATGAATTCAGGATACAATATAAAGTAATTGTTGAAAGGGCCAAAGTCCTCCCAATATTAGATCATTGAAAACAAAATATTTTGTCAAAGCCAATGTTACTTACTGTTAACGTAAAATTGACCAATTTAAAATGTAAAAAAAAAAAAAAAAACTAAATCAATGTAACATAAGGTTGTAGTGAGAAAAACATTACTGAATTGAAAGGTATAACTTTAAAAAATATTAGTACAGAAATCGTAGCAAGATTCTTAAAAAAACCTCAAACTTAAATTAGGTTTCCTGCCATTTGAGAAAAATGGACATTGGCCCTTTTTGTTCCAAGGTACAGATATATATATATATATATATATATATACAGCTAACAAATATACGCATATTTCCATGAAAAAGCTGGCATTATATTTAGTAATACAAAATTTGGATTTTTTTTTTCTATAATAGAACTAAGACTAATAGTACTTGAAATTTCAATTATACTAGTCTTCAAACAAAATATTTCGTATATGTAATTCTTAAAGCACAGTTTAAAATTTTTATAATTTGTATTTGATGAAAATGTAAATAAGATTACATCGGTAATTGATTTTAAATTCTATTAAGAACCTACACTTGTAACGCGAAGACAGTGACACGCTAATGTTAATACGATGGCCATATTAGTTTGTTAAATGTTTTCATTAAAAATTTCAAATTTTACAACAAAATTGCATTTTTGCTTGATTAAATCATTTTGATTCACAAAACCATTTAATAATATGCCAACAAAATATTTTAAAATACTCAAATATAAAAATAATTGAAAAGATACTGAGTAAGAAAACAATTCCTCAAAGAAGAATGCATTGGTAAGCCAGATGTGGAAATTGGGTTTACTAATGTAAATAAAACCCTCTTGAGAATTCTAAATTATAATTTTTTTACGAATTTCCTTTTAATTTCTTAAATATCTTTGTAACTCTGGATGTCGGGAAATATGGATTTTTTCAGTAACCATCTGTACAGAATTTACAGCTATATCTATCATATAAATAGGAAACGTGTCCGTGGGTAACGTCGACATAATATTGACGGTGCCAAAACAAAAAATTTCTCCTTTTCTGGAATTTTTTCTAACTTCTAAAAAACTCACAATTTTAATTTTTACACATTCCAATAGAAAAGAAAACGTACTTTCAAATGTAATTTCATTGAAAACTGTGTCTCAAATTATTGATATTTATAGTTTTCAAATTCATTTTCAAGCATGTTTTATTTTTTTAAATCTATCTCTATCGTGCAGCAGGATTATGAGATATTAACACGTTTGCACTAAAACAATACAAATAGTTCAGCATTTGTTCCCGGATAATATTCCATAACGAAATTAAAACTTCATCAAAAAATAAATAAAATAGTATAAATAAAACTCAAATTTAACAGATATGTAATTGTCAACTTAATTTTCTTAAAATGCAATGCAATATACCAAAGAATTATGATACTTTCTACTTTTGTGAAGTCTTTCTGTTTAAAATACCAATATTTATAATATACATGTATATATATATATATATATATATATATATACACTGGTGTCCAAAGTTAAGGACCAATCACAAAATGCTAATTTTCAAGTAAGCAAATACTCAAAAGGAAATAATATAATTCGAATAATTGCTATCTCTACAGCACAGTTAGTCCATATGACATCTCATTCATGTCACACATGGTCACAAGTGCGACAGTCACTACGGTGAAGCAAAAAATAGAAAATTCCATACATCTCACTGTGATTTTAAATGATCACTTTATGTGACACCACTGAGACGTCACTGTGGCTGCTGCTTTGTGATGAGTCACCATGTGACTTTACAATGTAGTTACATTGGGACTCATGTGATTGTCGTCTGTAGACTCAATTTCAAAGTCATCGTGAACGCTGCATTGTGATAAGTTACCAAATCATGTCACATTAAAGTCACATCATGATTTTCAGGTGACAGAGAGACTACTGTGAAGTCACCATTGTGCTCGTTTGTGAAAAGTCACCATGTGTCTATAATGTGATATTATTTGGTGATTTATCATAATGCAACGTTCATGATGACTTTGAAATTGAGTCTAAAAATGACAGTCATATGACAGTCAGAATGTAACTACATTGTAAAGTCACCTGGTGACTCGTCACAAAGCAGCAGTCACATTGACGTCTCACTGGAGTCACATACAGTGATTATTTGAGACTCATAATGAGACGTAAGGAATTTCCTATTTTTTGTTTCACCGTAGTTACTGTGTCACTTTGTGGCCACGTGTAACATCAGTGAGATGTTATATGGACTAGCTGTGCTGTAGGGATAGTAATTATTTGAATTATATTATTTCCTTTTGAGTATTAGCTTACTTAAAAATTACCATTTTGTGACTGGTCCATAATTTTGGACACCAGTGTATATATATATATATATAATAAATATTGGTATTTTAAACAGAAAGACTTCACAAAAGTAGAATCATCATCATCATCATCATCATCATCATCATCATCAACCATTTTCAATCCACTGCTGGATGTAGGTCTCCTACAGATTTTTCCAATGTTTTCTGTCTAGTGCTTTAGTCATCCAATTTACACCGGCTATTTTTCTGATTTCATCACTCCATTTTACTTGACGTCATCTTCTTGGCCATTTTACATCTTTGGGATACCACTGTAGGGTGCTTGTGCTCCATCTATTGTCCTGTCTTCTTGCAATGTGCCCAGCCCATTTCCATTTTAGCCGTTTAATTCTTTCAATGATGTCAAAAACTTTCGTCTGACTTCTTATCCAGGTTTTTCTTTTCCTGTCTCTTCTAGTTATACCTAGCATACATCTTTCCATACTTCTCTGTGTTGTTTGTAATCTTTGTACCATCCGTTTTGTTAGCGGTATATATATATATATATATGTATGTATGTATGTATATATATATATTTAAATTGTGTTTCTACAGCATTTGTAATAAGAATTAATTCAAGTGGCAATCAGAACTATTTATATTTGAAGCAATCTAATTATTATTCTACACTAGATGCAATCATTTTAAAATTATGTTTGTAAAGTTTCGTTTTCTTGTAAACTTTCGTTTCTTGTAAACTTTTCGTTTGTAAACTTTCGTTTCTCTATTAGTAGAAAAGTTCTACTTTTAATGAGCACTCTTTTATTGTAATTCCTAGAAGAAATGTTTTTCATCAGCATATTTTATTTTCTCCATGAGTTTGAATTAAATGTTAAGTCAAGTTAAATCTAAATGCAGTTTGAACTAGATTAGTGCCTTAACCGCCCACTTAATAATTTAAAAATTCCTAACTATAACAATTTTATACCCTCTTTAAAATCTTTTCTTTATATTCATACATATATTTTTAGTGGATAAATTCATTATTTGTTTTTTATGCAAGGTTATATTCTCACACGAACGCGTGCGCGCACATATACGCGAACACACACAACAAAAGGAAAAAAATTCCTGCCGGCTCGGCCTACCGGCGCAGGTAGATTTCGAAGAACTAAATTCACCAACAAAAACTAAATCCTGATTAGACATAAACCACTTTAACAATTTTACCTGGCCGCTTTTGGCGAGTTTTTAGTTTCATTTTTATATAAGAGCTGGTTTTATCAAAATCATGTTAAAGTATTCAAAAATATTTTTCTATGCTCAACAACTAGAAATTTTCTGACACATTTTCAGATTCATTTTTAAAAGGAAAAACATGAAACTTGCTGACGTGATTTTTTAAGAGATTTATAAGCGACCTATGTTTTTGTTTTTCGTTTATAAAAAATTATTTTGTCAGTTTGGACCATATACTTCGTTTCCAACACAATCACTTCGTGAAATTCGGTTCAAAATGCCCACTTTGACATCATTTTTTAAAGTATATTCAGCCTCTGTCAAATAATTGACCATCACGGTACATTATATAGAATCTGAATAAGAGAACCTACCAATTGGATGCGTTTCAAACCAAAAATGAATTTAAAAATGAGTCAAAAAATAAGCAGTTTGGATTTCAGTACATCCTTTATACACTGCTCAAAACAATTAGGGAAGCACATGGTTTTAACAAAATTATACAAATATTTACACCGATAGATAACGTAAAAAAAAAAAAATATATATATCCATAATTCAAAGCGTAGTAGAAACCAGATGAAGAAAACTTCACATGTAAATCAAAGTTTATGACGTCAAAAACTAGTAAAAGGAGATAAGTGCAGAAATCGGGATTTCGAAGAAACGTCAGTTTCACTGTCTCAGAGATCAGTGCAGAAATCGGGGTTTCGAAGAAACGTCAGTTTCATTGTCTCAGTTGTTAAAATTCAATTGCTCAGCTTGTGTTTTGAGAAAAAGTGACTTGAAAATGTCAAATTATTTTCTCAGTTTGGACCATATATTTCTTTTCCAATTCAATCACTTCGCGAAATTCGGTTCAAAATGCCCACTTTGACATCATTTTTTAAAGTATATACTGTCTCTGTCAAAATATTGACCATCACGGAACATTATATAGTATCTGAATAAGAGAACCTACCAATTGGATGCGTTTCAAACCAAAAATGAATTTAAAAATGAGTAAAAAAATAAGCAGTTTGGATTTGAGTACATCCTTAATACACTGCTCAAAACAATTAGGGAAGCACATGGTTTTAACAAAATTATACAAATATTTACACCGATAAATAAAGTAAAAAAAAAAAAAATCCATAATTTAAAGCGTAGTAAAAACCAGATGAAGAAAACTTCACATGCAAATCAAAGTTTATGACGTCAAAAACTAGGAAAAGGAGATAAGTGCAGAAATAGGGATTTCGAAGAAACGTCAGTTTCAGTGTCCCAGTTCTTAAAATTCAATTGCTCAGCTTGTGTTTTGAGAAAAGGTGACTTGCAAATGTCGCTACAATGTGATTTACCGGAATCCGGCTTGGCGTATTAGAGGGACAGTTGAATCTGGTGAAACTCAACGAAGTGTAGTGGACGCTGTTGGAATAATAAGAAGTGTCAATGTAATGCTGTGGAATCGATTTCAAGACAAATGTAAAGGTAGACATCGGCAAAGGCAAGGTCGGCCATGTGCTACCACAGAAACTCATGACCGATATATCCTGTTAACAGCATATCGAGACGGAAGAGACAATGCTACGCAGCTGCAAACACAGTTGTTCTTGGCCACAGGACGAAGGGTGGCCAGCCAAATAGTCCAAAAAAGACTTCACAAGGGTGGTGTCTATGCACATAAGCCAATGGTCTGTATTCCGTTGACCTCAAGCAACTGCGCGGCCTAAAGAAGGTGGGAAACCGAACATCGAGTTTGGAGGCAACGTTGTTGGAGTCAAATTCTGTTTACAGACAAGTCCCGATTCAGTCTGGATGTGACATACGATGTGTTTTGGCATGGAGAGGAAGGGGCACTTAAAATAATCCCACATTCGTTCGTGAAAGATCACATTACAAACGAGGTAGTTTGATGCTGTGGACTGGAATCAGCATAGGTCGACGTAGGGGCCTGCATATCATTCGGAATGGCACTTTGACTGCTTGAAGTTGCACAGACAAGATACTGAGACCACATGTCGTATTTTACGTTGTAGCAATTGGTGATTCATTTTTTACATGCATGATAATGTCAGATCGCATACAGCTCGTCTTGTGGAGAACATGCTTAAAGTTGAAACAATACAGCATATGGAATAGCGAACATGCTATTCTGACCTGAATCCGATCAAGCATATTTGGGACACACTCGGACGACGCATTGCAGCGAGATTGAGTCCTCCGGGACTTGGCAATTGCAATTCTTGAGGACTGGAACAGTACACCCCGAAAATTTACTGATAATGTCATTGAATCAGTGAGAAACAGGTGTGCGACATTTTTATCTATTCGAAGGGACGGCACGCCATATTAAATGCCTTGCATCATTCCTAAACTGTACTTTTTTTTTTTTGCCTTTTACATGTAACCAAATTGTTGCCCCATACCATCTTTTCACGTTCTATCCATCGTTTCAAAGAATTAAACCTCAATTGCAAATTTTTTGCGTCTTATTTTCTGAATTGCGCATTGATACACATGTTACTCTCAATTTTATGCCCATGCATGGCTGTCTCGTAATGTTCTCTTCACATTTTTGCTTGCTCCCCTAATTTTCTTCAGCAGCGTACGATATTTTTTTTTCTTCAATCTCTATGTATTTTTAATTTCTCTTTGCTGTAAGAATTGGTCTTATCAAAAACTTGTCACTATAAAAGATGTGGGTAATATTAAGAAGATATATAATAAATTCATGCGAATTTGATATCTTGGGATTTGACGAAATTAGGGATTTTTTCTTCTTCAACCACACCTTTTTGTTTTCGTTTTTTAATTTTTTTGCGGTAAGGATTCGTCCTATCAAAAATTTGTCAGTATAAAAGTTGTAGATAATATTAAGACAATTTACAATAAATTTAATTGAATTTGATATCTTGAAAATTGACGAAGTTATGATTTTTTTCTTCCTAAAACCCTATTTGTTTTCGCTCCTTGAGCCCATTTTTAGTTTTATCAAAAATCTGTCATACATAAATTTTTGGCCCATTTTTTAGACGGAATAATAACTTTAAACTGAGGCGATATGTATTATAATTAAGAAGTTATGAATTTTTTTTCGTTTTTTATAAACCCCCTCCCTATTTCCACGCCCTTGGTCCGATTTTTCCCATTAATGAAGTTACCGAGATTTTATGTATCAGTTTGGAAAAGATTTCTGCAGAATTATGGATGTTATCGTGTCCATAAAAAGTGTTATGTATATATATATATATATAGAGAGAGAGAGAGAGAAAGAGATGATAGATAAATAGATAGATAGATAAAGTTTTTTACTGGGGGTGGTTTTGGGTTCTAGGGGTCATGATCAGTGTACATCTGCAAAAATGTTTCCGAAATTCCGACATAGGAGAGATCCCATTAAGTAGCATTTCATATGAAATCTACCTAAAAAACTCCGATTCTGAAAGCATCCTCTATTTAATTTCACTTACTTAAAATTTTCTGGCTTGGTTTACCGAAATTACTTATTCAAACTACTTATTTATATATTTTTTCTCTTATTAAGAATATTTTGTTGAGATACGCACACTAAATTAGACATTCAGTTTCACTAGTGAGAAGCTAAATGCTTCCGCTTATTAAGCTGAAAAAAAAATATCGTGTAGCAATTATACTTTTTTCTAAATTAGTTCCATATTTTTAATCTGGAAATGGTTCTTTTACAACATCATGTATCTTCTTTTCAATTTCATTGTTATGTAATACGGCCAATTCCTATTCACCGCAGCGAAACGTGTTTTAAAGAGCATTATTTAAAATCTGGAGATTTTGATCAGTGTTTTTGGAGATATTTTACCCGTGTTCTCTTTGTCAAGAAGTCTATTAAGTCTAGTCTATTAGAAGTCTATCAGTCTAGATAATTGATCACTATTGGACAGAGTCTAGAGAAAAATATGATTATATCAGCCTTTGTATGTGTGTATGTACGTAAGTATACAGGGTGCAATATGTTATATATCGCCGACCTTTAATTTCTCTACCGTTGGTCGTAGCCATATAGTTCCAATTATAAAAACGTTTCAAATGAGGTATATATTCATGTTGTGGCATTATTTAAAGTAAAAAATCAATTTTGTAAAAATTACGAAATCTAACTTTTTATACGGTCCCCCAGTCCCCATAGTTATATTTAGTAAAAGTTTACACATATCATAACAAGTATAACACAAAAAGTTTGACATCTGTACTACAAAAATTGACACAGTTATTAAATTTCAATGTTTGAGATTTTTGCACATGATTTTGTCTTTCATTGAGGGATCAGTTAAAAAGATGAATTAAAGTAATTCGAGATCAAAATCAGGGTGCAATGTCTTTTTTATGGCGAAACCACCTTTAGCCGGTATCGCCAAATCGGGGTATCACCAAAGAGGGTTACTTTAACTAAAAATTTTAGCTGACATTTAGGGGTCGTATACAAAGCGAAGAATGAAATATTGAAATTAAACAGGAAAATAAATATCAATTTATTATAATAACGGAAAGCGATATACTATAAAAAATGAATATATCAAACGTCGGAATCTACTAGAGATACTGCTCAAAGTGTTCTCCATTGGTGGATATGCACAACTGAATGCGTGACAGTACTGAGTCCTGGACACGTTAGAGCATAGCGGTTGTGCAAACTGTGCAACAATCAAGGATGATGCGCTGCCTTAGATGAACCAGAGAAGTGGTCTCAGTCACATAGACCTATACCTTGATGTAACTGCAGATGTAGAAGTGCATGGGAGTCAAATCTGGCGAACGCGGTGTTCACGATACCGAACCACAATATCCAAAGATCTGCTGACGAATTCGGCAGCCAGATACGCCGGACGTTTGATGTTTTATGGGGAGAGGGTCCCATTATGTTGAAACCACACCCGGCATGCATGTCGGAGAGGCAGCTCTTCATATCAGTCACGTACCGTGTATTGTAGAAGATGCAGATAACGATCGCCCGTTAAGGTCCCATCGTAGAAGATAATTCCAACAATCTGGGTTTATACCGTACCATACGTGTCGTACTGTGAGGGCGATGTGGAGGCTTTCCAGAGACCAGTAATGCTCATTGTGCACGTTCACAATGCCACCCCGTGTAAACATTGACTCATCTGTCCACAGAATGTCACAAAGGAACGACGGATTTTCCTCTAAGTTGCTGAGAATGAAATTACAATAATCAAATAATTCTGCGTGGTCACCGATCATCAATGCTTGCACCAGTGTCGGATGGTATGGATGCGCATCATGAGCATTTAACATATGCCAGACATGCTGACCATATGCCTCGTTTATTTCCGCCGTGCTGGAATCAAAAGTGCGAACGCTCCGGTGTCACTCGAATATTACACCTTGCACATCTATTTGTTCTGGATCGTGATGAAACAGAGCTGGTCTCTCTAAGATGGTGCAATGCATCAGTTATAGATTCATGCGTTGGATGTAGATACTTAGGGGAAAATTCTGATTAAACACTCGTAGCCTCTCTGGCATTCCTTTGTCATTCACCAAAAAGAAGTATCATTCCGACATATTGCATGTATGCGTAGCTTTCCATCAAGATCTCAGCGCTGACTAGCATGTCCACTGCTAGATGGCTCGTGTTTTATCCCGAACGTGTGATGTTGCGGTACTATTGTAATTTGCATAATCCCAATTTTCATGCTCGGCAGGTCGTTTGAATTCCGCTGCCATTTATGATATGTTTTATTTTCCGGTTGTCGATTCTACCTACTTTGACGTTTGAATAATGTTCGACCCATAAAAGTTACATAAATGCTTATTTTTCTGTTTAATTTCACTATTTCATTCTTCGCTTTGTATTCGACCCCTAAAAGTTAGATCAAATTTTTAGATAAAATAACTCTCTTTGGTGATACACCGATTTGGCGATACCGGCTAAAGACGGTTTCGCCATAAAAAAGACTTTGCACCCTGATTTTGATCTCGGATTACTTTACTTCAACTTTTAACTGATCCCTCAATGAAAGACAAAATCATGTGCAAAAATCTCAAACTTTGAAATTTAATAACTGTGTCAATTTTTGTAGTACAGATGTCAAACTTTTTGTGTTATATCTGTTATGATGTGTGCAAACTTTTACTAAATATAACTATAGGGACTGGGGGACCGTATAAAAAGTTAGATTTCGTAATTTTTATCAAATTGATGTTTTACTTTAAATAATTCCTTAGCAAGAATATTTACCTCATTTGAAACGTTTTTGCAGTTGGAACTATATGTCTACGGCCAACGGTTGAGAAATTAAAGGTCGGCGATAGATAACATATTGCACCCTGTATAATACTGGATGATTTGCCATATAGAACCAGCCCAACAAACATTAAAAATCCGGTAGCCATCGTCTAACTGATAACGGGTGAGTGCGGAGAAAACGAGTGTTTTTTTCCTGCCCACAAGCCACTGAAGTAAAATTTCCGGCTAGTATATAAAAGACCAGAATCGGGTGAAAATAACTGGGCCAGTTTAATCTGCTTGATATATTGATTGAAAGAAATAGAAAAATTCTTTTTCTTCAAATTTTCAACATAATTTTCCTTATTCAAAATCTATGTTTCGGTGAAAGTATTCAATAAGGTGCAAAATTTATTTTTTATGCACTAAAATATATATTAAAAGACTTTTAAGCATTCTAATAAATTACAAATAAAATTTTCGTGTCTGCAAATTACATCTTAAAATATATATATGTATGTTTTTTATAAGCAGAATGGTATAAAATAGAGTACACTTTTTATAACTTCCTTCTCTTTTTTAATAGAAATGTAAAATGTAAAAAAATAATAAGAAAAGTTCAGTTGAACAATACGTAAAATTATAACAATATTTATTATCAGTTTCAATCGAAAAACATTTTCCCTAATATACAAAAGCAAAATATGTCACTCTGAATACATCATCAAAAAGTTTTCTTTTAAAGAAAAAAATCTTTAACCGTCTAACAAATTCCAATCTGAAATCTTTTAATAAAATACAATTCATAATTATAGATTAGCTGCGAGGAATTTTTCATATACTTTGAAATGTGATTTAAAGTGTAAGTATCGAAGATATTTGTTAATGTTCTCAAATCCAAAGAGCGTCTACTTTCTGACACATATTTAATTTTTTTTTTCGGAAACACATGAAATGGCAGGTGCTGTTACTCAGAAACTATGTAATCGAAAAGCGCTTTTCATTTTCTGATAAATGCAAAATTTCTTTCAGAAAATACAGTTAAAGTGGGCATTTTAAACCAATTTTTCGAACGCGAGACAGAAGAAAAAACGGTTGTCACGTGACAACAATTGCTTATAATTTTAAGTATAATTTATTTATCAGAAAATGGAAAACTCATTTCAATTCAAAATCCCTCCAGTAGTTAGGCTTGCCAATTTTATGACTTTACGTTTAAAATTAAGTCAGAAATTGTATCAGAACGTTTCGTGTTGTTTAACAGGCGATTTGAGAGCCACCTAAAGGTTGAACGATATGTTTTGTGAAAACGAAACACTGTATGAAATTGTTTTAATAAATATAGATTATATCCTACAAGATCTTTATTATCAATATTTTATAAGATATAATTGATATTTATTTTGTTAAGAAGTTACTTAATTTCTTTGAAAAATAATTGTGAACCCAAAGAAACTAGTTATTTTTATTAAATTTTGATTGTTAAAATAATTTTAATAGTATATTCCCTCCCCCCCCCCCTCCATTACATTTTGAAATTTCATAAAAACTTTCGTTATCGTTCAAAAACAGAGGAAAAGAAAATCCAGGCAACAAAAGAAATAAATATGAAAAAGATATGTTTGAAGGCAAAAAAATTTCTTTTAATTTATTATTTTAATAAAAAAGAAAAGTACCCAGCTAAACTGATGGCATTGAGCTCACAGGCTATTCACACTAATTGTATATTATACTCTTATTTTAAAGAATAATGCCCCTTAAAAAAATAAGTGAAGGGGAATTATCCCCCCTTTCCCCCTTTATACTTAACCAGTGAACCTCCAAATCTAATCAGGGAAGCTCCTTATCAAAATAAACCGGTATACCAAATTTGGAGCAAATCGAATAATCCTGCAAAAAAACCATTTATCTAAATTAAGGGGGTGGACTAGCCCCCCTTTATCCTTAACCAATGAATCCCCTAAACGAATCAGGGAAGCTCCTTAACATAATAAACCGGTATACCAAATTTGGAGAAAAGCGAATAATTCTGCATGAAAAACCCGTTTATATAAATTAAGGGGGGTGAACTAGCCCCCCTTCCCCCTTTATCCTTAACCAATGAACCCCCAAAACTAATCAGGGAAGTTCCTTAACACAATAAACCGGTATACCAACTTCGGAGCAAATCGAATCATTCTGCATGAAAAACGCATTTATCTAAATTAAGAGGGGCGGACTAACCTCCCTTTTCCCCCTTTATCCTTAACCAGTCAACCCCAAAACTAATCAGGGAAGTTCCTTAACATAATAAACCGGTATACCAAATTCGGAGCAAATCGAATGATTCTGCATGAAAAATCCATTTATCTGAATTAAAAGGGGTGGACTAATCATCCTTTTTCCCCTTTATCCTTAACCAATGAACCCCCAAAACTAATCAGGGAAGTTCCTTAACATAATAAACCGGTATACCAAATTCGGAGCAAATCGAATGATTCTGCATGAAAAACCCATTTATCTGAATTAAGGGGGTGGACTAACCCCCTTTTCCCCCTTTATCCTTAACCAATGAACCCCCAAAACTAATCAGGGAAGTTCCTTAACGTAATAAACCGGTATACCAAATTCGGAGCAAATCGAATGATTCTTCATGAAAAACCCATTTATCTGAATTAAGGGGGTGGACTAACCCCCCTTTTCCCCTTTATCCTTAACCAATGAACCCCCAAAACTAATGAGGGAAGTTCCTTAACATAATAAACCGGTATACCAAATTCGGAGCAAATCGAATGATTCTGCATGAAAAACCCATTTATCTGAATTAAGGGAGTGGACTAAACCCCCCTTTCCCCCCTTATCCTTAACCAATGAACCCCCAAAACTAATCAGGGAAGTTCCTTAACATAATAAACCGGTATACCAAATTCGGAGCAAATCGAATGATTCTGCATGAAAAACCCGTTTATCTGAATTAAGGCGGTGGACTAACCCCCCTTTTCCCCCTTTATCCTTAACCAATGAACCCCCAAAACTAATCAGGGAAGTTCCTTAACATAATAAACCGGTATACCAAATATGGAGCAAATCGAATGATTCTGCATGAAAAACCCATTTATCTGAATTAAGGGGGTGGACTAATCCCCCTTTATCCTTAACCAATGAACTCCCAAAACTAATCAGGCAATCGCCTTATCACAATGAACCTAGAAAAAAATTTTGAAGCAAATCGGATGTTTCTATCAAGAGTTATCGCGTTACGTACATACATACATACATACATACATACGTACATACATACATACATACAGAACGGGCGGGCACATTAGCTCTCAGGCTTTGATAGCCTGTGAGCTAAAAAGCCTGTCTTTATAGAGGCAGACCTCAGCTACTGAAGAATTTCAAGTTATTCCACAATTAAATCACAGTTCATGAAATTGTTATAGGGAGAGCATTATTATAAGAAGTCAAGATTCCATTTAAATCATATTAAAGTCATCATATTTCACAAATAAAAGTTTTTACTTTTGTGTTTATCATTTGTAAATAATCATCATCACTAGAACTTTTTGTAGATTATTATTTACAGTTCGAATATATACATAATGTATATTATTTACATATTTACAGATGAAACATATTTAGTTGCTTTGCTCCTTCTAGAAGTCATGATTCTAAATACAATTAAATTTCCAGTAACTATTTTCTTCTATTAAGAAGCCATAAAGAACAATAGCATGATTTTATGCTCGAGATAAATTTTCCTTTTAAAATTAAAACAACATTTCTTCTAATTTTAGAAGACCAAGAGAAAAAATGCAGTCTACTTACTGCGTTCATATTTTACATTCACAAAACCAACTAAAAAAAGGAATAAGAAAGAAAAAATGTTTTTTAATATCAATTCTCTCAAACGTCACGTGATCCTTCGCGGCGCCCGCCTGGCTAAGAGAGGCCCGCGAGAGAAGATTGCAAAATATTCCACAAACTCCCCCCCCGATGAACAAGGGTTCATCAAAATGGGGATTCAAATAATTAAAGTAGAAATAAAAATTATTCTAAAAAATTATCAGTTACACTGTACATAAATACAATACAAAATCAAAATATATACTTACATACTGGGCTTCATTAAAATAATAAACAATTTAAAAAATTAGCCAAGATGTTTCTGCTACTAAAAATAGAAAGAACAATTTAAATCTATACAACTTTTCTAGAATATTCATCACAAAAAGAAATTAAACTAAAAATTAGAAATATTATCAAACAAGAAACATTTTTTTTTAAAGTGAAAAAAATAAAAATCTTTTTTTTAAAGTCAATAACAAAAAGAGTTCAAGATTTGTTTAGTCAAATGTCCATGAGAGTTTTTGAGTCTAATAATATCAAAGTTTTTTTTTTTTTTTTTTCAGTCAAGTAAGAGTTTTTTGAATCTATTAATAATAAAGTTCAGAGGTTTTAGGTAGCTTTCTTTACAAAAAAGCTACCTATTGCAGCCGTTCGGAGGAAAGCGATTTCAAAAAATTTTGGTATATTTTCATCGATCATGACCCCCAGACCCCGAAACCACCCTCCGTTCAAAATTGATATATATATCTGACCTATGTCACACTGTAACTCCCGTAATTATGAACCGATTTCGATGTAATTCGGTGTGTACATAGTACATACAAATGTCTCGACCGAGTTCGTTGGCCAGCTTCATCCGCCGTTTTAATTCAAAATGGCGGCCATTTAAAATTTTAAAAAAAATTTAAAACTTGAAATGTGGTACCAAAAAATTAAAAATGGAAAAATATTTTTTCCTTATGTATTTGACCTTTATACAAAGATTCCGGAGCAGTTTTTGTTTCGTCTATATCTTAAAAAATGGCTGAGTTATAGCATTTTGAATTTCTAGCATGGCTGACATTTTGAAACGTCCTGAATTTTGTCACGCGATAAGAGGCGTATTTATGAACCGATTTGGATGTAATTCGGTGTGTACATAGTACATACCAATATCTCGACCGAGTTCGTTGGCCAGCTTCATCCGCCATTTTGTTTCAAAATGGCGGCCATTTAAAATTTTTTTAAAAATTTAAAATTTGAAATGTGGTACCAAAAAATTGAAAATGGAAAAATATTTTTTTCTTATGTATTTGACCTTTATACAAAGATTTCGGAGCAGTTTTTGTTTCGTCTATATCTTAAAAAATGGCTGAGTTATAGCATTTTGAATTTCTAGCGTGGCTGACATTTTGAAACGTCCTGAAGTTTGTCACGCGATAAAAGGCGTATTTATGAACCGATTTGGATGTAACTTCGTTTATATATAGTACATACCAATGTCTCGACCGGGTTCGATGGCCAGCTTCACCCGCCATCTTGTTTAAAAATGGCGGCCATTTAAATTTTTAAGAAAAATTTAAATTTGAAATGTGGTACCAAAAATTGAAAATTGAAAAAATATTTTCTTCTTATGTGTTTGACCTTGATAATAAGATTCGGGAGCAGTTTTTGTTTCGTCTATATCTTAAGAAATGGCTGAGTTATAGCATTTTGAATTTCTAGCGTGGCTGACATTTTGAAACGTCCTGATATTTCTCACGTAATAACAGGCGTATTTATGAACCGACTCGGATGTACCTTGGTGTGTACATAGTACATACAAATATCTCGACCGAGTTCGTTGGCCAGCTTCATCCGCCATCTTGTTTCAAAATGGCGGCCATTTAAAAAAATTAAAAAATAAAAAAATTTAAATGAGATACCAAAAAATTGGAAAATGAAAAAGATTTTTTTTGTATGTGTTTGACCTTAATACAAAGATTCCGGAACAGTTTTTCTTTCGTCTATATCTTAAAAAATGGCTGAGTAATAGCATTTTAAATTTCTCTTGTGGCTGACATTTTAAAACGACCTGACTTTTGTCACGCGATAACAGGCGTATTTATGAACCTATTTGGATGTAACTTGGTCTGTACATAGTACATACCAATGTCTCGACCAAGTTCGTTGGCCAGCTTCATTCGCCATCTTATTTCAAAAGGGTTGCCATTTAAAAAAATTTAATTTAAAATTCAAAATGAGGTATTAAAAAATTGGAAAATGAAAAAGATTTTTTTTATGTGTTTGGCCTTGATACAAAGATTCCGGAGCAGTTTTTGTTTCTGAAAATTTGTTCTTTTGTTGATATCTTAAAAATGGTTGATTTATAGCACTTTGAATTTCTAGCATGGCTAACATTTTGAAACGACCTTGTATTTGTCACGCGATAACACACGTATTCGCCTATTTCGATGTAAGAAGGCATGTGGATAGTATACATCAACACCTCGACCAAGTTCGCTGGCCAGATTCATCAGCCATCTTGTTTCAAAATGGCGGCCATTAAATTAAAATATATATATATATATATTTAAAGTGAGGTGCAAAAAATTAGAAATTGAAAAAGGTTTCTTTCTTAAGTATTTGATCTTGATATAAGGATTCAGGAGCATTTTTTGTTTGTCTTTACCTTAAAAAATGGCTCAGATATAGCAGTTTCAATTTCTATTGTGGGTGACATTTTGAAAAATCTGATTTTTTGCATGCGACAACACTCCTATATATTAACCGATTCCGATGTGAGTGAGCATGTGCACAGCAATTACTAACGTCTCGACCAAGTTCACTGCTTAGCCTCATCCAGCATGTTGTCTTAAAATGACAGGCACTTTAAGAAATTGCCGAATTTGGCAGCCAAATATAAGTTACTTTAAAGAAAAGCAGCTTGGATAAAGCTGACTAATTTCGCGAAATTATCATTCATTATATTGATAAAAATTAGTATTGAATCTCCTGTATTCGGTTTCCACTAAATTGAGCTTCGTGTGTTTGCATGATATAAGTTGGCTTTTTTTAAATAAGGATTATTAAAGCTACCTCTTCCTCCCGGCACTGGCCGGAAGGACTTTTTACTTCTAAATTATACACAAGAATTAATAGGTCTTTTAATGATGGAATTATTTATCTTCAGTTCATAAGACCTCATTTTTTTTTTTAATCTCTGTCCACAAATACCTAACTTCCGGAAAGTTCTTGATACATGTTCATATGCATAAGAATCACATCATATATTTCAAAGTCAGAAGTATTATTCTGGTCCGTGTAGTGAGCAGATTTTAAATTGAGAAGATACTCATTTTTCAAGCGCTTCCAAAAATGATTCAGAAGAGTCTCGCGCAAACGGAAGCGTTTCACTAAGGATTCCTTGGTTGCAGGTAAACACAAGATATACTTTAGAGTTGCTTTAACTAGTTGACCAGGTAGAACACTAAAGTTCTTGGAGATTGCACATTTGTTTAGGATTGATTTTATGCACTGTCTAGATTTTAAAATCCAAAACTTTTTATGAGTTTGTACTAATGTACTGGGGACTCCTGAATGAAAAACTTTTTCATGTGCATCTTGCACGATTAATTCAGTCAAATTATGTTTTGCAGGAATCACATCAGGATGTTTTTCATAAAATGAGGAATCAGACTTTTGTAACAGTCCTCGTACGAATAGCAAACCTTCATCTGACAACATAGGATTTAACTGTAGATGGTCCGATTCACTAGGGATACTTTTGTTACATTTCAAGTATTTTGTAACTTCAGGGAAACTTTTTTCCTGCACCAGCTTTAACCAAAAATTTTCAGCATGTAACATTTTCTCAGCTGATAATTCTGAAAAATCTCTTTTTTCTACCTTTAATTTTATATTAGAAATAAATCTAAATAGCCAAGCAGTTACTCGATACAATTTCTTTAGGGAGCTATATTTTTCAAGATTAAAAATAGGAATTTCATCAGCTTTATTTGTTTGAACAACACAAGAAATGGTTGCTGATTTTCGAGACTTCTCTTTAGAAACATCAGGTAATTGTGTTGTGACAATTTTAACGCTAGACCACTGATCTTCAGGCAAGGAAAGAAATTCAGGAACATACACATTAGGGTTAGCATCAGGAAAAACATGCAATTGGAGATGCTCCTTTTCCATGATCAGGTTGCTAAAATACTGCCAGGGAATTGTCAAGTGAGCGAGATCAGGGATTTCTGAAAGCCAATTTTGCCAATCATTTTCTAGTTCACCAGAAACAAAAGGGGCAATAAATCCGGCTGAATCAAGGAACATAGTTGCAATTTTCAAAACATTGTGTTTAGTAGAAGAATCATTATTTAATTTTTCTAACAAGGGTCGTAATTCTAGTCCTAATTTATCTTCTGTATTGTTCCAGATCAATCCTAAAATTTTCAAGGAAGTATTTGGAGGTTCGGGACTAGAAACAGGAATGTTTTCATCATCTAAAACATTAGAATTCAAGTTAGGGACATGATACAAACATTCGTTTAATGATAGAGAATCACAATATTTGGAAGAAGCATCATAGACTATGCGCATTTTTGTTGTAGTTTTGTCGTCACGGATAACAGGTCTGTGGGGCATGTAATAGGAATTATTAAAATGTTTCTCGATGCACAATTCTATCACACTCTCATTAAACTGCTCTAGCAAAATGGAGTTATATTCTTTAAATAGAGAATCGTTTTTCAAGAATTTATTTTCTAAACTAGAAAACCGCTTCTTTGCTACTTCAAGATTATTTCTAAGTAATTCGCGAGAATCTTTCCACAATAATTTTGCTTCATAACGACCATTTACGAATTTTAGATTTTCCTTAAATTCTTTTATTACCTCATGATCGGTAATGTTCTTTTCATTGCTTTCAACAATGCCAATTGATTCAAGATCCCAAAATGCTTTCAGTTGGGTATTTATATTTTCAACTGAAACACGCAAACAAGCTACTTCTTTTTTATTAGACTCTATTTGCCCTTGCACCGTATGACCGAAAATAGTTTCTGCAACGTATAATTCTTTTGTCAATTTTCCCTCGATTCCCTTTAATATTTTCCACAAAAAGTCAGACCCTAGCAAAATATTTATTTCCTGTTCAAGACCTGTATCAGCAGGCTTAAAGCCTCTTGTTCTCATTATCTCTAGAAGTTCTGGTTCTAGAGTTTTCACAGAAGCTCCAGTTATATTATCAACCACAAGAGCTTCGATATTTATCGAGTTAATAGGTTGCACAACACTGGATAATTCTAGAGCAACTACTTCATAACAAGATTCATAAGGGCGTCTCCGCCCAAAAGGATAAACTAATAAATTTTCTCTTCGCAATGGCTTCAATTTTAATTTTTGTACTAGCGATCTCTTCACGAAGCATTTTTCTGAACCACTATCACATAAAACGCGAGCCAACAAGCATTCCTTACCAGCAGACACGGAAACTGTACAAGTCTGCAATAATGTTGCTTTATTTTGTTTATATTTTTGTTCCGACATCATAGATACAATTGCACCTTTCATTTCTTTTTCAGGATTTTCTTTTGCTGTTTCTTTAAAACAAAACAAAGTACTATGGGTAGTGTTACTACATTTAGAACAAGGGTTAATTTTTGTTCTACAATTAATTGATAAATGGGAGTTGTAAAAGCATTTGTAACAGCGACCTTCTTTCTTTAATTTATATCGTTTCTGTTCATCAGTGAATTTCGAACAATTTAGTCCTACATGATCAGAAGACTTACAAAATATGCAAAACTGTTTTGTAGATGTATTTAAAGCAGCAGCTGAAGGTATATTTTTCTTTTGCGGAAAATTTTGATATTTACTTGAAGGATTTTCATATTTAGTTTTAGAATTTTCATAAGTCTTGGTTTGGGAATTGTTTACTAAATTAGTAGCTTCACGACATCTTAATTCCGTTTTAATAAAATTTATTAAATCGGTGACTTCACAGTCCTTATCGGGGTCACGTTTTCGATGAAAATCTAGTATCAAATTTTCGGGTAATAATCTTATTAGTATTGGTAGTAATAAATGGCCGTAAGAGCCTGATGTTACTCCTAACGCATCAAGATTTCTCATACTAGTTTCAATATTATCGTACAGCTTCCTTAAAGAAGTAACATTGTTAGAGGATTTCACTGGTTCAAGATTTAGAATTTTATTCATGTAACAGTTTATGATATTTTCCCGCTTACCATACCTCTCTTCTAACAATTTTAAACAAGTAGAATAATTTTGATCTGTCAGTTCAAAACCAGATACAATATTATATGCAGGACCAGACAACAAGGATTTGAGATATTGGAATTTTTCAATTTTTGATAACGATTCGTTTGAATCTATCGCACTAGTAAATAAATTAAAAAATTCTAAGAACTGGCTTGCATCACCAGAAAATTTTTCTATGTTAAGTTTAGGAAGCTTCACTGCCGAAACTGGCTTACTACCGATTTTTGAACCGTTACTTGATTCTAGTAAAACTTTTGGTTCAGTTTCGATTTTACATTTTTTAAGCCTCATCTTAATTTTAAATTTCAAACTGGATATTTTTTCAGAATATTCTTCTACCGATTTTAGTTCTTTTTCATATTCAGTTTTTTCCTGAATTAGCTCATCTATTTCGGAATCTAATTCCTTTAGTAGAGCTTCCTTTTCATTTACGAGCTCTAACGATTCCATTAAAGAATCGCAATCGGTTTTATCAATATCAACAGATAATAATGTATCACATTTTGTGATTAATTTCGTAATGGCTGCACGAACAGTAGCCCTTTTACTTTTAAGCTTATCAGGCTTATCCATGTTTAAATTTAAATTCAATGTTCAAAATAAATGATCATGAAAAATGTATATTTTCAAAAAATCAACAGTCATGCAGAATAATAAAGGTATTTCTTACCTTTTTTCCCGGTTGTTGAGGCACCAAATTCCTGAAGAATTTCAAGTTATTCCACAATTAAATCACAATTCACGAAATTGTTATAGGGAGAGCATTATTATAAGAAGTCAAGATTCCATTTAAATCATATTAAAGTCATCATATTTCACAAATAAAAGTTTTTACTTTTGTGTTTATCATTTGTAAATAATCATCATCACTAGAACTTTTTGTAGATTATTATTTACAGTTCGAATATATACATAATGTATATTATTTACATATTTACAGATGAAACATATTTAGTTGCTTTGCTCCTTCTAGAAGTCATGATTCTAAATACAATTAAATTTCCAGCAACTATTTTCTTCTATTAAGAAGCCATAAAGAACAATAGCATGATTTTATGCTCGAGATAAATTTTCCTTTTAAAATTAAAACAACATTTCTTCTAATTTTAGAAGACCAAGAGAAAAAATGCAGTCTACTTACTGCGTTCATATTTTACATTCACAAAACCAACTAAAAAAAGGAATAAGAAAGAAAAAATGTTTTTTAATATCAATTCTCCCAAACGTCACGTGATCCTTCGCGGCGCCCGCCTGGCTAAGAGAGGCCCGCGAGAGAAGATTGCAAAATATTCCACAGCTACCAATGCAAAAAATATTATAAAATATTAAATTCAAACAAGATACTTTTTAAAATTTCCCCCTTAGGATAAACATTAGAGAGCGAGTGTTTTCGCGTGAGTGAGGTAGGCTCTTAGGCTGTGAAGGAAAAATCTAAATGTAAAGTTTTGAAATAGTTAAATGATGCAAAAATATTCATTGTGTTTCAGATTATGATTTGCTTTTATAAACAAACATATACTGGTAACAAGCTTATAAATAAGTTAAAAAACCAGATAAAATGAAAGTAATATATATATATATATTCACAAACACATTCTTTTAATATAAAACACATAATTAAATGTAAATTAAAAAACACATTGTATTAAGATTATATAAATTGTTTAGGCGTAAATTTAAAATTTGTTCTATAAAAATAGTTGTTGGAAGTTTATTTAAATGATTAAGTGTTTTTGCATGAAAAACAATATATTAATAATTATTTAGGTACATTTCTGAAAAAAAATTATAAATTTACTTATCTTGAACTTTTTCGAAGATTTTCGAAATGCAGTGCTTTGCATAGTGAATTAATTAATTATTTTATTTTTTCAATTATTATTTTTAAAATGTATATGAAATGCAATTATTCAAAAATGGCATCACATATACATTTTTTAAATGCATAATTGAATAAATAAACAAATTAATAAATTCGCTATGTTTTCTATTATTATATTATGCTATTGTATTTTGGAAATTTTTGAAAATATTCAAGATAAATAAATTTGTAATTTTTTTAAAAGTGCAACTAAATGATTAATAATATATTAGTTGTTCATATAAAAACACTTTATCGTTTAAATATTTTTTCAACAAGTATTTTTTATGCAACAAATTTTGAATTTACGCTTAAATAATCTTTATGGGATGACAGTGGCATTTTTGTGGGCAGCTTTAGGCTAAATTTAATTCTTGCAAACACAAATGGCTTGACTAAGGCAAGCGTCTGGCTATCCATTATTTTTATGGCCGTTAAAAGAATAAATGTGGCCAGTTTGAGGCTATGTATCATTTTTAGTGAAAAATTAGTCGCACGATTGTGGGCAACTTCTTGTATTTATGGCCAATTTTCTCGTGGCCTTATTGTGTCCGGCGTGACACTTTTTTTACGGACGCGTAACTTTCCATGATAGCGGGCCAGCGTCGAACACTTTCGGCCAAGGCTAACGAACCCATCAGTGGCCCGAAAGTTCGGTGTTTGTCTTCCCAATTCAATCTTTTCAGAAATCTATCACAATTTTCGAATAGTAATGTTTGCTTTACAGTGTGTCCGTAAAGTCATGGTGCACTTTTGATCGCCCACAGGAAATCAACGAAACAAGATGGAAATGTAAAATGTTCACCAAATAACAGAAAAATTCTCCAAGCTTCGTACCTGCTCAGTCCCGTTCGATGTGGCCCCCATTTGAAACAGAGAATCACAGACGTTATTCACTTTGTTACATCAGACGTCCTTTACTGTGTGTGTGGGAAGAACTTCAATATCGTTTAGATGTGTGTAGGACAACAAATGGAGGCCACGTCGAACTGCACTGAGCAGGTATGAAACTTGGAGAGCTTTTCTTTTATATGGTGAAGATTTCCCATTTCCATCTTGTTTCGTTGATTTCCTGTGACCGGTCAAATGTGCAGTTTTGCAATTCTTAAGCAAAGTACACACGCGTTTTATTGGGCTCCGCCAATTTGCTTTTAGCTGCGAAAATTCAATGCCCAATTTAACGCTTTTTGTGCCCACGGATGGTACTTAAATAGAGGAACACGAAGACATCTTTAAATTAACGAAGACAAGTATATTTAATTAGCTATTTACTAATAAGTAATTAGCAGGGACCACGTGCAAGCCAGCTACCGAGAGCGAAGCAAGCAGCCAGCGGTTGGACGCTCCAGGTTAGGACCGGTAGAAGGAAGAAAATCTCCGGCGAAAAAAGAACCCCCTCCCTGCAAAGCGCCTACCTTGATCAAGGACTTAGCTCTCCCAAGCGCCATTTTCTCCATCCCCGGCTAACCAGAGGTAAAAGAAGGACGCCAACTTGTCTCAAACAACATCTTCTAGAGGATATAGGAGTCCTGGCGGGGAAAAACAAAACGTAATTATATTTTCAAATTTAAACAATATTCTTCTTTGTGTGACTAGCGACTGTGGGGAGTAATGAGGAATTGACAAGTTGGGATACGTCCAGTTATTGTAACTTCCCCATTGCAAAGCCTAAAAAGGTGTCCTCCCAGCTATTTTCTGGTTAATTGCTATCCCAATTAACCTACGCGGCGTAGGACTGTTACACATAAACAGTTAATAAATACTTAAAATTAAGCTTTAAATAATCTATAAATCGCAAATAACTTCCTTTTTAGTATTGCACCCCCCCCCCTCCTCTCATTTTTCGTTTAACACAGTTTCCTTTGTTATGTTCATTGTAATCCCCCCCCCCCCTTCCCAATCTCAGTCTTTTTTTTTAAGAATTCCCTATTTTAATTAATCAGTCCTCTCCACCTTTTACTTTTCAACCACTTAACCCTCCCCCTTTTTTTTGGTTACCCTAGTCAACCTAACTCGCTCCTTTTCAATCTACAACCAAGTAATCAACTTCATTTCCTTTATTCAACCTAAATAATAATAAATAGAAATTAATTTATTAATAAATTTATAATTTAATTACAGCATGTTATCTTTTACCTCCCCCTCTTCCCCACTTTCTAATTCTATCTTAATTTACAAAAACTCCAAACTTATTCACTTTTAGTTCATTAAATTAAATTAACGTAGTAATAAATAACCGCTTTCCAATTACCACTCCACCAATTCTTCATAATATCATAAAATAAATTGCACATAATTGATTAATCGCCACAACATTTGACAAACTTATAATCAACTTAAAACTTCAATTCACCTGTAGCGCAGCAAGGAACTAGCTAGCATACTATTAGCGTAGAGATAAGAACCAGGCTTTGTAGGAAAAAGAGTGCGTCAATCATCTACCAGACAAAATCACTAAGTAGAGATTAGTTGAAGAACCCATAATCTGCCCTTTTGTACGTATCGAACTCACCCCAGCCCGAGCTTTTGTTTCCATAAATCCTCTCTTTTCTACAAATAAAGATTATTAAGTAGCTCCCAACATCTGCAACAGGTAACTCATCTAGACAATCCATTAGTTTGCGTACAACTACACGATAATTTAGCCTTTCAAGCTCGTTTCCCCTTCTTTTGGTCTAGCTTATCAAGGCTTTATTTTAGAAGTATTTTCTACTGTATACAGTTTCTCATTTGAATAAGTTATATATCACAAGCGTCTGGTTTATATTCATCAACCTACAAATTCCCCCCCCCCCTCTTTCTCTTTTTGTTTTGTATTACTATTCACTAATATATTTATTGTTTCCTTCAATTAGATTGCAAAATATAATCTATAATTAATTATTGTGTAACGTTAATTATGCATTTGTGCCCCCCCCCCCCACACCAATATCCGCTGGGTGGTAAAACACAATAAATAGATAACACGGACGTCGAAATCCTCACAAGAGAAGCAACATGAAACACTCAACACGTTCCACATCCAAGTCGAGTAAAAGCTCATTATCGCCTCCAAATATACGCATTTCAGCAAAAATAACATCAAAACCAACCACACTTACTCCAAAAATTCAAAAAAGGTACCACATGCAACAGATGGATCAGGCACAACCCGGACAGAGCCAACAGGTCTTAAACAGAAGACTGCCACAAAAAACGAAGAGCTCCCAGATAAAACCACAATAACAATGAAGAGTATTCAAGAATATTTTGATATGAGTAACGAAGTAGAATCAGCAGAATACGAATCAGGTGGTAATATTATCCAGAATACCTCTAAGACGGAAATGCAGAAGAAAAAAGGGTGAAGAAAGAACTAATCAACTACAGTGAAGTAAACAAAAGAAGATCAATAGAAATTGAAAGAGCGATGTTGGCAATCAGTTACATAAAGTCCATTACAGGGAAATCAACAAAGGTCACAGCCACTATGCGCACAGCAGTGGAACGAGCACTTCAAATTGTGATAGGTTCACTAATGGAAATGGAGACAAGGGCTGTAGACGCCGAGGCCGAGGACATGGTAAAAGTAATGTAGCAGTCACCAATTATACGAACACCCGCAAACGAAGAAACAATGATCACAGAAGAGGAAAATAATAAGAAATCATCAGTAGCGAAGACATACGCAAGGGCAGTACAAGAAGCCACCGCAACGGTTATAATACAAGCGGAAGAAGACAGAACGGCAGATGACGTTGAAAGACAAGTAGCCAGTAAGGTGAAAAATCCAGGCATGAGATTTTTCCGCGGATCCGCGGTTTTCAGCTTTTTTGTCGTTTTTAAATTCCCGTTTTTTTTCCGATTTTTTTCAAATTTTCGCTTTTTTGCCATTTTTTTTTATTTTTAATTTCTCATTTTTCATGAATTAATTTCGTGCAGACATCTGTTTTTTATTCGTTTAAATAAAAAAAGAATCGTGAAATGATTTTAATCCGCATCAAAATATGCTTATATTTCAACACTTCAACTACGGGAAGTCTTTTATCGCGTGTACGGTGGTTATCCTATTTTATCGCGATCGATGATTCTGTTCTGAAAAGTCCAAGAATTACGGCAGTCATTTCCGAAAATTAAAAAAAAAATCGATCATAAATCGGACATAGAATCGGTTCGGACATAGAATACACTGCTCAAAACAATTAAAGGACATTGCAGTTTTAGGTGGATTTTGTATCTGATAAACTGTTTAGCTGATTGATACATGGTCGACAGACATAGTAGGTTATATGAGAATAAATTACACAATGTTTGGCAGAAAAAAATGCATTTTATTGCGCATTTGTGTACTAAAGGAAAAAAACACAATTTGTGCATATGAGAAAAAAAGAATAAGAAAAGGTGTTTTCTTCAAAGAAAATCATTTTCAGTAGGGGGTATGGTTTCCACGGGCGGCCAGCAACGTTGAACACCTTTGAGGCATGGACTCAATGAGGCTATTAATGACGAGTTGGGGTATTCTGCCCCACTCTTCCAGAAGAGCTCTTTCCAGTTCTTGGAGAGTTTGTGGGGGTTGTTGGCGGCCAGAAACTCGTCTTCCTACAGCGTCCCAAATGTGCTCGATTGGATTCATGTCTGGAGAACACGCTGGCCATTCCATTCGAACGATTCCTTCCTCGAAAAGGAAATCCTCCACCAGGTTTGCACGATGTGGCCTGCAGATATCGTCCATTAAAATGAAGTTATCTCCGATTGCTGCAGCGTAAGGGACTACAATAGGTCTGAGGATCTCATCCCTATATCGGCGACCAGTCAGAGCTCCATCTCGAATGATGTAGAGGTCAGTGCGCCCGTCAATGGAGATGCCACCATACACCAACACTCCTCCACCGCCAAATCTGACACTTTCGTGCACGAACGCAGGATTATTCCTACTGCCACGGTCCCTCCAGATGAAAATACGCCTATTATCCGGATGCACAGAAAAACGGGACTCGTCAGAAAACAGAATATTGCTCCATTCATTTCTCCTCCAGTTGACATGCTCGGTTGCCCACTGCCTGCGGTCGCGACGATGCCTTGATGTTAATCTAACACATACCATCGGTCGGCGAGCATACAGACCTACAGCATGGAGCCGGTTTCGGACAGTCTGAGTTGAAATCGTGGTGCCTGTAGCCGAGCGAAAGTGTTGTTGGAGAAGAGTAGCGTTCATGGTTCGGTGTCTCCGAGCTGTTAACGCTAAATACCGATCTTCATTGGGCGTTGTTGCCCGTCTACGACCTTGCCCTGGTCTTCGGCCTGCACATCCACTCTCCAAAAAACGGTTCCAGATCCTGGAAATGACACTTTGTGACACTCCAATGACTTGCGCTACTTCGGCTTGAGTTTGGCCTACTTCTAACCTACCAACAATTCTCAAAGCTTCTGAATCTGTCAAATGATTTCGATGAGACATCGTACTCATCGAAACAAAGCAATCGCTGAATGCCGATCATCCTTGTCTTCATTCTCTTTTATCCAGTTGAAAGTCAAATTTCATTCGCTGCCGCTGAAGCGACGTTTTTGACGTCGAACTCAAAATTTGCATACTCCACAGTTTGAAAACCAGAAAAATTTGCATTTGTGATTCTCTTCTTCTATTTTTGGCAAAAAAAAATTCGTTTATATCTTTATTTTATATAAAACTTCAAATATCCTTTAATTGTTTTGAGCAGTGTATATTGCGAATTTAGACAAATGGTCACAAAACAAAAAATCAATTACGTCAATCGTTCAAAGAAAAATCGCTAATTACGTCAAAGGATCCCGAAAAAACGGCAATTTTCGTCAAAAGATCGCGAAAAAACTGCAATTTTTCTTAAAAGATCGCTAAAACACGACAATTTTGTCAAACGATCGCGAAAAAACAGCAATTTCCGTCGAAGGATCGCGAAAAAGCGAAAAAACGACAATTTCCGTCGAAGGATCTCGAAAAAATGGCAATTTCCGTCAAAGGATCGCGAAAAAACGGCAATTTTTTCAAAAGATGCGAAAAAACGGCAATTTCCGTCAAAATATAGCAAAAAAAATGCAATATTCGTCAAAAGATCGCGAAAAAAAGCCAATTCCGTGAAAAAATCGCGAAAAAACTGCAAATTTTGTCAAAAGATAGCGGAAAACATTTTCCGTCAAACGATCGCGATGAAACGGCAAATTTCGTCAAAAGATCGCTAAAAAACGACTATTTCCGTCAAAAGATCGCGAAAAAACGGCAATTTCCTTCAAAAGATCTCTAAAAAATAGTAAATTTCATCAAAAGATCTCTAAAAAATGGCAAATTTCGTCCAAAGATCGCGCAAAAAACACAAATTTCACATTAATGTTCTGTATCTTGGTAAAATAAACTTTTCATTACAGCAAGCTAATAATTTCTGCCTAATTCGTGTTCATAATTTATTTTTAATTTACTCAAAGCTAAATTGTATGTAAATTATATATTAATAGGAATTATATTTGCTCAAGCGTTGTTCGCGCAGTTTTCAGCTTTTTTGCTTTTTGGTCAATCTCATCCCTGAAAATCAAGACGGAGTAAAGAACGTGATGAAAATCAGGAACGGTATGAAAATTGTCTGCGAATCAGCGGAACAAGTCGCAAGAATTGAGGATGCACTGGCATAAGAAGAGGAAAACAGCAGTAGCCTAAACATCAAGACCGTCAACATGACGATGAAACGAATAATAATCTTCCATGCACCTGAAGACATCGATGAAGAAACCGTCAAAACAAAGATATGCAAGAAGTTAGGCATCGCACCAGAAGCAAACGCGGATAGAATCCGAATCCTCAAGTATCTACGGGCGGCTGCGTGGAAGGTTCACATACCGGTATCGCTCCCCGAGCCCTGGCAGATCACATGCTCAAAGAAAGAGCGATATGCCTGGGACTCAGGGAATGCCCAATAAAACATTATGTGACAGTCACGCGCTGTCATCGATGTCCGGGATTCGATAATCTCTCTAGCCAGTGCACACAACAAAATGAGTACTGCCCAACCTGCTCAGGCAACCATAAATATGAAGAATGCCCTAAGAGAACCAAGAGGTGCATCATGTGTGCAACATACAATGAATGGAACAAAGCACACCTGACAGCGAACATTCCAGTGGACCACACGGCTCACGACGGGCGGTGCAGGATCTACAGAAAGCTAATGTCAATCAGACAGTTAGAATTAGAATCAGGGAAAACAAAATTCACAAAAGGGGACGAGGTACTAAAAAATATAGTAACTATCAACACATACAGGGGTGTCCAACGGGTGTATAGGTGTAGTAGTGCAGAAATAAGGGAACAGGAACGAAGGGTACGTGAATTAAATAGAGTACAATATGTTCCAAGACGACACTAAAGAAAACGAGTGCCAAACAGGCACACAAGTATCAAACACACAAACCGGAAAAAATAGAAAAATACTCACAGCAAGCTCCAACTCAAAAGAAAACACAAAGAGAAAGATACACATCAATCTTATACAAATTAACTTACACAACAGTTTTAACGCTACGAACTCACTAAAAGGTTATATGGGAGAAAATAAGATTAATATAGGCCTAATTCAAGACTTTCAGCAAAATAAAAGAACAGAAACAATAACAGCATTTAGTAACAAAAGCAGCATGTGGAAAGTAACAAAAACCAAAAACAACAGATCAGCAATAGTAACGAACATAGGTACAAATCCAATAACAATAGCAGAAAAAGAATACACAACAGCAATAAAAATAGAAAATAAAAAAGAAACAATAACAATCATAAACGTATACGCCCCCCCCCCTTTTCGGCAGACTTCGCAATAGTACTTAAAGAAGTTGAAGACACTTTGAAATTAGCAAAGGGTGAAATTCTACTGGCGGGAGACTTCAACGCGCATTCACAACAATGTGGATATGCGAACATAGACGACAGGGGGCAAAAACTTACAGACTTTCTTCTCCTAAATTCGCTATTCGTCCAGAATCCACCAGGAGCACCGGCATTGTTCAGCACAGTAAGATATAAAAAGAAAATAGAAGGATGGCCACTACAAAGCTGGGATCTAAAATAACAGACTAGGAAGTGAGCGATGATGAATCGGGCAGCGACCATAAATTCATTAAATTTAAAATCAAATACGACAACACCAACTACCGACACAGACTAGAAACTAAACATGGAAAACACGCAAAATTTGAGAAAGCAATAACACAAGTAAGAAACAAATACATCAAAGAACTTAAAAGAATAACTAACACAGACCAGCTAAATAGCATAACCTTAAGACTCCAAAACAAAATTAAAACAATGACTTTCAAATGTTACAAACAAAGGAAAACACCGGCTATAACTGCACCACAATGGTGAACGCAAGAGGTTAAAATAGCAAGGAAAAAGATCAGAGCGTTTAGGAGAAGATTCCAAAAACAAGAAGACCGGGAAATAAAACAAAAATTACACATAGAATATAAAAAAGAAAGGGCGAATCTGAAAAAAATAGTACATAAAGCTAAACGAGACTCCTGGAAAAAAATTTGCAGTGAAATCACCGACACTTACGGCCTACAATACAAGATAGCTTCAGGTAAAAAACAAACCCTTCAAGGCTAGTCAATATCATGCCAGATAACAAAGAAGTCACAATCAAAAACACATTAAATCATTTTATTGACAACCTCTACCTAACAGACCCGGCAATAGAACACAAACTAATACCGGAAGAGCCAAAAGAGAAGGAAGAATCCCCACCCCCAATAACGAAACAAGAACTAAACAGAATAATTAAAAACATAAAACAAAACAAAGCCCCCGTATTTGACTTCATTGATTATAACTTAATAAAAAGAATCCCCAACGTAGCGCCACAACTTCTATTAACATTATACAACACCTGCCTAAATTATAATTACTTTTCAAAATCGGTACAGTGGTTCTGTTTCACAAGAAATGTAAAGATCCTAAAAATTATAGACCAATTAGCCTACTTCCAGTGTTTATTAAATGCTTAGAAAGTGCAATTCACGGAAGAATATCCCACCATTTAACTGTCAATAAATACTGGAGCAAAAAACAATATGGTTTCAAAAAAGGAATCTCATGCGAACATGCGCTAAATAATCTCATAAAAACAATAAAACAGGATAAAATAAAGGGATACCAAACATTACTAATAGCTATGGACATTAAGGGCGCATTCGACAACATCAGATGGCCAATCATCTCAGAAAACTTAAAGCGGTCACCAAATCACACATATTTAACGAACTGGATACAAAGCTTTCTTAATGATAGGTACGTCACAATAGAGGAAAAGGGAATCATCTCAACTAAACAGACGTTCGACGGTTGCCCGCAAGGCAGCTGCCTCGGACCCCTTCTATGGCTCATAATAGCGGACACTGCGCTGAAAAAAGAATGTGGGAAAAATGTAAGAATACAAACATTTGCGGAGGATTTCATGATAATACTAAGAGCAAAAACTAAAACTAATCTAATTAAATTAGCCACTAAGATCATCAAGGAATTTAACAACTGGATAACAGAAAACAAACTAACACTCAACTGGGATAAAACAGAGCTACTGTACTTAAACAGAACACACACTAGGAACCTTCCAACAGAGGACACTTATAAAATAGAAGGAATAAAATTTAATGACAAAGAGCTGGAAGGAAAAGAGCAAATAAAATACCTAGGAGTCATAATACATAAAAACCTAAATTGGCTAGCACACTGTCAAACACAAGCAACTAAAGTAAGAAAGTCATTTAACATGATGGGAGAAAAGGCTTCTAGGAGCTGGAGACTTAAACCAGAAATTATCAAGATTTGGTATAGGACAGTAGTTGAAAAGACACTAACCTATGCTGCCCCAATATGGGGCCACAACCTAAACACAAGGAGCAAGGAGGTACTGTCCTCCTGCCAGAGACACTTCCTGCTGCCCATTGTTAAGGCATATAAAACTGCCCCAACCGCGGCACTCCAGGTTCTTGCGGGCCTGATTCCAATTCACCTACAAGTTAAATACGACGCCACATATGGTACAGTGTCAAGGTTGAGTGGATCAGTTAACCTATACTGGTCAATAATCAACCATACAGACTACACACAAAAAAAATAAAATAAAATAAACGTGTGGACCACATATCCAGCCGACCAATTTTATCTAAAAACGGCTCAATCGATTTTCACCGAATTTTGCATTCCATCCTTTACGGTTTTGAGAAGACCGCTCAGCTGGGTTACATGTTCGAAAAAAATAGAGTAGTGGGTCATTTTGGAGTCACTGCGGGTCAAGCTAATTTTTTCTATAAAACGACTTAAACGATTTTCACTAAATGTAGTATCTTACGGATTTTGGTTACCAGACCACTGAACTAAGTCACATGTTCGAGCAGATTTGATTAGTAAGCCATTTTGGGACACTATGGGCCAGGGTGACAAAACCGCGAAGTTGGCGAAATATTGGCGACATTCGGTGGAAAAATCGACTTTCAAGATTACGAATGCTAAAACACATACTTGGTGAGAAATGAAAGAATGTCGCCAAATTTGGCGAAAAATAGGCTTTCAGAATGTGAAGGAATTTTTTAGAAATTCTTAATAGGACTCGAGATATATGGTTAAATCGATCAGTGTACATGTACATCTAAAAATATACTTTGGATTGATGTCCTTTCGTTGTAAATGAGTAAGTAATGTAAAATTTAGAAACATGTAGGAACATAGTTTTCATATTGTTTGTTTTTGTAAATAATACTGTTATAAAGTAACATGCTTTATAGCAATAATACAGAGAGAATGGTACAGTGAGACTATTATATCGGGTTGAACACAAAGCTAATTTTGACCGAGCATAGCTCGGTCATTTCCGCTTGTATTTATAAGTGCATATTTTACAGTTATGGATGTTAAATATTATTTTTGAAAGAAATAATAAAAAAATCTTACTCTTCATAGTTTTTCTTAAAGTGAAATGTGCCGAGATGAACATATGGATAACACTAGTCTGCATGATATCAGATGATTAAAAACACTGCCCTTAATGCATTTTTTTATGCTGATTACAAAACTGTTCTTATTTTTCTTGTATCCCGTATAATTTGTTTGCAATTGACCCGAGTTGATTGCGAAGATTCATCGCTGAGAACAAGCATTATGTGGTAGTCACACATAACGTAAGTTTCCCTTCATCACACACGAAAATTCAGAAGCTGGAATTTTCGTTGGTCCTCAAGTCAAAAAACTGATGAAGGACAAGGATTTTGAAAAAACGATGAATTAGACAGGAAAAGACGCATGGACCGGTTTTAAAAGTGTTCCCGGAAATTTTCTAGGGAATAAGAAAGATCCAAATTACCGGAATATTGCTGAAACAATGCTGGAAATTTTCAAGAAGTTGGGCTGTAATATGAGCGTAAAAATGCATTTCTGCATTCCCATATCGACTACTTTCCAGAAAATCCGGGACATTACATTGAAGAGCATAAGGGAAGATGAAATGTAAATATTGTGGCAGACTACTATTGGATGTTGAAGAGGGACATAAACAATGAAGGAGGATCTGCAAGAAAGTCAAAAAGAAGAAAGTTTGTTTAATTAAAAATTGTTTGCTTTTCGTTTTAGTAAAGAAATTTCATGAACTTATAAGGACGTTTTTTACAGTATTTTTAACGTGTTTAATGAAATACTTTGTATGAAACAGTGATAAATTTTTGATTGCATTAATTAAAATATTGAAAACACAACTTCTCATTTTTGCAAAATCCTGACGTGATAGACAAAAATGGAGATTATTTCCGGAATCAGCATCAAAAATTAATTCAGAAAAACTTGTTCATAAGAAATCATCTGGCAAAAAGTTTAAAAATGCAGGCTAGTGTAATCACTCGCAAGACAGCATTTTTGAGCTTCGTTTTACTCATGGTATCTTTTGTATCAGTTATAAACATTTTTGTTATCCTCAGAATATGATTTTTTTTTTGTAAATATACATCTATATCCATCTAACATCTATATATGCGGGATGATGCATATTCATGGAATGAACATCACACACACGCGCATATAAATAAATGTGTGTGTGCGTGCACGGTGATGGTAAAAATTCACGATCCCTGTCATTAGATATTAAGGAGGAACATTCCTATTCTGACAAGGGAACCACTTTTGGTGCTTCTCGCACCTATCATTGAGACCTGGCGTATTTTAAAGCCCTATATTACGAAGTTTGAGAATCGATAAAACTTTTCTGTTAAAATAATATTTCTTGATTTTACAGCAGCATAACTTTCTGAAAATTCAATTTTCGAAACCACTTTTCGGACTGTTAACATTGAAGTTTTTTAAAGAAAAGCATTTAAAAAAAAAATTAGTTAATAATAAGTATAAAATATTGAAAAAAAGTTTAAAAAATCCTTTAAAAACCCACGAATTTGATTTTGAAAAATTGCAACATTATATTCTCATTTTTGGCGGGAAAAAAGTTGGCGGGTTTTTTCGAAACTAGAGCTTTTCGGCAACCCTAGCCAAATGTCATAGCTGTTTGTCTTGTGTGAGTAGTTTGGACTTCAGTAGAAATTGGAATGTCCGACCTAATTAGCCACAAGTAATTTTTCTAAATTGTGTAAAAATATTAATTTACTTTATGCTTACTTTTACTAAAGGACCATTTAATACAACAACATTTCATTTTAAACATTCGAAACTTTATGCCATTCGATTTCTAAAGAAAATAGTTTGCTTATTTTGTATTTCACTAAAAAATAGTTTTCAATGATCTAAGCTTTTATAGAAATATATTTAATATTTATATATTTATCGTCTGCATAGAATAAAAAAGGAAAAACCAAATTCTTGTTTCTTATGCTATCAATTATCAATCAAATCGCAATCTGATATAGTTCTAATATGTACTGTATATTTATTCCGCGGATAAAGCGGGTGGAAAAATTGTAGTGCCATATTTGGCGACTTAACTCAATTTTGGCGTAAAATAAACAAATAAAAATGTAATAATAAAATATTAAAAGTGTAAAGAAGTATATAAAATATTATTTTAACAGAGAAATTTTATCGGTTCTCTAACTTTTATGAATATAGGGCTACAAACTGCACCAGGTGTCGATGCTAGGTGCGAGCAGCACCAAAAGTGGTTCCTTCGTGAGAAAATATTTTCGGCATGAATATGCGGCCATTACTTGACCTAAATCAAGTGCTGTATATGAAATTGGATTAATTGTGTAATTTCCTAAATTGTTAAGAATAGAAGTTGGAAGGAAAATTTTTAAATGAAAAATATATTAAAAAAATGATTCGGTAAGTTATATAGGCACATTTTATAGCTACCGCATTTGAATCTGATAAAAATTACACATCTAGCAATAAAAAACGTAAACGTTACCAGTCACATCCTTTATGTACAATGTAAATAAACGGCCTTTTCCTTTAGTTTCAGTTTTGTTGCAGAATACAATTCAGTTCCATTACAAAAATGCTGTGTCTATTACTGTGATGGAGGAAATGTAATATGTTCATAAATGTGTATAAAAGTTATATAGTCTGGCTAAAGCTGTAGTTTTCTTGTTGTATTTCATGTCTTCTGTGTGTTCTTTGATCCCAGTTTTAAGCTATACTATTTAGCCAGACTAAATAACAAAGAACCTTTACAGATTAATTTTAAAAATAGAAGAATAATTTATCCATCAAGATTTTATTTGTCATCCATTATCAGAGAATCAATAGAAATCTTCTTACACAGTGAGAATATATGCAATGATTTAGCCTCCATGGAACTTCCTAAAATTTGGAAAGAGATTCTCTACAGAATAATGAAACAATAATATAAAATATTATATAATTCACGTTCACAAATATCCGTTTTTAAATATTGCAGTTAATTTCATTATGCCTGAGTTCGCATGATTTTTGTTTAGTATTTTTCAATTTCAATTTTTTTGCGAATATATTTGTATTATTTTATTTCTTGAGAATGTTGTCGTCAGAGCAATGAAACATGTCGAATCTGAGTAAATAAAGATATATTTTGTCTTTTAAATTTATTTTTATAAGTTTAAGCAAATATTAAATAAGACTGATGTTTTCAAGTGATTTTTATATACAGTTTTATAAGAATAACTGTTGAACTATTGAATTTGAATACATTTAAAACGACTTTCTTTTTTAATTTTAAATGATATTCATGCTTGAACTTTATAATTACATACTTTTATTAAGTTGTAGCATATTTTGCACAGTTCTCAACTAAGCAGTTAAATTCTTGCATGTTACTGGGTGTGGGAAAACCAACTTTCATCAGTTTAAAACTATTTCATTTGGAATTAATTCCAAATTACAATTTAGTTTTGAATCCCAGGAAAAAATAATGGTCGCTTATATTTCAATCGATATTTCTATTGTGAAAAGAGGCCTAAAATATATATTGTAGTTTAATTTAAAGAAGACAGAGACATTTTAAAGGTTTCAACAATGTATTCAGGTTTTCCCAAAAAGATCGAAAGAACTTTTATTTTTACCTGCAGGAGATTAGGCACTGAAAATTTAAAGATTGTTCAAAATAAAGAAATAACTAAGGTTATATTTTTGAAATAGTTCTCCCATTAATTTAAAAAATATATACACTTTTGAAATTTGTATTCTACGCCTAGAGAAAATTGGTCAGTTGAAGCGCTGCGGATATAAAGAGCAAATTCTCAAAACACAAGTTTCAAGAAACAACAGTTTAAAAGCACACATGTATCATTATTGTGAGCTCGGCTTGTTGCATTATAAAGAAAATTTCAAAGTACTAGAGGCGAACTAGCACTTGTAAGAGATTGAAACAATTACTAAAGTCTTCCACGTTATGTTAAAAAAAAATACAGATATATTTTTTACGGATAATATATACAACTTTGAAATTTGTATACTACGCCTAGAGAAAATTGGTCAGTTGAAGCATTGCGGATATAAAGGACAAATTCCCAAAACGCAAGTTTCGAGCATCAGCATTTTAAAAGAACACATGTATCATTATCGTGAGCTCGGCTTGTTACATGATAAAGAAAATTTCAAAGTACTAGAGGCGAACTAGAACTTGCAAGAGATTGAAACAATTACTAAAGTCTTCCATGTTATGTTTAAAAGAAAATACAGAGCTGCAGCAAGAATAGTTTCTAACTATTATTTGTCGTATCATAGCTTACATTCCCTTTTTTAGTAAACTTAAAGAAAAAGGGGTCTCTAAAGACTGAAAAAGTTTTAAAGTTAAATCATTACTTTGTATAACAATTTTAATGAAAAATATTAAAATATATTTTTTAAAGAAAATTAAAATTGCAGAATAATAATAAAAATAAATTTGTTAAACTTTAAACCTTCATACATACTTTTATATTTAGAATATTAAAGGGTTTCGTAAGTCTTTGGTTAATGGAATACCACTTAACGTCAAAGGTAAATGCTAGCGCGAATCTCAACCAAGAAAAGAATTATTCCAAATTTATCGAAGCAAGTTTTTTGTCACTCTTTGAATTAAAAAGTCCTTCCGGCCAGTGCCGGGAGGAAGAGGTAGCTTTCATATTCCTCATTTTAAAAAAGCCAACTTATATCATTCAAACACACAAAGCTCAATTTAGTGGAAACCGAATATAGGAGATTCAATACTAATTTTTATCAATATAATGAATGATAATTTCGCGAAATTAGTCAGCTTTATCCAAGCTGCTTTTCTTTAAAGTAACTTATATTTGGCTGCCAAATTCGGCGATTTCTTAGAGTGCGTGCCATTTTAAGACAACATGGTGGATGAGGCTAACCAGTGAACTTGGTCGAGACCTTAGTAATTGCTGTGCACATGCTCACTCACATCGGAATCGGTTGATATATACGAGTGCTGTCGCAAGCAAAAAATCAGATTTTTCAAAACGTCACCCACAATAGAAATGGAAACTGCTATATCTGAGCCATTTTTTAAGGTAAAAATAAACAAAAAATGTTCCTGAATCCGTATATCAAGGTCAAATACTTAAGAAAGAAACCTTTTCAATTTCTAATTTTTTTGCGCCTCACTTTAAATATATATATATTTTTTAATTTAATGGCCGCCATTTTGAAACAAGATGGCTGATGAATCTGGCCAGCGAACTTGGTCGAGGTATTGATGTATACTATCCACATGCCTTCTTACATCGAAATAGGCGAATACGTGTGTTATCGCGTGACAAATACAAGATCGTTTCAAAATTTTAGCCATGCTAGAAATTCAAAGTGCTATAATTCAACCATTTTTTAAGATATAAACAAAAGAACAAATTTTTAGAAACAAAAACTGCTCCGGAATCTTTGTATCAAGACCAAACACATAAAAAAAATCTTTTTCATTTTCCAATTTTTTAATACTTCATTTTAAATTTTAAATTTAATTTTTCTTTAAATGGCAACCCTTTTGAAACAAGATGGCGAATGAAGCTGGCCAACGAACTCGGTCGAGACATTGGTATGTATTATGTACAGACCAAGTTACATCCAAATCGGTTCATAAACACGCCTGTTATCGCGTGACAAAAATCAGGTTGTTTTAAAATGTCAGCCACAATAGAAATTCAAAATGCTATTACTCAGCCATTTTTTTAGATATAGACGAAACAAAAACTGTTCCGGAATCTTTGTATTACGGTCAAACACATACGAAAAAAATCTTTTTCATTTTCTAATTTTTTGGTATCTCATTTTAATTTTTTAATTTTTAAAATTTTTTTAAACGGCCGCCATTTTGAAACAAGATGGCGGATGAATCTGACCAACGAACTCGGTCGAGATAATTGTATGTACTATGTACACACCAAGGTACATCCAAATCGGTTCATAAATACGCCTGTTATTACGTAACAAAAATCAGGACGTTTCAAAATGTCAGCCATGCTAGAAATTCAAAATGCTATAACTCAGACATTTCTTAAGATATAGACGAAACAAAAACTGCTCCCGAATCTTTTTTATCAAGGTCAAACACATAAAAAGAAAATAATTTTTCAATTTTCAATTTTTTGGTACCACATTTCAAATTAAAATTTTTCTTAAAAATTTAAACGGCCGCATATTTTAAACAAGATGGCGGATGAAGATGGCCAACGAACCCGGTCTAGACATTGGTATGTACTATGTATAAACGAAGTTACATCCAAATCGGTTCATAAATACGCCTTTTATCGCGTGACAAAATTCAGGACGTTTCAAAATGTGAGCCACGCTAGAAATTCAAAATGCTGCAACTCAGCCATTTTAGGTAGCTTTCATTACAAAAAGCTACCTATTACAGCCGTTCGGAGGAAAGCGATTTCAAAAAATTTTGGTATATTTTCATCGATCAAGACCCCCAGACCCCGAAACCACCCTCCGTTCAAAATTGATATATATATATATATATATATATATATCTGACCTATGTCACACTGTAACTGTCGTATTTATGAACCGATTTCGATAAAATTCGGTGTGTACATAGTACATACCAATGTCTCGACCGAGTTCATTGGCCAGCTTCATACGCCATTTTGTTTCAAAATGGCGGCCATTTAAAATTTTTAAAAAAATTTAAAATTTGAAATGTGGTACCAAAAAATTGAAAATGGAAAAATATTTTTTCTTATGTATTTGACCTTTATACAAAGATTCTGGAGCAGTTTTTGTTTCGTCTATATCTTAAAAAATGGCTGAGTTATAGCATTTTGAATTTCTAGCGTGGCTGACATTTTGAAACGTCCTGAAATTTGTCACGCAATAAAAGGCGTATTTATGAACCGATCTGGATGTAACTTCGTTTATACATAGTACATACCAATGTCTCGACCGAGTTCGTTGGCCAGCTTCATCCGCCATCTTGTTTAAAAATGGCGGCCATTTAAATTATTAAGAAAAATTTAAATTTGAAATGTGGTACCAAAAAATTGAAAATTGAAAAAATATTTTTTCTTATTTGTTTGACTTTGTTAAAAAGATTCGGGAACAGTTTTTGTTTCGTCTATATCTTAAAAAATGGCTGAGTTATAGCATTTTGAATTTCTAGGGTGGCTGACATTTTGAAACGTCCTGATTTTGTCACGTGATAACAGGCGTTTTTATGAACCGATTTGGATGTACCTTGGAGTATACATAGTACATACAAATATCTCGCCCGAGTTCGTTGGCCAGCTTCATCCGCCATCTTGTTTCAAAATGGCGGCCATTTAAAGAAAATTTAAAATTTAAAATAAGATACCAAAAAATTGGAAAATGAAAAAGATTTTTTTCGTGTGTATTTGACCTTAATACAAAGATTCCGGAACAGTTTTTGTTTTGTCTATATCTAAAAAAATGGCTGAGTTATAGCATTTTGAATTTCTACTGTGGTTGACATATTAAAACGACCTGATTTTTGTCATGCGATAACAGGCGTATTTATGAACCGATTTGGATGTAACTTGGTCTGTACATAGTACATACCAATGTCTCGACAGAGTTCGTTGGCCAGCTTCATTCGCCATCTTGTTTTAAAAGGGTTGCCATTTAAAAAAATTAAATTTAAAATTTGAAATGAGGTATTAAAAAATTGGAAAATGAAAAAGATTTTTTTTTATGTGTTTGGCCTTGATACAAAGATTCCGGAGCAGTTTTTGTTTCTGAAAATTTGTTCTTTTGTTTATATCTTAATAAATATTGAGCCACTAAATTGAGCTTCGTGTGTTTGAATAATATAAGTTGGCTTTTTTAAAATAAGGAATATGAAAGCTACCTCTTCCTCCCGGCACTGGCTGGAAGGACTATTTTAAGATATAGACAAAACAAAAACTGCTCCGAAATCTTTGTATAAAGGTCAAATACATAAGAAAAAATATTTTTCCATTTTCAATTTTTTGGTACCACATTTCAAATTTCAAATTTTTTTTTAAATTTTAAATGGCCGCCATTTTGAAACAAAATGGCGGATGAAGCTGGCCAACGAACTCGGTCGAGGCGTTGGTATGTACTATGTACACACCGAATTACATAGAAATCGGTTCATAAATACGCTTTTTATCGCGTGACAAATTTCAGGTCGTTTCAAAATGTCAGCCACGCTAGAAATTCAAAATGCTATAACTCAGCCATTTTTTAAGATATGGACGAAACAAAAACTGCTCCGGAATCTTTGTATAATGGTCAAATGCATAAAAAAAATATTTTTTCATTTTGAATTTTTTGGTACCAAATTTTAAATTTTTTAAAAATTTTTAAATAGCCGCCATTTTGAAACAAAATGGCGGATGAAGCTGGCCAATGAACTCGGTCGAGACATTGGTATGTACTATGTACACAGCGAATTACATCGAAATCGGTTCATAAATACGCCTTTTATCGCGTGACAAAATTCAGGACGTTTCAAAATGTTACACACCGAATTACATCGAAATCGGTTCATAATGACGAGAGTTACAGTGTGACATAAGTCATATATATATATATATATATCATCATCATCAACCGTTTTTAATCCACTGCTGGATGTAGGTCTCCCCCAGATTTTTCCAATGTTTCCTGTCTAGTGCTTTAGTCATCCAATTTACACCGGCTACTTTTCTGATTTCATCACTCCATCTTACTTGAGGCCGTCTTCTTGGCCGTTTTACATCTCTGGGATACCACTGTAGGGTGTTTGTGCTCCATCTATTATCTTGTCTTCTTGCGATGTGCCCAGTCCATTTCCATTTTAGCCGTTTAATTCTTTCAATGATGTCAAAAACTTTCGTCTGACTTCTTATCCAGGTTATTCTTTTTCTGTCTCTTCTAGTTATACCTAGCATACATCTTTCCATACTTCTCTGTGTTGTTTGTAATCTTTGTACCATCCGTTTTGTTAGAGTCCATGTTTCTGCTCCATAAGTTAGGACAGGCAAAACACATTGGTTAAATACCTTTCTTTTCAAACACAGGGGCATGCTACTCTTCAGAATAATATTGTCCTTCCCAAAAGCACTCCATCCATTTCTTATTGTTCTATTGATTTCATTCATGATACTATTATCAGATGATATTTCTTGCCCAAGGTACACATAACTTTGCACTTCTTTAATTTCAGTGTTGTTGTAGACGATTTTCTTTTTTGATGCAAATGAATTGAACATCACCTTAGTCTTTTCCAAGTTTATTTTTAATCCCACATTAATGCTAGCTTCTGCCAAATCTTTTAGCATATTTTCCAATTCTTCAGGACTGTTACTGAAAATTAAAATGTCGTCAGCGATTCGGAGATGACTTAAATATTCCCCATTTATTCTAATCCCTTTGTTTTCAATATCCAGCTTCTTGAAAATATTTTCTAAGACAGCAGTAAAAAGCTTAGGCGAAATGGTGTCTCCTTGTCTTACCCCTCTTCCAAGCTTGATCTTTGCTTTTCCTTTGTCCAAGCGGATGGTTGCTGTTGCTTTCTTGTAAATCTTCTTTATAATATTGATGTAAGGTTTGTCTATACCAATGTCCTCCAGAGATTCTACTACTGCTGATGTGTAGACCGAATCAAATGCTTTTTCATAATCAATAAAGGCAAGGCAAAGAGGTAAATTATATTCCTTATGTTTTTCTATGAGTTCCCTTACCGTTTGGATATGATCCATTGTGCTGAATCCACTTTGGAATCCTGGTTGTTCTCTAGGTTGAGCTGATTCAAGTCTTGTCGTTAAAACTTTGGCGAAAATTTTATAAATCACTGAGAGTAAGCTGATTGGACGGTAGTATATATATATCAATTTTGAACGGAGGGTGGTTTCGGGGTCTGGGGGTCATGATCGATGAAAATATACCAAAATTTTTTGAAATCGCTTTCCTCCGAACGGCTGCAATAGGTAGCTTTTTGTAATGAAAACTACCTAAAACTATATGATTTTTAAGTGAAAAATATTCTTTCCCAATTTTCTACCGTATTTCAAACTTTTCAGTGTTCTTTTTCCTTAAATAAAGCAGGTGATTTGTTTTTAATTTCCTTTTTCCACTCATCGCAATGTATGGTATTTTATCTAGTTTATAATATTATATGTTTAAGAAAACTCTTGATTAATACTATCTTTCAAATGGACATTATAAATCCACACAATGCTTTTGAATTGTTTGTACATGGATATAATTTTTTTACTTTGGAGAGTATGTTAAAATTTTAAAACTATTACAATCCACTTTCATTTGTTTTTTTCTGTATTGTATTAAAAGATGTAGTTAAAACTATTTTTAAAAGGAAAAAAATTCTTAATTCCGGAGAGTTTCATTTAAAATATTTAGAATTTCATAAAAATACGCTTTCGTTAAAATATCATTAGTGGTAACCGAAGGCGTCTATCAGTATTGTGATGCCCGTGCGGGAGCACCGTCGTCGCACCATTCATGCAGCGATGGGACATGGGTAAATACCCAGCGGGTAGGTATTTTTTTCGGGGTATATACCTGGGTATTTACCCAAGCCTTGGGTAAATACCCAAAAACTGGATATTTTCACATTTCATTGAAAAAAATCATAATCATGGAAAATAATCACAAAGGAACATGGAACACAGTGGAACATCCCTTCAGAATGCATTTATTTTACATGTTTTCATTTCATATTCGTAGCCGTCAACAGCAGTATAGTAAAGAATATTTTGAAGCATACATCATAAGGTCAAATCAAAACATTATGTTACTTTTAGCTATCAAAGTACATTTTTCTGTTTGGCATCTTGGATATTTTGTGAATAAAGTTAAGAATTAGGAAAAAATGTTGAAGTGTACAAATAAGCAATCATTTGTAGTTAATTTTATTCAAAATATGCCTTTTTATGTAAAATAAAATATTATAGAGTGTTTTGTTATTCCATGTATATATGGTGTACAGTGGGTCATCCCAAAAAGGGTTGCAGTAGACCACTCTTTATACCGATTTAATAGTGAAATTTTCAGCAGAAAAATTTAAACAGATCAGCGTTTCCTTTCTTCTTCTTCTTCACTGTAAAAAAAATGGTAACGTTCCATGTAAAATCCAGGAACGTTTCGCCTTTTCTCAGGTTTTCAGAATAATTTAGCTCTTTCCTGTGAAATTCTGGTTTTCTTATCTGAAACGTTCCTGAACAAAAGTTGGAAACAGCAAAACGCTGCGGCCGCCATTTATTATTTTTTTGCTATAATCCGTTGCTCGCGCGCGAGTGTCGAAAACGAATTCCTTAAATGAATGTAAAAAAATCAATATGGAATGCAAATAAATCAATAGACGACATAATCCTTTACGCCTCTATTGTCAAGACAATTCAGATGAAAATACAATACCTCTGGGACATCGCTAAGAGATTATCTCTCGTACTTGTCTGCGGAATCTTTAACGAGCAGACTGTGTAAAAAAAAAATACACCTATTATTTGGATCTCCATTAACCAGGGGACCATCAAATATGATTCTCACCGATTTTGATTAATTTAAAGTATGTTTTAGAGTTCTTATCTCTAATTATTCTTGTGAAAGGATTTCTTCAAATGGGCCTTAGATTTTCAGAAATTAGATGCCGAGTTTTAGCATACGTTTCAAATACCCATTAGTTTGCAGCTCTCAACGTGTCTTTCGTGGTGTGGACGCAGAAAGCTCGCACGCCACCCGTACGGCCCGAGTTCGATGCTACCTCTTGACTTTTTTTTTCTTTTTAAATTAATTTTATATTTTAACACTTTATTACAATTTGATTTAAATTTGACATATATTTGACACTTTGAATTGCTGCAAATTTGATTTTTTTTTTTCGGAAAAGATATACAATTACGTTTAGGTTTTTTTTTTTTCATGAAAATTTATATGTATTTTATCTAACTTGTAAACTAACATAATTACTGACGAAAATCCAAAATATTTTATGTCTAGATTTTTTTTCTAATTATTATTTACATTTATATATTTTTATATTTTAAGCAAAGTTCAGAAACAATATATCACATATATATTTACTTTATTGAATTTTAACTGAAAATTTATTTTTCCGTGTAAATTATAAATAATAATTTTGATGTCAATTTCAAAATATTTTTGCATTCTAACAAATAATGATAATAAAGCGAAAATTGTCAACTGGAAATGTAAAAATCGTCTGCGGATCCCGCATGCTGTGAAATGTCAGTAATGTTTTGCTGTCAACAGAAATATTCCTGGTATTTCGCAGGAAACTTACTGGCATTTCTGTAGAAAGTTTTTAACATATACAGTAAAGTTCCAGTCATTTTCAAGAAATGTTTCTTGGAAATAATGGGCAACTCAGCTGCCCATTTTTTCCCAGGAACGTTGCGGAATTTTTTTTTACAGTGTTCTTTGATTTAAAAACTACTCTTATGAATATGTTCTAGTACATTTTATTATTTTATGTTAGATTTAAAAAGGAAAAAACGTTCAATTATTTCTGCGCAATTTTAATATCTTGAAGAGTGTGACTACCAATTCATATTACATAAAGAAAAAATTATTGAGATAGCTTTTTTTAAAAAGAAATTAACAGTTAAAAAGCTTAAGACATATATAACTAAGCTTAACTGCGTACATATTTAATGTGCTATATTGTTCCTTAAATTATTTTATTTACGTATATTTAAAACATGCTAATTATTTTTTTATTCAAACTTAAATATGTTAAATCCTGTTCAATATATCTGGCTATACAGTGACATAGTGCACAAAATTCTTTTAAATATTTTTATTCATATCAAATTATTCCACTATGTTCTGTACTATTTAACGTATTAAAAAATATGGCTATAGACTTCTAATAAAGTAAACCCTTTAAATAGTTATTAATAGTGTAATTTATCCTTCGCCTTTCATATTTTAATGTGCTTCGTGTTTCCTACTGTACCCCCCATACACGGGATTACAAGTTTTAAACTTTAAGAAGTATTTTTTTTCTTTAAAAATTATTAAAATTTATACTTTGTAAAAGTTATATTCAAGAAATTTTTCTTATAAATTGAGCTCTAAATTTGAGAAGGAAAAAGTAAAAACTTCAAAAATAGTCCATTGTCTTTTCTATCTGACAGGGCTCCCAAATGGTCCGCCAACTGAATACCAATATTATTTTAGAAAAATTTTCTTTTTAGATTTTTCTTACAAACCGCTCCGGAATCACCTTTGAAAGTTAATTCTAGCGCAAACCTACTATAAAATTTTCTGTTAAATTTATTGGTATTCAGCTGGCGGACCATTTGGGAGCCCTGTTCTGACAATATTTTAAATAAGGCAGCAACTTTCACATTAGTTAAGAAAAATACGTGCATGTTGTCCGATTAAGTTACCCTGCCCCTCTTTTACAATTACTATGTTCTGATAATTTAGAATGCAACTCAATTAAGCATTTTGTTTTACGCACATATGCAATCAATATATTCAAAAACCATCACACGAATTAACTGTTTACATGCAACGTTTAATCGAATTCAATATCAAGAAGGCCAGAAATTATTTTCTTAAAATTGCCAGGAAAAAAAATTGCTGAGATAGTCATTTCAATTATATTAAAAGCTGAAGACATAAGATAGTATTACAAAATGTTGCAGTTAGTGAAGAAGATAATTTATCTTCTCAATGATAAAAAATATTTTTAGATGGTATGTTTTTAATTTCTATTCAAAAAATGGTCTCCATTTTTAAACCAATTGTAGAATTTATTGAATCCCTTCAATCAAATTATCCAAGATCCATTTAGTACATAATAAACTTAGCAATTTAGAAAATATATTGTAATGAGTATTTACCATATCTTCATTATTAAAAAAAATGACAGTGAAGGGGAAAAAATCTAGTTATAAAAGTTTAAATAGGGGATTCCAAAATTACAACTCAATCCGCTAAGTAGTTTTTGAGTTATGTTTTAAAAACTACCATTTCAATCTGGTTTTAATCAGTACAAACGGATTTTACATTAGGAGTTCCAAATTTTAAACCTGCATAACACCTAAACGACTTTGTCGAATTATTTCTCTTTTGACTGCTACGGTAAATATTAATGAAAAAGCAAAATTTGCTGTCAAAATTAGGTGTTCGAATTAGATGTTCGTTTTCAGAGCTTCGTCAATTTCACAATTATGACGACACCTAAGCCTATTTTTCAGCAAAAATTTAAAGAAGACATAATTTCCAGTCGAGGGCTATTTTGGTTTATATCTGGGACAATTTGATGATTAAAATTTATATATATATATATATATATATATATATATATATATATATATATATATGTCTTTTTTTTAATTTGCCAACTGTACATTCAAGTGGCAAGAACTTTGCAATGGATGAATAGAATAATTCAGATTCTGAAATTGTGTCTGACTATAGTGAACTGCTCTTTTCAACTTAAAATCGCCGAGTTCATAAAATTAAATCAATTATTCATTATAATTAAAAGAGACATTTGAATTCAATACTTAAATGTAAAACGTTGAGTTTTTCAAATTTAACATTGGAAGAAGTCTAAAGTCCTAATATTTTCGTTTTTTTAAACTCATCTATCATAACTAATAGCTGTACGAGTGTTTTGCACAGTTATATTTAATTAAAAAATAAATACCCAGGTAAATAACCAAAATGGGTATTTACCCGGGTATATACCCTAGGTATTTACCCTTCAAAATAAATACCCGGGTATTTTACATCACTGCATTCATGTCGTGGCTCTGAAAAAATATATATCGACCGTTGTCAAGTACGCCCTTAACCTCCGCAACACCTCAGTTAGAAAGTTGTCCCTTTTACTCCAACAAGATCCTTACAAAAAACTGCATAGTTTCATCTTTAAAATTAACTGAAAAAAAAAGAAAAAAAAAGAAAGAGGGGAAAAAAGCTGACTTTTCATACTGGCTTTTCTTTTTGTTGTTTCATAAATAAGATAGAGATCATTTTGATGATGGCGTTCTTTAGATTAAAAAAAAAATGGTGGGGAAAAACTGCATCACGAAAACATCTAAATAAAGGATGACTAAGGCAGATTGTAAAGAAACGAATGTAATTTTTAAATCCTAGAATCATAAAAAAAGCAATTCACAAAGCGTCTAAAAATGTGTTTTTTCTTATCCCCAATACATCACTGAGCTATTCTAACAATCCTTATGTAAATGTTTTTGAGTTTTTCGCCGCTAATATTGTTGAAAGCATTAATTATATTTTATTTAATGTGAAATCTATATATATTATCTTACGTATATCTTTTTTCTTGAACTATCTCACAGACTTTCTATCCTATTTCCATACACACTATATACATACATACATACATACAGTGCGTGTAAAAACTTTAAGGACAGCAAAAAATTGTAAAAATTTTGATAAATTGAAAATGGTTGGTTGATTTTTTGACGGCCGATTATCTACTCTAGGGATATAGGCCCGAGAGGGGGGGGGGTCTTTCTAAGGGAACCTAACACGTATTTACGCATGGAAATCCATTGCTCGAAGAAAACCATGAAAACTCCGAACGATTAGGTCGACGGGCGCGATTGGGTTCGAACCCAGCCCCTCCCATCTACCAGCTTCGAGAGCAGAACCTCTCAGCTACTGGTGGGGAAAAGCTTTAAATGGAACAAGTGAAATGGTAATTTAATGTTGATAATAGAGGGGAAATATTAATATAAAAGTCGGCAAAATGTATCTATGTCCTTTATATTGCGAGAAAATAGGAATTATGCAAAAAAACGCTATTTTTGACTGTGTATAAACTTTAAGGACACCAGTATTTTTTTCATAGAAATGTTATATATAATTATTATTAATGATCGACCAAAACAGGTTTTTAAGGTCAAAACCGAAACCGAAACCAAATCTCGGTGATCATCCTATTTTCGGCCAAAAACGAAAATGTCCAAAAAAACATTTTTTAAGTAACTGAATTGTATGTATTGAAGTAATTAATACATACATAATTATTAATTATGCGTATTTATTTAATATGCATAATTATTAATTAATTATGTGTATTTATTAAATATACATAATTATTAATTAATTATATGTGTGGCCCAAATTGGCTCTCTGTGCCTTAGACCCAAAACTTTTTATTTTCTTATAAAATAAAACGTAATTAATTCATCAACGACACAAAAAAGATTTTCTAATTATACGAATTTCATTTAATTTGAAAAATATTTTAGTTTTACGTATACACACCTCGATATATCTTTTATAATGATTTCTGTAAATGATCATCTGTTATACTAGAACTTTCTCAAAGAGTAACGAAACGTATTCGAAACTCTTCTGCGGTTTCAAACCGAAAATTTTCTATTACTATTATGTCTGCAGCTTTTAATGAACACGTGAAAAAGTTTAGTTATATATGCATTGCTTGCTTTATAATTTGTATTCACGTCTTGAGTCCGTCATGACTGATAATTACAAACAACGAAGCTCGTAGCAATAAATAGTGTATGAGAAATGCTGAAAAATTCCGAAGGAAGAAACGAGACTTTTGGAATACTGATAGTTTCAATCGAGTTTCGGTCCAGCCGAATTTTCGGCGAAACTCAGATTTTAGGCCGAAAATGAAAGCGAATTTTTGGTCGATCTCTATTCATTTTTCAATTGCCCATTAAAAACTCTTCTGCATAGTAATTTATCGGACGTTTTCTATTAAGAGTTTTGTTAATTGTATAATAATATGGCCAAAAGCAAGTAAACTGACTGAATATGAAAAGGTGCTGTTGAATCTTTTGCTTTGTCAGGAATGAGTTCCAGGTCTTTTCAGAGAAGACAGAAAAATCTAAAACCGTCATCAACAATTTCTTAAGGTTAAAAGACGAGTATGAAAGGGGGGGGGGGGACGGCTGAAGGCATTACAAAAGCTTTGTAATCCAGAGGTGAAAGGACCGTTTTATTGTTAGCATCAACTGGAAAATACTCAAGTAAATAAATTTCACTAACGATCAGGCCCAAAGTATGCGAGAAAACAATCTGCAGTACAACCAATCGATCTTGGAATTTCCAATGCATGGCAAAATTGTCTAAACCCCCTTTAATGACTAGCCACAAAACCCAGCTTTTGCAGTTTGCAAGACAAGTGATGACTTGGGACGACAAATGGCTGCAGTTTATTTTCTACGATGAAAAGAAATGGAACTTAGATGGTCCTCGTGGCTGGAAATATTATTGGCATTATTTGAGAAAAGAAAAGAATTTTTCTTAAAACGTCAGTTAGGTGGAGCATCCATTATGACATGGGGTTGCTTTTCGTTTAACGGCGCGGGGCCACATGCATTTTTTTTTCAGGAAAAGTTAATTAAAAGGCATATCTAAAAACTCTTTCTCACCATCTTTCACCTGTTGCAACACCTCTGTCAGGAGAAAAATACATTTATCAGCAAGACAATGCACCTATCAGTACAGGCTGTGAGACAAAACTCTGGTTCCAGAAGAAAAATATTAAAATTTTGCAATGGCCACGCAGAAGTCCTGATCTACACCCTATCGAGAACTTATGGGAAGATCGAGTTTATAAAAATGAAAGACAATTTTTCACAGCTTCAGAACTTAAATCTACGATTGGAGGTGAATGGTAGAAAACCAGCCCCGAACAGTTCCAAAAATTAATAATGTCCATAAAAGATATTTGCAGTCATTAAACGCAACGGTGGGTGCACAATACATTAAGTATTTGTTTCTTCTTTACTGTATTGTTTTTATTTTGCTGTCCTTAAAGTTTTAACACAGGCAGAAATTATGTTTTTTGTACAAATACTTCATTTTCGTAATAAAATACTTACAGATGAATTTTGTTGACTTTTTCATTAGCTTTTCAACTTTATGATACACATTACAGTAAACTTTTTTTCATCTGATTTGAAATTTATCAAAAAAATAATATTTTTCTCTGTCCTTAAAGTTTTTGCCCGCACTGTATATATATATATATATATATATATATATATATATATATATATATATGGCCCATTCACAATGGTTAATTTTAATTCGGTATAACTCCTTGAATTTTAAAGATATAGATGCGTAGTTTTTGTAATAAATCTGTGACAGCAAAAGGAGAAAAATTCTAACTGACCAAATTTGGAGAGTCGTATAAAAATTTAAATATTGGAATGTTTTTAAAATTAATGATAGGATTATCATTTAATTAACATAATCTTTTATCTTACCTTATTTTGAAGACTTTTGCAACTTATATTTCTTAATCTCCAACAGTTAATTCATTATGGGCACCATTTTTAGGCACCTTGTACATATTTACATTTTTATTCCTTGTCAGTTTTTCAGAGCTTTACTTAAATCCAGATTGATTTGAATCCTTGCTTTATTGTATCAAATTTAAATTAAACTTATAGTTAAGTCGTCGTTCTAATTTTATGCTTTTATTTCCCATTTCTTTAATAAACTTCAATCAGAATTGTATAATTAATATAATTATTATATTCTTAATTTATTATATTCTTGTAATTAAATTTATTTTTAATTTCAGTTACAATGCGTCCATAAAGTACAACTTGTTTTGGCGAAATAGAATATCCTTGCAAATATTTTTATCCTACATTGTTATAATGTCTTGAATTAAAATAAACACAATTAAACAAATTATATTAGCAGTTTGATTATGAAATTTTGGAAATGTTTCTCGTATTAAGAAATGAGCAACTGCTAATAAAATTGTTTTTTTAGAGGGTTGTAACATCATATCTTTAAGTGTAACGGTCCCTGTGATATATTTTATGGGCTTCAAAGATTCAAAGATCAGCAGCAGCATGTTGAGAAATACTAGCAAGACACCGCAAGCGCTTCTTATCGGAATATTTATTAATTCTTTCGGATAAGATAACTTTAACTTTACAATGGAAAGCTATTTTCTATCTTCTGCTCTCTCATAGTGTTTCTTACATGAACATTTAATGTATGATATTTGCTGTATGTAAGTTTTATTATAAATAGTTTGATACTGTTTAATATGTCAGAATTATTTTCCTATTTATTTTTAGAGATACAGGCAGTTATTCATCCATGAATTATACAGAAAATAGAAAAACGGTGAAGTATTTTCCCCAGTATAGAAAATATATAAAAATAAGATTGTTTCAACCAAAAATTAATTATGAAATATTCTTACGTGCTATACAGCAATTTTTCATAATTTATCCTGGTAGTAACTGACCAATATTATCCTTAAAACTTCTGAAGAAGTCTTCAAAATACTGGTCTTTGAAATTTCGTTAGAAACTTAGATTTATTTTATGGATTTATATTTCTTTATTTAACAATCCTCAAAAAACTCGCAAGCGTCATAACGACATTTTAAACATCATTAAAATCGTGTGATTTTTCCTATGTAATGCTTTAAAATATTAAAAGATAATGTCAAATATATGATATGTTTCAGGTATTACCAGCAAAAACTTATTAAGAATTCTTCAAGTAAGAATTCCTGTAAGAAGGCCAAAGATCTCACAATAAAATACCGATATCTTATATAGTCGCATAAAATGCAACAAAAATCTGTTGAAATGAAATCGAATACAACAGAAATAATTTTGTTGGTTTTAGTTTCCTTTTTATCCATATAACATAAATGAAAAGCAATAAAATAAAAAAAAAACAGAGAGAAAATGAAACGGCGCCAAAGTTCATCCCCTTGTGGATTGAAATAAGCACATTTTTACCAGAATTTCAGTTTCTTAAATAAGTAATTTAAAGAGGACTTTCAAGCATTTAATAGAAATTTTATATACATATATTATTTGATACATATGCATGTCTTATAAATTTTGCACATGTACTTAAATGTGTTGTAATTAAGCACGTTTTCGTGACTTAAAAACACAGGATATTTTCGTTTTCATTTTAGGTAAAATTTTGACGAAGTGAATGAAGTAAATATTTACCCCCTGAATTTATCCTTGATATTTTTAAATAATTACGTTGTTTCTACTTTTTCTTATTTTCTCTCTCTATGAAATGTACAATGAAAACTTGAAATTATCAGTAGTTAGAATTTCTATTAATTCTAGTATGGAATGAAAAACAGTTTTATTTTTAAAAACAAACAATTGAAGCATATTTTCTGCCGTAAACAGAACGTTTATCCATCATTTATACAAAAAGAAACATTTAAATGCGTGCATCATAGATATTAACATGAACGTTCATTGCTGACAAGCTACGAAGCATCAGTCAGAATTTTTATTATTGATTTTACGAGAACTGTCTTGCGGATAACATATTGTCGCATGAATCATTATGAAATATTTTGGCATTGCTATATGCTAATACTCTGCGTTAATGTATCAAAAAGTAGTTGGTATATGGTGTTGCTTTAAATAACGAGAAAAGAATTTTAAGTCGTCAATACTTTTAAATCATACTTACGTATATGTAGCATTTACATAAAACATTAAAAACTGAATCAAATAAGCAATAATACATTCCCTGGATGCAAAGTGTGCGGAAATATATTTCCCACTTCATATAATGATTAAATAGCACAAATATAGTTTTGAGAGCAATTAATTACTAGGTCTCATCATCAGGTGATTGTAGCAAAGAGTACTCATCCCTACTAAACTAAAAACATACAGACAGAACATTTTTTATCATTGACAGGGTAACTATGCTCTGCTACTATCGCCTGATGATGAGACCTTATAATTAATTGTTCTCAAAACTATAGTTGTAGTATTTAATCTTTATATGGAGAAAACAGAAGATTTAATCTCGTTTACTGAATCATATTGTGTAATTTAAAAATATAGTCGACTTGATATACATCAAGTGTCCAAATAATCTTATTTCGTACGTTCATATTTAAGGTGCGAGAACAGAAAATTACTGAAAAGATTCTCAAGAGTTCATGGGAAGAGGCAAATGCATCACTTGCCGCTCGCTGGAGTCACTTTTACATGACATTTCAGTTATAATTTACTACACCAGGGGGTATTTTTAGCTAAATTTTGACGATATTGTTAAAAAGTTATTAATTAATTTAATAGTGCATTTTAAATAATGTAATTACTATCTATTTATTTTATATTATATTAAATGTATTTAACATGGTATTTCAAAATTTATTTCAAAATGTATTAACTGCATCCTTTGGTATCAATTACTGTGATTTCTTAACTGTTTTATTCACCTTAATCTTTATGATATTCTGGAAGACATGTGCGCGTGGATATTTGTAAAATACTGAAATATTAATCGGTATGGTGTTTATTATTTATATTTTATATCCTATAAATATTTAAATAGGTTTTTTTTATTCTTCCATTTCATATTATTTGTTTCTATTCTGTTTTCATCTTTAATCAATTCTCTTGATTTTAATGGTTGTTTGGGCACAGGGGAAAATAATTTTTAGCTTTAGCTTATTTTTCTCACAGAAAACAACCATTTTGCTTATATCATTGAATTCTGTGCCCTTGACAACGTAATTCAATATATAAGCTTTTCCATTTTTTGTCGGTGTCCACTTTTTTCTTTTTCTTCCATAATAATTCTTATAATAAATTATTATTATTATTATTATTTTTTTTTTAATACTTGCAGCTTTAATTCATAATATTTGATGGTGGTAGGTTATGTTTAATTAATGGTTATATATATATATATATATATGAAATTGCTAGTTACATATCATTAAATTTATTCAAATTGGGTGAAACATTAGCAGAGAATCTAATATATATATATATATATATATATATATATACATACATATATATATATATATATTAGATTCTCTGCTAATGTTTCACCCAATTTGATATAAACTCCCTTCTTTTAGGCAAATTATTTAAGAAAAATATGATAATGAAAAAATCCGAAAGTAATGATTTTTTTAGCTTATATATCCTATTTGCTCTTTCGATATCTAAGAAGGTAGCCGATTTATACTTATTTCTCACGGGATTGTTATATAAGTTTCTTACGTGTTCAGAACAATGACGATTTGCTTATTAATTTAAATATATACTTTTAGCATTAGCCTTTTGCCTGAAAAGTATGTTCCGGCATTAATTGAAAGGTTTACAATCTAACCATTTTATTATAGAGATGTAAACTTCCGATGCACATCCCGTGCATCTAAAGTCACTCATCGCATCATGTCGCCCATATGTTATTCATTATTTGCACAACGGACAAATATTCTCCTGGGTTTGAACAGTTTAAATTGTTAAATTGTAGCACTTTTACATTCTTATTTCGGGATAACTAACTTTATTGCAGAAATACGCTAAATTGGAGCTTATTGAATTTTTGTTAGAAAATATCAGTAGTATATTATCAGTGCTAGTCAAAAGGGAGAAATTATAAATAAAATAGACAGAGAGAGATAATTAGCACGATAATGAATAGTCCTAATATTCCTGCGGCTGATTATTTTAAACAGCAATATTTTTAGTTGTTGTAAATTAGGACGAGTGCTACAAATAAAAATCACAATTAACAAAAAGATGTTAAAAAGATAATGATAAAGTTATGCTCTTAAAACGAGCAAAATTAAATAAAATTTTTGTATCACTAGGACAATCTCATTTGCTAAAATCCATTATAAAGTCACAATATCAGTAAAATATTTAAATAAGTATATTTAAATATACTTCGCAGATCTTGAAAATTAAGGTCCTATATATCACTTAAAATTTTTTATTGAACAATTTAATTTGATCTGCTTGTATGTATTACGGTAAGCAATTTCTGTTTAAAGATAATAATATTATAAACTTTTTTTTTTTTTTGTTAAAAAGACTTCGATTAGAAAATTTTCAGAAATCGTTGGCCCACCCAGTATTACTAAGCAATCGTAGAAAAAAAAAAACTGTGTATAAAAAGAGGGAGGAAAATAACCGGGTAGCAACTTTCTTGCCAAACAGATAACGCTACTTGATGAACATCATTGAAAATGAAATATTTTAAAGATTTTTATTTTTGTTGTTGTTTGTGCTGAATTTCTAAAAAAATACAGAGCCAATTTTAATGAAATTTAAATGAGAAAAATTTGAGAGAATCCTCTTTCAATTAAAAAAAAAATAGCACACGGTTGCGTAGTTTCGAAGTAATCCGTGAACTTACATAAAAAAAATATACATACGCGTTGAATTTAGAACCTCCTCCTGTTTTTGAAGTCGGTTAAAAAGTATCATAACACAATATTGCTGCAAAACCAATTAACGAACATTAAAATTTGGAAAAAAATATCTCGACAGAATTTGTACACAATATGTCAACTTGTACGAGTACCAAAATTTGTAAATACTAGCCGCCAATGGCGACCAGTTTGGTCTCCCTTAAAATTTATGTTTGGGAAAGCATGCTAAGCATTGTATCATGGTATTTTTATTCATAATTTAATTTACTTGGACTCCCTTAAGTATAATTAATATAATCTCTTAAGCTAATTAGCTTTTGTTGCATTAAAATATCTCAATTTGTTGCTTTTCTGTAAGCAAGCAAACCCTATTGGTTTACAATGGAAGTCTATGGAAATCTGGCGAAATATTAGAGATATCGCCAATTTGGCATCACTTTTGGCGACTAATTTTGGTCGCTAAATTTGGCGATATATAGCCAAGTTGGCGACAAACTTGGAGGCATTTGGTGACAGAACAGGGTCCCCCCTATGGTAATTCCCCTTATAGGTATGGAGATGCATTAAATGCTGTTCAATAACCTCTGAGATGCGTTTCATTCGAGCGCTGCCATTAAACAATTAACAAATAATCGCGATTTCTGTGCCACGTACGATAGCGTTATATATACAGGGTGATTCAGCTCGTCGGTGACAAACTTTAAGGATCGATAGAGCACACCTAGACGAACATTTTTGAATAGGGAATGTAGGGTCCCTGACGCGATGGTAAGGCGCTAGGCGCTTTCGAAAATTTGGGTGCCGAAATTCGAAACGTCATAAAAACTAGGGAAATGGTTAGATTTTCTTGCTTGTTGCGTCGAAATGATTCTGTTTGTTTAGACTTTCTTCAGTACCAATTTGATAAGCGTATCTCTTAAAACATGGATAGGGGGCGCTGCAGACTTTGGAGAGCTAGACAACAACTTTAAGCCCGTTATTTTGATAATTTAACACATGCTCGCCAAAGTTTATACTCTAACTTAAAGTTTGAACCCAAAAGTAGAGCCCTGCAAAAAGCGTAAGAGCCGGAATAAAATGTCAAAGTACAGGGTGGTCGAAACTCGAAGGCTCCTAAGAGATAAACAAACAGATTTCTTGACTTATGGCATGCATTTTCATGATTCTGTTTGCTGGGGCTCTCTGAAACTCAGTTGAACGGTACAAAAAGAAACATCGATAGGGGGCGCTTTGGGCAAAAAACATAATTCGTTGACATTTCGGACGCTAACTGGAAACGGGGCGCTACGATCAGTTAGTAATAATGAAAACACATTTTCTACCTCTGCTCAACACTTCTGAATAAATTTAGACCAAAAACATCAATGATACTGGAAATTTATTTACAAAAAATAACACTACAGAAGATGCTCGAAATTTCGACCTTGGGCCATGATGCAGGCTTCGCACCTCCGTCGCATTGAGGAGTGTGTGTTTCCAACAATGCCAGGAGTATCTCTGATCTGCCCTGCAGCTGCCACAATGCGCGCCACAAGTTCTTCAGCACTGCTGACAGGTGTATGGTATACCTCGGCCTTCAGGTAACCCCAAAGGAAGAAATCCAAGCAGGTGAGGTCTGGTGATCGGGCAGGCCAGTGAACTGGACCCCCACGCCCGATCCACCGCTGGCCATACCTTGCGTTTAGATGGAGACGCACGTCGTTCGTGTAATGGGCCGGAGCTCCATCGTGCTGGAACCACATCTGGCGACGCGAACCTTCGGGTACGTGCGCCTCATCCAGAAGCTGCGGCAGCACTTGATCCAGGAAAATCAGGTAATTTCCACCTGTCAGCCGTTCAGGTAACAAATAAGGGCCAATGAGGCAATCCCCCAGAATGCCGGCCCACACATTTACTGAGAAACGCTCCTGGGCTGCTCGGCTTCTGGTTTCATGTGGATTTTCATCACACCACACATGACTGTTGTGGGCGTTCCACATTCCCTCCCGGCTGAAGGTGGACTCGTCCGTAAACAAAATGCTGTTTACAAAACGGGGATCCCTGGATCTCATCGCCAAGTACCATCTTGAGAATTCCACTCGAGGGCCAAAATCCTGCTCTCTGAGCAACTGCACCCGCTGGATGTGGTAGGGGTGCAGATTCCGGGAACGTAAGATGCGCCACGCAGTTGCTTGCGAAATGCCAACATGTCTGGCGATATCTCTCGTGCTAAGACCTGGGTTGTCCTCAACCAGGTTAAGCACAGCCTCTTCGTTGTCGGGGGTGCTCACTGATCGCTCCCGTTCAGGCCTGCCTCCGTCGAAAGATCCCGTTGTGGACAACCTCTGGTGTACTCGAGCGAAGAAGGCATGGCAGGGGATTTGCCTGTTGGGGTAACGCTCGGCGTACAACCGCTGAGCGGCTCGTCCATTACAACCAGCAGCGCCATACGCCAAATGCATGTCAGCCAATTCAGAGTTTGTGTACCGTTCCATCCTACTACCGATCTGCAGACAAGTAACCCGAAGCTTAAGTAGGTACCGCACGTTCAAAAGACGTGTCTGCGCATACAACTACGTCATCTCGCGTTGTCGTCTCCGCATTACGTATCTTTTGCATATCGATATAGTACGATATCTTTTGCATAAATCAGCAAAAAGCACCTTATGTAAATTTTATTGCGCGCATTGTGCATGATTGAAACCAGCTGTGTTTGTTAAAAAAACAAACAAACTGCAGTTTTAATAGCTTCTTATGATAAGTAAATTACTCTCTTGTTTTGTTTCTAACTGATCGTAGCGCCCCGTTTCCAGTTAGCGTCCGAAATGTCAACGAATTATGTTTTTTGCCCAAAGCGCCCCCTATCGATGTTTCTTTTTGTACCGTTCAACTGAGTTTCAGAGAGCCCCAGCAAACAGAATCATGAAAATGCATGCCATAAGTCAAGAAATCTGTTTGTTTATCTCCTAGGAGCCTTCGAGTTTCGACCACCCTGTACTTTGACATTTTATTCCGGCTCTTACGCTTTTTGCAGGGCTCTACTTTTGGGTTCAAACTTTAAGTTAGAGTATAAACTTTGGCGAGCATGTGTTAAATTATCAAAATAACGGGCTTAAAGTTGTTGTCTAGCTCTCCAAAGTCTGCAGCGCCCCCTATCCATGTTTTAAGAGATACGCTTATCAAATTGGTACTGAAGAAAGTCTAAACAAACAGAATCATTTCGACGCAACAAGCAAGAAAATCTAACCATTTCCCTAGTTTTTATGACGTTTCGAATTTCGGCACCCAAATTTTCGAAAGCGCCTAGCGCCTTACCATCGCGTCAGGGACCCTACATTCCCTATTCAAAAATGTTCGTCTAGGTGTGCTCTATCGATCCTTAAAGTTTGTCACCGACGAGCTGAATCACCCTGTATATAGATTTTAGGTAGCTTTTGCCGGCTATATATACACGGTAAAAAAAAAAAACCGTCAATATACATAAAGTTTTCCGTAAAATTTTACGGAATAGTTTCGTTTTTCTAAGAAAACAGTACAATTTCCGTAATTGATATTATGAGATTATAAATCCGTATAAATTCAGTAAGTCTTCCGTAAATTTTACGGAATGTTTTTGTATCGCTTTCAAAACAGTAGAAATTCCGTAAATGATGTTCAGAAATAACTGACATGTTTGGAAAGTGAAGGAATTAATTGTTGTATGCAAGGACGGATCCAGCCCTTAATTTAGAGGGGGGGGGGAAATTATGCCTCTTTTTTTTTGGGGGGGGGGAGCACATCATTTCATGATCAATTTTTGTATTGAAGGCTATTCCCAAATTAAAACTGACGATTTTTCTGATACTTTCGCGAATTCATTTTCATTCATAAATACAAAAAATTTGCATTAGTATTCGTAAATATATATATTTCATTCAGATACCAAGAAATCGAAGCATTTACCATTTTCTTATAAATGCGAAGAATGATTCATAAATGTTGTCAAGTTAGCATTTTAAGCCAATTTTTAGGACTTGAGAGCCATAGAAATGTCGTCATGAAGGAGGAATTAGCATTCGCGGCCGTAAATTTTGTTTAAAATGCCAAATTTTATGGAATTTTTGGAAAGATTCTTTGCTTTTATTGAAAAATGGAAAACACTTTTTGATCACATAGTTTCCGAATAAGTGCACTTGCAAATTTCTTGAGATTAAATATATTTTCACGGATGTATCAGAAATTACCTAATTTTGATTTGAGTAGAGCTTTAAAGAGCCAGAGAGATTCAGATTGTTGAACGGGGATGGAGGGGGGGGGGGGGGGGGATTGAAAGAATTTAAGATATATTTCATTTTTAAAATAGTATTTAGCATTTTTCTGTTCTTCAGTGGGGTGGGGGGAGGGGTCATGACCCTGGGATCCACCACTGGTTGTATGTACTTGTCTTACTGTGATATTATTTTCAATGAAACTACAATATTGGCTAAATGTGGCTCTATATTGAAAATATATCCAATGCTTTCCCAAAGTGTCGGTTTTACGTGGGTTTTCAAGTAAAACCGCTAAAAGTTTTGGCGCAATCTATGCATGTACATTTAAACTACATTGTATTTTAACACTGTTTTATTTTTATTTCTTTTTAAATAAAAAGTTTTAAAATTGTTTTTAAAAAATTTTTAAAGATATTTAAAAAAAATAATCTGATATTTAAATGAATTTTATTAATTCGTTTTAAGTTTCAGACAGTTGAGAAGGTAATATTACAGTTTATTTTTCATAATGATTTTAAAATAACACTTATTATTATTTTTTTTTAAATGAAAAACTCTATTTTTAATTTTAATATTAGGTAGCTTTCATTACAAAAAGCTACCTATTGCAGCCGTTCGGAGGAAAGCAATTTCAAAAAATTTTGGTATATTTTCATCGATCATGACCCCCAGACCCCGAAACCACTCTCCGTTCAAAAGTTGATATATATATATATATATATATATATATATATATATATATATCCATATATATATATATATATCTGACATTTGTCATACTGTAACTCTCGAATTTATGAACCGATTTGGATGTAATTCGGTATGTACATAGTACATACCAATGTCTAGACCGAGTTCGTTGGCCAGCTTCATCCGCCATTTTGTTTCAAAATGGCGGCCATTTAAAATTTTCTTAAAAATTTTAAATTTGAAATGTGGTACCAAAGAATTGAAAATGGAAAAATATTTTTTTCTTATGTATTTGACCTTTATACAAAGATTCCGGAGCAGTTTTTGTTTCGTCTATATCTTAAAAAATGGCTGAGTTATAGCATTTTGAATTTCTAGCGTGGTTGACATTTTGAAACGTCCTGAAATTTGTCACGCGATAAAACGCGTATTTATGAACCGATTTGGATGTAACTTCGTTTGTACATAGTACATACCAATGTCTCGACCGAGTTCGTTGGCCAGCTTCATCCGCCATCTTGTTTAAAAATGGCAGCCATTTAAATTTTTAAGAAAAATTTAAATTTGAAATGTGGTACCAAAAAATCGAAAATTGAAATTTTTTTTTTTATATGTATTTGACCTTGATACAAAGATTCGGGAGCAGCTTTTGTTTCGTCTATATCTCAAAAAATGGCTGAGTTATAGCATTTTGAATTTCTAGCGTGGCTGACATTTTGAATCGTCCTGATATTTGTCACGTGATAACAGGCGTATTTATGAACCGATTTGGATGTACTTTGGTGTGTACATAGTACATACAAATATCTCGACCGAGTTCGTTGGTCAGCTTCATCCGCCATCTTGTTTCAAAATGGCGGCCATTTAAAAAATCTTTAAAAATTTAAAATTTAAAATGAGATACCAAAATATTAGAAAATGAAAAAGATTTTTTTGTATGTGTTTGATCTTAATACAAAGATTCCGAAACAGTTTTCGTTTCGTCTATATCTAAAAAAATGGCTGAGTTATAGCGTTTTGAATTTCTATTGTGGCTGACATTTTAAACGACCTGATTTTTGTCACGCTATAACAAGCGTATTTATGAACCGATTTGGATGTTACTTGGTCTGTACATAGGACATACCAATGTCTCGACCGAGTTCGTTGGCCAGCTTTATTCGCCATCTTGTTTCAAAAGGGTTGCAATTTAAAAAAAATTAAATTTAAAATTTAAAATGAGGTATTAAAAAATTGGAAAATGAAAAAATTTTTTTATGTGTTTGGCCTTGATACAAAGATTCCGGAGCAGATTTTGTTTCTGAAAATTTGTTCTTTTGTTTATATCTTAAAAAATGGTTGAATTATAGCACTTTGAATTTCTAGTATGGCTAACATTTTGAAACGATCTTGTATTTGTCACGCTATAACACACGTATTCGCCTATTTCCATGTGAGAAAGCATGTGGATAGTATACATCAACATCTCAGCCAAATATAAGTTACTTTAAATAAAAGCAGCTTGGATAAAGCTGACTAATTTCGTGAAATTCTCATTAATAATGATTTAGTATTGATAAAAATTAGTATTGAATCTCCTATTTTCGGGTTCCACTAAATTGAGCTTCGTGTGTTTGAATAATATAAGTTGGCTTTTTAAAAATAAGGTATTTGAAAGCTACCTCTTCCTCCCGGCACTGGCCGGAAGGACTTTTTTTTAATCTATTCACTTTAACGGATTTGCACATAAAACTTAAAACATATCTGAAATATAATAACGAAATTATAGATGTATATACAAATCAATGCAAAAACCCTTGACGGGTTAAAAGTTTCTGACGCAGCACTTTATCTTATGCTCTAAGAATTTTAAATATGAAACTTAAAAATACTGATATAAAATTTTGAGTGACGTTATGCTATTTCTTAAAAAATATATTTGTATTTATTTCATCATTTTATTTTTGTTTTATTTATAATCGCATGTGCAAAAGTTATGTTCAACATGAAAAGCTGCATAAAATTTTATTCGCTGTTGCTTTATCATTTACATCTCTCATAAATTCAAAATATGAGTTTTAAAAGATATGATATAAAATTTAAGTGACGCCTTGATGTGACTTTAAAAGGTTTGTTTTAAAATTCAATTTAAATTATTTTTGACTTGGTTAAAATATTTTTTTTACATCTACACAATACTTTTAATTTTCCAATTCACTGTTAAATATATCACTTTCATTGAATCTATACTATGCATTGAAATGTATTTATTTCAATAAATTGATTTATCTTTTGTGTCACGCTATTCAAAATTGTGAGTAAGATTTATGTAAATGGTTTATTTGCATCAAACTATCATGGTGTCGTATGACATGGAGGTGAAAGGGTTAAAAATATGGTTTTGAACTCTATGAATATTTTTAAGAAGTATATAAACTATATACGCTTCTGGGCTGCTTTGATCCAAGAAGCTCAAATAAAGTGTCAAAAGTGGGTTTTACCATTATAAAAATGACATTTGGTGCAATTTTTAATACGTAGACGATTATTTGTAACAAGTAGAACCATATATAATTATCAAGAATTTTATATAAATTAAAATGTCACTTTTGTTTTATTGTTTTATAGTTATAGTTATAGCCATCGTTCAAATTTTTTTATTATCGTTTGCGCGTTCCACATCAAAACGAAAAGTAAATCTGTAAACGACACGTAGTAGTTTAGTAGCTAAGCAGTGAAAATTAGTATATATTTTTAAGTATATCATTTTTAAATTCCATGATTGTTGCTAGAAAATTCACGTCATACATTGCATTTTATGTAAGACAATAAAAAATAAGAGAGTAAGTTAATATTAAACTATAATTTTCAAACGGCTTACTAAATGCATACGATTCAATCGAATATCTTGCATACTCTGAAAAGGAAAAATCTCAAACCCCTTCATTTAATGCAAAAATGCATAACTTATTTACTTTATTGAAACAACCTCTTTAAATCTATTTCTGCTTAAAGTCCTGGCGTATGACCATAAATACATGAAATAAACACTAAAGTAAGATCAAAATCAACTTATTGCAAATATGACACTCTTTAGCCCTTTTACCAAGAGAATGTTTACTCATTCCGACAGGTATTATCTCTTCAGCAAACTCTGCCAAAGTAAGTTATACCAAACGTACACTGAACTATGATAAACGAAGAGCAAAGCAGAATATTTTAATGAAATACTTTTCTTGATTTTATATCTAAACAAGTTATTAGTATGTGATTTTTGTATAATTTATTTAAAGAAAAATAAATAATCTCATGTTAGCAGTGAAAATAATCTAAGCGAACGAAACTAATTTCGTTATATCACAAATTTGAATACCGCATACAGTGCTGGAAAAAAGTTTAAGACCACATGCTAATTTTAATGTTTAAAATAAAATCCCAAAAAGTGTTATATATCTTGAATTTAGACACATATCTGATAGAAAGTTAATTCAATTGTAAATGTAAAAAAGTTTTTTTAAGTACAAGTGTTAAAATCTTTTGTAATAGTAACAAATGAAAATAAGTTTAGGACCAGTAGGTTCATTTAAATCTAGCATAATAAGATGACGTTATGACTATATTATTTTATGAGGGACTGATCTGTGTTGATGCTTATAGGTTAGTAGTCGCGAGATTTGAGGTTTTGGAATATAAAACTGCTGCTTTGAGCATGAGTCGAGGAGAAATCCTTGACTACAGAAGAAAAGGTTAAAATCTGGGCTTTTTCGGATTGCAAGCTGAGTGAAAGGCAAACTACCGTAAAAATAAATAAATTTAAAACTATTATGCACAATTTTATTTATGAATCAATGAATTATGGAAGCAATAAAAGAAGCGGACGACCATGAAAACTCTCCGCCCGGTGTAAACGGAACATTTTTAGAATGCCGGTTCAAGTCCCTAATTTTGTATTATAAAATCTGTTCTAGAAATCTCAGTAACTTCCAGAACTGTTAGAAATATGTTAAAAACTGCCGAATGGTTGAAATATGCTAAATTCAAAGGTAACCCAAAACCAGAAAAGCATAACATTTATGCAAAACTAAAATTCGCTTCTTTCAATGTCTTAAAATTCCATCTATGGTGAAAATTGGTTTTTACCAATGAAAAAAAAAATCAACCTCGATGAACCAGATGGTTTAAGATTTTACTGACATGATTTACGAAGAGAGCCATATCTGCTTTCAAGACGCCTACAAGATGGTGGCTCAGTGGTGATTTCTGCAGACTTTAACTCAAAAGTAAAAACAAGTTCTGTTTTCACTAAGACGAAGATTAACTCCTTTGACCATCAAGATATACTTTGTAATTATTTTGTTCTACTTAAAGATGAACTTATGGATCAGAGTTTGGTGCTGCTTTAAGATAACACTTCTATTCACAGGCCAATTTCAGATTAGTTATCTGCAAACAGCATTAAAACTTTGGACTTTTTAATTAAAACTACTAGCCTTAATTCCATAGATAAGTTGTGAAGAATCCTGGTTCGTCAAATTTATGCCAAAAGAAAGTAGTTTGCTTCAATTTTTGAATTGAAAGCAGCCATTTGGAAACATGGGACCAAATACCCTTTTCCACATGCAAAAACCTGGTCAAATTCTTTCCAATTCGTCTTTTGGATATCATCCATGTTAAGGCGGAGCAAACAAAGTACTAAAAATTAATGCACAGAGCTTTTACATGCATAAATTAAATATTAAATATACAGGTCGTAAACATTTTTCCACCAAATTGTGTTATGTAGAAATTCATTTTTGCTTTTTTTCAAAGCATATTGTTGCAATTTAAAACAAATAAAAAAATTGCTTACCTTTATGCGTATACTTTTGTAATGATATTAGTTCTTCATTAAAGTTAGAGCTTTACTGTTTTTATTTGTGGCCCTAAACTTTTTTCCACCACTGTATAAGGAAATCTTTAAAATTTCTACATATATATATATATATTGAAAAGAAATAATCACAATTTTCGAAAAGAATAAAATTAAATGAAAATTAATGTCTTTGTATATTCCCTTTCATAAAAAAATCCCTGCCGGCCCGGCCCACAGGCGGAGGTAGATTTCGAAATTCAGTATACTAATTTCACAAACAAAAACCAAATCATGATTAGAGATAAACCCACTTTAACAATTTTATCTGGCCGCTTTTGACGAGTTTTTATTTCATTTTTATATAATAACTGGTTTTATCAGAATCATGTTAGGGCGGTATTCAAAAAAATACTTTTCCATGCTCAACAACTCGAAATTTTCTGGCATAACTCCAGATTCATTTTTAATAGGAAAAATATGAAACTTTTTGACGTGATTTTTGAAGATATTTATAAGCGACCTGTGTTTTTAATTTTTGTTCAATTAATTAAAACTTGATATATAAACAATTATTTTCTCAGTAAGATAATATTTTTCGTTTCTAACACAATCGCTTCGGGAAATTCCGTTCAAAATGCCCACTTTGACATCATTTTTTGAAATATATCCTGCCTCTGTCAAAAAATCGATCATTATGGTACATTATATAGTTTCTGAATAAGCGAATCCACCAAATGGATGCGTTTGAGAGCAAAAATGAATTTAAAAATGAGTCAGAAAATAAGCAGTTTGTATTTGAATACTCCCTTAATACAATGATTTTTCCAACACAATCCGCTTCGGGAAATTCGGTTCAAAAGACCCACTTTGACAGCATGTTTTAAAATATACTCCACCTATATCAAAAAATTGACCATTACGGTACATTATATAGTTTCTGAGTAAGAAAAGGTACCAACTGGTAGTCTTTGAGAGCAAAAATGAGTTAAAAATGATTCAGAAAATAAGCAGTTTGGATTTAAATACACCCTTACTAAGATGATTTTTTTTCTTCAACCGCTATGTATTTTTAATTTGTTTTTGCTGTAAGAATTGGTCCTATCCAAAACTGGTCTATATAGATATTGTAGACAACATTAAGAAGATATATGATAAATTCATGGGGATTTTATATCTTTTGAATTGACGGAGTTATGGTTTTTTTTTCTTCTTCAAACGCCCTTTTTGTTTTCGTTTTTAATTTTTTTTTTTTTTGCGGTACGAATTGGTCCTATCAAAAACTTGTGAATATAAAAGTTGTAGATAATGTTAAGGAGATTCATGATAAAATTAATTGGATTTGATATCTTGAGAATTGACGAAGTTATGAATTTTTTTTCCCAAAACCCTATTTTTTGCGCCCCTTGAGCCCATTTATAACTTTATCAAAAATCTGTGATACATAAATTTTTGGCACTATTTTTAGAAGTAATAAAAACTTTATTTGATATGTACAAAAATTAAGAAGTTATGGGGGTTTTCGTTTTCCACAAAACCCTTCAATATTTCCATTCCCTTGGTCCGATTTTGCCCATTAACGAACTTGACCGAGATTTTATGCCCCTTGATTTTATGCAAAGGGAAGTTTGCAATATTTCCATTCCCTTGGTCCGATTTTGCCCATTAATGAACTTGACCGAGATTTTATGCCCCTTGATTTTATGCAAAGGGAAGTTTGGAAGAGATTGGTGCAGAATTGTGGAAGTTATCGTGTCCAGAAGAAAATGATATATATACTTAGATAGATACATACATACATAGATAGACAGATAGATACATAAAGTTTTTTACTGAGGGTGGTTTTGGGTTCTAGGGGTCATGATCGGTGTAGATCTGCAAAACATTTTCAGAAATTCCAACATAGGAACGACGCCAATAGGTAGTATTTCATACGAAGTCTACCTAAAAACGATACAATCGACATTATTCATGAATAGCTCATAGTAGAATTGCAACGTATGTGTAATTACATTCTAAATAACTCTTTTCAGACTACTAATATTTTTTTAGTGTAATCGTTCCTTTATAAATTTATTTTCATATCAGCTTTAAATTTTCTAATAGTAATAACCCAAATTCTTACTGTAAAACAACTTGACCTATTTCATTTACCCCAAAATACAAAATTTCGTACAACTATTAAAATAAGTAAAGGCGATATAAAACGTCAGGCGATCATCAATAAATTTGGAAAGAATAAACTAAGAACTGAAAGTAAAAATTCCTCAGGATTATTTCCCCCGGGTTTTAACTTTCTTCTGTATCCTGAAAACTATTAATAAGAATGAGTTTAAGAACATGTGTTTCCGAATGATTAATTTTATGTTAAATTGAAAACTGTCACACAATTAAAAAAAATGAATTTGTTAATGATTTTCCTAATAATATTTTTCTTAAAAACCCCTAAATATTGCCTAAATTTTCATTTTCCCGTACACTGTAAGAGCTAGAACAGTTTGCTTGTTCCGTCACTCAAAGATTTTGGATACCACTAACTTTTAAAACTAATCTTCGCTTTAAGGACAGAAAATCTTCGATTAAATTCGACCGAAGATTAATATTCGGAGAAAAGTTATTTTGCGCATAACAGCACAAGGCGCTGGAAACAGCCGAATTATTCAGTACCTTACAGCAGAAGAAGTCGCGTTGTGCGTCGTCACGATTCATTGCATTAACATTTTTTAATCCACATTTACAAAAGTAGCAATGATATGTGACCGTACCTTTAGTTGTTTCCAATATTTGTAAGTATAATAAGGTAAGAAACCCGTTACTACAATTTAAAACTCCATTTAAGATTTTAACATACTCTGTAACGTTATATCAATCAAATTCTATCACTATCTACACTTCTAAACTATTAAAATCAGGCACAATGGTTTACTGAAAATCGGTTCTCATTAAATGATATTTTTTTCGAATTTTTCACCAAGTTATTATTGTGAAGTAAGTACGTAGGTCGTCGCATTTGAACCAACAACGTCTATACTGTATAAAAAAAAAATACAGTGATATGTGGTGATAGGGTTACAATGTCATGTTACATGTATACATTAATCTAAAAACTCAACGAAAACGCGTTCGACCTATCAGCAAAAATTATATTTTGCTAGACACTTACGGGAAAGAAAAAAGTTGGGAAATCACGTGTAATACAGTTGACATGAGCGTAATCTTTTTCTCGGAAACTACTGAAGATATTTCAATACCTTTTTTATAGTCTTGGCAGTAGCTAAACTATAAAGCCATTGTTCGACAAAAAATAAAAATTACCATAGGTATGCGATTTCTAAAACAAAAATAATTTACTTGTATATACAGCTGGCAATCTATGACTACTGTAGTGATTTTAATACACTTTAAAAAACAGTTTTGGCAGTAGCTAAACTATGAACTAGTCATTCAAAAAATGCAGTAGCTACGTAATTTCACAAACAAAACAAATATTTTTTATCTTATTTAATTACCATAACTAAGGTACTTCTACGAAATAAGGCCATCAGCTTGTATTTGTAAGGAACAGCGCCGGGCCGACAAACGACTGCATATACTGACAGTTTGTCTGTCTTTGACATGCGCGGATAGTTTCAAGTACAACCGATGCCGTCTTCGTAATCGTTTTTGGATCACTGAATCTTTCGATACGTCGTTGTTAAAAGCAGTAATCAAACTTTCATGTGGAATCAGCGTAATTTAATGAATGAATTTTACAACATTTCCATGATGTTCAAGATATTTTAACGATCTTTTAGAATGCATATTGAAATATTCCGTATAATTATGTCTCTGTTTCGAAGTAAAATATGTGAAAATAGAAATCCCCCAATAAAGACATACAGTATAAGGCATAGTCTTATTAAGGGACACTTCATTTTCATCGTATATTATCATTATCAAATTAAAAATTTTATGTGTCAACATTTGTAGAAAACTGGAATCTCTCAAAGCGGCGATAAAGAGAGAGCAATAGTGTGAAGGGCAGATGGAATCACTGGTTTCGCTGTCCGAAATCATATGCTCGTAAATAGAACAGCCACAGAACTCTTTATTTTGTCTCCTATTTTGTTGTAATACCTGCAAAATATCTGTTAATTAGATAGTTAAATCACGTATTTAGAAAATTATGGCTTTATTTTTAAAAAAATACTCCTAATAAATCCTCTTTAAAGTGTATTTTGTTTTGAACTTTCTTGGCCATAATTAAACAACGACAAGAGTATGCATGATTTAATATTGTAAAAATATGCATAAATATTACATCTAACATTCTAATATAACACAATTTATTGTGATCGGAAATCTTAACGTGGAATTATTTGGTACTGGTACCTTATTGCATTTTTTAACTTTATTTTTTGCAGAGTGATCAGATTAAAATTTAGCTACTGCCAAAACTTTATTTAAAAATGCATTGAAATCGCTTCAGTTGTTCGTGAAAAATATGTACACCAATGTCAACTGCTTTACATGCATTTTTTAACTGTTATTGGTCTTTAAGAAGTCGCACTGTGAATCAACTGGATGCAGATTCAAGAGAGTGTGTATTATCATACACTAGAGATGTAATCAGTTTTGTGATTTAATCGAATGATCTATTAATAAAATTTTTGTTAAAATGGAACTTATCACTTCATATATTACTGCTGATTTGTACTACTTACTTTTGATGAGGCGTTGAGAACCAAATTGGTCTACACCATATTTTGGGAGAAAATGAGTTTGAAGTGTCAAAGCATGTATGTCATGCCATCTATTGACTGTATAATGGATTTTATTAATTTAGAAACTGTTCAAGTGATACAAGCAGTTTAACAGATGGTCCATTTGGATTAACTTGGATATCAAGTTGCTAGTGCAAGAGTGGATCAAGTGGCTTGATCCACTCTGGTACTGTCAGTTTTACTACCAAATACTAGGAACTTGGGGCGAAACCATGGCTTGGTCCATTCGGGTTTTTTGAAAACTATTGCTTATGAAAAAAAAAACACTGTTAAATAAAACACAATTTTATTTATTTTATTGAACTATGTGGTTTTTTTAAAATAAAACCCAATAATGTAAATATGATTTTTTATAAGTTGGAGAGAAAATAACGATAATGATAATAATAAAAATAACAGAGGTAAAATATTTTTTAGCTTATCTGGCACTGCCAATTTAATCACTATATGCTTGCTGAAAAAACTTGGCCTCCTCTTCCACTGGCAGGCCTTAATTTTTTTAAATTTAAAACCATATAATAGCAGGCCCCTTTTTGTAATAGGCTTTGAAGGGGGGAAAATTGGCCTCGAAATTTTTTTCCAATATGTGCACTGATGTTGCCCGATGCTACTCGGTTCGTCTGCTTCTCCCAATCATCTACTAGTTCATTAAGAGTTAACCAGTGATTTTCGTTTTATTTAAAAAGAAGTAATAATTTACTACAAGCAAATTTTTGTGCCACAAGACAGGCATCAGGTCACTGCTTCTGGGGAAAAAATGCTTTGAAGTGATCCAGATTATATCGGTGGATTTCATTTCTATGTCAGAATTACTAAGATCACTTGTTAAAAAATGAAAAGGAAACATGGAAGGGGATAAAGCGCAGGGCTGAAAATTTTATATCTACTCTACGGAAAGGAGAACTCGTTTGCAGTGCCTTAGAGATATGGACACGCAAAAGTACATGTTTATGAAAATTAGATCTAAGGAAAAGACAATTACAGTTAAAATTAATAAGCATGACGCGTCCAATGCCTCTTCTCTATCCACAAGGCTCTCGAATTACAGAAAATAATAAAAAGGAACTTCTATCTCTATTGGATTACATCTCCCCCTTGTACCACAACTTCTATAAAACATTAAAAACGACGTCAGACGAAGAAGATACAATATTAATTTTTAAGATGCGACAATTGCAAACTTTGAGCAGAGGACGGTACGCTAAAGGCTACCGAAACTAGTCTGCTCAAAGTTTGCATATTCTGGCCTTTTTAACATTGTTTTTAAATTTATAAGACACAATATCCTTAACGTTTGAAGAAAACGAAGAACCTGAAAAATAATATTTTACCTTATTATTATTATTATTATTATTATTATTATTATTATTATTATTATCGCCATCATCATTATTTTTTACTTTCATTATTTTTCTCCAAATCATAAAAAAAATCATATTTACATTACCTGGATTTTATGATCGGCAATATGTACCTGTGCGGTGTCCTGGGTAAACTAGACCCACCTAGTGCATGTGCATAAGGGATCAGAGAACCTGGGACCGGAAGTTGGTACGCCAAGTTTTACCGGTGTTTTATTAAAAAAAAAACATACACACACACATATGATTGTTCAATAAAAATAAATAAATATGTATTTTATTTAACAATTGTTTTAGTCATAAGCCATAGTTTTCGAAAGACCAGAAAGGATCAAGCCACATTTTCTCCAAAAAATCCTATTATTTGGTACTAAAACTAATATCGTTTTAAAATCTGTCTCTTCCTGAACTTAAAAAGGTAGAAATGTAAGAATACACTTCCGAAACTGGCCTTGTTTGGTTAAAATTTATACAATTTTGGAAAGTATTTTTCTCAAAATCACAGCTGGCGAGGTTGGTCCACTCTGGTTCTGAACGCCTCATAAAATATTACAGAATGCGAGGTAGGTCTTTACAAAAAGGCGATATTTACGAGTAAGTCAAGTCCAAGTTCTGGCCAGGGATGTAGCTGTGTACACTTTGTAATTTATAAAGAAACTCCGTATGTCCTCTTTTTCTGAAGTAAAGCTACGTAAGAAATTTGCTATTCAGAAAGCAAATATATATATATATTTAGCAAAATTCTGTAGGTAAAAAAGAATGGGTTCGCAAAAGCTCTTAGGAAAACACCAAGAAAATTGGAATTTTGATCCTATTTACAATATATTTTAAGTTTTAATGAATAGTTATGAACTTTCTTTATGATTTTCTTAGTAATTTAATTTTCTCATGGTATTGTTTTCATAACATTTAAGAGGCCACTTCAGTCACGGCATAAAAGCAAAACGCTAATGTAAAGTGTATGGGGCGTTATTTTCAAATTTCTCGCTTTGATTTTAATATTTTTGGATGATTTGTTTTTGCATAGGATAGCTAAGGACGATCTACAACCGGGCTAGTTTTTACTTTTTCGATTTTGGTTATAGTTTTTTATAATATGGTAGTTTCAATTTCAGAACCGGTTCCGAAAGTAATAGTAATTTTTAAAAAATAATCTGAAACCAAAAACAAAAAAGTAAAAACTAGACCAGTTGTAAATCGTCCTCAGCTATCCTACGCAAAAAATTATTCAAAAATATCAAAATTCAAGCGAGATATTTGAAAATAACTTCAAAATAGGATTAACAATATCATCCGGGTCTTTTTGAGTGACTAGTGTAGACTCAAGACTTATTATCAGTCAAGAAATACTCCGCATCTCTCTCAAAGTGAAGCTAGCTGCCTACCCCCCCCCCCTCTTTCTGTCAAGTAGGAGGCTGCTGTTAATTACGGCGGAGTCCATTCTGTCAGTTGGCAAAATTTATAACCTCAGTGGTAGGGAGGGAGGGTTGTTTTGGACAGTGATTCTAGGACATGTAAAGACTTTTGTTTGCAGACGATATAAGAAAATAGTTTTAAATATGATTCTTCCTTCATTTAATGGATTTCATATACAATAATTTACTTTTTTAAAAGCTTCTTTCTCTTTTAATATTCAAATGTAAATATATCATTCAAATGAAAGGATATGGCAATATTATTATTATTATTTTTTTTAATATGAAAAACACTGCTAATTAGTAATAGGACAATGATTGAAAACATGTGATAGAATTCTATTTAATAAGAAAAAAATCGAATTACACGAAATTGTATATTGACCATTTAAATTAATTTTTTTTAATAAATAATTTATAATCTAATAACCTCGTTATATTTATTTTCAAAAATAATTTTTACTATGCAACTTATCTTTTATATTTTTAATATTTTAAAAGACATTTAATTCGTTACGTCAATAACAATATTGCGATCTTTAAAGTTTCATGATATTTTTTGAACATTTTAATAAAGATTGTAATCCTGTACAGTAAAGATTAAATGAATATATGAATCAGTTTTAAATGAAAGCCCTTAAAGGTAGAAAAAAGTATACTGTACATCTGTAGGTATATTATAACGTTATATCTGTTAGTATATTATATACTATATAATATAATATAGTTAGTATATTATATTATATAATATAGTTATATTTTCAAAAATAATTTTTACTATTCAACTTATCTTTTGTATTTTTTATATTTAAGAAGACATTTAATTCGTTACGTAAATAACAATATTGCGAAGCCTTAAAGTTTCATGATATTTTTTGAACACACTAAAGATTGTAATCCAGTATGGTAAAAATGAAATGAATATATGAATCAGTTTTAAATGAAAGCCCTTGAAGGTAGAAAAAAGTATACTGTACATTTGTTAGTCTGTTAAAATGATTTAATTTTCATTGTACCAGATTATCTCCTTTGTTAAAATTTGCAAAGACAACTAGCACTTGAAAACTTTAAGGATCGGCAATATATATTTTTTATTTTATAAGTTAAATATATTTTTAAATAAATATTATTTCTAAAAATACATTAAGCAAATCTCATGATCGTTTTCAATTTTACAACTTTGTAATATTAGATATAAAAATTTAATATTTTTATTGAAATTTTGTGTATTTTGCATGTTTTGTATCTTGAAGTTCTTTTGTAGAGCTTGAAGAGGATTGAGGTCAAATTTAAATTAGTTGTCTTTGTTATACACGAATGACCAATTTTGTTGCAATTGATGCTCAAACTTTTTGCGCACATTTTCAATATATTATATATTTAAAATATTTGCATATCCTTCTTCTAAATTGCTTAACATTTGTTTATTTCCAGTTATTTTTGTAGATTTGTCTTCGCTCTTTAGAAACATTTATAAAGTTGAGCTGAATCTTTCATTTTTTTTCTCAACATTACTAGATAATAAGGAGGGAATGCGTTCTTTGAATGATGAAAATAGATTTTAAAAACTTTCTGTTGGATAAATTATTAGTAAAACTTACTAACTTTGCAACATAATATATTTAAGCTATTTTTGTTTAGAATGTTTATTTGTTTAATTAATTAATTATATTATTATTATAATATTATTAATTTTATATATATTATATTATTTTTAATTTAATTTCTTATGTAGACAAAATTAATGATATGTAGTTTATTAAAATTTTACACGATGCACAAGTAATCAAATTATGAAATAGACTTTATTTACTATTATATAAAAAGAGACACAGTATAGGTTAATGTCAAAATATTGTACATTAAACATTATAAACAATTCTAAAAAGGTAACTACGTAATATGCATAATGATCAAATCCCATATTTTGCATAAAAAAGTACATTTAATCAAAAATAGCATTAAAATGTATCCCTTTACAGAAAATACCGTATCATACATATTTTGCATACATTATACCTCTATCCTATTCTATAGCTGAGATTTTAGCTGGTCTTATTGGAATTTTGTCCGAATCTCTTCTTTCTTACCTCCCCTTTCCTTACTGTATCATACATGTGGGTTTAAAGTGAATAATCTATTGCTTAATCGAAACTAATGCTCTACAAACTGTGAATAGGTATAAAAAGGTTTAATATATTCCAAATATACAGCTTAATATTCAAAATAACATCGTACAATTTGCAAGAGTTTCCCTGAGCCTTGCTTTAAAAACCACCATTGCTGAATATCTATAGAACTTCTAAAAACATAAACATTTCTTGAATTTTCTTATTATTTTATCAAACCGTTGCCACACATTTTTAGCTTTTTTCCACGCTCCTCGTGTTGTACTTTTTGTTTCATATAAGATTGCATATTCATTAAATAAACCCTTGAGTTAGTCAAGATGCGCTGTTGAGAATATTTACAATCCTACATTCGGTCATCCTGACAGTCCGGTGACCCAACGGAACGTGTTTTCAAATCTCGTCCATATGGTTAGATACTTATTCTTTGAATTTCACATTTTGAAATGGTTTCAATTTACACATATATTGTACAACGGACACTACATAAAATGACGTATCACATGACGCACAACATTTAAATCATTGGATACATGCTAACTCATTTATATTTTCTTTACGAAAATAATTATACTGACATCTGTCTTCTCTTTTCGCATCCACATCGAAAATGGAAGAATTATTAAAAATAGCAAATAAAGCCTTTGTGCAACAATATTAAAAAGCATAAAAACCAACGTTTAAAATGCACAAATAATATATGAAAAGCAGCAAACAGCTGTTTCGAATCTACTTGCGAGATTCTTCTTCGGTGCAAAAGGAACAGCGTGCTAGAAAAAGCAAGGCTGAGCAAAAGCATAGACAGAGACGCGCTGGCTTTTATACCCTATGCGGGTGGCGAAGGCGCCATAACAGCCAATGAGAGAGAAGCAGTGTAAACGACTGGGTGGACAAGTAGCGACATCTACCGGAGAAGTAGAGAAAAGAAACCAAAAAAGGGGAATTAAATTAACGCTTTCCAAATGCTTGGAAAATCTGGAGTACTAGATAAGTCATTGACTAAAGAGTGAGAATTTTTAATGATATGGTAAGCTTCCCAAAAATCAAGATCAAGGTTAGAAGAACATTTTTGGATAATGATGGCTGAGGAAAAATCGAACCTATGTTGAGAAGACCAAGAATGTTGAGCAATAGAAGAACGTTTGAGCTCCTGATTTTTAACATAACCTTCATGCTCTTTTAGACGAAATCTAAGAGCACGTTTAGTCTGACCAATATAAGAAAGACCACACTGACAAGAGATCTGGTAAATGCCTCAATTATCTAGGCGACCAACGGGGTGTTTGAGATTTGAAAAAGGGATTTTATTAACAGGAGAAAAAAATAACTTTAAAATCAAACCTTCTTAGGATTTTAGCAACTTGCTGACTGATTTTAGGAAAAAATGGTAATACAACTGAATTATTAGAGTTGGAATTAGAATGCTTTTCAGAATGGTCGGATTTCGTCAATTTCTTATAAATAGAATCGATAATATTAGAGGAATAACCACGATCGACAGCAATAGCTTTGAGGTAATTAAGTTCAGCACTAAGTAACTGAGGAGTGGAACAAATATTAGTAGCCCGAAAAACAAAAGTATTGAAAGCAGCGAATTTCTGGTTAGGGGGATGAGAAGAATACCTGTGAGGTGGGAGACTGACAGCAAAAGGTTTACGAAAGACGGTAGTCTGAAAGCCATTTTCACAACGAATAACAAGGACATCCAGGAAAGAAAGACAGTTATTGGTTTCAATTTCAGAGGTAAATTGAATGCAGGGATCAATGGAATTCATAATAGAGAAAATATGATTAATATCCGAATTCATTTCAATCAGGACATAAACATCATCAACATAACGAATATAGAACGGAAATTTTAAGATTTCAAAAAGCTTGACCTCAAAATAGTGCATATAAATATCGCATAAAATTGGACTAAGAGGATTACCCAAAGCCAAACCGTCAATCATACGGAAGAAATTACCATTGAAAACAAAAGTATTTTGCGACAAGCAAGCGCGAGTGAGAAGTATAAGTTCCTCGATTTCAAAATAAGAGAAATGGAATTCACAAAGCCTTTTCTTGAGGCAATCTAAAGCCCCCTCAACCGGAACGTTTGTAAATAATGATTTAACATCAAAAGAAACCATCATGTGACCCTGCGGCTTAAAATTATGAAGTTTTTTAACAAAATCAAAAGAATTCTTAACAGTGAAACAGTTACTGCTCAAAAGTGGGGAAAAAACAGAAACTAAATATTTGGCAAGCTTATAAGAAGCTGTACCGATACTAGAGACAATAGGTCTAAAAGAATGTCAGGTTTATGGACCTTAGGTAAAGCATAAAACCTGGCACAATGCGCAATAGACGGAATAAGGGACTTCTTAAAGTTAGCACGAATAATGGAAGAAGACTTAATGGCAGACTTAATAGAGTTAATTTCACTAGTGGAAGGGTCTTTGCGGATATCCACATACGGACCATCATTAATTAATTTATGGGTTTTTTCCAAATACGTAGATTTGTCGAGAAGAACAATCTGACCACCTTTGTCGGCCTTAGTAATAATTAAGTTTGGATCAGAACGCAAAATTTTCAGACATTGTTTAACAGGATGTTTAAGATTGGGTTTATAAATATTAGAATTGAAATCAACAGTATTGGCAATGAGATGCCTAATAGACTCTTTTTGAGAAGAAGATAGAGCGCTATGCTTAAAGGCTCTTTCAATAGGAGCAATAAGATTAGGTAAAGAAGGAATAGCAGAGACAAAAAAATTGTTATTCAATTTGAGAGCATCGAGCTGATTGTTACTTAATGGAACACTAGAAAGATTGACAACAGCATTTTGGTTAACAAGAGGCAAATTACTGCAGTTATTAGCGACAGAACTTCCACAAAGCGCATTAAATTTCTTCTTTAAAACCGAACAATGAACAGAAGAAGCTGTGAGAACTCTGCTCCATGACCTTCTGTCAATGGACTGAAAATCAGGAGTAGAATTAGCGAGGCTGATATGTAAAGAATATAACTCGCGCTCTATATGAGCAATTTTGTGGCGAGTCTCTTGAATCAAAGCTCTTAAAAGAGCTAATTTAGAACGAAATAAGACCTTCTCAATCCTATTTGAAGAAAATAAATTACAACGAATGGAAATGAATTTAGGAATAACCTTCTTACGCCTACAATCAAGTAGGAAATGTAAGTGTTCCAAAAACCTGTACTTTTTTAATCGTAAATTACAAAACCTATTGATTTGAGACATTGCGAAAAAAAAAATTGCAGAAGAATAAAGGCCTGTTAACGCCAAATACATAAAAATAGCAAATAAAGCCTTTGTGCAACAATATTAAAAAGCAGAAAAACCAACGTTTAAAATACACAAATAATATATGAAAAGCAGCAAACAGCTGTTTCGAATCTACTAGCGAGATTCTTCTTCAGTGCAAAAGGAACAGCGTGCTAGAAAAAGCAAGGCTGAGCAAAATCATAGACAGAGACGCGCTGGCTTTTATACCCTATACGGGTGGCGAAGGCGCCGAAACAGCCAATGAGAGAGAAGCAGTGGAAACGACTGGGTGGACAAGTAGCGACATCTACCGGAGAAGTAGAGAAAAGAAACCAAAAAAGGGGAATTAAATTAACGCTTTCCAAATGCTTGGAAAATCTGGAGTACTAGATAAGTCATTGACTAAAGAGTGAGAATTTTTAATGATATGGTAAGCTCCCCAAAAATCAAGATCAAGGTTAGAAGAACATTTTTGGATAATGATGGCTGAGGAAAAATCGAACCTATGTTGAGAAGACCAAGAATGTTGAGCAATAGAAGAACGTTTGAGCTCCTGATTTTTAACATAACCTTCATGCTCTTTTAGACGAAATCTAAGAGCACGTTTAGTCTGACCAATATAAGAAAGACCACACTGACAAGAGATCTGGTAAATGCCCCAATTATCTAGGCAATCAACGGGGTGTTTGAGATTTGAAAAAGGGATTTTATTAACAGGAGAAAAAATAACTTTAAAATCAAACCTTCTTAGGATTTTAGCAACTTGCTGACTGATTTTAGGAAAAAATGGTAATACAACTGAAGTATTAGAGTTGGAATTAGAATGCTTTTCAGAATGGTCGGATTTCGTCAATTTCTTATAAATAGAATCGATAATATTAGAGGAATAACCACGATCGACAGCAATAGCTTTGAGGTAATTAAGTTCAGCACTAAGTAACTGAGGAGTGGAACAAATATTAGTAGCCCGAAAAACAAAAGTATTGAAAGCAGCGAATTTCTGGTTAGGGGGATGAGAAGAATACCTGTGAGGTGGGAGACTGACAGCAAAAGGTTTACGAGAATTATTACTCTGCTTGGCTCTATTCGTGAATCTATTATATACTCTATCAAATTTAGCTTCAAGTCCTCTATAATCAAAATTATTATCAATGCTTGATGACTGTTCATGTCTTCTACAATTACTATTACTCCAACTGTATATATTTCTCGGCGGACCATTAAAATATCTTTTGATGCTTATTTTACCTTCGAATTTCGTATTGTCTCTTTTATTCGGTTCAATCTTTTTGCTTTCAAAAATTTCTTGTTTTCTTTCTATTTGCTGTACATCTAAAAAAAGTTTCTGATTTTCGTGATATCCGTGACGTTTACCAACAAAATTATTTCTCGGATAATATTTCCTTTCTTCTCGCGTGTTTTTTCGTTTATAATATTTTTTAATTTTCTTCATTTCATTTTTATTTTCATTCGCACAAGCACATAATTCGCGTTTTTCTTCTAGGTTATTCATTCGTACTATTTGTGATACCTCATTTCTTTCATTAAAATTTTTGTTACTAATTGAATATACTTTTTTCTCACGAGACCTTTCCGTTTTTCTCATTATTGAGTTTCTATTTATTTCATTGGCCACACATTTTAAATTTTCATCTGTAAGGTAAAGCTAGGAGAGATCGCGCACAAAAAGATTCGACTGGAAGGAGTAGAGTGCGCGCGCAGCGACTCCAGCTAGTTTTACAGCAGCATTAGTGCAGTGCCTACATGAATGTGCACATTGATTGTTCCAAGCGTCTTTGATAAAGCATTGATATTTAGTTTAGTTTTTCAAAAATACGTGCTCCAATTTTCATAACTGTTCGTCGGAATTTTTATAGAATGTCAGTAGTACAAAATATTTCGAACTTAAGCGATTTCTTATAAGATACTAACCTAGACTAAGCATTCGAACACCAAAAATTCATTTTAGAAGTGGCCATTTTTATATAAAAACCCACGCAATCTCCCCTACCAAATTAGGACAGTTTGCGCATGTGCTACTTAGGAGAGATGGCGCATTTCCCATAAGCTTCAGTGCTAGGGGAGATTACTCATCTTATAGGTAAATTTGCATGAATTTCAAATTACGTCAACATTATTAAAACATATGAATGAATAAATTTTGAAATAATTTTTGGAAAAACATATAATTATTGAAACTAAATTTGGCAACAAATTAATTAAAAAAAAACCCTTTTACAGATAAACTTTCATTAATAAATTAATTTTATGTAATTATTTTTATTAATAAATTAATTAAATATTTATATATATTTTTTAATTTATTAAGAGTAAATTTCCTAATAAATTAATTTTGTTAACTAAAATAAATTTATAACACCTACAATGTTTTGGAAAATTTTTCACCCATTCCAAGTAATTTAATGCCATCGAAATCAAAAAGGAAACAGAGTGCAACTAATGTTACTGATCCACAAAATATACATAAAAAAAGACTTAAGAAGTATGCCGCTACAAAAACAAACAAACAAACAACAACAACAACAACAAAAAGCTGAAAATAAGATGCTTCCAGAAAAAGTGGGATAAAAAAAACTGATGGAAACAAAATGGAGGTGAATGCGGATGAGTGCATCGAACATCTGGGACTGTACCAGGAGACAACTTCGACCAGTGAGTGAATTCAATGTATTGTTCGTTGCAGGTGATTGCACGAAAGCTGCACGATTTACTACAATAAGTGCATCGATTGTGGACGGTGAGAACTTCGGTTAGGAAATAAAATACATTAAAACTGTGGAAATGAAAATGAAGTAATTTTCAAGTTAAACATGGTATGAAGTAGATTAATGTTATTTTGTAATCTTAGTAGGGCTTGCTTTTTCTGATATTTTAATCTTCTTCTTAAATTAAAATTGTTTAACTATTGTTAAAATTGTTAATCTTTTTTTTTTTTTTTGTATTCAAACATTTGGTTGAAAATTTCACTCCTAATTCAATAATATTTACTCACAAAAACCTTACAACAATGTCATTTAAGTATAAGTATTATTGCTAACAATTTAATTATAGTTATTATTAATAACAATCTCTTCTATTAGTATGCGCAATCTCTCCTACCCATGTGCGCAATCCCTCCTATCCTGTAAGGAGAGATTGCGCAAAATAGTTTTCTTGGTTTTATTACTGCTGTTCTATTAAATTACAGCATAGCAACAAAATAAAAATGGAAATGCATAAAAAACAAATGAAATCAAAATTATTCATGCATAGTTTATCAAAAAATTAATATTTAGATTTTTTATTATTATTCTTTTGAAATGTGCGCAGACTCTCCTAGCTTTACGTTATACCTTTTTGCTTTAATATATCTACAATACATAATGGTCTCGCCTTTGGCGTTTTCTTCCTTGGCGAGATTTTTTATTTTGACACCTTCTTCTGTGACTGTTAAATTGCATCCTGATATTGCACTTACACCTAACAATATGTCACATTCCAGACCTGATACTACGTGAAAAGTATCTGTCAGTTTCACGCCGTCAACTTGTATTTCGTGCTCAAAGTATCCTATTGACTCCGTTTCTTCTCCGCGAAATCCAGTCAAAATATACAAATTTTTTCGGCATAATTCAGGTGCGCCTATTTCGGTGTAATATTCTTCATTTATTAAACTCGCATCGCTTGCTGTGTCGATGCTAATTTTCGTCGGTTTCTCATTTATTGGAACTACACGTATCTTTTTTGTTGATTTGGCGTTATATTCCGCTTTTGATAAGCTCATTATGTTTCTTTTTTGAGCGCCATTCTCATTTGCTTTCGTAATCGGGGCACTATAATACTCTTGTGTGCTCATTTGATTACTATTTGTACATTTGGCAGCGATATGACCAGGAAAATTACAAGAATAGCAGATAATTCTTGAATTAATAGGTCTTTCGGCTCGTCTTATATTATTTCGATGGGCAATCTGATCCCATTGGCTATCTATTTCCTCCCTGTTCACGCTATTTTGCGCCTTATACGATTTGGCGGTTTTAAATCCTCTCAACGCCGTATCAAAATCATCTAGTTTTTCCACTAAAACATCTACTTCTTTTATCCTTGGAAATTCCTCAATAAAACGTTCTCTGGTTTCTGGCGGTATTTTTCGCTTAATTTGATCAGTTACTAATAACTCCATTAATCCATCAAAAGTTGTTACATTCATTCCACGCACCCACTCATTAAAGCACGTTCTTAACTGAAAACCAAAATCGCGCCAATTATCTGTTGGCTCCTTTTCATGAGTCATGAACCTCTGTCCAAATTCTTCCGGTGACATTTTGAATCTTTTCAAATATAAATTTTTTATATATTCGTAATTATTTACATCCGGTTCCTTTTCTCTTGTAATTATGCTAGCTATTTCTAACGGTAATAAACTTAATAGATATGAAACCCATTCATCCTTGTCTAATTTCATTTGAGATACTTGTCTTTCGTATAATGTTAAAAACATACAAATATCACCATTTTCACTGTCAAAACGATTAAGTAACTTCAATAAATCAAAATTTTTACCTGTTCCCGTTCACGGAGCTAGTATTTCTGCATTCTTCTGAGAGTCTATCTCGGCTTGCATTGCCAATTTCTTTAGCTCAAATTCCCTCATTTTTTTCTCTATCCTCTATTTCTAACATCAATTTCTTCTCCTCTATCTCTATCTGTCGTGCTTCAAGTTCTGTCTGCCATCTTCTCTCTTCTGCTTCAAATTCTAATTTTCTTTCTTCCGACGCTATTCTCTTCTCCTCTTTCTCCTCCTCTCCTTCTATTTTTCTCTGCTCTTTCTCCTTCTCTGCTTCTATTTTTCTCTGCGCTTTCTCCTTCTCTGCTTCTATTTTTCTTTGCTCTTTCTCCTTCTCTGCTTCTATTTTTCTTTGCTCTTTCTCTTTCTCTGCTTGCGCTTCAAGTTCTAACTTTCTTTTCTCTTTGCTAGCCAATGATATTACTTCAAGACGGTCTTTTATAAAGTCTTCATCAAAACTTTCCCAAGTTTTTATTGCTTCAATTAATGACAGAATGGTTACTTTCTCTGGCATGTTTATTCCGCATTCCTCGCATAGTTCAATGAAATCGCTTCGTCGGGCTTTATTCAAAATCGACATAATGATGTGTTTCATCCGTAATCGTGTCAATATTTTTTTAAATCCCAGCACCGAGCCCCCCAAAATTGTGGGTTTAAAGTGAATAATGTATTGCTTAATCGAAACTAATGCTCTACAAACTGTGAATAGGTATAAAAAGGTTTAATATATTCGAAACATACAGCTTAATATTCAAAATAACATCGCGCAATTTGCACAAGAGCTTCCCTGAGCCTTGCTTTAAAAACCACCATTGCTGAATATCTATAGAACTTCTAAAAACATAAACATTTCTTGAATTTTCTTATTATTTTATCAAACCGTTGCCACACATTTTTAGCTTTTTCCACGCTCCTCGTGTTGTACTTTTTGTTTCATATAAGATTGATTATTCATTAAATAAACCCTTGAGTTAGTCAAGATGCGCTGTTGAGAATATTTACAATCCTACATACATGTATTACATACATTATACATAAATCCTATAGCTCAGATTTAGCTGGTCTCATAGCAATCTGCACCACTACCTTCCTTCTTACTTTTTTTCCATAAAAATTTTTTAAGTTGCAATTAAATGTCATATTAAATTTTTTCCTATGCATTCTGTTTAATTGCGATTTTTTTAATACTTTTTTACAGGTTTGTACATTTTAAAACTTTGTAGTGATCTATATAAAAAGCTTCTATATCAATAAGATTAAACTATTTAAAATACCTGAGCAATGTTTCAATAAAAGGACAAACAAAATTTCTTTTAAACCAATCAAAATTTCTTTTAAAATGTGAATGTTCATAACGACATTTTTATTTTGGCTCTATCCCCTACGAGTTACGCTTTCCAACCCCGCCCAGATCCCGCAGGTTCTAAAAATAACTTCGTTTTCGGAATTTGCTTCGTTTTAAAAAATATTGAATGGTTACGTATGATTTAAGGATATTATCACGACCAGTGGCAATCTTTTGAATTCGGGTTGCCATTTATTTCCCGTTAATTGTAATTTTTTTTCATTTCCCAAGGCCGCATCTACTGCTATCGCAACAACTGGTGCGACACTTTTCGAGATAGGTTAAATAGGTTTTATCACACATTTGAAAATCACCAAAATTTTCACTACACTTAGGAGTTTTATAATAAAATCTGGAAGAAAGGTGTTCTTTTTAAAGAAAATCGTTTTAAAGTAAAAAAAAAAAAAAAAAAAAAAAAAAAAAAAAAAAAAAAAAAAACGTTTTAAATGTGACGTAAATCTCTATTGATCACTTCGCATGAAACACTTTACTTATTTTAATATTTCCTTTCTCTTTTAATATTCATGTGTAACTGTATTATTGAGTTGAAACTGTTTGGAAATATTATTTGGGCTTTTTTAAATATGACGCAAATTTCTCAATGCTTTTCACGTGTAAAAAGTTAATTATTTTAAAGCTTTCTTACAGTGTATATATTTTTAAACAATCAAAAATATTTATAAATAACAATTACAAATAAGAAAATATAATTACTAGGAAAACTTTATATGAATCATTTTTCTTCATTTCACATTCATATATAACCCACAAATCAAATAAGAAAATATCTGAAAATTTAACAACGATATACTTCTAGATAATAGTAGGGAAATAAATCAAAACTTTTGATAGAATTCAAAATATTTCTTCTCCATAAAATTTAGTATAAATTAGAACTCCATGCAGTTTGAAGTCACTCTGAAATCAATCTAAGTGCCAAAATATTTTTCAATTAATATGTATAATTATCGTATATTGTAATTTGGAAATTACCACGAAGACAATTGATGTATATATAGCATTTGTTGAAATTATATAATTCAGACATGTTTGTAGAATAAAAGAAATAGTAATATGAAAACTCATGGATACTAATCACATTCCCTAATTTTTTAAATGCCTATTTCAAATTATATATCTTTTAGCTACATAATGGTTTTTCATTGTGAGACATTTCAGCCTATTCAACATATTTATATTAGTCTTTCTAAAAGTTGATATTTTTCTTAGGATTTTGTAATTTTTTGTAAGAAAAAAAGATAATAAAGCACATCCAAACTTTTTTTGCAGCTGGTCGTTAGTTGATCATTAAAGAGTAGCTAAAAACTAATTGAATTGCTAATAACGCAGCAAGCAGTTCATTAGTCAATTTTTTGCATCATTGGATTTATACATATGAAATGACTTTTTTTGTTTAGATATTCCTATAAAAGAGAAAATGCTACCAATATAAACGACAAGAAAATTGCACAGGAATGATTTCACGATTATTACAAAATGATTATTTACAAAAGATAAAATATGTATTATTTCTATTGAGTTAAATACCGATAAAATGCAATAATCATACAACAACAAGCGACAGTACACCAAGAAAAAACAATCACTGAATAGAGAAACGTAATTTAGCCTTTCACATACAGGGTGTCCAGCGAATAAGACCCTGATTTCAAAATTAAATATCTCAAAAACAAAGATCAATAGAATTATGCGGTAAACGGTTTGTTTATTGGCCAAGCTGTAAAAATTTTATGCAGAAGTTTCAAAATTTAGTTGCAAAAACCGTTAACAGATGACGCTGTAATCGCAATACTTGTAAACTGCTTCTAAGTCCAGAGCAATGGTGTTTCATTCCTAGAAGGCTCCCTATGTAAAAACGAATATTGGGAAAGTCCATTTTTTCATTGGGTAATGTGCAGAAGTGGAGACATCTGGTCACAGAATTATTGCATCAGCTTTAATTTTAGAAAATTTCAATTAATAGAATTTTCAATAAAAAGTTTGGAAATCATTATAAGAATTTTTTAAATATTTTATTAAATTCAATCTTTAATGCCATATAATTATTTAAATCAAAATGCATACATTTAGAAAAATAATTTTGTACTTTTTATTTATTTTTTATATTTTTAAATCACGGCATAATATTTTGGTATTACTGTTTATACCCGAATTATTATAAATAAAAAAGTAATTTTTCACTTTTAATTTATTTTTAAATCACGGCATAATATTTTGGTTTTAGCACAACACATATATTTCTTTTCTTTGTAAACAAAGTTTTAGAGACAGAAATTATGCATTAAATTATTTCTTTAAAAAAAGAATGATGATAAGTCATATCATCAACGTCAAAGCAAAAGTATTTTGGATGTGGGATTCCTTTCGAACACTTCGCATCCTATCGCTAGAAGCTGCGCCATATTTCTGTGCTCAATAATAAAAAAAATGAAAACGAGTTTTTAAAATTAAAATTATTTTTTAAGTTAATTAAATTTTTAAAAATAGAAACTTTGTATTTTTTTATTCAAACTATTCTCTACAATAAAAAAAAATGATTTATGAATCCTTATTATAAATGCTCAATGATTTTTAAAAAAGGGGTTTCTTTTAACTTAATTAAATTTTAAAACCAGAAACTTTAGATTTTTTTATTCAAACTTTTTCACAGTTTAAATAAATATTAAAAAGTAAAGATTTCCATTTTTTTTTCAAATCCTCCTCTACTAGGATTCGATTCCACGATCTACCAATTAGGAGAGAAAAGACATATCACAGAGATATTGGTAACAGGACCGAAGTAGCTTATAACAAAATTTTAAACAAATCTCAATTCTATCAACACATGGCTCCGCTTCTGCACATTACCCAAATAAAATATTTTTAAAGTTCTTATATAATGATTGCTAAACTTTTTATTGAAAATTCTATTAATTGAAATTCTCTAAAATTGAAGCTGAAGCAATAATTCTGTGACCAACCACTGCTGCACATCACCCCAACGAAAAAGCGGTCTTTTCCAATTTTCGTTCAGCCCCACCAGTGGCCGAGAGGTTCTGCTCTCGAAGCTGGTAGACGGGAGGTGCTGGGTTCGATCCCAATCGCGCCCGTCGGCCTAATCGTTCGGAGTTTTCGTGGTTTTCTTCGAGCCTTGGTTCTCCAAGCGTTAATACGGATTAGGTTCCCTTAGAAAGACCTCCACGGAAGGCACCCCCCCCCAGGGCCCATATCCCACGTGCAGATAATTGGCCGACATATATACAACCAACCAACCAACCAACCAATTTTCGTTCTTCCTTAGGAAGCCATCTAGGATTGAGACGCTATGACTCTCGACTTCAAAACACAATTTATAGGCATTGCGATAACAGCGCCATCTGTTAGCGGTTTTTGCAACTAATTTTTGAAACTTCTGTACAACATTTTTACAGCTTAGCTAATAAACAAACCGTTTACCGCATAATTCTATTGATCTTTGTTTTTGAGACATTTAATTTTGAAATCAGGGTCTTATTCGCTGGACACCCTGTAGAAGGAGCAAAGAATTATAAATAAATAATGCTACATTTATAGAAAAAATATAACATGATGCATAGTAATAAACTAGTAAATGTCATTTATAATCTGAAAACCTCTATACGTATTTTCAATAATTTGATTAAATTTTAAATATTTTAATTAATAAGCAAGATTTTATTATAAAAATATGCAGATGCTAATGTGCTATTTTTTCTCTTTTGGCACTTACAAAATATGTTATTGACTGAAACCAATTAATACGCATGCAAGAAGTAATAACTATAATAAAACGTGTCTCAAAAGGATAGAAACATGCTTTAATTCTTCTAACTATTGGAGATACGTAGCTTATGTAAATTGAAAAATGTTTAAAGTAAGATAGAATTTCAGATTATTTTGTATGAAATAGTCCTGATATTAATTTTTTTTTAAGTTGCACATTTTAAATATTTATGTTTCGATAACAGACGCAGAATTTGTCAGTATTTTTTTATATATTCGTGTTTGATGTTAGGAGAAAGTATAAAGAGTTTTCGGGTTCGGCTTGGGTTGTACCAAACCCGACTCTAGTCTGTAGCTCATAACTTGAATTGTTTCGGATCGGTTTCGGATAGAGTTTTGATTCTTTAGCGCCAGGGCCAGGTAGGAGGTGACCCGATTTTTCAAATGAAAAAAGCTATATATTTGAATATTAATGAGTGTACATATGTTCAATTTTATAAAAATAAACATAAATAAATAAATAAACTTGATATTAGAGATATAGTTGTAGAAATGTGAATTATTTTCCTTTCACTTCGGGTTCGGATCGAATGTATTTTGAATTGAAGTGTGTCGGATTTCAGGATGACGATTTTTTTTTTTTTTTTTTTTTTTTTTTTTTTGATACAGTTTTGGGTTGACTTTAAGCAGAATTTTTAGATTCGGTCCGGTTGTCCGAGTTCCAACCCGAGCTGGACAACGCAAAAAAATTGTTGAATGTACTGTATGATAATGGTTGCTGTGGTGCCAGTTTATAACTGTAAATATACCGTCGTATAAATGAATTAAATCGTATATTACTGTTAAACGGTATATTACTTGCTAAATTTGCGGTTTATTATCTGTTAATTTTACAGCTTTAAACTAGCACCCAGCTGCCATTATTTTCTTTTTACAGTATAGCTCATTATTTTGGTTGAAGCAGCACTGAAAAACTGGTGATAAATCACAAAGAAATAATAAAACTTTGTATAAATCACCATATATACAATTTAAAGAACACCCAGGACACGTTTCGAGTTGGAAATTATATAACAGCCCGTCATCAGCCAATCTGAGCATGTATCCGTAAAGGGTATCCGTATCCGGTCACAAAAAAGTGATCTTCTCCCCTTACGGGCATGTGTTTGCATTGACTGATGACGGGCTGTTATAATTTCTAGCTCGAAACGCGTCCTGTGTGTTCTTTAGATTTTATGGTGATTTATGTAAAGTTTTATTATTCTCTTACTTATCCTTTTTTCTTTTTTCGTTAAAAATTATAATAGTTACAATTAAATGACATATTCAATTGATACTCATTCAAACCAGTTTCATTATAAATTTTCCTATTTTGTTATTCAGGAAGGTTTTTAATCTTCCAAACTTTGAATTGAAATATTTAAATGGATTCTAAAACCGAAAGTAAGCTTGATTAAAATGTGTCTGTTTTTGCTCACATTTTCCTTGATTTATAAATGAAATAAAAAAGTTTGTAACGATTTAGCTTTTCAAAGATAGAAAGATTCATAAAAAATAGCAAAATGTTAAATTAAAAAACCTTTTCCCCTACATTTTTGAAGGGGTGAAGAATTCCCCAATTGTCTTTATTTAATTGCAGTATGGAAAATAATAATAATAAATCCCCCATATGATATGTGATTTGTATCTATGTCCAGCAATTTAAATTGACTAAATGATTAATAACTGCTAACTGCTTTAACTATTTTCTAAAGTAGAAATAAATAAATGTTTTTAAATACTTAAAAATGGATTAATATGTCTAGGGATCTGATCTTAATTCATAAATAAAGTATTTTTTCTAGTAATTTTCTTTCTTTCTTTTTTCTATTTCAACCTTCTTTTAAGGGGGGGGGGGGGAGAAAAGAAAATTTTAATGGATTCTCTTGCTTTACAAAACGTTTAAAATGTGTTAATTGCTTTCCCAATCTTCACATTTCACATAAATATTTTATCTCTCTACCTAAAAATATTAATTTAATTTAAAATTTAGTATTTTTTAATGCGATAATATGCATGTAATATATATATATATATATATACATTAATGTGCTACTTTGAATATCAGAATACGTTAACAAGTTATAGAAAAATAAGAATAAAAATTATTGGAATAAAAAAAATCTTTTCCCTTTTATAAAATGGAATGTTTCCAATATAACCTGTCCTTTAAAATGAAGAGATAATCCTGGTAATAATTATATGAGTGAATATTGGGAAGAAAACATATACAGTTCGAAATTTTTATTTGTAACTTACAAAATCAGCCTTCAAGAGTGGTATAGCATTCAATCCGTAATCCACCCCCTGTCCTTCGTACGTGCCTCTCGGTTTGTTCCTTTAGAGCCGAAAAAGTTTTAGCCGAAAATCATTCGGAGGGGAAAATGTAAGGGATCATACAGGAGTCTCATAGTGTCAACGTTTAGTTCTGAATCCGAACAAAATAACGAAGAGTTACTCCATTCTAGCCCTGTGGTGTTTGCTGTTGCGGATCATGTTCCGGCAGAGTTTATTGTTTTATTGCTTTTTTCAACATAGCTCAGTAGTATTTTACTACTTGCATTGTATCATCTAACCAATAAAAAGGTAACCAGACAAAAAGATCTAGAAAATTCTGTCAGAATTGTCTTCTCTCAATTAAAAAAAAATAAAATAAAAAAATAAAAAAATAAAAAAACATAATTTAACTTTATAACCAATGATTAGTGAAACTATAAAAATTTTCTATTGAATGAAATCTATGTCGAATTACTAATTTGTACGAATTATTTTTTGAATTCTTAATTTTTAAGCATAATTAATTTACAAATTCATAATTAGTGTCGACGATAAAGAGAGAATTATACGAAACAGCAACAAAGTACGTGTGCTGTACTCCAACTGCTGTTTTGTTTTTAATTGTTTTAAATTATTTTCATGAAGTTTTTTTATTAAAAAAATTTTTGTTTTCTGAATGCCATGTGGCTATTTTTGGAAAATATTTATCTGTTTTTCTGACGTCTCTCTATGCGTTACACAAATTTTGCGGGCGCTTTAGCTCTTTTTAACCATTAAAAAATGTTTAATTTTTTTTTGTACTGTTTCCTTATTTACTGATTTGTTTCCTTTTGTTTTGTTTGCCAATTTTCACATGAAAATCATTTGAGTAATATTTTATTATTTTAAACGCTTTGACAATGAAATTGATTTTTGGCTGAAAAAATAATATCTTGTTAAGAAAGGATTCCCATCTAGAAATACTTTACTTGTTTAGCCTTTCAAAGTTAGTTGGAATTGATTGAAAAATATAGGCCAGTGAAATTGACACTATGTTTAAAGGAAAATATAGATTTTCATTCATAAATTTAAAGTAAATTAATTAAATTCATTGAATACATTTGTTTTTCTTTTTTTATGTTCTAAGATTAAAATTCTACTGTTTTAATTTTATGAAAATATGCACAAAAAATAAATTTTTAAATTTATTACGAAAAATATTAAGAAAAATAGACGAAAATTATGCCACTAATAACACAATCATGTTGAGACGCTTTCTGTGTGCATTAAATTTAATTTATTATTTAATCTTATTTAAATTATTTAATCGGCATTTATTTTCATCATCTACATATACATATATTTCAATGTAAGTGAAAAAATATGACTATAATGTTTTTGCATGCGTTTAAAATTCCTGTTTAAAAAAGAAAATATATATATATTTTCTCTATTGAATATCATATCACTTTTGCATAAATAAGCATGCATTAAAGATTCCAATTTAATATACTTTATCAAAACATTTTTTTTTATTTATGTTATTTAAGCTATGGCAACAAGAAAGAGAATAGAAGACAATTTTGCAAATGTACCATTTGAAATATTTATTCCAATAATGAAATATTGAGATTTATGAAAATTATAAAGAAATTAAAAAGGAACCTATATCCTATTCGCTATTTTGAATTATATTTTGTAATATAAATTATTTTTTTTTCTTCGTTTACTTTTAAGGTTGGTTGGTTGGTCGTGTTTATTACGGCCAATTACCAGCACGAGGGACATGGGCCCTAATGAGGGGGGGGTGCCCTCCGTGGGGATCTTTCTAAAGGAATCTAACCCGTATTTATGCAAGGAAATCCAAGGTTCAATGGAAACCACGAAAATTCCAAACGGTTGGGCCGACGAACGCGATTGGGTTCATTTACTTTTAAGAAAAAGTTATAATCTAGATTATTGTCCAAATTTCGATTCCAGGAAAATATTAATACGCATTAATACCAGTTTAAGTCTAGTTAGTGCTCTTTTTATGAGGCCTTCAAACAATTGCTACATTAAACAATTTGGTACATTAAAAGAAAAAAAAAACTTTTTGCTTTTACTTTGGTTGTTTATTTTTGAAAATCGATTGTTGATCATACCATAGAAGTTTTTACATTTAGTTTATACAATTTTAATTTACACGGAAGTATTTTAATCCCCCCCCCCCCCTCTTCTTTCTTCTCTGTGTCAGTGTCTATATACAAAAACATTATTAATGCAGTTATTTATAAATACATTTCACAAAAGCATATATTTTTATCCTTACATGTGCAGATACGTCTTTTTGTATGAAAAAAAAAAAAAATCAAAGCACTTTAATATCTTGTTTTTCAAGGAATAACCACAAGTATTTATTGATTATTTACTATTTTGTTATATTGAATTCATTTGTTAAAATGGTTCATTTACTATTTTGTTATATTGAATTCATTTGTTAAAATGGTTCATTTTTACAAAAAGTTTGACTATATATATATATATATATATATATATAAGAGCAATAGAGATCCATGTCCATTGCACAGATAGTTTCAAAATGTTTAACATTTATTTATTAAATTTTCAAAAGAGAAACATTAAGAAAATTAAAAAAGAGAATAAATATATGTAATTTAATAAATGAAAATAATCATAAAAAATTCTTTAAAAGTTATTCTGAAGTCTTTATACAAGTTATGTAGCTGTTTAAACTACATAATACATTTAAACATTACATATTCATGTAAAGGGAATTAAAAAATAAAATTTTGATAAAATTATAAATTAAGTTTCAATTAAAATTATTTTTGATTTATCTTCTAAAATATATTTAGACAACCAACAGTATGTTTAATTTTTCAATACACTGATAAGTATATCACTTTCACTAAATCTATATTACGTATTGAAATGTATTTATTGAATAATGTGGTTTATCTTTTGCGCCATGCTATTCGAAACCTTAACAAAAATTTATGTACATTATTTCATTGCGTCATATTATCCATTCGCCTACATTTAACTTAATTTGGATACTATGATGCAAAATAACCATTTACTTATTAGGGTTAATCCAGTTCAAATAATCCAGGTGGTGTCGCGCGACATTTTTAATTTTCCTAATCTTTTAACAAAGACTTCTTAGTTTTCTGTGTTTAAAAACACGACTAATTTTTTTTTTCATGATATAGTTTTTTGGAGGGGCCATTTTTAACAAACTACACAGTCATTTTTGGGCGAAAAACGCGTTTTACAAAAATGCTGTAACTGCTTTATTTTTCTACCTATAAAGAGGAATCAAAAACCTAAATGTTCAGCATAAAATTGTCATAGTTACATAAAATATTTTATGTAATTATAAAATATTCATTAGACTAAGAATTGTCGACATTTTATGTAATTATAAAATTTTCATTAGATTTAAGGATCTAGGCCAAAAACATGCTTAAAAACCGGAGAAATAAAAGGTCAAACGCCGCATTACGCTGACATTATTTTAATGAAGGAAATGAGGTTCAATTTAAATAATTTTTTTTTTAAGATCTCTTATAGGCCTACTCTTTTTTATAAATTTCAATCCTGAAAATCGTTTTTCCTTTTTTGTATAGCTCATCAAAAACTGCGTTAAGTCTGCTTTTGGCAACTTTCACTAATTAATATCTCAAAAGGACTGACTAAGAAATTCTGAAAACTTAGGATAATAAACATCTTTGTACTATAAAGTTAAACTGTAAATTTTATGACCGAGACTTAACTGGTTTTTGAATAACAGTTCACTAAAAATGCACCGCCCCCTCCCCACCTTCTTTTCATTTTACCTTTGTTCCAGATACATAGCATTACAGGTACTTTTTGCTTAGGTACGTTCAAATTGACGATAAAAACAAATTTTACGCATTATTACTTAGTTAAATAGGGCAGTGGCACCTTTTAAAAGCTTTCTTGAATGGGGGAGGGGGGGAGGGCTTTTGATTTTATTTTGCGCATCTGTGGAGCACCTGATACAGTTTTATTCCGACATTTTTTGAAATTAGCCCAAATACTAGCTCGTTAAGAATTTTATAAAATATCTCGTTTGCATACGTCACTCCCCCTTGCATTTTACGCATATTTGCCTTCCTCCCTCTCCCCTCCAACACACACACACACACACACACACACACACACAAAAAAAAAAAATACCGGTTATATGAATCCCTAATTAATCAACTTTATGCAGCATTAGCAACTTTTATGAATCAAATCTAATAATCTTCCATAAAGTAAGAGTTATTCGAAAAGAAAAGAAAAAAAAAAAGTCTGTGTCGAGAAAGAATTGTGTAACCTTTGACCCCGGAGATAAGGGTGGGATTTGGGTGCGAAGAAGAGATTTGGGTGAAGAAGGTAATGAGACAGGGTTGAGAGGGAGGGTGAAAAGGAAATAAGAAGAAACTGGACTCCTTATCTGAGTTCAGTATTTTAATTTTTAACAGCCCCCTGTATTTTTCGGCTAAAATATTTTCGGCTTTAAAGGAAGTCACGCTCCCATCTTGAGATTCGACACGGTGTCAAAGGTCATGTGCTCCCTTCTTCAGGATTTGATTAAGAGCTTTGAGGGGGGAGGGAGGGGTTTTCTAATATTTGTCTAATATCTGGAGTTTAAATAAACTTACACAAATTTTATTTGCTTGTATTAATTGATGAGAACATAGGCTTTTTATCTAGTTTTCCAATTTTTAAAACTCCAAATAGTTTTGAAGTAAATTAATATTAATCACATTTCTCTTATGTCTTAAATTAAATAAAAACAATTAAATTAAAAAAATCAAAAAAATCCGACTGCGTAAAAAGCGAACTAATTAATTATTTCTCATCAATGTGAAACTATCTTTTTTTTCAATTCTTACTATTAGCTCACACTCTCGCTATATATATCGTCTTCAAATTTTCAATTGTTAATAAAAGACTTATTATTCATCCAATCAAGCTCAAATAATTTTTTTAAACTTGTAGCGGATGAGACTTCATGTTAATCTAGTTTTTTCAAATATTAATTCATTAATTAAATTAAATTAATTAATTTTCAATAATCGAGAGAGCCCTCTTCTTAATCAAGGTATTTTAAGACCGAGAGAGCGCTCTTCTTGATCAAGGCATTTTAAGCGCCACTCAAGAGGAAAGAAGAATGGGAAAAAAATTCTCCTATTGACCTAAGTAGAAATTGACTTAAAATATTTTTTTATATTACTTGTTTATATTACTTATCTATTTCTTTTATTTACTTGTATTGATGACTTTTAAGCTGTGTTTAATTGTTAGTTCCTATCGATAAACACTGTTTTGATCAGGTCTATGGATGTCTATGATGGTTAGAATTGCAATAAATCTAGAGATCCTACATACACACCTTCCAGGCTGTATAATATTTTAACGGAGCTTCTGACTGTAAAATAGTCAATGAAACATCGTCTTCATTTTGAAAGACCTATCCAATGATATGCCACTCAGTAGAGTGCGTAAAATTTTTTGTCGTCTCTACCGCCATTTTGTATTTTACGGCCGCCATTTTGAATTTATAAAAACAAAACCTAGCCTATAACCGTCGAGCCGTTAAGACGAATTGATAGAGACCACATTCATTAAAATCCATCCAGCCGTTGGGATGTTTCGAGGGTATAAAGAAACCCACATACACAGATACGCGTGAAACACATAACCCTTCTTTTCAGTCGGGCAAAAAATAAGTATATATTTTAAAATTATTTTGTCCACTAAAACAGAAAGCGACACCCTTTAAGAATAGCACACAGAAAAAATGAGTTTAAAATATTAATTTGCTGACGAATTTTTAGACAAACGAATGCATTCCACGGTCGTTGGTTTAACATTGGAATGGCAAATCTCAAATTCTAGTGATAAGGGGACTTTGTGGAATCAAGAGCTCGATTCCGCAGTCACAAAATATGAAGTGGGTGGCGTTATAACTTCCCTCATAGACATGATTTCCATGAAGAGAGGGAAAAAAAACAATTATTAGCATTACAGATTGGATATAAACAAATGAGAAAAGCAAAATAATACGATTTGTATATTTTATTTAGAAAATTCACATCGTTCATCTAATTGTAATTTTGTCTTTTCACTGATGAAAAATGAAAGACGTAATAGTTAATAACTGCTCTGACATATATTGTTTCATAGCTACTGTGAGTGGTCTCTGCGACCGCTTGATCGAAAGATTAATAAAAGGCTCAATCCATACAGAAACAGTATCCTATGAATTAAAATTTATGTACAGAAATATTATAATTAAAATTCATAATAAAAAAACACAATATGAAGATTGGTTGCGGTTTTATGCAGTAATTTTTTTTCACCTTTTCAGAAATTATTTAGTCAAACACTATAAAGTTGAAGGGGCTAGTCAATCTTATTATTTGCTTAGCTGTACACGAAAGTGTTTTATGATTAGTTTTATAATATTGATTGTCAGATGAAAACTTCTAAATTCACACATTAATATTAAATTGCCTTAATATTAATGTGTATAATGTGTATTTCGGAAAATTGTTTTTATTATACTACCTAAACTATTTCATATTTAAACATAAAGATTAGATTTTTTGAAAAGTGGAGAAGAGGAGGCATCGGTCCTATTAATTGGTGTGACTTATCAATTTTGGTTAAATTTATCGAGAAGAGTATTATTTCTTAAAAAATGTATAGTAGCATCGTTAGTAGAAATTAATATCAGATAGTTAGGCGTTAATAGCACCTAACAATTTAATCATCGTTGCGAAAAATTAAATGCTCGACACGGTAACTGGCTCGGGTCTGATTCGTGCTAATTGCTTTCGTTGCGAGTCGCGTTGACTGTAAACGTTTCGGAGTGAGTTTTGATTCTTGCGGGCCAGTTTAAAAACGATTTTTCTAAAGAAAATCCAGAATACTGTTTCAGGTGAAAAACTATATTTCTGAAAATGAATAAGTCTTTACATGTTTATTTTTCTAAGAAGTTTATAAGAGGAAATTAATATTCAAAATACGGTTATGGGCTATTTTTCTATGATTACAATTAATTGAGGATCAATTTTCTTCATGTCGGGTTGCGGATCAGCGAATTTTTCTTTGTCGTGTTGCGACTTTGCTTTAAATAGAGTTTATACGTTAGGGTCGGGTATCATTCGATCGTCGCAAGATTAACACGAACTCCAAGACCTCCATACTCTTCTAGCTTGCATATAGATTTTAATTTTTGTTTCTGCCTTATTCCATTACCGGAGGCAAAAATATTCTCATTGTAAATTGATCTTACCAAAAATTTCAACATTAATAGTTTTAAATTACTAATGTTGTAATGCAATAAAAAAAAAGATTAAATTGTAAAAATCAATCAATAAATAAATTAATAATGAATCAATTGAAATGAATTTAAATGTGTAAATTGTAATTGTTGAAGAGTAATTTTAAATTACTAAGAAAAATATAAAAAAATAATAATATTCACCATATTTTAAGGAAAATTATACTTATGATGGGATCATATATTTGCCATTTTAAAATAATTAAAACGATATTTGAGCTAAATTAAATGGCTTTATCATTCATAAGGCGAAGAAGAATTTTTAATTCCTTTATTTATTTATTTATTTATTTATTTATTTATTTGTAGGCTAAATTCAACAGTCGGATACGGTTAAGACGCTCGCTGTGAGTACGCGATCCCTTTTAATACGCGGATTTTTTTAATATCACCATTGAATATCATTTATAAGACTAAAGAAAATAAATAACTTTTTAATATGCAAACAGTTACTATGCGATCCCGCTTAATGTGCAATAAAGTGTCGGTCCAGTTGGAGCAAAAATATCCCCTTAATTTGCAAATTCATAGACAAAGATACGAATTTCTTCTCTTCTCCAGTTTTGCCAATTTAGCGAGATTTATTTTATTCGGATATCCACCACCATTTTCTAATAGTAATATTCGTATTACTTTAATTATAATTAATTAAGACTATTATTACTAATCGGAAATAGTGGTATAAATTTGAATTAAAAAAATTAAACCGCTAATTTAGCAGAACTGCAACTCTTCTTCGATCCCACGTCCTAATATTAGTCGTCCTAGCCACGTACAGGTTCCGTGGGACGGTACTCGGGACCCCTGAAAATTGGTACACCTGGCAACAGTAGTAGCCTTTCTAATCTATATCAACGGTTTACAATGAACAAAAACCATAAATTCGCCTTTTTTCATACTTGCCGGTCATTTGCGTCAGGATGTGTAGATTATTGGGGCCTATCCTCAGCTACTAAATTGAGGTTCTCACTTACTATTTTCTTCATTTCATGAGTTTCCAAATATTGTACGGTGGTACTTTTGGAAATTTTATCCGTGCAATCTCTAACCCTTAATTCTTTTGTTTCGAATTACAAAAATATATTTGTTTATCCTTTTAAAGCTATAATATCAAATAATGTTTTACATTTTTTTCCAAACTTATTGAAAATAAGACGAAGTCTAACATTTCGATCTTCAAAATGAAATTTATAAGGGCAAATATGATTAACGACCTATAATTGGCAGATTCCAGGGGAGGTGTTGACAATTCTCTCTCCCCCCTTACCAATGGAAATATTCCGGAATCGCCATTTCCTGTAACGTTCCGCTGCACTTTGATTAATCCGAAATTGCTCGAGGTTGTGCTGGTTGGTGTGTGTTTGGGGGGGGGGGGGAGGTCAAGGATGCAGATCTCAAAATGTTTATTTTTGAAACCTTGTGGGAAACATTTTGTTTTAGGTGCTCTATCTTGGGGAGTTTTATCCTGGGTGTCAGTGACTCTAGTTACGATGTACAGTGTGTTCCTGAAGAAAATATAAAATAATTTTTTTCTAAAGGATTTTTCACTTTGATGCTGGAAAAACCTTTTCCTTAAAGTGTTTCAAAAGAAACACATATTTATAGGCAATGATGCTTACACGCAATCATGCACATACACTTATTTATTCTTATTTTTCCATATTTTGCATTTTTTGATATTATTATGTCACCACACTGAAGAGTCAAAACATTATGACCTTCTTTACGGTTTGCAAAGAGCTTACCTGAATGACGTGTAGGGCACATGATTAGGTGGGGATGGTATTTAATTTCTGCTGTACAGTCTGATGAATCATTCTGGCGATTACTTCTGCGTGTGGTGAAAAAAAAACTTCTTCTGATATAAGCGACTTTAATAGACGGTTGATTGTAATGGTCAGACGGCTCGAAACGAGTATCGCCGAAACAGCACTACTCGTGGGTTGTTTGTGACCTGCTGTTGTCAGTTATGCCAAGTGGATGAATGGAGATGAAACCTGCAGTAGAGGCCATGGTGTTAGACGTGCATGTGTTATCAAGTAAAAATGACGTTGGAGACTTTCCGTTTGGTGAGGCAAAATCGGCACCAGACAGTGGCTCAGCTGACAGCTCAATACAATGCAGGTCCACTTAGAATTGTTTCGGAGCACACAGTTCAGCGGAAATTGTTGGATATGAGACTACGCAACAGACGTCCCACTCTTGTGCCTCAGTTGAACAAGCACCATTGAAAACTACGCCTACACTGAGACCGGGAATATCATGACTGAGCTATGTATAAGTGGGAGAGAGTTGCCTGGTCAGATGAATCACAATTCGTCATTCATCACGTCGATGGCCGTGTTAGGGTACACCGTCTTTCAGGCGAACATTTGCTCCCCCAATGTACATCAGGTCATACACAGGCCGGTGGTGTCAGTATTCATCTTTGGGAAACATTCTCATTTGCGTATCTGGGACCCGTGGTTATGGCAGAGCAGACCATGAAAGCTGCGGACAATATGAACATCATTGTGGACCAGTTGTACCCTTAGATTGCGTCTGTCTTAACTGGAAATGGAGTCTTCCAGCAGAACAACGATCCATGTACGCTGGAGTGGTTCCAGGAACATAATGCTGATTTCTAGTTAATGTCTTGTCCGCTTAACTCATCGAATCTTAATATAATATAACACATTTGGGGTGTCATGGATCGGCAGCTCAGAACTCAAAAATCACCATGTCGTAATATCCCGGATTTGCGTGACCGCTGCTTGATCTGGTGCAATCTGTCTCCGTCCATCTACTAAGTACTTGTGACACCCATGCCAATTGGGGTTGTAGCTGTTTGTTGGACCAAAGACGGGCCAACACGCTATTAGGCAGGTGGTCATAATGTTTAGGCTCTTCAGTGTAGGTATTCCTAAAATGTTCAGAATTTTTAGACTATTAAAACATTTTATCGCCCTGTTGCTTAAAATTGGAATGGCCCACTCAATCCAGCGGTTTTTCACAAAATTACAAATATTATCCACTGGTTTGATACCATCGCGGTCTAGTAAAGGTGCCTGTTTAATAATTTTATGGTTTTACTTGTACTACAACTATAATTCGGGTAGCCTTCTATTCAAAAGTCCTTCCCGAAGGCATCTATTATGCAGTAATGTAGCCACAATTGGCTTAAAATAATCCCCTCCGCCTTTAACCCCTTATTTCTCGCTCCCGTGATATTCACGGGCTGTGTTTTTTATTCAGATTGTTTGATTCCCACCAGTTTTATAAAATAGTTTAATTTGCATTATTATGGTATCACTTTACCTGTCATTAAATAAGGTGAATATTTCTTTTTCAAAAAAGTGGTGCCAATAAGCAATTTGAATTTTTAAACCGTAATTTAATGCGACCGTTAAGGGGTTAAATTTAAACGACAAGATGAAAGACTTTATTTCCCTGAAAATAGCAATTTTTTAAGCAGCTATCCTCTACCATTATGATGTTGATATAATTTCTGGTATTTTAAATTCATTCTTGGAGTTTTTATTTTTAAGTTCTTTTCGATTTATTTTGTAATTTATTTTTTTATAATCAATTATTAATGTTTTTCATTTGCAATTAATTTATAAATTTCATTATGAATTATACTATGAAAGTACCACTAACTTAAATACCTAAGTTATTTTATGTTTAATCTAGTTCATTCAAATTATTCTTTTTTATTTCTTAGTTATTTATACAGGTGCATTCTTAAATATTTTTTACATATAGATGCTACAGAATCACCACTTATAGGATATTTCATAGTTCTGTATTAAAAATTTAATTTCAGAATGGGAGATTTAGGGTAGTTTACATATTGAATCATAGTGCAATGTGTAACATAAATGGAGTTCTCTGTTTTTAGTATCTCATAGATAGTGATATGATCCCCTCTTTTGAATAGAACTATTATTGTCATATGAAAGAAAATAGTTGAAAACTTGATTATTTTATTTCTATTAGTGTAGAGGGTTTAAGGGGTAGGGCTACCTGATGAAAAATCCTTAGTTCATTTTTCACTTCGTATTTAATTATTTTAAGTTAATTGAAAAGAATATATATTTTTAAAATATCAGATAAAATTTTGATTAAATTTGAAAATACAGGAGGGGGCAATTGCCTTCTCCTGCCCTTTCCCACTCCATTCTGGGCGCCCGTGATTCGGGTCTCCAGAGGAGTGCAAACTCAAACCCTGAGAAAACGTTTAGCTGAGGTACAGCCGTGGAAAAAAAAAAAAAAAAAAGTAAACACCCCTTACTAATTCTGCAAAAAATTATTGTAGAAGAAAGTTAGTGGTACCACACGATTGGTAATAAAGTCTACTTTTAAATACTGCATATGAAATTTGCTTAGGGGGCCATCTACATATTAAAACGAAGCATAACTTTGTTTTTTTTCAATAGCAGTACACAATTCTGACAGTATAAATGAACTTTACACCCTTCAATTAGCCTAAAAACAAATTTTTATGCAATTCGTACGATAAGTTTCCGAGAAATTAATTATTTTAAAACGAGCGTATGTTAGGGGCTGTATCCAAATTGAAGTGCAGTACTCGACTGTTGACCGAGAGAGTCTCCTTCTTGATCAAGACATCTTAAGGGCAACTCAAGCAGTCATTGAAGACTGCTTGATTACAGGATAGCAAAAGAAATTTCGAAATGTCTAGTCACTTCTATTATAGACGGCCCCTTAAACCATCATTCTGCCGTCTTTTAAGCATAATTTGAAAACTACTTGGAACAAAAATCTGAAATTTTGGATTTCCATAAAGCAGGACTTAATAAATCTAAATCCATCAAAAAAATTGTAGGTTGCAATTCATAATTTTTTTCGAATATTAATTTCATAATTTATAATGCGTATCATAAAATCACAAAAATTGCAAATTCAACGTATTTATGTTTGGGTATTTTAATATTATTGCTACACAAAACATTAGCACATTAGGAGTATAATTTCAGGAGATATTAATGAAAATATGAAAATGTAATTTAACATTAAAAGCACTAAATTTTGAATGTTTATAATACAAAAACTTATCATTCAAATGACTTGAAATTTGGTGTCTTGGCATAGTTTGAACCGAAGATTTAAAATATCTTGTTAAAATTGGGTATTGCCATTACAAAAAATGAAGTTTTAGTTCGTTTTAATATGTAGATGGCCCCCTAAGCAAATTTTACATACATCATTTAAAAGTAAACTTTATTTCCAATCGTTCGATACCAGTAACTTTCTTCTACAATGGTTTGTTGAGGAGTTAGTAAGGGGTGTTTACTTTTTTTTCCCACGATTGTACATTGCATCAGTATCGGTAAATCATCTCTCCGCTGTCTCGTTTAATGTTAATGATACACATACTTTTCAACCCTGATTTTTTTAAAGTCAAAAATTTAGTATAGTTATCCATCAAACTTTATAAACTTTCTCCATGGATGACCCCTTAGTTGATTTCTAAATAAATCTAATTAAGTTTTTACACGAATATGGGTTTGATGGTTTACGGAAATTGAATACCACTATTTATTTTATAAGAATCTTCGATTTATTTAATTACAGATATGTGCAATGAAATAAGAGAAGATAGTAAAATAATATGAAATAAACTGTTGGAGATAATAACTGGAACTATTTTTTTAGATAAAATAGTCATCTAATTTAATTATAAATTAATTACAAATAAGAAGTATTCGATAGATTTCTTCATAAACTCTCTTCTTTAAACATATAACTTTGATTAGATAAAAAGAGCTTCTTAAAAACACCATAAAAACTTAAATATTTATATATTAAAATAATTATTTAATGTCACTTTAATGTAACGTTATTTAATGCAATGTGCTTAAATATTTATCTCAATTATTACATTCGATGAATAAAAGATAATGTACTTACGTAGGGCCATAATTACACGTGTAAAGCTCAATAAATTGAAATCTAGGGTCATTTGAATAGCTATGAATGGTATATCCACAGCCTACTTTCCATGATGCTGCCCATAATGCCTGAAAAATAAAGAGGATTATATTTAAGGCAAAGAAAATTTCCTTTGAAATCTTAGAATGATTCATAATTGAAATCTGTAAATATTAATAGATATGTGTACACATAAACTTACAGCTAGCAATCCATTAATTAAAAGTCACACATCAAGAAGAGGATAGGATCCACAAATTTTGACACAATGTAGTAAAGGAAGGAGGTGGGTTAAAATGTTTTGATATAACATCTAAAGCTAACGAAAAATTGTTAGCTTTACTTACAATAATCATAATAAAGTTAATAAACCCTATTTAAAACAAGTTCCATACGATGTCTACTGCTCTATGGTCCCACATAATATAATTTAAACGTTTAAGTAGCTTACGTGGATTATATTTTGCTTCGCACAAAGATGCTATCCGAAACAAGGAGCAAATACACACAAAAATAATTAAAGGGACTCCGACTGGTGTAAAAAGATTTGCCCTCCAAGAATCGCAGATAAATGCACCAGAGAATTACTGTATTTGACGCACGATGAATGGCCCCGTGGATGGACAAAGAAGTTGGTAGTAGCCTTATTCCTAATTCTAACTTAAAAGAAGATCGTGTGTGGTATGCTAAAAATAAATAACACCGAAGGCTGAAATGAAAGCCCATAGACTCAATATGATTAATGTATTGCAGCTAACGGATATGTGATATTCTTGTAAAGATGGATTTTAATTTGTTACACATTCATTAAAGATTTTAAAAATAAATAATAATAATATTAATCGTGTTTTAGTCAAACTTAGCTCTAAATTAATCGTTTAAAAAGATGCGATAGCACAACGAAGAGGGGGTGTCAGTTTTGTGTGATAACCTGTGCATAAGGATAGGAGTGGGCCATGAAATTTACGATTTAATTAATGGATGACCCCTTGGTTGATTTCTAACTGTACATAATTCTGTATTTACACTATATGTTTAATATTTTAAAGACATTGAATAAAACTATTTATTTAATACGAATCTACGCCTTATTTAATTATAGAAATTTGTGAAGAAGTAAATCGAATATTACTATTAAAAAATACTGATAGTTATAAACCATTATACCGATAGTCGTGTAAAAACAGAATTTCACGTCTTTTGACGTACGTTTATTGCTTTTAAGGATTAATCAATTCAAAACTAACTACCTAATGTTCTTCTTAATATAATTTTTTTAAATGTAAAACTTTTTTAATATATTTAGAGCACAATAAAATAATTAAGGGTGAACTATAAAAGATTTGTTGATAAAGTGCTATACTGGGTAATTCCAAATTCAGTTAAAACTTATAGAATCAATAATTCGTATTTATAGAATGCACATAAAGTATTGAAAGGAAGCATGATTCTCTGTCAAGCAGTCAAACATTAATAATAGTATTGCTCATTTATTGACCTATATCCAATAGAAGCGATAAATATATTCCCAATTGTGCAGAAATTTAATTAATTTAAGTAACATTTAATTGTTATAGAAAATTCAATTAGCTCTTTAAGTAGTATTATTCGAAAGGTTGCAGAATTGTTAAGGCCGTAACATAATTCATCAGGAAATAAAATTTGTTGGAGAGAAAAAAAAACAATGGTAGTTTTGCAAATACGGTTTAAATATCTAAACTGGTCCAAAGGATCCCGGAGAACATTCTTTCTTATCCAAACCATGTATGGTTTGGAATGGTATTTATTAAAATAATATGCGTTATTTTTCAGCATATGCTTTCTTTTTTTGGATACCCGAAAAAACATCAAGGAATTAAAGAACACAAATGTTTTCCATCATCATTCAAAGTTAGAGGAATGACGAAGTTGTTTGAATTAAAGGGCAACAAAACCGTGTGTTGGTCAATTATCAAAGGGACTAAGAAAAAAATGTCGGATTTAGACTAGTGTTTATTTTCACAGAATAAATGAGATGCTTTCAGCACAAAGAAAGACAAAATAAAGGAAATTTATAACTAGAAAACCCATTTCATACATTTAATACAATAATGATACTATACACCTTGTTGTAAAATAACAAAATTCGTATAAAAAACATAAATATTTATAAACTAATGTGAAGTATTTTAACCCAATATCTTCTATATCTAATTTAAAAATATTTTTTGTTGCTTAGTCATAGTGACATTTTTAATACACGCTGTTCTAAAACAACGAAACCTGCATAAAAAACGTATAGTCCGAGAGCTGTTAAGCATTCTAGAGTAGATATTTGAGGCACTCTGAAAATTTGTGTCACACTTCTTTTGTAATGTCTGATTACAAAATCGAAGACCTGGCTGAAGGATCCCGGCACTTAGCCAAAACGTAAATTTTTAAATTTCCAAAATTTTTGTTAAAAAAAATCCTTGAAGCATTGAAATTTTAATACCTTCAAATGTAGTATTTAATGAAATAAAAAATAATAAAGCCAGATTATTTAGTCGGGTCTCAAACTGTGCCAGGTGGTTTCAAGTGGTATATTATAACTATCGAACAAAAGTATTCGAGCCACGCTGCCATTGAGACAGAATATTATTTATAGGTGAAAAAAAATATTTTAACAGGACAGACGATTCTGGGGAAACTTTCTACTTGCCAGGCGATAGGGAATCTTAAACGCGAGTGTCAGTAAAGCAAGGCTTGCGGTGCCTCGCAGAGGATCCATTTACTGAATTGTCATACAAACAAGTGGGTAAGTGTGATCATACATCGCACAAAGGGTTTCGTTTAATATTCCTTTCAAAACACTTTCTTTCAAAACGTCCAGTACATTTATCGCCATGGAATACCTTCTAAATTTTGGCAAACACATCCTAAACTATGTTAAAGTTTCAAACATATTCGCCTTGTTATATTTCCTAATTTTGTTCGCCCCCCCCCCAAAAAAATGCTACGATATATCACATGACGGGTATCTGCCAAATTTAGAAAAGTGCCCCCCTTGGGGGGGAGTGGGCAGATGGTCACCGTGATTTTTGACGCGGCCTGATTTTAAAAATTTATGTTATGTTTTATAAGCCATATTAAAGTTTCAAACAGATCGTCCAGTTATATTTCCTAATTTTGTTCGCGCACCTCCCTCAACCCCCCCCCCTTCTCGAAATGCGACGCGCCCTTCTTCTTTATAATTTATTATCGTGTGTTATAAAGTATCTTAAAGTTTAAAACAGATTGAATTGTTAGATTTCCTACTTTAAATGAAATCGCGGTCTGTTAATTCCACATTCCACCACCAGGGAGCGCACTGTATTCTTAACAAAAGCGTATCTGAACGAAACTCCTTTACACAACCCATTAGTAGATATGTTACTCGAGGGGGTGGCGGTCTTCAGCAAGAATTTAAGATAATTGTTGACATTACTATTCGGAAATAGTGGTAATTTAACTTTTGACATATTTATATTTAATAAGTATAAGTAGCATGTATCTGAGGACTCCATCAAAAAACGCACCTGAAACGGTATGAAACAAAAAAAGAAATATTTTGCCCCTCCCCCTCTCCCCACCTTCCCGAAATTTCACGCGCCAATTTTTATAAACTTTTTCTAATGTGTTATAAACTATCGTAAAATTTCAAACAGATCGCCTTGTTATATTTCCTAATTTTAACAAAAATGTTAGTTCCACATTCCACCACCAGGGAGCGCTCTCTATTCTTAACAAAACTGTATCGGAAGGAAACTCCGTTAAACAACCTATAAGTAGATATGTTACTCGAGGTGGTAGCGGTCTTAATAAGAAATTAAGATATTTGCTGAAATTACTATTAGGAAATAGTGGTAACTAAACTTTAGACAATTTTATATTAAATAAGTAGCATATATCTCAGGACTCCCTCAAAAAGTCACCTAAAGCGGTCAGAAACGCTAATTTTTTAAATAGAAATCTAGCGCCCCCCCCCCCTCCCCGGCATTTCGCGTGTCATTCTTTCTTACACTTTACCTTATGTGTTATAAAATATCTTAAAGTTTCAAACAGATCGACTTGTTAGATTTCCTAATTTTAACAAAATCGCGTTATGTTAGTTCCACATTCCACCACCAGGGAATGCACTCTATTCTTAACAAAAGCATATCTGAACGAAACTCCTTTACGCAATCTTTCCGTAGATAGATGGATCGGGATGGTGGCGGTCTTAAACAAGAATTTAAAATATTTGCTGCGGTAACAAACGCTAAGATTTAAAAAATAATTCTAGCTCCCCCCCCCCCTCCTCGAAATTTCACACTCTATTCTTTTTTACACTTTTTTCTATGTGTTATAAACTATCTTAAAGTTTCAAACAGACTGAGTGGCGGTCTTAACCAATAATTCAAAATATTTCCTGAAATTACTATTAGAAAATAGTGGTATGAAGTAAACTTTCTGATGATGAATGAGTTATACTTATCTCATATCGCTGTTCAAAAAGCCCAGGCAAATTATTAGATTTCCTAATTTAAGTTAATTCGTGGTTAAATAAGCGCGTCTCTTCAGTTTAATCGACGCATTTGATAGCAATAAACCGATTAATTAAATAATAATTAATATTTCAGCTTGTAATTAAGATAGGACTTAGATATGGGTATCAATGAAATCAGCGAGAAATTTGACATCGGGATGCCAAAAAATTTAATAAAAAAATTTAATATTTAAAAAGTTAAAATTTCGTATTAAAATATGCTATTATGGAAAACCGCAGCGTCGTCATGTCTACCTGCTTTCCCGCCGAATTGAAATCTTTTTATTTCCTTGTCTTTCCAATTAAAGAAATTAAATTTTTATCGATCGATTTTTAGTGGATATTTTAACTTATACACATCGCAGAAATGTGAACTTTATACCAAATGAAAGTAGATTTTTTTCTGCGTCTGTCTATTCCATTTACAAATTTCTCGGACCAATATTTTCTGATGTACGATTTCGCTTTAAAATCTCCACTTCATTTTTCGGCTTAATTTCCTCCGTGGTAACCGTGCATTCGGCTGATTTTACTGGCAACCCTTAGGAGAAACACGGATGATTTCGATAAAGTCCTTTTGAATTTGCGTTAAAAAGGTGGATTGGTTAATTTTAGAAGTTAATTAGCCCGTAATTCGGTTAATTACCAACTTTCTCAAAATTTTATGATTTGTTGTTTGATGTGAGGTGTTCAGCTACAAGTACCCAAAATTTCAAGTCTCTAACATGTATAGTTTCTGAGAACGGGCTCTGTGACGGACAGACGGACAGACAGACAGACAGACAGACAGACAAAGGAGCGAGACGAATAGGGTTTCGTGAGATGAACGAAACCCTAACAAAGCATAAACCGCTTTGCAGTGCCTCGAGAAAGCTATCGTAAGATGAATTTCAATTGGATGCGTGCACAACAACAAATTTAACTGCGATAGGAAATCGTAAGACCACGTGACTCAGATCAAGCGTGCAGTTGTTCGAAAAATTTTAGTGTAGTTAAAAAATTCTTAATAATAGTGAAATATGTGCTACTTTAAAAGAACTATTTTGATTGTACATTAAAATATTTTTCTTTTTATATAACACGTGTTACACATATATACCTTAATCATGGAAAAAAATATGTTATTTGCACAAAAACGATAGAAAAGTCACTGTTTTTAGTGAAAAACGCTACAAAAAAGTCGTGAAGTATTAAAAATTCGGCAAAAACATAGGGGTCATTATATATATATATAAAAAAACCGTACAATATGCAGTCACTACCAATTTGTGTTCATTCACTATAATTTTGACGCAATATTCAAATGAAAGGAGTAAGAAAAATACCTTTTAGATATATTTACATATGAAAAAAAAAAAAATAGGTATGTCCACAGACTGTGATATTTCAGCTCTGTGGACTGTCACTATTCCTATTTTACAAGTATGTATGTAAAAATATCCTTTTTAATGTTAACTTCCCAGTTAGCATTTTTATTAATACGCATAATTGATACCAATTATGCGTATGCGTAATTGATACCAATTATAAAAGAAAAAGCAAATGTTTCTCTTGTTCAATAATATATTTTTCTTTCTTTTAGAAAAACATTTTTTTTCCTTAATTTATTATTGCCAGTAACTTTTGTGCCTTGCCTGAGAAAATTTTCCATAAAAATTGACCAAATGCCAGCACAATATAATTTGAATACTAATATAAATTCTTTTACAGCCATTTTGTACAAAGAAGTCAAAAGTAAATGTCTGGTTTAGGTATAAGTGGCTGTTTGTCTTCCTGGTTTGCAATAATAGCAGATTGTCCAGATCACAGGATCACATCTGTGCTTTCTAAAAGAAGGATAAAACAATGTACGTTATTATCAATATTTACAAATAATGTAAATTTGCATTACATAGAATAGACTTCATCAGTTTTTATAAAGTATGGCTCAAAATTAGTTCTTTAAAAAGAAGAAATGCTTGAAATTGTTGTGTCTGTGGACATAACATCTGTGGACATGGAATGTACACAGATATGAGTACTGTGTCAATAGACATTACTGTAGGCAGAATGTGGCCATAATTTACATAAATTTAAGATTTTAACAAGCAAATGATAAACTTTATTGATAAAGTTAATAAGTAGTGCTAATACAGACCTGCTAACTTAAATGTATCTCTCCATTAAATTCTCTATGGTTTTAAATTCCTTAGGTGGTAGTTATCTACACTCTAACTCTGCTAATCAAGATAGCCAAACTCCAATTTTAATTTTTATACAGGATCTTTATTACTAATAATAATTAAAATTGTAATACAGATGAAAATACAGATACCAACAGTTGACTGCATTTGTAACATCTGGGAGAGTGCTTGTAAATATAAAATACAACATATAAAAAGAGAAATACTATTGATAGAAAAGAGGCTGATATTAGATTCCTCGAACAAGACGTAAATACACGAATGGGTGCAGGAAGAAAAGAAACAATTACAAGGAATAAAGTAAAAAACGGAAGGGTATTCTGCACGACTCAATGTTAAATCTTCTTAAGAAATTTAACGCTGATTTTCCACATTTCCAACTGGTGAGTTATTCAAAACTTTGCCATTTATGACCTTTCTGGGTGGTACAACATAACTATAAAGAAAGAGATACAAATTTGTGCTCAGTGCATGCAAACTGTCAACTTCTTGTAGCAAAAGGCAATTCAGCAACAGCGATAATTGATGCAAATTTACCAAAAGAAGTTGTTTACTTGCATTATATTTGTTCGGTTGACAGAAAGGCAAAAGAAATATGTCTAGAACCAATATAATGCAAAGGTTCACAAAAATCATTAAAATGGAATGAATTCGAAGATGAAATTGTAAGATATCAGCAGTGGATTAAACGAAATGTGAAGTAAAAACTAAGATAACGCTGAAAGTTATAAAAAGAATTGTTAAAGAGGAAGTGCAATCTACGAAAAATCAGTTGACATCTACTTTTTAAGATCAGGCGACAAAATTCATGACTTTAATTTTTCAAGTTACAAAAATTTGTTTAAAATGCTTAATTTAGTTATTATTACACTGTGTCAGACTTGAGCTCATTCCATTTTACTTAACAATGATGGACTTCTTTTCCTCTCAAATTCATTTTAGTTTATTTTTTAGTAAGCTTTCTTCATATCATTAATTTCAGTGCACATATATTTTCAATATTAAAAGTTTATTACTTTTCAACAATGATTTTCTGTGTTATCACATCTTTAAATAGTTCTTTGGATTCTAAACAAGCAACTGCAGTTAACATAAATTTCGATAATAAACAAAAGAGTAATTTAACTCATGTCACAATTTAATGTCCAAAACGTTTCACGTTTCTACAGCTCTTAATAAGTTATTAAAATAAATTATAAAATGTTTCAATATTATCGATTTTAATGCTAAATGTGAGAGTCTCTTCAATCGTTTTGTGAAGATAAAAATGCAGACCACATAATACTTTTATTTAACACTGAGGTAAGTTGGATAGGAACAAACACTCCCTTTTTCATAAAAGTAAGATGTATAACTTCATTACATTTATAAAATTAAGTTAAAAACGCATACGTGACAGAAATTTAACCCCTTTTCTAAGTTAAAAAATGAAATTAATAGTTATTGTTAAAGATATATTAATGTTTCTTAATGGTGAATCAAGTTAACTTTTTAAATAATAGGAGATATATATTACAAAGATTGTGTGTATGTGGGAGGAGGGGGGGGGGGGAATCGTGATTTTACAGACGCTTCGGTGGGGCGCGGCCAATAAAAGGTTGAGAAACACTTCTCTTGAGGGCCGCTGAAACTGAACTTAAACTGAGATATTCAATGTCACACGACTATACTGTTTTACTCTACTTTCCCTTAGGTACATGTTAAATTATGTACAGTACATTACGCCAGTGTATATATATATATATATATATACCGGGTGTCCCAAAAAGGACTGACTGATTTTAAAATTCAATAACTTGGAAACGGTGACAGATATTTAAAAAATTCTTGCAGGAGGGTTATGCATAAGGTCAAAAGTTTTATTACAGTGATTTTCGATTTTAGTTTGAATTACAAACAATAGATGGCGCTGTAAGCAATAGTCGCTAAATACAGGCTCGATTTCTGGTCCTTTCTCTTGTTCCATGCTGAAAAAGGAGATGGAAATGTATTATCCGGGCCACGAAGTACCAAAAATCGAGCCTGAATTAAACGTCTATTGATCGCAGCGCCATCTATTGTTTGTAATTCGAACTAAAATTGAAAATCACTGTAAAAAAACTTTTGACCTTATGCATAACCCTCCTGCAAGAATTTTTAAAATATCTGTCACCGTTTGCAAGTTATTGAATTTTAAAATCAGTCAGTCCTTTTTGGGACACCCGGTATATATAATGTTATGTCTTCTGTTCTGTTATGTCTTGCAATTATATATATTTTCTTTAGTTTGGTTATTCAGTTTGATTTTAAGAGTTAAGTTTATGTTGGTTATTATAGTATTTTCGATGTGAGTTTCAATGCAGCTATGGTAAGTGAAGGATTTTGATATTTTGTTTGTGGTTATATATATATATATATATATATATATATATATATATATATATATATATGTATATATATATATATATATATATATATATATATATATATATATATATATATATATATATATAATATATATATGTAATATATATATATATATATATATGTATATATATATATATGTATATATATATAACTTTAACTTATAATATATTTTGTTGCTTAGGCATAATGCCAGTTGGAGTAACTATGTATTAATTTGATGGAAACAGAAATTAATCAACTTAATGTGTTATTAAATTTAAAGAATGTCCCAAAGCCAACGTGATACATTTATTATGTATTTATTATTATCATCATCACCTATTATTATTATTTGTTTGTTTAGATATTTTTTATTGAACTTTTCATGAATTGCACAAATTTATTAAATATTAAAATCTTTAAAACATTGCTACAAAATTTAACATTCTATAAACAAGAACTGTGAGAAAAAAATTGAATTATTCTTTGATGAAAGAAATGTCGTAAAATTAATCTACTTATTGTTAAATGAGAACGAGGACATTTTTATCTCTAAAACTTTAAAAGGAATTCGATAAGATTCGATAACTTATTACACAAAGAAAAGTATTTCGAAACAAAGAACTTCTCGAAGATTTCTCGTTTTCATTCGGTTTCAGAAATGGTAAAACCTAGTCTTGGCACAGTGTGCCCTGCAATCTATGCAAAAAGATAAAAAAATTATTGAAATAACACTTATACCTAGTTTTTGATGTATCTGTTCATGCACGTGTTTTAAATTCTACAATTCATTAATTTGTATAATGGTAATTAAATATCTAAAGCTAAACAATAAATCATTAATTCTTTAACAAAACTCTTAGAAAACAATGTAAGTATAATTTCCATATATACAGTTAATGGAGTTCGCGATGCCATTTCGTTTATGTGTGTTAGTGTGAAGGGGAAAAACAGTACCAGATACTTTCATCAAATAATGAAGAGATAGGTTTTGCAATTTTAACACAACATTGTACAAATCTAAAAACAAAATGGCAGGGGTATCAGAATTCTTGCGAAACAATTCCTGTAATTCGTTTTATGAAACTTATCAATAATTTCATCTCACGTTTTTATAAGGTATGTTTACACTATGGTTTTATTTAAATAAACTTCTCATTATGCACGACATTTATCCATTAAATTCAACTAAATATATCTAGAACGTTTGCCAATAAAAATCTTACAATAAAACTCAAACATAGTGAGATTTTCGTGCAAGTACTGCAAGTACTGTTAACATAAAATATAAAGATTAATTTCATACAGACAAATATCAAGAATAGGTATTAGTTGACAAGTTAAAAAAACAAGATCAAAGAAGGAAAGGAGGCAGTAGACAGCTATGTAAGAAGAGATTGCAAGTGCTATAAAACTAAATTATCTATTCAATATTGTATAAGAAAACAGTACAGTAAACTACGGGTTTTGACACACTGGTGTGTTGCAAGGGATGTTTTGGTGGGTCTTGGCAAAGTCGGCAAAATCTTCAAAAAATGTAATTTTTTTTATCTGCTGCAATAATATAAGAAAAACAATATTTTACAACTTTGAAAGTAAAATATCGTGAAAAGATAACAGATATAACAATATAAATATGGGTTAATACAGACGTTTCGAATAATTTTCGTACTCCTCAGTATACTTACACAATCACAAAACACCGGAGAACCGAAACAATGACAAACAGTTAAAACTATAGTTTAATTAGACATCATACTCATCCAGGCCTGGGTAGCTTCATTAATTGAAGATTCAGCTGGAACAGTCAACCAACCGTCTAGGAAAATACTACTAACCATCTCGCTGCGCAACCCGAGATTTCATCGGGCAACGTAAAAGTAGCAAAATTTGCGCAACTCGAGTTTTTCTCGGGCATGCATTTTTCCGTCTAATTAATCCTCCTTGATTATTCCCACCAGTTATTTTTTTATTGTAAAATTTGCCTTATTTAATCGGATCATTTTCCCGATTAAATTGGACAAAAATTTTTGTTTTGAAAAACCGGTGACAAAAGAATAAAAATTCTTAAAAGACGCTCGTCGCGAAGGGGTTAAATACGCAATTTTTGAAGCTATTTTGATAAAACAATTACGCAGCAAGAGGGTTAATGTGATCCAATTAAACGGCGAATATTGTATTTAAAACTATGAAAGCGTATATTACATGCATTGGTTAAAGGTGTTCTGTAATCCAAAAGGGCAACTTGTCACGAGATAACAGGTTTATTTATGAATCGATTTGGATGTACCTTGGTGTATACATAATACGTACCAATTTCTCGACTGTGTTCGTTGGCCAGCTTCATCCACCATCTTGTTTCAAAATGGCGGCCATTTAAATTTTTTATAAAAAATTTTAAATTTGAAATGTGGTATCAAAAAATTGAAAATTGAAAAATATTTTTTTCTTATGTCTTTGACCTGGATACAAAGATTCTGGAACAGTTTTTGTTTCGTCTATATCTAAAAAAATGGTTGAGTTATAGCATTTTGAATTTCTATTGAGGCTGACATTTTGAAACGACCTGATTTTTGTCACGCGATAACAGGCGTATTTATGAACCGATTTGGATGTAACTTGGTGTGTACATAGTACATACCAATGTCTCGACCGAGTTCGTTGGCCATCTTCATTCGCCATCTTGTTTCAAAAGGGCTACCATTTAAATTTTTTTAATTTAAACTTTAAAATGAGTTATCAGAAAATTGAAGAATGAAAAAGATTTTCTTTATGTGTTTGACCTTGATACAAAGATTCCGGAGCAGTTTTTATTTCGTATATATCTTAAAAAATGGTTCAATTATAGCACTTTGAATTTCTAGCATGGATGACATTTTGAAACGATGTGATATATGTCACGTGATAACACGCGTATTTATTAGCCTATTTCGATGTAAGAAGGCATGTGGATAGCATATCGTAATGTCTCGACCAAGTTCGCTGGCCAGCTTCATCAGCCATCTTGTTTCAAAATGGAGGCCATTAAATTAAATAAAAAATTATATTTAAAGTGAGGTGCAAAAAAATTAGAAATTGAAAAAGGTTTCTTTCTTAAGTATTTGACCATGATATAGGTTTCCGAAGCATTTTTTGTTTTGTCTTTATCGTAAAAAATGGCTCAGATATAGAAGTTTCAATTTCTAATGTGGGTGACATTTTGAAAAATCTGATTTTTTGCCTGCGACAGCACTTATATATATCAACTGATTCCGATGTGAGTGAGCATGAGCACAGGAATTACTAAGGTCTCGTCCAAGTTCATTCGTTAGCCTCATCCACCATGTTGTCTTAAAATAGCAGGAACTTCAAGATATCGCCGAATTTGGCAACCAAATATAAGTTACTTTAAATAAAAGCAGCTTGGATAAAGCTGACTAATTTCGTGAAATTCTCATTCGTAATGATTTAGTAATTGATAAAAGTTAGTATTGAATCTCCTATAATCGGTTTCCACAGAATTGAGCTTCGTGTGTTTGAATAATATAAGCTTCCTTTTATAAAATAAGGAATATTAAAGCTACCTCTTCCTCCCGGCACTGGCCGGAAGGACTTTTTTTAAGCTTGGCTTTTTTTTTTTACTTTTGAGAAGTTGTTTTTTAGTGGATTATCTATTACTATTCTCGTATATCTATTACTGCTCTCTGTGCCAAAGTACATCTTTTCCTTAGGATAGATTATACAAATGTACATATTAGGTGGATTAAAAAAAAATTGTATAAGTTTAAGATCCGCCACGTAAGAATAAAGTTTGTGAATCGCTACAGTAGATCATTATGGGAATGTCAGTTAATTATCTTAAGGGGACTTGTAATCCTTTGAACTGTTTTTTTCATTCAAGTATTTTATGATATCTTAGTGACATATTACAGACATTTTTGACGTATTATAGTTTTATTAAAGAAAAATAATTTAATCAAGAAAAAATGTAAAAATTTTGGTAAAATTTGAAAATTTGAACTTTTTTTAATGTAAGAAAATTTTAAAACGCACGTGGCATCAGTTTAAAACTTTTTGAAATATTTTTTTTAGCATGCTTTTCTTACAAGTACTATAACTCTATAAATCTAAGGACTACATTTCCAAAATTTAATTAGATTAAGAAAAAATAATAAAATGTCCTGACATATGTAAAAATGCAGCAAAAATGAATATTAAATGAACAGTGTTATTTTTCAAAATGAAACTATTTATATTACTATGAAAGGTATACTATTCCTTAATTTTATGAAACGCATCTTAAGGATCGTTCATAAAAAAAAAAAAAAAAAAAAAAAAAAAAAAAAAAAAAAATAGCTAGTCATTTGAAAAATTTATGTTGTAGTTTTATCATTTCAATCATACTAATGTACTGAAAAAACACAAACTGAAAGAATGAATTTAAATATCGTAACTAGAGTCATTTAAAGAGAAATGTATGCAATAATAAGCCATTTTCGTATATTTTTAATCATCGTATTTATACGATACTTCATGGGAATATACAAAGGATGTATGTCTAAACTCATTTTAAGCAACAAGTTGGAAAAATTGATATTTTCAACATTTTACACATAATGAAGGGTACCAAGTCTTTCTAAGGGAAAAGCTGGCTTTTTTTGCAAATCCGAAGAAATCCTGATCAGCAAACCAGTATTAACTATATATTGATTAATGTTCAACCTCTATTGTATTCATTGATATGGCATATTGCCTCTTTATTAGGGTTCAGACATTTTGCCAATTTTGGCAATAAATATTTATCCAGTTAACAATAATTAATCGTTTTATTAGCTAATAAAACGATTAGTTGGGCAATATTGGCGCTTCATTAGAAATTTCCAATCAATAACAATATTAGTTAATTATTGCTTTTACAATGAACATATTTCAAAAGAAACGCCAATATTGTACAAATATTGGCATTATATTAAAAATATTTCCAATAAAACCTTTTTATGACACAAATATTTCCAATGTGGTCTCCAATGAGATTCCAATATAAGTTTTATTGATTTTACCTTGTCTAAATATTTATTTACAATATTGGCAAAATGTCAACACTCCATTATTGATAAAATATTTCATGTCGACGAATGCAACATTGGTATAATAATGCATTCATTAATGCTAAGTTAGGCTATTTTTTTATTTCATGTCAATGAATGCAATATTAGTGTAATGTTACTACTAGGGATTGTTTGAGCGAAAATTAATGCAATTTAAAGTAGCTCGGTATGTTAACATCTGCGTAAAACGTAAACAAATATATTTTGTTGAAATTTACCTTTGTTTTTATTTATAATGTCACTCCATAAGAATGATTCTTTTCACAAGTTCTTTATAGCAAACAAAATATTTTTTCCATATGTATCTTTAAAAATTACAAATTTTCCGCATAATATTTAATACATGTAAAATGAAATATATATATATTAAATAAATCTAAAGTTTTCAAGTAAAACATTCGTATGGATGAGTAAGAGTACCGATTTTACAGAATTTTTTTTTAACGAAGGTAAAGAATTATGAAAGGTTACCTGCGTATAGTGCCCTGTCATAGGGTACTTAGGAGCTCTAAAAGGACTTATCCATTGTGGATAAAAATCTTTTACTTCGTCGTATAAACTTTGTATTGTCGAATCCCAGTCAGGAGTGGGTAAAGAATTTCCAGTCTTTGCCCTCGTTGCAATATTTTGGCCAACTGAGAATGCTTCTGAAATAGTTTTAGGAAAAGTACATAGTTAGAAATTACTAGCCTGCATAATGAAGGAAAACATTTCAGATAAAAAGTAATTGTATGATAAAAAAAATATGTAAAATGGGCAATTTAAATACTTCAGTGAAAAGCCCCTTTTCATAAACAATGAGTTAAATGGCACTTGTAAATTTAGAAAACTAACGTTTTTAAAAAATTGTTCTTTTATATGATGGTTTAAAGAAAAATCTGTTCATTTTCACACAAATATCTAGAGGTACCATCTGAGGTTTCTATATAAAAGAGGGTATTTCCAAAAATGCATATTTAATTTATTCGCTAATGCTCTTGTCATGCTCTTTTTTTTTTAAATACAGGTTTAACTAATATGAAATAATGACTGAAACCAGACTTTGAGTAAGGGAAATTTATCATAAAGTGTCACCGGAAGTTTGAAAACTTATATCAAATGCAGAGAGAAAATTTCAAACAGATTCTCTTACATGACTTACAATTGCAAGAATTAGATATATTTTTTGAGGCCGATGGAACTGTTTAAAATGTTCTCAAGCAACGTTCGGGAAGACCGTGGTCATCAACAAACACCGGGGAAACACTGGTTGAAACATATAGCTAAAATTCAGAGAAATCTGTTCGGCAAGCGGTTCGCGACATAGGACAAAAACAAGTAGCCGTCGAATTTTAAAGGGCCTATATTGGAAAAGTAACATTCCAAGTTAGTCTACGCTGTCAATTAAAATAATCCTGACCAGGAAATACCATTGCATATACATTTTTTAACACATTGTATCTATTTTTTAATTATTATCGTAGATATCTTTTTCCTGCTCAAAGAAATTTAATTTTATATGCATATATATGTAAGCAAATCAAACATAAAAATAGAAAATGTATTTGATGTAAAGTCTTCCAATGATGTCATATACAAGCAATAAAAAAATATTTTTAATAAAAAAAAACTATTCATGTTTTCTCGTACATCAACAGAAAAAAAGTCAGAAAAGTATTGCTGACTAGAGCAAGTTTTACATTATAATCTTTATTGCATTTTTTACATTTTGAAAACACATCACTTTACAGTAGAACAGAAGTTAATAATGAGAAAAGTCATGCATGAGACTTAATTTTTGCAGAGAAAAAAGTATGATATTTTGTTTTTCAGTCTCATTTTTTAAAGTAAAAACCGCAGAGAATCCCTGTTAAAAAAAAAGAAAACTTTGAATATCATATGAATGAAGCATATTAAATTTGAATAGAAGCAAGAAAATTTTAAGAAAAGAAAGACTGGATGTATTTTTTCATTTAATTATGAAGTTTATATAACTAGAGCTCCAGTTTCACCAGTATCAACAAGATCAAGGAGCATGGTTTTTCTGCCAAACTAAACAAAAAAATTACTAAGCCCACCAAGTGAACAAACGCCAAGAAGCAAACATGAGACCATTTACTGCTTACTTACAGTGGAGAACTTCTCAAAATTAATTCGACAAAACTTGCCAGTATAAAATATCAGATATAAAAGGAGCCAACCATCTTAGAAAAATAAAACGAAAAGTAGATGAATCTAATGAAGAAGTTCTTTATTTTTTAGACTAAACTCATCTTTATAAGTGAATTATAATCAGAGTTACAGAAGATTAAAAAAATTGTGAGGATACTGAAAATAAACTTTTCGCTTTTCTTCGCGCTCTTAAATTTTAAAATAACATAGAGACTTAAATAATGGACAGTAAAAAGTAAGGATTGAATTTTTAGATAAATAATTACTTAAACTAGTACTTTTATAATTTCTAATTTCAAAAAATAATACTTCTATCTTTAATTAACAAATAAATGTTAATTTACTATAAAATTAACAAAATTACTCCAAAATAACAATAAAACTATCAAACGACCTTGTACTATTTTCTACAGAATATCGAAAGTAACAGTAACACCCCCCCCCCCCCTCTTAAAAAAATCATCCTGCTCGTAGACTTCTAAATTAATCAATCGGAAGATTTACCATCCATAAGTCTTGTTGCTGAATTTATATTAGCTCAGAATTGCATCAGTGAAACTTGCACATAACGTGAATCAATCCATTAAATGTTTTAGGTAGATTTCGTATGAAATACTACCTATTACATTTTCCCCTATGTTGGAGTTTCTGAAAAAAAATTGCAGATCTACACCGATCATGACCCTTAGAACCCAAAACCACCATCAGTAAAAAACTTTATATATATATATATATATATATATATATATATGTTTACTGCTGTCTTAGAAAATATTTTCAAGAAGCTGGATTGGGAAAACAAAGGGATTAGAATAAATGGGGAATATTTAAGTCATCTCCGATTCGCTGACGACATTTCAATTTTCAGTAACAGTCCTGAAGAATTGGAAAATATGCTAAAAGATTTGGCAGAAGCTAGCATTAATGTGGGATTAAAAATAAACTTGGAAAAGACTAAGGTGATGTTCAATTCATTTGCATCAAAAAAGAAAATCGTCTACAACAACACTGAAATTAAAGAAGTGCAAAGTTATGTGTACCTTGGGCAAGAAATATCATCGGATAATAGTATCATGAATGAAATCAATAGAAGAATAAGAAATGGATGGAGTGCTTTTGGGAAGAACAATATTATTCTGAAGAGTAGCATGCCCCTTTGTTTGAAAAGAAAGGTATTTAACCCATGTGTTTTGCCTGTCCTAACTTATGGAGCAGAAACATGGACGCTAACAAAACGGATGGTACAAAGATTACAAACAACACAGAGAAGTATGGAAAGATGTATGCTAGGTATAACTAGAAGAGACAGAAAAAGAATAACCTGGATAAGAAGTCAGACGAAAGTTTTTGACATCATTGAAAGAATTAAACGGCTAAAATGGAAATGGGCTGGGCACATTGCAAGAAGACAAGACAATAGATGGAGCACAAACACCCTACAGTGGTATCCCAGAGATGTAAAACGGCCAAGAAGACGACCTCAAGTAAGATGGAGTGATGAAATCAGAAAAGTAGCCGGTGTAAATTGGATGACTAAAGCACTAGACAGGAAACATTGGAAAAATCTGGGGAGACCTACATCCAGCAGTGGATTGAAAACGGTTGATGATGATGATGATGATGATGATATCTATGTATCTATCTATATATTTATATCACTTTCTTCTGGACACGATAACTTCCACAATTCTGCACAAACCTCTTCCAAACTGATACATAAAATCAAGGGGCATAAAATCTCGGTCAAGTTCGTGAATGGGCAAAATCGGACCAAGGGGGTGGGAATAAGGAGGGGTTTTGTGAAAACAGAAAAAAACCCATAACTTCTTAATTTTTGTACATATCAAATCAGTTTAAAGTTTTTATTACTTCTAAAAATAGGACAAAAAATTTATGTATCACAGATGTTTTGGATAAAATTAAAAATGGGCTCATTGGGTGCAAAAAATAGGGTTTTTGGGAGAAAAAAAATTCATAACTTCGTCAATTCTCAAGATATCAAATCAAATTAATTTTATTATACATCTCCTTAATATTATCTACACCTTTTGTATTCACAAGTTTTTGATAGGATCAATTCGTACCACAAAAAAAATTAAAAACGAAAACAAAAAAAGGGGGGTGAAGAAGAAAAATTTCTATAACTCCGTCAATTCACAACATATAAAATCCCCATGAATTTATCATAGATCTTCTTAATATTGTCTTCAATATTTATATGGACAAGTTTTTGATAGGACCAATACTTACAGCAAAAACAAATTAAAAATACATAGCGGTTGAAGAAAAAAACCATCTTATTAAGAATGTACTCAAATCCAAACTGCTTATTTTCTTACTAATTTTTAAATTAATTTTTGCTCTCAAACGCGTCCAGTTGAAAGATTCTCTTCTTCAGAAACTATATAATGTACCGTAATGATCGATTTTTTGATAGAGGCAGAATACATTTTAAAAAAATGATGTCAAAGTGGGCATTTTGTACAGAATTTTCCGAAGCGATTGTGTTAGAAACGAAAAATATTGCCCAACTGAGAAAATAATTGTTTATTAATCAAGTTTCAATTAATTGAAAGAAAAATAAAAACACAGGTCTCTTATAAATCTTTTCAAAAATCACGTCAGCAAGTTTCGTATTTTTTCTATTAAAAATTAATCTGAAAATGTGCCAGAAAATTTCGAGTTGTTGAGCATGGAAAAGTATTTTTTTTTAATACCGCCTTAAGATGATTCTGATAAAACCAGCTATTTCATAAAAATGAAATAAAAATTCGTCAAAAGCGGCCGGATAAAACTGTTAAAGTGAATTTATATGTAATCATTTTTTAGTTTTTGATGGTGCAATTAATATACTTAACTTCGAAATCTACCTCCGCCTGTAGGCCGGGCCGACAGGGATTTTTTGTAATATAATAGATATGAACCTTTAATATTTCTAAGTAATTTTTCTACTTTTTAAACTTGAGAGTCATTTGCATCATCCAAAAGAAATTTATACGAATAAAATACTTATAATGATCAGATTGTACAACTATAATTTCATGAAATATTACAGATCGGATTATAGTTTTATTGTTTAAGTGAAAAGTAACACTTATGGGTGCAATTTTTGCGCAAAATAATAAGGGAGACCGAGGAAATGGCGACACCTTAAGTGAATTTAATTTTTTTCACCTCAAAAAAAAAATTATTTTTAATGGTAAAAATTCTAAAGCTAAATCATGATCTTTAGTATCTGTATAAATTTAACTGTAATCATAACTGTAAAGTAAGCACGCATAAAAAAACTTTCTTTCAACCTCTGTACAGTGGCGGGATTTCCGCCACTGTATCGGGTAATGACGCCACTCTTTAACGACTTAGTAAATACATAAAATGGATACTAGGAAACACATAACCTATTGAGAATATTTAGAAAGGAATAATTTATCAAAATAATCAATAATTACAATGTTCCTTAAGCTAGATTTATTAATGTGTTAAGCTTGCAATTTAACTCATATTGGAAAAGTCACCCTTTGCCATGGTGGCGGCATTACCCCGAGAGGATAATATAGCGGAAATCCCCCAGCACAGCCTAAAGAAGAACCGAACTTTTCAAGAAATTGCATCAAAATGTTGGAGAATGCATGTAGATTACGAGTAATATTATCTTAAGTAACTAATGTTATAATAAAAGGTGTTTACCTCTACTCATTTGAAGCTCCAAAATAAGAAGGAACTAGATGAAAATTAAATTTTTCACTAGAACAAGCGACCGATGTACAACAAAATCATTCTCACTCTAGGCACTGTTTCTATTGTTGGCCGCTATAGTGCAGGCGCATTCACTATCTCGAACTGCAGTTAGTTTTTAAACTAGGCGTGGAAGGCGGCATAATCCCGAGTGGCGCCATTCCCCCTGTCTCCCCTATGCAAGCATCTTTACTAATTTAGATTATTTAATATGTCTGTTTTTTTATTCGGAATTAATTTTATAAATATATAATAAGGTTAGTTGGGGTAACTGGACCCACGAGGTAACTGGGCCATGGGCTATTTAATAAAAAACCGTTGATGTCTTTTAAGTTTTATCTTTTGTAAACATTGCCGCCACAACTCTACTTCTTAAAACAACGTGTGTCCACTCAATCATAACTCTATCTTTCCTGTGATAGGTTGCCGAAAATTTAGGTTTCTTTTTTTAAAAACAACGGCAATTTCATTGAACTTTCGCGGCTTTTTATTAAAATATGGTAAGTACTCTTATCAAACAACCTTTCTTTTTTAAGATTAGACGTATAAATAGATTAATAATGTTAGGTATCTGTCAAATTTAAGGCCGGTGTTCCAGTTACCCCATATTTTTTTTTTAAATGGGGGTAACTGGGACATGTGTCAGGGGTAACTGGACCCTGTGGGATCCAGTTACCCCATCATTTATAAATAATTTTTTGGAGTTTTTCTTACAACGGGAAATTAATTTATCAATTGTTTTTCCATTACAATAAAGAAATTTATATTACTTATTAAAATTATATAATAAGATTTAAAAAGAGCATGTTGGTGGGTATGAAACCAAATTTCTTAAGTGAGATAGCCAAACTTTGAAATTTTAGAAAAATTCAATTTTTATTATAGAAACGAAAAAAAAAATAGTTCCGTTCGATATAAAAACAAGGTTACATTCTCCACAGATGTGTCGAACTTATCGAACATTTATTGAATTAAATGAAAAAGAGAATGAGATTCTTACTTACGTAACCATTTGTTCAGAGATTTCTTTTTCATAAAATACCAATGTAATTTTTTACTTATTACTTATACTAAAGTACAAAAGTACTTACATATTCTTATGTCTTTTGTATAAATAAATACAATAATTTCACATTTGGGTGATTTTCTTAGACACCTTGACAGCAAAGGTTTCCCTTACAATGCTCTTTAGTTTATATATAACTTACATAATCTGTCTTGTTTAATTTTTTAAAGTTATTTACACTTTTTCAAACAGGAATTGATACCCTATATTAAAAAAGACAAACACATGTGAGACATAGACCTCCCTGGTCCAGTTGCCCCATAAAAATGGGGCAACTGGACCCACGAGGAAAGAAAAATTAAATATATATTTTTTTTATTTTTTGAGATTAAAATGTAACTTTGAACATTACTGTACGATAGAGGGAACCTAACTGAACATATTTACATAGGTTCAAATTTTAATTCAAATGAACATTAGCTTTTTGAAGCTGAATTGTCAGAAGCTCCAGAGTCACATTGTAAAATCATGGCCCAGTTGCCCCAACTTACCTTATAGTAAATATTTACATTGTGTGTTTCAACCGTGTATTTTTTCTGCAGAATATTGATAAGTGATCCAAATTACAGAAAAGGATTACAACAGTATTCTGCGACTAGATGTCACTCGAACAAATCAAAATAATAAGGGGTTTTTTTTTCAGCTTCATTTAAATTTATTGTAATGTAATAAAATGTATTGTGTTTTCTGTAATATACTTTTACGTAATTTAAGTAAAAAGGCTTAAAAGACAGTCAAATATGAGTGAATGTTATTTAAACATATGAAATAATATCGTTTAGTTTTTTAAAAAGTTTGTTGCGATGTAATAAATTTGGGCAGTCGTTGCTATAAAATACCAAAAATTATTTTAGAAATGGACTATTTCATATAAACAATCAAATTAAAAATACTATTTCCAATAAACTATGTTTTTATAATTTGCGTATTTGACTGCTGCATTTATGTTCAATTAAATAGCATAAAGTTTGAAATAAATCATGTAAATCTAACAAATTAAGAATTTTTATAGCTATTCCGTAAATAAGAAGTTTCTCAAAAATCAACTTGAATTTCAAAGTATAGTAGTAGGAGAGCTGTTGAACATTTTTGAGTAGGTATTTGAGGCACCCTGAAAATTTGTGCAACACTTCTTTTGTAATGCCTGAATACAAAATCGAATGTCTGGCACAGTTTTTGTGCCGACTAAAGTGTCCGACATTTTCAAAATATTTTTTTCTAAGTATAAATATTTTTCTGCCTCAATCTCAGCGTGCCTCAAATACCTTTTTTGGGTAGTCAAAAAATGGCACTTGACACGTGTCTGGCACAGTTTTTGGGCCGACTAAAGTGTCTGTCGTTTTCAAAATATCTTTTCCTAAGTACAAATATTATTCTGTCTCAATCTCAACGTGCCTCAAATACCTTTTTGGGGGGGTAGTTAAAAAAATGGCACTTGACACGTGTCTGGCACAGTTTTTGGGCCACGATCATTCAGCCAGACATTCGATTTTGTATTCAGCCATTAGAAAAGAAGTGTTGCACAAATTTTCAGGGTGCCTCAAATACCTTCCCTAAAATGTTTAACAGCTCTTGGACTATTGAAGATTGTTTGAAGAGCAAATATTTAATTAATCGAAAAACGAAATACTCTAAATTAAAGTAATTCCGAGAAATGTTATGTGCAGTCCTGAAACATTGCTGCAAATCATCGTATAAAATTCATATCGGGACGAATCGATTGGGAATTATGTTTAGGGGAGTCCGAGGGAATGACGACACCTTAAGGGAATTTAATTTTTTTCACCTCAAAAAAATATTTATTTTTTAATAGTAAAAATTCTTTAGCTAAATCATGATCTTTAGTATCTGTATAAATTTAACCTTAATCATGAATGTAAACTAAGCACACATAAAAAAAAACTTTCTTTCAACCTCTGTACAGTGGCAGGATTATCAGGATGTTGGGGGTAATTCCGCCACTGTATCGGGGTAATGACGCCACTGTTTAATGACCTAGTAAATACATAAAATGGATACTAGGAAACACATAACCTGTTGAAAATATTTAGTAAGCAATAATTTATCAAAATAATCAATAATTACAATGTTCCTTAACCTGGATTTATTAATGTGCTAAGCTTACAATTTCAAATTGGAAAAGTCACCCTTTGCAATGGTGGCGGCGAAAGGATAATATAGCGGAAATCCCCCAACAAAGCTGAAAGAAGAACCGAACTAGTTCAACAAATTGCATCAAAATGTCGGCAAATGCATGTAGATTACGGGTAATATTATCGAAAGTACCTAATGTTACAATAAAAGGGGTTTACCTCTACTCATTTGAAGCTCCAAAATAAGAAGTGACTGGATGAAAACTAAATTTTTCATTCGAACAAGCGAACGAACGTACAACAAAATCATTCTCACTCTAGGCACTGTTTCTATTGTTGGCCGCTATAGTGCAAGCGCATTCACTATCTAAAACTGCAGTTAATTTTTATACTAGGCGGGGTGACAGCATAAACCCGAGTGGCGCCATTCCTCCCGGTCTCCCCTACTATTAAATTGTGCGTAAGGATTTTTATTTGGATGTCCATCTATACATATTAAAAATCGAACTGACTTTTATAAACTTTAATGAAATACACACCCATATTATCATTACTTTTGATCTCAGTTGTTTTAAAGGTAGGACAAAAATTCATTGCTTTCGGCGATTTTCGTTACGGAGCTTCTTATGACATTAAATATATTTACATTAAAAAATATAAATTATTTAGTAATGTTATTTCGTATTTGTAGATAGCAGAAGGACTAAAAGAAGAGGTGGGTTTTTATAAAAGATGAAAATTCCAATGACCATTTAAAAAAATATTTTTTTAAAGTATATATTATTTAAAAAGCATATACACTCATGTCAAAATTAAGGTCACAGACATAAAATCTGTGAAAACTGAAAGTATTCACTGTGTTTCTACGAAATTTGGCACTGAAGTATATTACAATGGGAGAAAGAATATAGCAACATAACAATATGGAAAAGATTTGAATTGTGAATTAAGAAACAGGGTATATCAAAAAGGTTAAATCATGAATCAGAGATAAAGCATTTATCTCGAGAAAAGTCTGTCTAATATGGAGTGTGACCATCGAGCACTGCTATACAAGCCTCGCAATGAGCTCTCACACTTTTTATAAAGGTGGCAATAAATGATTTTGTCAACAAAGTCCATTCTCCCAAAAGCGCGACTTTTAACTCCTGGCGGGTCCTGGAAGGCGGATAACGCTGTACAATGACTCTTCATAGACCATCTCAAACGTGTTCAATAGGATTGAGGTCCGAAGACCTCGAGGGTCAATGTATACGGCGAATATCCTCTTCTTCAAGAAAATCATCAACAATGTGAGCTCCATGTAACTTCGCATTATCTTCCATAGACATGAAGTCCGGGCCTACAGCACTATGGCCCAACCTCAAATATGCTTCAAGGACATCATTCCTAACGCCCGGTGTCCAGTCGTGTGTGTCCCTTTCACTGCACCCAACAGGAGAGCCCGGTTGTTGTGGAGCGAAGACATTAGTCTTGGAAACAACAATAATGGGGTCGTGTTCTTTTCATTGTTGAGTCGACATTTACCACGCAGAGTGATTCTCTCGTCGAATCTTCATCTGGAGAGAACGCAGAACTCGCTATCATCTCTCCTACGTAAAAGTAATCGACAGATATGGTGGCAAAGGAATCCTTGTATGGGGCGGTATAATGTTGAGCAGTCGTACACCACTGCATATTTTCAATGGGGTACTGTTAACGCACATCGCTATAGGGATGAGGCCCTTGAAGCCTATGTGAGGTTGTTCCGGGGGGCTGTAGGCCCGGACTTCATGTTTATGGACGATAATGCTAAGCCACACAGAGCTCACATTGTTGATGAATTTCTTGAAGAAGAGGATATTCGCCGTATGAACTGACACTGGAGGTCTGCGGATCTTAATCTTTATTGAACATGTTTGGGAAGGTCTAGGAAGAGCCATTGCTCAGCATAACCCCCCTCCCCGGACCCACCAGGAGTTAAAAAGCACGCTTTTCGCAGAATGGACTTTGTTGCCACAAACATTTATTGACACCCTCATAAAAGTATTAGGGCTCGTTATGAGGTTTGTATAGCAGTGCATGGTGGTCACACTCCATATTTGACAGACTTTTCCCGAGATAAATGCTTTATCTGTGATTCATGATTTAACACTTTTTGATATACCCTGTTTCTTAATTCACAATTAAAATCTTTTTCATATTGTTATGTTGTTATATTCTTTCTCCTATTATAATATAGCTCTGTGCCAAATTTCGTGGCAACACAGTGAATAATTCATCAGTTTTCACAGATTTTATGTTTGTGACCTTAATTTTGGACATGAGTGTTTATAAATATTAGACAAAATATAAAAGAAATTTTAATTCAGTATAGCCAATGTAATCTTCTTTCAATGAAAGTCATTTCAAACAGAAAATTTTTTCATAATGAACTCATATTGAAATTACGAGTGTATTTGAATATTCTAAAATTAGATATAGTCTCATAAATTGTACAAAAATGCTAAATAGTACATATTTAAATTACATTGTAACAAAAGTTAGTATAATGAAAACACATTATGTAAATATTTACTAGATAAAGTTCGAACAATAAGTAGAGTTACAAAATTGATTACTTTTGCATATAAAAGCGACTTACTTTTCTATAATAATAAAAGAAAGTTTCGATCTGTGTGTGTGTCTGTATGAGTGTGTGTGCGATGGCTAGCAAAATCTTCGACACGTACGAGGTTGAAAAATATTTTGAGGCTAGCTCAAAGTGTCTACTGATGACCTGAGACTCAGAATTTTATATTTCTAATAATTAGTTGACTTATTAATAAACAATCGTAACGCGCTCACATTAAAAACTCATCCCGGTCTTTGCGAAAAGAAAAAAAGCACTTGCACATGCCTAAAAGCCTTGTTTACGCATAGGCAAAAAATGGAGGTCGAACAGAAGCAATTTCGGGGGATTTTGTTATTATTAACTTATATCGGCCAAACCGCTTAGTAAAGATTAAAACGAGAGACATATTCTGAAAGATCGTATTCTTACGTCTTAAATGCCTCAATCAATAATAATAATAAAAAAAAACAGTGCAGTTAACCCTTTGAAAAAAAATTTCAAAAAGTGTCGTTTTTAAAAAAAAAAAAACGTTTTTCTATCTTACTGAAACGCCCCACAAGTGATTCCAAATCGCGATCATGTGATCAAAAATCATTTCTGGCTTTCCTAGTTGTTGTATATCATCCATTTTTGATTTTATAACCATCTAAAGATATTACATTGTGAATTTCAACTAAATGTAATTAGGGGTTCAGGGGTAGAGTCTTGGAGGGGAGGGGTAAAAGAGGAGGCAAGAATTTATTAATTTTTAACTTTCTTTTTTTTACAAGATTTTTTTTTTACAGGGCTGAGAATTTTCCAGATTTGATTGTGGTGAATAATTTCCCTCTTTTTAAGACAAATCATCTAATTCAGTCTTTTCGGAAGTTTTGATCCCCCCGCCCCCTCTCACTCACCTCCGTCAAAATATATAGCGTAAAATCTTATATTTTTCTCTTTTTAATGTTAGTGCAAAGTAACAATAAAGTATATTAGCAATCAACAAAATAAATAATCAATCAGTTAAACTTTGCGCCCTCCTCCCCCCATACACGTGAAATCTCCCCTTTCTCCATATGCCCTATAGCAAAGAAAAATAAAAAAAATTATTAATATTTTTAAAGTTTTCGACATTTGTATTTACTACGAATTAATAATAAATCACCCAATTTATCAATTATATTACTTGTAAAATTTTTGCCCCTCCCCCCTTTTTGCCCCTCTCTGTTACACAGAGAATACCTTTGAAATTCCGATAAAAAAATGAAGATTCAGCCTTTATTGCTTTATTTTTGTAATATTAAATAAACATTTATTCATCTAAATTTCCAGTATATTTCAAATTTACAATTCTTCCTACCTCTCCCCACTCTGGTATAAAATGTCTAACATCCCTAAAAGTTTTTAATTTTTTACAAATAAAATCTGCTATTTCTAATATAAAGCAATTTTATAATTTTTTATAGAAAAAAAAGTTAAAAAAAAATTAATAACCTTCAGAAATGCGGATTTCCACATTTCAAGTAACCGCAACATTTCATCCCAAGGGTTGAGTGAAATTTTCACATATATATATTCTTATTTTCTTTCTTATTGCTTATCCACATTTAAAATCAACAAATCTTAGTAATGCATATAATTGCTTGCTCTAATAACTGTAGACATGTAATAACTAAATTAAATATAATTTGGTGTAATATTTTTGATCCATACTGATGATCCATCAAATTTTGGCTTTTAATGCTTGCGATATTCTTTTAATGGAGTGATCGAATAAATTTTGCAATGGAATTTCACAATCCATTTCTGAACATCGAATATTTTCCGGATAACAAAGTTTCTTAGCCGCCACTAGTTTCTTATAACTAGTATAAATAATCGCATTTCGCTCTTTGGACGATTTTCTTAACAGATTGTAAGATCGCTTGGTTAATTTTGTTTCAATGAGAATAGATAGGGCTTCTTCAGGCGAATATGGCGTAAATGATCGCTCTACATTTTTTATTTTTACAAGACTTTTCCTTGAAGACGTGTGTGTACTATTTGCTACGATTCTCATATAGAAGTTGCTGCTCTATTTCCTTTATTTCTCAAGCGACTAGATAAAACCCTAACTGCTTCTGAACTTGTACATAAACTCATGTACACTATACTGATTCTGATTTATGTACAAAACACTTATACATAAATCGTACTCACGTTTTACTATTATTCTTTTGATACAATCGCTACCCTCAACATAAGATTTTTTGGGGCGTCCACATTTTTTTAGTATTAAATTTGATGTACTGGGACCGGGAGCTCCTAACAAATCCTCAGGGAAATCTATGATTCCGTCAAGCCACTTACAATGTTTCCGTTCGAGTTGATCGTTATTTCTATTTGTTTTCTCCAAAGCAGCAGAAATATCCAATAAAAAAATTTTTAATGAAATTTTTAATAAACCTTTTTGTTCATGCAATGGATATTCTGCCGAGATACGAGATAAACATCTTTAAAAGAAACAAGTGCAACGTTACCTAATTGTTTTCTAGATAACATACTGAGATCCACAAAGTAAAAATTTTAATCAAAACAGAGCATGTAATCTACGAATAAAGTACGCAGAATAAGACCTGCAAGTCAACTAAACTGATAAAAATTCTTAACGTTTTCTTCAGAGACTGAGTAGGAAGGTCTCCCCTTCCACAGGAAGATGGGAAGGAGGATGAGCGAAAACTATAGATAATGATAGCAGTGGTGTTCAGTAAGAACATCCCATTCTCTACTGATATGTTCACTACTGACCACGGATGAAATTCTAGGATGTTAAATCTTGATTCGTATATCAAAACGCAATCGGTCTGCCGAGTCATATCTTGGTAGAACACCCGAAAACCCGATTTTAGCGGCTGACTCGTAGGTTTATCATTTTGTTTTCCTGCACCCAAAGGTATGAAAATATGGAGAACTGGGAGCAGGAAAACACAATGGTAAATCTACGAATCAGCCGCTAAAATCGGGTTTTCGGATGTTTTCCACCAAGATATGACTTGGCAGACCGATTGCAATTTAATATGTGAATCAAGATTTAACTAATCCTAGAATTTAATCCGTGAACTCTATGAGGTGATTGTCTGTGCTGCCGGCTCCTGGTCTATTAATATTATATTCTACCTTTTTATTGACAAGTTTTTGATAGGTCTAATTCTTACAGCAAAGACAAATTAAAAATGCATAGCAATTGAAGAGAAAATCATCGTACTCCAAACGCACGTACTCCAAAAGAAAGTACTTGTTTCTTTCGGATGTACTCAAATCCAAACTGCTTATTTTATGACTCATTTTTAAATTCATGTTTGTTTTCAAACGCATCCAATTGGTAGATTCTCTTATTCAGAAACTATATAATGTAGCGTAATGGTCAATTTTTTTTATAGAGGCTGAATATATTTCAAAAAATTATGTCAAATTGGGCATTTTGAACCGAATTTCCCGAAGTGATTGTGTTGGAAAAGAAAAATATTGTCCTACTGAGAAAATAATTGTTTATAAATCAAGTTCTGATTAACACGTTCATGCCGGCGCGGTGGGTTACACTCGACTGTCTCAGAGTTGTCAAGTCTCCGGCTTTTTACACACCACTGTTATTTTTTGAGAAAATGTTGTTATTTTAAATCGCCCAATTGTTCTAATTAAATAAAACAACATTTTCTGTATTAAAATACTGGTAGCCACAAAGTCGGAGACTTGGCAGCTCTGAGACAGTCGAGTGTGACCCACTGCGCCGACGTGAATGTGTTAATAGAACGAAAAATAAAAACACAGGTCGCTTATAAATCTCTTAAAAAATCCCATCAGTAAGTTTCATGTTTTTCCTTTTAAAAATGAATCTGAAAATGTGTCAGAAAATTTCGATTTGTTGAGCATGGAAATGTATTTTTTCTAATACCGCTTTAACATAATTCTGGTAAAACCAACTCTTATATAAAAATGAAATTAGAAATTCGTCAAAAATGGACAGATAAAATTGTTAAAATGGGTTTATCTCCAATCATGATTTAGTTTTTGTTGTTGAAATTAGTACTTAACTTCAAAATCTACCTGCGTCTGTAAGCCGAGTCAGCAGGGATTTTTATTAATTGCAGGCAGCAGATTTAAAGTAATTGATGATATTGTCCGTTATAAAGTGAACAAAGATAAGGGACACGAAACTCAACCAATGTGCCGTTATTGCGTTCGTGTAAACTCCTCTTTTCTCATAAGTGTCGGCAATAGTTGGTCCCTTCTAAGTCCAAGATAAAGAAGTTTTACGTTTAATCTAATGACAGTAAATTTCTGTAAACGGAATAGTAGGTATACTTGCATAATTATCCTTCTGCCTCGGGTCCTTAAAATGTTTCCGTTTACGAGAATATTCCGCGTTCACACGTTCACAGAGAAAACCTGCCAACGAGGAATCACAATTGGAACAAGTTCCATTTCAGAAAGGTTTTAAACGTTAGCAAGCATAAATATATAGTGTTATTTTCGTCGAATCTTGAATTGTTTTCCTTTGAGATAGAACATCTTCTCACATTTTACTGTAATATATTTATGCTCTTCTGAGGTGTACTATAGAGTGAGTACGATTTAGCAGTTTTAATGGATACTGTGAAAATGGAAAGTGTTAATAACGTAAACCTGTCTAAAACGAAAACGTTCATAGTCTCGGCAAAAGACATACCTTTAAATTATACCTTCTAAGACAAACACCTGTCTAAAACGGAAGTTTTATTAATTTCTTTATGTTTCCGTCTTAGCCGTTTTTACTGTTGTATCCATGATTTAATAAACCAGTTCTTCGTTCGGAGGGGGTGGGGGTCCGGACCCTCTGGACCCTCTCCTTGGCTACGCCACTATCTTAAACTACAATATTTTAAAAGAAAATATAGCTGTTTCAAAGTGCCCCAAGTGTAAATCATTGTACTCTGTGTAAAGGGAAGATTGGTACAAAATCCAAAATCACCTTTGTCAACAACTTCTTTTAGTATTTGCTCCTTTCACTTTATCGCAAAAAATTTAATTAAAAACAAAACTTAAAATAACACATCTGCATATTTCAACAGTAACTTTCATTTTAAAGGAATTTCAAATTAATTTTACAAGTTTACGTAAAAATTGTACCAATGTTTCACAACTCTCTCTACTGCTCATGATAAGTTTTTGCATTAGAGCCTTCGCAAACAAACTGTTCTGATACTATTTCCAGCCTCACCAGCTTACAAAACTAATAATTTATTGAAAACTTTATGTTTCGGATTAACTTTATGACTATGATCAATGTATTTTCGATTAGAAGCATCGAAATATTTATGTACTGGAATATCTACTGTGTCTTAAGGCACATAAGTATCAACATGTAAATTGAGTTTTATAAGCCTTTTTATATAGGCGCTTCGACACCCTAATTTTGCTGGTTCGTTTTGATCGTCCATGTATTTTGGAGCAGTTTATTTTTACAAATCCTCTAATCCCACGTTTTTTCTTTTTTATAGGCATTAAAGCTGATTGCATTAAGTTCAATTGTTTAGCTGCTGCACGAGTGGAAATTGAAGGGGTTTTCTTGAAGAGATTCCCTACTTCGTGAATAATTTTTCGTGTAGATTTAATTGGTGTACTTCTCTTTAGGTTTTTTTATTCTGTTGTATTGTTTTCTTTATATTTCTTAATTATTTGATAAATAGTTATTTTGATCTTTTCTGCGTTTGGAAAGTGTTTAACGATCGTTGTTTTATTTCTTCCAACAACGTTTTCCCAGTATTGTGCAACACGTTTTGCAAATTCTTCATTTTCCTTCCAGATCATATTTTAAATCAAAGAGAAAATGCAAGAACAATGTTGCATTACGAATCAATAAGCTTCAAGTAAAGATTCAATAAAAAAGAATAATAAGCATTAGATGATTAATTTGTTAGATTAACTTTTTAGTAACCCTACTTCTAGCTCGAACCATGCTTATAAATGGAATTCCAGAACAAAAAATAAATAAATATTCTAGGAATAGTATATATGCTTACCTATTATTTTATAAACCAATTTTGTACCCTAAAATGTTACTTTTCGCTCATACAACCAAAACTATAAAATTCAATCTGCAATATTTCCTGAAATTATAGATGTACAATCTGGTCATTTTAAATCTTTAATTCGTATATCTCGTAGATAATGGCAAATTACTCTAAAATTTAAAAAATAGACAAATGGATTAGAAATATTGAAGATGCTTACCTATCATTTTACAAAAAAAATAAAAAAAACGTTAAATAGATTGATTTACATGATATGCAAATATTATTGATGAAACTCAATAAGATTAAACTCAATTCTGCAATAAGATTTATGGATGTTAACTATTTTGAATGATGAATTCGGAAATCTACCAACAAGATGATGTTCTCGTAAAGGACCCCACATAAAAAAAAAACTGCTGTAGGAAAATAACAAACACTTGGTTAATATTTTTTCGTCAGTGATTCTTTGTCAGAGTTTAGGGAAGGTGCCTGGATAACTAAAAAATGCCATAAACAAATCTGACGAACTATGAAACTACAAGTATCCGGCAATTCTCTGCCACCAAAACCTAATTCATTAATATGTATGGCTTTAATACTAGCCTATTGAATACCGTCCATTTAGGAATATTTTTATATGAAGTAATATTCTCATAATTATTCAAACAGATATGGATAAACATAGTGGAGTAAAATTACATTTTTCATCTTTCTTTTATGCAATCCGACGAGAACAAAGATGGCAGCTTTATAAATAGTTAATTTCTTTAATTTTTTAGATTTTTTAAAAATATATTTCCCTTCTGTTTTAGGCAACCCATTATGGATAAAATTGGTGGATGAACCTTTAATCTGACGATTCTTTAATTAGCCGTGGGTGCTTGCAATGACAAAAAATATCTGAAAAATGTTGCGCAAAAAAAAAATAAAAATAAAAATAAAAATAAAAGTTACGATCTAACAACCAACTAACAGAACTTGCACAGATCTTTATTTTATATAGACTTCCACCAGGTTTTTACTTAATTTCTATTCGTCAGAAAAATTCAATAACATATAAATAAAGAAAGCTTATATTTTAAGAAAAAAAATTGATTTCCACTGCTTTTAAATGATTAATTACTCTAAAAACTGAATTATGGAAAGATAGCTGCCAAGACCGTCATGCATATATTTTTTAATTAAATTTTTCAGAAACATGTTATAATGTATTGGGTTGATCGGAAAGTCATGTCGTATTTTGCTAACAGGTGTCGTTAGTGCGTTTTTTGCAGCAGAAGCGCCATTCGCACGCACCTCACTGAAATACTAGACAAGGTCACATTTCTAACACATTCATAACACACATTCATCACATTTCTAACACATAAGCAGCAAATTATTCGATTCGAATGAGTTGGATAGATTTTATACAGATTTTAAAATGGAGGCAAAAACTGCTGGTTTTCGCTATATATTGCTTTTTTATTTCCACGAAGGCAAGAATACTGCGCAAGCAAGTGAAAAAAATGCGTAAAGTTTATGAGGACGATGATCTAACGATACGTCAGTGCCAGCAGTGGTTTGCAAAATTCCGTTCTGGCGATTTTGATGTGAATGCTGAACCTCGGTCAAGAAGGCCATTGGAGTCTGACGATGATGAAATAAAGGCAATGGTTGAGTCTAACCCGCGTACATGACACGAGAGATTGCAGAGGCACTGCATATTGCTCAATCAGCCGTTGTTGACCATTTAAAGAAGCACGGATTCTTAAGCAAGCTTGAAGTTTGGGTTCCTCAGTAGCTGAAGAAAATCAGTTTGGTGAAGCGTTGGAGCATCTGCCATTCTTTTTTTAAACGTGAAGAAAACGACCCTTTTATGAAGCATATGGTCACTGGTGACGAGAAATGGATTGTTTACGAGAACTTCGTACGCAAGCGGTCTTGGAGAAAGCGCGATGAACCACCTCAATCAACGTCCAAAGCGAACATTCTCCAGAAAAAGGTCATGCTGTCTGTGTGGTGAGATTTCAAAGGTGATGTGCATTTCGAGCTCTTACCACAAAAGCAAACGATTAATTCAGCCGTGTACTGTCAGCAATTGGACAAATTGAAAAATGCAATCAATCGAAAGCGGCCAGAACTCGTGAATCCTAAAGGCGTTGTGTTCCATCATGACAACACCAAACCACACACGAGTTTGGTCATCCGCTAAAAACTGTTGGAGCTTCGTTGGGATGTGTTGCCCCACCCACCGTACTCACCTGACCTTGCATCTTCAGATTACCATGTGATTCGCTCTTTGCAAAATTCTTTGAATCGTAAAACATTCAATTCCGATGAGGCTATAAATCGGCACCTGATACAGTTTTTCCCGTCTAAAGACAGGTCATTCTACAAGCGTGAAATTATGAACCTTGTTTAGCTATGGCTAAAGGTCATCCAACAAAATGGCCAATACGTTACAGATTGAATTCTTATTTTTATAGGAATAAATAACCTTTGAAAAACATAATAAAAATACGACATGACTTTCCGATCAACCCAACATTTAGTGAAGATTAAAAGAATTTCCATCAACCTATCATAAGTAGGCAGTTAACTTGCATATGGTAACTTAGTTAATCGAAAATGTTAAATAAGTATCAAAACATAATCTTGGAAATTTGATAGTAAGCTCTTTTTTAGTCATAACTTTCACATTTTTTATTTTATATTTTTTAAACGACATTTTTGTAGATTTCGGAAAACAGTACAAATTGATTTGTTATATAGTACAAAGGACTTTATTTTATACATAGCAGCTTGTATATTATCTTTTTGGTATCCATTCAGTGTGTTTGGGGGAAACTGTATTATTGTCAATTCATTCATACTATCACAATTTTTGTGGGTGGTCGGTAATGTTTAATTAATGGTTCTATATATATGCACACAAACAGGATGTCCTAAAAAGATTGAAACGCGCTTTTCTTTCGTCTTAGAGCAGCAAGGTATAGATTAACATACAAGATGGGACATTTACGGCAAAATCTGTAATGGCAACAGTACTAGCATTACTACCAACAAGGGGGAAGAATTAACAATCTCCGAAATTTACCTATGTTGAAGAAATACATTTACGCTCTATGTTTTGAATATCTATTCTTTCCCAAAACGAAGCCGAGGCAGACGATATTATATTTATGCTTTATTTGTTTATTTATTTTTTATCGTACTTGTATCGCTCACCTTTAACTTACAAAATGATAATTAGAGTAATAGTATAAAAGAAAAACCTTAGAAAATTCTGTTAGGAACGTACATATGTAAGTTTATGAGATTAAATTGTAAAAAATCAAATTCAGGTATTGTGTTAATTTATTCATATCGAATAAAATTTTATTGAGTGTAATGTGAGTATTTCTATTTATTTTTAATTTTTAGATTTATATACTTCTAAAAATTTGTCGAAAGAAATTTTTCCCCATCTGTAATTTTATTATTATTTCTTACGTTAATATTATAAATATTATTGAATTGATTGTACGTTATTTACATTAAAAACAATATTTTTATTTTATCTGTAAGAGCGTGAAAATGTGTAAATTTTAAAAGAATAATGTAACAGTTTTTAATATGTTAAACTTCAGATATTAATAAAACAACGGCTATAAAAATTTCCTACCAAATGGGAATATTTATGAAATTTTCTGGGAAATGTTGAGTGCAATATTTCGTATATTTTTAAATTACACCACTGCTTTTGATATATAGCATTCAAGAAGAAATTTTTACCTTGTTTTTCGTTGCACTTTAATCGTTCATTAATCACGAAAAAAATGCATATATCCGTGCATGAACATAGAATAGATATTAGATATATAAAATAGAATACCCAACAAACACAGAACTTGTGGGCCACTGATGGGTTCGTTAGCCTTGGCCGAAAGTGTTCGATGGCGGCCCACTATCATTGGCCGTAACGGCTCCGTCAAAAAAGTGTCACGCCGGACACAATAAGGCCGGAAGGAAATTGGCCGCAAGTACAATAAGTTGCCCACAAACGCGCCATTAACGGTCATCTAAAACTGATATTTAGCGGCAAACTGGCCACAATTATACATTTAATGGCATTCCTGAATAAAAGTTTGCCACAGCTATGCCATTAAGTGTAATTTTAAATAAAAGCTAGCCACAAGCCAGACACACTTATGCCATCAATGGGCATAATTAATGGATGCAAGCCGGAAGCTAGCCACATTTGTGCCAACAATGGGCATCATTAATGAATGCAAGCCAGAAACTAGCCACATCGATGCCGCTATTGGTTATCATGGATGAAAACTAGCCCGAAGCTGGTCGGAATTATACTGTTTAACCCCTCCCCCCCCACAAAAGTTCAGTAAATGATTTATTTTTTTTTTGGGGGGGGGGGACAGAAATTTTTTTTTCTAAAAAACATTTTGATAAAAATAAGAATCTAAATTTACTGGTTTTGAAGTGTTTATCTGAAAACAGTTTATATTATAAACTGTTTTCACATATTATATATTAAATTATACTATGTAAAATTTGGAACAGGTCTAGGAAATTTTATTTTTTTAAATATGTTCTCATAACACCATCCTGACTTTCATACATGTTTTACTTTAACATACACTTAAGTTAAAAACAATTTTTATTAAAAGTCAAATAATAATTTAAATTTTACAGAAAAAAATGCATTTAGATCCTAAATTTTATCAAAACATTTAAGACTGTTCTCAAATCAAAAGGGTAAACTTTCTGACATAAGTTTTAATTCACTTTTGTTCGGATATGCATGAAACTAGAAGGTGTTCAGAAACTATGACATCGAACTGTTTTTTCCGTTTTCCTGTAAACGCAATAGATCTTTCAGAAAATACTGTCAAACTGGGCATTTTGAACTGAACTTCCGAACGAAAGAAGAAAATCCAGTCAGTAAGGGGAGAAAAATGCCGTGTCACGTGATCAGAATCGCTTATAACCCAATAGGTAATTGATTGATCAAAAAATCGAAAACACAGTTCGATTCCAAATCGCTTCCAAGGTCAGGCTTTCCAATTTTATATCTTTCCGTTAAAAAATGAATTTGTAAATATGTCAAAAGGTTTTGCGCTTGTTGAGCAGAGCAGTTGAGAAGAGCCTTAAAAGATAATTCCAATGGAGGCATAACTGAGCCTTATCTGCTCATCACCTTTGAACAGAACAAATTTCAAATTTGCTGTTAGTAAATGGACGTTCAACAATATTCAACCTTAAATATTTTTATAGAGACATATTCTCCTAAAAAATTTCTTTTTTATGGTTGCTTTAGTTTTTATAAATGTTGAGATTCCTAAACAGCTGCAAGAACCAAATTTACAGTTAACAAAGAAAATTTGATAACAAAGCCTTTAATGTATTTTTAAAAAATATTGAACATATGCTAGCCAAAAGAGCAATTTTTTAACTAGTTTCTTCATTTCCATTCAAAATTGTTATATAACAATTATATCCGACGCTTTTATAGTACCATGTTTTACACAGAATTTCTTACCTGGATGTTTCTTTTAATTATCCAACTGGAAAATAAAATACAAGACCACAGGAGCTTTATTTTTGTAAACTGAGAAAATGTTAACTTTATTGATCATTAGAATTTAAAACGATTTTTTTAGATTACTTATGTAATTCGGTATTTTAAATTATAGTTGAAAATATGCCACTTCACTACAATAATTTCTTTGGTGTATAATTAATCGGGGGGGTGGGGAAATAAAAGTGTGTCTATAATGTAATATGATGTTGTTGTAATCTGTTAAGGTCTTACCACCCCCCCCCCCCACACACACACACACACAAAACCCATCCTTGACATACCTCATTTCATGAACTACAAAAGAACTTAATTTTCAACATACATTTCAACATACAACATACAGTTTTTTTTTTTTTTTTCAAAATTATTATGAATTGACAGAAGGAAAGTTTTTTTTTTTTCATTATTCAATCTTAGAATTTATTAAAGGCAAAGAATATTTTCCCAAAATATTGGTGGCAGTTTGTGTTTTTTTTTAACAATATATAACCGCCACTCATGCACTAATCGTTCAGGTTTTTTTCCAAATGAACTAAGACTTCATAATAAAAATATATCTTTGTTTCTCTTACTCTATAAGGATCATTAAGTAATGAACACTTTATATTTCATTTTTTAACAATATTACCTAGACTATCAAAAATTAAAATTGCACTATACAATATTATCCATATTAAAATTGTAATTTCAACAATCATTATAGACAAACTTTCATTTAAATCATAACAGTTTTTGAAGAGCAGTTAATATTTAATGTGTCATCTCCAAGCAATACTAATGTATAATTTGTACCCAGGCATGAGATTGCAAAAAGATAAATAAAAAAGAAAAGTGCCCAGCTAAACTGAGGGCATTGAGCTCACAGGCTATTCACACTAATTCTATATTATACTCTTATTTTAAAGAATAATGCCCCTCAAAAACATAAGTGAAGGGGAATTAGCCCCCGTATCCCCCTTTATACTTAACCAGTGAAACTCCAAATCTAATCAGGGAAGCTCCTTATCATAATAAACCGGTATAACAAATTTGGAGAAAATCGAATAATCCTGCAAAAAAAAAAAATATTTAAATTAAGGGGGTGGACTAGCCCACCTTTATCCTTAACCAATGAATCCCCAAAACGAATCAGGGAAGCTCCTTAACATAATAAACCGGTATACCAAATTTGGAGCAAAGCGAATAATTTTGCATGAAAAACCCGTTTATATAAATTAAGGGGGTGGACTAGCCCCCCTTCCCCCTTTATCCTTAACCATTGAACCCCCAAAACTAATCAGGGAAGTTCCTTAACACAATAAACCGGTATACCAACTTCGGAGCAAATCGAATCATTCTGCATGAAAAACGCATTTATCTAAATTAAGAGGGGCGGGCTAACCTCCCTTTTCCCCCTTTATCCTTAACCAGGGAACCCACAAAACTAATCAGGGAAGTTCCTTAACATAATAAACCGGTATACCAAATTCGGAGCAAATCGAATGATTCTGCATGAAAAACCCATTTATCTGAATTAAAAGGGGTGGACTAACCATCCTTTTCCCAATTTATCCTTAACCAATGAACCCCCAAAACTAATCAGGGAAGTTCCTTAACATAATAAACCGGTATACCAAATTCGGAGCAAATCGAATCATTCTGCATGAAAACCCCATTTATCTGAATTAAGGGGGGTGGACTAACCCCGTTTTTCCCCCTTTATCCTTAACCAATGAACTCCCAAAACTAATCAGGGAAGTTCCTTAACATAATAAACCGGTATACCAAATTCAGAGCAAATCGAATGATTCTTCATGAAAAACCCATTTATCTGAATTAATGGAGTGGACTAACCCCCCTTTTCCCCCTTTATCCTTAACCAATGAACCCCCAAAACTAATCAGGGAAGTTCCTTAACATAATAAACCGGTATACCAAATTCGGAGCAAATCGAATGATTCTGCATGGAAAACCCATTTATCTGAATTAAGGGGGTGGACTAACCCCCCCTTTCCCCCTTTATTCTTAACCAATGAACACCAAAAACTAATCAGGGAAGTTCCTTAACATAATATACCTGCATACCAAATTCGGAGCAAATCGAATGATTCTGCATGAAAAACCCATTTATCTGAATTAAGGGGTTGGACTAACCCCGTTTTTCCCCCTTTATCCTTAACCAATGAACTCCCAAAACTAATCAGGGAAGCGCCTTATCACAATGAACCTAGAAAAAAATATTGAAGCAAATCGGATGTTTCTATCAAGAGTTATCGCGTTACGTACATACATACATACATACATACATATATACGTACATACATACAGGCTACTCTCAGGCTTTGATAGCCTGTGAGCTAAAAAAAGAGGAAAAGTGCGTGAAACGGGAAAATGAGAAATTATTTAAAATAGCGCGCGTTTAAGCACATGCTATTTTAAATAAAGTTATTTTATTCACAATAAAACTGTTAATATTTTTGTTTAAATGCTGCTTTATTAAGAAGGGGGGGGGGCAGTAATTTATGGAAATACTATAAATAATTCTAAACTGAAAATTTCTATTTCAAGTTCATAATTCTGATGTAATATCTTACACAGCAATCTTAGGTAGTTGTCCAATTAAAATTTTAACATGCTTTTACTCAAAACATGAGTTAATAAACATGGCACGCTAATATTTAACTTGTCACTCAGCTGCAAAAAAAAATCTGGTGAAAACATTAATATTGCAGTAAATTTTCCACGATCTCTGACGAAATTCGCGTTTTTTCCGCGATCTTTTGACGAATTTCGTGTTTTTTTCCGCGATCTTTTGATGAATTTCGCATTTCTCTCGCGATCTTTTGACGAAATTCGCGTTTCTCCTGCTATTATTTGACGAAATTCGCCATTTCACGGCGATTCTTTGACAGAATTTTAGTTTTCCCACTATCCTTTGAACGAAATTCGCGTTTTTTCCGTGATCTTTTGACGAAATAAGCGCTTTTTACGCGATATTTTGACGAAATACGCGCTTATTACGCGATCTTTTGACGAAATGTGCGCTTATTACGGGATATTTTGACGAAATGTGAGCGTTTTTTCACGATCTTTGGACAAAATTGGTATTTTTTCCGACAATCCTTATCAGAGTTCACGTTTATTACGCGATCTTTTGAAGAAATTCGTGTTTCTCCTGCTATTGTTTGACGAAATTCGCCAATTTACGGCGATTCTTTGACAGAATTTGCGTTTTTCCCACTATCCTTTGAACGATATCCGCATTTTTTCCGCGTTCTTTTGACGAAATCCGCGTTTTTCCGCGATCTTTTGACGAAATAAGCGCTTTTTACGCGATCTTTTGACGAAATATGCGCTTATTACGCGATATTTTGACGAAATACGAGTCTTTTTTCGCGATCTTTGGACAAAAATAATATTTTTTCCGACAATCCTTTGACAGCGTTCACGTTTATTACGCAATCTTTTGAAGAAATACGTGTTTCTCCTGCTATTCTTTGACGAAATTCGCCATTTTACTTCAATTCTTTGACAGAATTTGCATTTTTCGCACTATCTTTTGAACGATATCCGCGTTTTTTCCGCGATAGTTTGACGAAATACGCGCTTTTTATGCGATATTTTGACGAAATACGCGCTTTTTAAGGTGATATTTTGATGAAATACGCGCGTTTTTTTGCGATCTTTGGACAAAATTGGTATTTTTTCCGACAATCCTTTGACAGAGTTCACGTTTATTACGCGATCTTTTGAAGAAATTCGTGTTTCTCCTGCTATTCTTTGACGAAATTCGCCATTTTACGGCGATTCTTTGACAGAATTTGCGTTTTTCCGCGATCTTTTGACGAAATAAGCGCTTTTTATGTGATATTTTGACGAAATACGCGCTTTTTACGCGATATTTTGACGAAATACGCGCGTCTTTTCGCGATTTTTGGACAAAATTGGTATTTTTTCCCACAATCCTTTGACAGAGTTCACGTTTATTACGCGATCTTTTGACGAAATTTGAGTTTTTTTTTTTCGCGATTTTATGTCTGAACTTTCGGATTGATGACAGATTTTTTTTTTAATTTCGGAACAAATCACCCCTGCGAGAAACGGCAAAAACTCGGAAAAACGCGGAAAATGCCAAAAAAGCGGAAATTCGCGGATCCGCGGAAGAATCTCATGCCTGTGTACCATATTAGTTTTTCAGGCCGTCAAAGTTTAAAATATATAATCTACATAAATCCAGATATTTATTGAATTATACATAATATATAAAAACTATTACTTATTATTTAACCCCCATTTTTGTTATGAAGCAAAGAAGGTGGTTTTCTTAGAAGGAAAAAGAAGAAACGCTTTATTCCTTTTATTTCACTTTCCTAAAAAGAAAATATATTAAAACACTAGAACTGAATGCCATTTTGTCACACAATTTTATTTTTCACCAAAAATGTAAAGCAAACAAAGATAATTTTTTAATTTATTTACAAGTTGATCAAATTTATTACAAATACATTACAAGTAAAATTATTCCTGTTAGAATCGTGCTATTAGTCAACAAACGTTGATAAAAGAGCTGAAAATCCACAGCCATCTTCTTAAAGAACTTTATTTCCAGATTTTCATATTTTTCTGTAAAACAAAAGAAAAAACAGAAATGAAAAATTAGTTTTGCAGAACAAAATTCAAATGTTTTTAAAAAATCATATTGAAAAATGAAATTATGGAGATACACTACTATTTATCACTTATATTTTCTACTTTCCAGTACTTGAAATAATTCGGTCTTGCAGTTCCACCACAAGGGAGAGCGTGGTTTGAAGCATAATTAACTCAATTGTTTTTGTAACTCATAAATCGTTATAATTATAAAAATTATTTGGTGATTTATTACCTGTACCTGGCTACCAAAAAACTGCTTTTAAAATTATTAAGTTCAAAAAATATTAAAATATTATATTGCCATTGGAAACATGCCTATGTACATTGTTTCGTTAATTTTAGTATATCAGAAAGTGAGTGAAAAATAGAATACAAACTTTTATCTTAATACAGAGATCAAGTTAACTAAAAGAGTGCAAGAAACAATAAAGCTGACACTATCTCAGAATTAAATTTTACTCTAAATACTGTTATTTTTAATAAATGTGCTGCACTTTATGACTCAAATGATTAGGAATTTATGCCTAAATATCTTTAAAGAAATGTTTAGCGAGCCATTGTCATACTAGTAAATGAACAATGTTTTAATGATTAGTTTTGAAAACATTCAATATTAAAAAACTAGCTAATTTGGGGTATCATCTAAAAGTGAAATTAGTTGCATTATAATTCAGATTACATACACATTTTATTAATTACTTTAACACTGAATATTATTAGCATTAGAAAAATGCTAAATAAACTGCTTAAACATTATAACAAGTAGCTGAATAGTGAATAAATATTAATAGTTCTTACAAATTCAACCATTTCTTTTTCAATGACTATGTAAGTTCCTGCTATAGTAACAGCTTAAAACATTTTTTCATACATTTTAATAAATTGCAATTTTAATTGTTTAAAACTAAGTTCATAACTGAAGTTTTTTACGTTTCTTTTTTAAAAAGCAATAAATAAAACAAAAACCAAACCCTATTGAATGTTAGTCCTTAACTCGTTTGCAATGATGCACAGATACAGAAATGCACTTCTGATGACACAGCACAAAAATTTAATTTCATCTTCTCAGGGTGTCTATTCCAGCTGAGCTACAAATTTCTTTGACTTTTCCAGGTTTTCCATACCAAAAAAGAAAAAATTCCAGGTACCGAGATTTAGTGATGTTACACACAAAAAGTCTAAAAGGTTGTGAATTTGAGAAGAAAACTTTCACAATTGATTCTGAAGCACAAACTATTGATTTTTTAAAAGATTTTTTGTAAAATGTACAAATTGTCGAATACCAAGATATTTACTTCATGGTTAATGATTGCTTGACATCTCTATATTTCTTACATTTTGCAGCAGGGTTGGTAAAAAAACTGGGTTTTTTTGGTTTAAACCGGGTTTTAAAAAAAAATATATTTTCCTATTACATACACATGCATATTTATTGATAAAAATAAACATTGTTGGATAGATAAGTAATATAACTTCATTTAAAAATAATTTAAATTAAATAATTACAATCAATTATGGAGAAAATTGAAATCATTTAGAATTTAAACATTTATAGTAAAAGTCTTATATTCCATCCTTTAGTCTTATGTTCCATGAATAAAATGTTCTACATAGTGAAACATTGATACCTCGAAAATCTTAATAAACAATCTTTTGATTACTAATACTATAAATAAATATATGGTGTAGTTTCATAAATATAATATGCTTTCCCATGGCTATTGAAAGTAATTTTTTTGAAATATTTGCCATCTGAGATATCTGATTTTTCTGTTAGAACACTACCTGAATAATTATCTTTTATTGAAAGTAAAGCTTTTTATAAAGAATTCCCGGAATGATTTGAATTTAGCAGTAGAGTCTTTACACGTTTCAAGAAGTATTGTGTATTGACATTTGACACTTCTCCTGAGAAACTGCCAGATAAAAAAGACAACAGTTAATAAACAGAAATACCTTTTTACCAGATTTTTAGACTACTGAAAACATTGATCTTAAAATGGAAAGTATATTTATAAAAGTTGTCATCCACTAACACATTTAAACAGCCATCAGACTTAATACTCAGGCTTTTTTTCTAAGCTATGTTATAATACATATTACTTTTTAAATGTCTAAACTAAAAATTAATAATATATCTTTTTAGGCATTTTTATGAGACTTTTTTATATTATGTCTCAAGCGAACCTTATCTCGATTTCCCCCCATTTTTTTGTCAGATCTAAATAGTGGATTGGATTATGCAATAGATGATTTAAATATATGTTATTGCATATTTTAGTTAAAAGTAAACATGTGCTTCGCTAGCACACAATTTTTCAATGTCCTTTTATTCGACTTCATATCTTGAGTTTCTTTTTTATTCTAAGGTTGTCCTCAAATCCGATCCGAAAGGGCAAATTTATTGCATAAGTTTTAATTTATTTTTGTTCGAAATGCATTAAACTAGCAGATGCTGTTGTTCAGTAACTATGTAATAGAACTGTGCTTTCCGTGTTTTTTTTTTTTGCAAACCAATAGATTTTTACCAGCGTGATTTATACCAAAGAACACTGTTTTGCAGACACACACTTTTAGCACCAGGTTCCATCTATTTTGTGCAATCAGAATACTTTTAGCACCAGGTTCCATCTATTTTGTGCAGTCAGAATTAAATTCTTTCTCACAGTAGTCACAATTAAATAGAAATCGCTCTAACATATATTGTACAAAAAAGACCTTTTTTCAAAGAAATATATCTGCTCTGAAACTAACCCTATTTAAGGATTATAAATATTCAACTATTAAGCTAACAAATGGTCAGTTCCAAAACAAACTTAAGTAAGCAGATTGAATCATCTAATCAATCCTACAAAATTACGTTTCAGTGAAGGTGGTATTGATTGAAACTATGAGTTATAAAGGACTGAAAGGTAGTAGACACAAGAAATTGAATAACAGGTTTAAATATTCTTTACAGTACTTATGAAAAACAAAGTCAGATTCTTATGGTACTGCAATTTCAAATCCTTAGTTTTAAGAAATTTTACTGAATATTTGCTGGAAATTTCAAATTTCCCTGACTTTTCCAGGTTATCCATGTGGCTAGACACCCTGTCTCCTGCACAATTACGCCTAACTCCTGTACAACATTTATTTAAAAAAAAAACTTTTTTCCACGACAATTTTTGAAATTTACATATATAAAATATTATTCTAGATATTCATTGAAAAAATGAGGTATTGTTCGGATATTTTAATATAAAAATACTTTTTACGGCATTTTCCAAACCACTTTATGCACCATGTAGTCCTTTACTGCAATTTTCTATGTACCCGTTCGGTTATTTCCTAGCGAAATATGGCAATTGCCTGTAAGAAAAAAAATTGTGAAGTTTGTCAATCAGCCGAGAGGGAAGAAAAAGTGAAATTTGTCGAGGGAGATGCGAAATCTGTTAATAGGTTGCAGGGGAAAAGAAAATGAAATTTGTCGATTGCTCACAAGGAAAAAAAAAATCCGAAATTGGTCAATTCTCAGAAAAAGAGACCAAAATTCGTCAAATCATTGAAGGGGGAAAAAAATAAAATTTGTCGATTGCTCACAAGAAAAAAAAAAAAAAAAATTCCGAAATTGGTCAATTCTCAGAAAAACAGACCAAAATTCACCAAATCATTAAAGGGGAAAAAAATGAAATTTGTCAATTGCTCACAAGGAAAAAGAAAAAAAAAATCCAAAATTGGTCAATTCTCAGAAAAACAGACCAAAATTCGTCAAATCATTGAAGAGGGGAAAAAATCAAGAATTTTTTCAATTGAATGTTGGAAAAACATCGTAAATTATGTCTATCAGTCGTCAGATGAAACGGCAATCCATTCACAAAAAATAATGCAAAATCTGATAATCATGAGGAAAAAATTCCTGAGATATCAGTCAATTGCTGGGAAAAAATTTGCAAATTTAGTCACTTGGTTGTACGCGCTAACTTTGTGTGTGGGGGGGGGGGGGAAATAATGAAATCCGTCTATCAGTCGCCAGAAGATATTGTGAAATTTGTTCATTTGTTCATTTTGGGAATATATCAAAATTCAGCAATCGTCCATGAAAGTATCACAGAATTCTACTGATAACAGGAAAACCAGTTCGAAGTATGTTTTTTGAACAGGACACAAAGAGTACCTTTTGAGAACAATGTGCCCTCCCTTATTCATTTAATTAAATTCCAGGCCAGCAACCATTTTTTTGAGTACACTAATGATTGCAAAATACTCACTAGTCTTTAATATATGAACATATAAAAAAAAAAAATTACTCAGCTATAGAATTATTTTGTTAAAAGTTAAAATTTTGTTACTTAATAATGTTCACTTTCAGTAAACAAAATAAATATTTTTAATAAGCAGATTTATTCAGAAATTAAAATAAATTAAACTTGCAAAGAACCAGCAGATGTTACCTTATAACACTTATTATACAGATATACTACATAAAAAAAGAAAGTTTGTTTTAATTTTTATGGAAAAAAAAAGTATATAGACAAAATCAAACAGAGTATTGAATAATTAACATTAATCATGAGTAAAACAGAAAAATAGCTTAAAATGTGAATTTCCACAATGTTATTGAAGCTAAAATATTTTTTCAAATGAAATATGTATAATAAAACTGATTAAATAAAAATTATTAGGTAATGTGTAAAATTGAATGCTAACTTAAAATATATTCTTCAAATATTTCATTGGTGAAAAAATATCTTTAAAATTTAAAAAATACATATTTAAATTTATAAAGAAATATTTGAAAAAGTAATGAATAAGAATGAGTATAAAAACTAAACCTGTGACTTTATGATCCATTAAGGAGGGTCTACAGTGCCCATCCCTATTTACTTGACCGTGGGGCCCAAAGGGCTATACAGCATATGTCCCGGTCAAGTGGACAGAGTAATGCAAAAACTTCAGTGTTTAGTTCCAAATAGCTTGGTACTCATTTTATCGGCCGCAAAGGAATGGAAACGCCAAGTTACCTTTGCACGATGGGAGTGGAACATTCGACCAGTAGCGTGCTGACTAATATGCTATTAGGTTTAATAATGGGTATAACTCAAAAATGTAAATATACTTTTAAAAAAATTTGTTGATGCTAAAAATGTTTTTAAAATTGCAACTTTATACATATATATATACATATAATAAAACATTTGAAATAAATTAATTATAAGAGATAAAACCGACTAATAATAATAATTCTACACATGAACTTTATTGCATGTCACAGCTTTTAGGACTCTTAAAAATATTTTTGGGTTTGGTAAATTCTAAAACAATTCTCTGTACAAAGACCCAGAATTGATTTCAGAACTTTTTGTTTACTGCCCAACAATGATTATTCTTATCAACAAATTGCATCTGTATGTATGTAATTTCTGGCCTATAATCTGTGGATCAAACAATTATGTTTCTTTCCTGAAATCCCCAGTAGCAGAATTTTCGGTGTCTGTCAGCAGCAAACTAAAATTTATATGCGATCAAACAATGGTGAACCAAGCTACTACCATAAATACTTACAGTAAACGATAATATAAGCAAAAGTTGCATTTCACAAAGAAAATGCACTAAGAAACACAACTATAAAAACCAAGTAAATTTTTAGTGAACTTTCTAAACCCAATATTTATTTTTAAGCTGGTAGATTAATCTGCAAGGTCTAAAATAATCTGCAGCACTGCTGCACAGTTTCTGCTACGGGGATGAAATCTTATTTTCATAAAATGTAACTTAATGAATCATGGTAAATGGTAAATATTTAACTCCAATTATTAAATAAAATTTATGGGTCGAAACATAATTGCTTGATCTGCGGATTACAGCTCAGAAATTACGTAATAAGAAATGATATTTAAAAAAAATTAAACAGTTATTAAGTAAACTGAAGAGAACACTACTAGTGTTGACTCTAAGCCAATTTGACAGGGTACAACAGCTGGCAGCCCTTTTTTGGCCAAGGTGAAATTTGTCTATTGGTTGTGGAAGGAAAAAAAAGGTTAAAATCCACCAATCAATTAAAAAAAAAAGAAATTTGTCAATCAGTAAGAGCAAAAGGTAATTTAAAAAAAAAGGGGGTGGGGGGAGTCTCATATAGCAGTTGCATAAAAAAAAAAAAAAGTTTCACCAATAAGCCGCAGGGACAAATCCTGAAACTATGTTGTGAAATTTTCCAGTCGTTTGAGAAAATATCACAAAATTCCATGATAAGAGGAAATTCTAAGCAGATCAATTCAAAATATGTTTTTGAACAGGACAGGATTGCCCCTCCCTTTCTTTTATTAAACTAGGGGACTCTGCCCCAAAAGAGCTACATTCGCCAACCCCTGTTTAAACACCCCAGATTAAAGGACTCTAATTTGATCGGCTTTAAAAGTATTGAATTACAATTTTAAAAAACAGTGGCAATCTTTCTGTGAACGGGTTTCCATTTGTTTTCCATTGATTGCAGATTTTTAAGACCAAATCAACTGCTGTTAAGAGATACAATGGCTGTTTTTGTCTGATTAAAAAAAAAAATTAGTTAAAAATTTGAAAATAAGCTAATGTAATGTAATATGACTTTTAACGCATAATAATGAATTTATTTTAAAATTTTCTTTCTCTTTTAAAATTCAAGTGTAAATGTATTCTTATGACGCAATTTTCAATATTTTCCTGATTTTAACATGTAATCATTTAATCCTATTAATATTCACGTGAAAATACTTTTTTTGTTAGAAAAGAAATATTATCTGCACTGTCTTAGAATTTACAACAATACTTGAAAAGATTATTTCAAAATTTGAAATAAATGTTTCATGCAAATATATTTTTAAATTTAAACTGTTTTGCATTAATATTTGGCCGTTTTAAATATGACGTAATTTCCTCCATTTATGACTTTTAATGCATAATAATGAATTTTTTATTTTAACATTTTCTTTCTCTTTTAAAATCCAAGTCTAAATATAGTTCAATGATATAATTTTCAATATTTTCCTACTTTTAACACGTAATTATTAATTCTAATTTGAAAGTTTTTTTCTGTTTATAATAGCCATGTGTAAATAAATTTTTAATTTGAAGGAAACATTGTTTCCATGGTTTTAAAATTGCCAACAATTTAAAATAACACTCGTTACTAAAATGTGTAGAAAATTATTCTTAAAATGCTGAAAAATTGAATTAAAAATGGAAATAAAACCTCAAAAAATGAATCAAATTAAAAAAAATAAATGCAGTCTGCACATTGGGAACTTCTAATGTATAAAATGATCTAAAAATAATTCAATTTCTTATGTATGGTTTTTGCTCCTATAAATTTTTTTCAATGGAATGATTTTGACCAACTTTAACATTAAATATCTCTTAAAATAATTCTTCGGATTGAAAACTGTCTGCATCAGCGTGTTTATGAAATATTTTATTATAATACGACCGATTTCCATATTTTTGCATGCAGCGTTTTTCTTAATATTAACGAAAAAAGACCCCCAGTCACAAAAAATAGCAGTGGTGACAGTGTTAGTTACTTTCTAGTAATAGAGATATTCCTGCATTGCTGCCCTTTTATTCTAGAGCTAACACTAATTACTGCACATACACACAAGAGGAAAATTCCCTAATAGTATCAGAACATCATCTTGTGAAAGATTTTAAGAAATACTTGGTAAAATTGGGAATCACAGGTAAAAAGCGGTAATATTATATATCAAATATGCAATTTAGCATTTTTCTCCCCTTTCATATTTTTACTATAATTTCTCAATCTATCTTGGAAACACACAGAATATCCATTTAAAAAAGTAGCTTTCTGAGAAAATATAGAAAATAGCTATGCCTGCCTATGAGAAACTACACAAAACGAATGTTAAAATAAAACCTTTGAACAAAGAACTGACTGCATGTAGAGAAAAAAAATATTGTAACATACATAAACATAGCTTTGTGTTTTGACAATGAAACTGAACTCGTTACTGTAACAATAATAAATATTCCACCTACATTTTAGTATTTTAATATATTTATCCTTATTTAAAGCAACTTTAAAGTAATTTATAATTTAAGGAAAGAAAAATGAAAGTTTGAGAGAAACTTTGGAAAAGAGTGTAAAGAATAAGTATTCTAACTGTATAAGTGTAAAAAATGGTCAAAAAGTGTACATTTAAATTCAGCAAACATGGTAAAGAGTTCCAAAGTTCACCAATAGCCAGGCGTGTGGAATTTCTAGTAAATCTTACCAGCCAGCAAGATGCAACATACAGTTGAAAATTGTTACGTCAAAATTTATGCGGCTGCAAAAATAATTACTGTTCCTACAATGCATTTCCATTTTTCTATAAAATTAAGAAATATATACAACAGAGGCAAGTTTAATATAGGATAAAACTTAGTATCATGTTTACATCGCAGTAATTTGGAAAGTTTCAAAATATAGTTAACTAGTAAAAAAATAAATAAATAAATAAATAAATAAATAAATAAAGTTTTTGGCATATCTCTATAGGTTGCAGTTTTCAAAGACTAACTAAAAATGCACTCATCCTGTCAGAAAATTCATTTACTGATCACAGGGGTGATTGTGAATTCCTGAAAAAATACCTGAAATTTTAGCAAGAAGTTTTGGTATGGAGAGATAACATATAATTTATTGCAGGGAGGTCCATTTCTCTCATTATGAAATATACTGTTTTTAATTATGTTTAACAGTCACATAAAATTGATATTTTAGTGTTATTTTATGAATTTAACTATCAGAAAATCTGGAATTCCAGTATTGAAAATGAAATAAATAGGGCGATTCCGTGGAGAGTGTCACACACGTAACGCAGGCTTTAATTTGTTTTATTCAATTATTTTTTAAATTTTAATGTTAATTCTGATTTTAAGTGGTATGGTAAATACGTTATTAGCATATTTTTAAATTTAAATGTGTGGCAATAAAACTCACAGAAATATATCATTTAATTTCATTACTCAGAATGTGCTTTTTTTCTACTTCAGAAAAAAAGCACATTTTGAGTATGAAATTAAATGATATATTTCTGTGACTTTTACTTACACACATTTAAACTAAAAAATATGTTAATAACTTATTTACCATACCACCTAAAATCAGAATTAACATTAAAATATAATAAATAATTGAATAAATGCAAATTAAAGCCTGCATTACGTGTGTGACTCTCCGCATGGAATCGCCCAATACCTGTATTCAGGTATATTACCTGAACACAATCACCCCTGCGATCATTATGCACGAGTGGCAACTAAAATGATGAATTTCTCCACCCTTGTTCGCCTACGATAAAATACAATAGTGACAGTGCATTTCCATTTTTACATGCAAAAAAATCTATTGACATTATAAATATAGAAAATTGACAAGTATATTTACCTTTGCTTGAATGCCAAAGGAGCTGAGTAAGGTGCACAACCCTCTCTGAATTGATTTAAAATCATTGCACTCCCCTAAAATTCATGAAAGTAAAAGTTACAATACTAAGTATTTATCCTGTTCAGCTAGGAATTTTGAAAAATATAAAATTGGGCATTTATAGCCAGAGAATTATTATTATTTTTTTTTTCTTCAATTATTTTGGATTTGAGAAGAACTTTAAACATGCAATAAGAAAAATATTCTTATTTATAATACTATTGTATTTGCACTTATTTAGAACTTAAATAACCTAAACTTATATAAAATTTATAAGAAAATTAATACTAAGAAATGTTTTAATAGTATACTGAAATTAAGTACAATGCTTTGCATTAGATTATGGGTTTCACAGGCTTTGCTTTGTATAGTCCTTAAATTGTGATACCACAATTTCCAAATAATAACCCTTGGACTACTTTAATAAATTTCAGAATTCTCACGTTAAACAACATCTACTCAAAGAAACTAACTAGATCTATGTAACTACTATCTCAGCAGGGATCTGTTTAAGAAGAGTGAGCAATAACTCATTACGTAATTTATTTCAATTTGTACCAGTTTTGGCCACCCCTACACCCGTTATGGCCATCTCTATGCACCAGTTTTGGTCATTCCGTTATCATGTAATTTAACAAACATTTTAATTGATAACAAGTAAAAATAAAGCATGCGACATCTATTTTACCACACATTTATTTGTTTGCTGCATTAAGAGAATTTTACAAATTTCTTTATGAATTGATAAAAACATTAAGTAAAATATACTTATGTTGATTTTAACTGAAAATTTCAATTAAAAAACAAATTATATATTTGAATTTGATTCATAAAAGGGACAACAGTGCCTTATAGGACATAAAGATTAACTATTTAATCAGTTTTATAATTATCCATGGATTGTGGATTGTTTAGAACACTTGAATCTTCATCAAAGAGTTATATAGCAGTCCAGGCAATAGAGACCGTATATAGGGGGTCTACCTAGTAAAATTCATGGTAGTTCTGAAAAAGGGCTTACTATATGTTTTTTGGGTCGCTGAATCCGAATTTGTAACTTCCCACCAAAATTTCCCCCGGCAACCACCCCCCCCCCCCTCCCTCAAATTTTGGTAAAATACCACCTAAAAAAGGTTTTTATTAAAAAAATACATTTTTTATTGTTTTAGGGGAAAAGTATGTAAAAATCCAGAAAGTAGACAAAATTTGCAACAAATAGGATATATGACATTATGACGTAGGATAAACGGGAAGAGGGAGGGCTGCCTCTGATCATGCACTGCGGCGCTACGTGTACTAAGTTATGCAAATTCAGGCATTAGGTGATTTTACCTGGCAAAGTTAATGCTAGTTTTGGATTTCGACTAACCTTGTTTTTTGGGTTGCTGAATCCGAATTTGTAACTTACCACCAAAATTTCACTCGACAACCCCCCCCCCCCCCCCACACACACACACACAAAAAATTGACATTTTGAAAATATTTGGTTTTTGAGAACAGCGCGTTGGGAATGTTCCGAGGCAGACCCCCCCCCCCCCCCCCCCTCTACCCGTTTATCCTACGTGATAATTTCATATATCCTATTTGTTGCAAATTTTGTCTACTTTCTGAATTTCTACATACATTTTCCCTAAAACAATAAAAAATTTAATTTAAAAACTATTTTGGGGGGAATTGCCGGGAGGGGGAAGGAGAATTTTGGGGGGAAGTTAAAAATTTGGGTTCAGCGATCCAAAAAACTTAAAGTAAACCTTATAGGGAAAGTTCGGAGGGAAGGCGGGAGGGCGAATGTAAACGATGTGAGTACCTTATTAATGTATACTGCTTCTTTGCAAGTTATTTTAGGGTGTGATTTCATAACGGAATCGTACCATTTCATGTCTGGTCTTCCATCTTGAAGGCAACAATTTTCTGAACACAGGGCTTGAATTTCAGGGCAGGATGGCGGGATTCAGGCTTTTAAAATCCCGCCCCAAAAGAATATCATGGGCGCAAAGTTCCCGTCCAAAAAATTTCACCTTTTTCTGGAAAGTTTGCATTTTTAAACTACGATCAACTCCCACGAATGCCTAGCAAATTTCGTGGTATTTTTGAGCGACCGATTGACACATGTTGCGAGTTTTTTACTGCGAAAGATCATTAAAATTTAAGTTTTTTTCTGTGACCGATAGATAAATTTCACTATTTTATCCGCGATATCAGTTGACAAGTTTCGTGTTATTTTCCGTGACCAATTGGTACATTTAGAAGTGATTCTGGTCCAAATTTTCCGAAAATTATGAAAAGTCAGTCATCAGTTCGAAACGCGAATTTCGTCAAAGAATCACGGAAAACAACGTGAATTTCAGCAAAAGATCGCGGAAAAAAGCAAATTTCGTCAAAGGATTGCGGGAAAAAAAACGCGAAATTCATCAAAGGATTGCGAAAAAACACAAATTTCATCAAAGGATCGCGTAAAAACGCAAATTTCATCAAAGGATCGTGTAAAAACGCAAATTTCATCAAAGGATCGCGTAAAAACGCAAATTTCGGCAAAGGATCATGGAAAATAACCCGAGTTTCGAAAAAAAGGATCATGGGGGAAAAAAAAGCAAATTTCGTCAAAGGATCGCGGAATAAACGTGAATTTAGTCAAAGTTATCTCTATAGCAGGGACGATTCTAAGTTTTTAAAAAATGAAAAAGAAAAAAAAATATTCTGAAATTCACAGCAAATTTTATGAAAGGTTAAGGCAGGAGGGGGAGGGGAAATCCCTCCCTGTACTAATTATGCTTTTTTTCCATTAGTATATAAAATTCTAAGTTTTCTATTGCTACTCAAACAAAAACATTCAAATTTTGCAAGAAAATAAATAATATATAAATTAATTAAACGAAGCCAGCTCTTAGCCTCTTCATCAAGATTTTGACAGAAAAACTTTGAAACGTTATTTTCTGCTTCCTGATTGGTTTGATTAAAAGTGTCAACAATAACACAGTTTTATAACCATGCAAGAGGGAATTATATATATAAAAAAAAATTAAAGCTAAATATTTATTAGTTATTTTTTTATGAACTAAAAACATCAAGGGATGTCCATTACTGGCACATCTACCCTATATGTATATATAACACTGGTGCCCGGCTAACCGAAAAGTACCTTTTTTTTCCACAAAAATATTAAAGTACTATTACTAAACTAAATTTTAATTTACTAATTTTGTTATGCAATTCAATTATGTTAGTAGAACGAAGCAACTTGCAAGAACAAATTTTCTATTCACAAAACAAAACATTTTATAAGTAGTAAAGTAATATAAGTAATGAGGGAAGTTAACAAACTGAACATTCACTTAAAGAAAAAGGGGAAGATAGAAGTATTAAAATATTCTCTTTCCAAAGCCGGGTTGCCAGCTTTTAGCCAAGCCCCAAAAAGCCGGCTGGCTTTTTTTTTGGTTTTGAGTTTTGACCACTTAAAAAAAGACACTACTTTTAAAAAAGGTGGTTTACAGCTAATTCATATTAAATTTGGATTTATGGATTGGCAAGTTTCTTCCAAAATGGAAAAAAACAAAATTTTCTTCAAATTTCAAGCAAGTTTCTTCCAAGCGGAAGCAACTGCTATTCTTGCCAAAATCGCACACCTGTCTAAAGCTTTTCAATGATTGGCTGCTTCGAGAAAAGAAATTTTGTCCAAACTATACAAAATCAATTAAAAGTTATCCATTTCAATTTAACTAGCATATTTTTTTAATTAATTAGACTTCTGAAACTAGTAGTAAATAGTATCTAGATCATTTACCAACAGCAGGCAGAATGAAACTAATAAAAGACAGTGCTTTTAATTTACATCAATTTTATTAAGGTAAGTAGTAGACTCACTTAAATCTGCAACCCTAAAAAACCCACAAATGCCTAAAATACACACATCATTGCAGATGTAAACAATGAAACTTTCAATTCAGATGTAGGGACAAAATTACACACTTTTTTATTTTTATATCATTCTGTACGTATTTTAATATATGTAATTCTCGTTAATATGACTGAACTCATGCTTTTTTATGATGGAAGTATAAATTTATTTCTGAAAAAAAAAAAAAAAAAATATATATATATATATATCAAGATATCACAGGTAATTGCAATATTTTTACCAGATATAATTATGTATTAATCAAGCTTTTTCAGTTATTAAGTCTGGCTAAACCTGAAATAAAACTTCCTTGTTATTTTGATGTGAATTAGTAGGGTACCTTTATGAGGGAAGTTTCATTCTAATAATTCAAGAAAAATGTATCTCATGTATATTATGCATATTTAGTTATATACTATTACTTATTTACTTGACCTCTGCTCTTAATAATTTAATCATTTTTAAAATTATCTTAATTGTTGTTGTCTTAATTTATTACTTTACTTAAATATTTTCATATTTTACTATATTGTAAGCATTCATTACAATTTTGATTGCATTATTACATTCAAACTACTGCTTAAAAATGTAAACAAAGCATGAACAGAAATCTGTAAAATTCTAAAATCCGCACAACCTGTAATTTCAATCTGTGCGGATTTGAGAGAGTCTACTGTAATACACAATAATAACTGTATTTAAAAATTTCCTTAAAATCCTTATTTTTCTTGCAACCTGGTATAACAAAACAAAAGTTTTTTAGCAGTAGGATTAGGTTGCTGCAAATGGTTTCTCAACTTAGAATAGATGGATGCAAAAGATGAAAAAATTCTTTCAAGTTTTACAGAACTTAAAGGAGTATTTAAAAGCATTTCAACATATTATGCACAGACATTTTTAGAAAATTAGCCTTTTAAAATCAGCATTGAGATATGCATAGATGGTAGCAGGGGTGCAGAATATGTCCGATCCAGCAACCTAGGATCGGGGGAAATTTTGCAGAAACATATACAATTGATTTCGATTTTAACAACAAATTCCATAATTTCCTGAGATAGAAAAATTTCACTATAAATAAAAAAATCCGTATGGTGAAATTCACAAAATCGATCTCAAAATAATATGTACCGTATATCGGGTGATTCTGTTCCGAATTTTCCAAAAAATTAAAGCATGCAGTTCAGAAAATTTAAAAAATCGTTCATCAATCTGAAAATTCGGACATAAAAATACCGCGAATTTTGTCAAAGAATTACGGAAAAAACGCGAATTTTGTCATAAGATCGCAAAATAACTGCAAATTTCGTCATAAGATCGCAAAATAACCGAAAATTTCGTCATAAGATCGAAAAATAACAACAAATTTCATCAAAAGATCGCGAAATAACCGCAAATTTCATCAAACGATCGCAAAACAACTGAATTTCGTCAAAAGAGCGTGAAACAACCGCGAATTTCCTCTAAAGCGGAGAAATGACCACGATTTTCGTCAAAACGTGGCGAAATAACAGCGAATTTCGTCAAAGGAACGCGAAAAAAACCCAGAAATTTCGTCAAATGTTCGCGAAATGAACGCAAATTTTGTCAAAAGATCGCGAAATGAAGGCAAATTTTGTGAAAAAATCGCGAAAAACCGCACATTTCGTCAATAGATCACGAAAGAAGAACAAATTTCGCCAAATGATCACAAAACAACCGTGAATTTTGTCAAAAGAGCGCGAAATGAACGCAAATTTCATCAAAAGTTCGCGAAACAACCGCAAATTTCATCAAACGATCTAGAACAGCTGCGAGTATCGTCAAAAGAGCGTGAAACAACCGCGAATTTCGTCTAAAGGGGCGAAATGACCACGATTTTCGTCAAAACATGGCGAAATAACAGCAAATTTCGTCAAAGGAATGCGAAAAAAACCTGGAAATTTCATCAAATGTTCGCAAACTGAATGCAAATTTCGTCAAAAAATCGCAAAATGAATGCAAATTTTGTGAAAAGATCGTGAAAAAACCGCGCATTTGGTCGAAAGATCGCGAAAGAAGAGCAAATTTCGTCAAATGATCACAAAATAACCGCGAATTTTGTCAAAGAGCGCGAAATGAATGCAAATTTCGTCAAATATCGCGAAATAACCGCATATTTCATAGAAGGGCAAAATAACCGCAAAACTCGTTAAAAGGAAGGCGAAATAAACGAACATTTCGTCAAAAGATTGCAAAAGATCGCAAAACAACCGCAATTTCGTCAAAAGATCACGAAACAATCACAAATTTCGTCAAACGATCGCAAAACAACTGCGAATTTGTCAAAAGATCGCGAAAAAACTGCAAATTTCGTCAAAAGGGACAAAATAACCACGATTTTCGTCAAAACATAGCGAAATAATCGCGAATTTCATCAAAAGAACGTGAAAAAAACTCGCATATTTCGTCAAAAAATCGCGAAACAACCGCGTATTTCGTCAAAAGGGACGAAATAACCGCAAAACTCTTCGGGAAAAAAAACGCAGATTTCGTCGAAAGATCGCGAAAAACCTGCAAATTTTACCAAAAGATCTCGAAAAAACCACAATTTCGTCAAACGATCGCAAAACAACCACGAATTTAAGCGAAAAAATCGCTAATTTCGTTAAAAGGAAGGCGAAATAACTGCAAATTTCGTCAGAAGATCGCAAATTTCATCAAACGGCTGCGAAAAAAAAAAACGTAGTGCTGGGAGTGGATCCCCCCCCCCATTTTCCCCCACTGTGCTGTAACCTTCCAGAAAATTTGCTGTGAATTTTAGAATTTTTGCTTTTCACTCAGAACCACCTCTGCTATAGGATACTCGCGAGTAGTGTGATTATGAGAGTTTGGCGCCACCTGCGTTCCTCCGGTGGTGGATGTGGTGGCCCGTGGTGGTGCACCGCGCGCGCGCTGATAAGAGTCGGTGGTGGATGTGGTGATCCGTGGTGGCCCGTGGTGGTGCACCGCGCGCGCGCGCTGATAAGAGTCGGTGGTGGTGGAAACGCATGTCGGTGGTGGGAGAGGCGCTGTCGGGAAACCGATAAGAACTTGTCTTACAGTATGAGGGTATTTATTTTATTTTGAGGAGTTAGAAATTTTTCGAGGAAATATTTTTCGAACTTAATTTTATTTTAAAGTCTTAGAAAATTTATTTTATTTTGACTAGTTAGAAATTTTATTTTCATGTCTTAGAAAATTTATTTTACGAATTTTATTTTTCGAATTTAATTTTATTTTCAGGTGTTAGAAAATTTTTGCGAATTGAATTTACTTTTACGAATTTTATTTTGAGAAGATAGAAATATTTAGCGAAACTTTTTTTTTTCGAATTTTATTTTTCGAACTTAATTTTATTTTCAGGTGTTAGAAAATTTTTAATAACTGAATTTATTTTACGAATTTTATTTTGAGGAAATAGTCTCTTATAGTACGAAGGTATTTTATTTATTTTCAAATTTTATTTGAGGAGATAGAAATATTTTTATTTTGGAAAGTTTATTTAGCAGAGTTAGAAAATATTAGAGAATAATTTTATTTTAACGGAACTTTATTTTTATTTTACAAATTAAATTTTAGAGATGTTAGAATTATTTTAGGAACTTTTATTTTTAGATGTTAGAAAATTTTATTATTATTTTAATATTGAACTTTATTTTAGGGGAGATAGAAAATTTTTTCGAATTTTATTTTGAAGAAATAGAATTATTTTGCTAACTTTATTTTTATTTTAGAGGAAATAGATTTTTTGAGAAGAATTTTTATTTTATTTATTTAACGGAACTTTGAAAATTCGCGGGAATTCATTTTTATGTTGGTATTTAGTGGAGATACTCAATTTTCAATGGATGACTTTCTTCGAAAAGAGGTATTTTTGCGTGATGTATTATCATGTTCGTGTTAACTTTTGGACGATGTGTACTTTAACATGGGGATAGCTTGATTGAAATTTATTTTGTTTGCATGCGCAAAGAAAATATTTTAGTTGATTTTGATAAACGCCATGGGAAAGATTGATTTTTTTTCAATTTTAATTCAACAGAAAATACAAAATTGACTGAAAATGTTTGTAACAACATTTTAAAACCAATCATGTTTGTGCATTTATAATTTCCTGCACTCGTTAGATACAAAATTTATGCGAACTTTATTTTTATTTTAGAGGAAATAGAAGTTTTTGAGAAGAATTGCTATTTTATTTTTTTTTAACGGAACTTTGAAAATTCGCGGGAAAGAATTTTATTTTGGGGGACTTAATTTATTTCGTGGTCTTAATTAAGAGGAAATATTTTTGATTTCGAACTTAACCTATTTTTCAGGAAAGTGTTTTCTTATTTTGAGAACTTTTATTTATTAATTTTCGTAAATAATAGATGTGTGTAGAAAATTGGGAGGATTTGTCTTATAATAGAGTAATATTTTGGAATTGCAAAATTATGTGATTTATTATGTTTTTAAAATAATATGAAATAAAAGCTTACTTGATTTTCATGATGAGAAAATAGATCTTGCACATTCATCGACTTCAGGTTGTAAACGAAATTAACGCTCACAAATTATAAAAATACTGAAGAAATATTATTTCAACTAAGTAGCAGAAAGATTTTACACCAATACACCAATGCAGATGTTAATGAATTCCTACAGATGTCGTGATGCTTCTGTTTATCTCAGTCGAAGTAGAAAATCTGACTTGCACGCACTTTTAGAGCAGATAACATTTGAGTTGCCATTTTTAAAAATATAAATATTTTATTATAATAGTATTGCCACATTTCGACAAAAGTCTCTTATCAACTGGTTTAGTATGACGCCAAGGATAGCCTCGTTCCCAAATAAATTAATCTCGAACACGGATTTTATCTAATTTCACACTTTTTCGCGGATAGAAAAAGCACGCTTAATGATAACATCTGTTTTTGATATCACTCAATGGCCGGCAGATTAACTCAGAGTAAAGCGGCGTGTGTTATCATTTTGTAGTGGTGACATTCAGTCTATGCTAGCGTCAGCCAGTCTCTGCGTTCTTGTTTGTGGTGGACTGCAGGAATGCATTACGCATTTCGAGTAAATTTATTAAAACTAGAATATTTAAAGTAAATACAGAGGTTTTAATGACAATTTTGAAAAGCGCGCATGTCGATTTTTACTTTGGAATTGATTTGAGAGGAAAAGACTCTTTCTTTTAAATGAATGGACATTTGAAAAATCTTGCGGAAAGATTTTAATTTTGAGAACTTAATTATTTTTTCGATTTAAATTTTCTTATATATGTTGTTCAAGAAGGAATGTATATTTTTAGATATATATGACACACGTTAAAATTAAATTTGTAAATTGAAATAATAATAATAATATTGAAGCATTAATAATAATAACAATGAAATAATAATGATAATGACAACATTGAAATAATAATAATAATAGTAAAAAGCAAAAAGCAAAAGAAATATTTCGTTGGTTAAAAAATAAATAAAGTTTCTCTTTAGAGATGATATATATATTTTGCAGTATTCACCATATATTCACATATTTATCGATGTGTTAGATCTTTTCAGAAAATTAACTTGATTTTTGCATAATGTTTGTGAGAAAGAATTTTTCTTCTAAAGGAACCATTTGAAGTTTTTTTTTTTTTAAATGCCATGGTTCGACTTAGGAAATAATTTTACTTATTACCTAAAATGAATTTTTCAAACTTCTGCTTGAGGAATCAATTATGTTAGACTGGAATCAAAGAAAAGAAGCACCACATTTTTCAGGGTAGAAATCTCGTCTTTGTGTGTTATCGAACTTGAGAGTTCTTTGATGACAACAGATTGAGGATGGAGAATTTACTACAAGTTTTAAGCACTTTCTAGAAATTAGAATTAAAATTAATGAACGAGTATTTTCACTATGCAAATTTAAAATAAATTAATCATTCATTGTTCTGTATGTTTAATTGGGTATTTAATTATATTATGATTTTATTGAGAGTCACAAGTTAAAGATTAAATAATTCACTTTTAGACATTATGCGCATTTTCAGTAAGCATTAAATAAATTTACACGAATAAAGGTCACGAAATTTCTGTTAAGTTAACGCGCCAATCATCTTACGTGATTTAGATCACGTGACTAGCAAAATATTTTAAACCAATCATGGTTGAGTATTTATAATTTTCTGCAACCCCTATGATTGTATAAATTTGCATTGAATGAGATAATTTAACCATTCTGTGTATTGCCATTGAATTGTTAGGACCTGCTCAAGTGATTCAGTTGTTTTAATTTTTGTCGTAATGGAACGAAGCATGCAATTATCTTTGTTAATTGTTGTTGATGAATCCAACTCGAAAAGTCAAGCCTTATCACCAGGATTAAAGGATCGAGACATGGAATTGTCATCGTCGCCTGTTTCGAATGATGTGAAACCTTCTTCATCAGAATTGAAGAAACAGGAGTTACCCTTCGTGTGTACAACTTGCACCCAAGCCTTTTCCAGAAAGTTTGTGTTGGTTAGACATATGAAATCTCACCTCAAGAAAAAACCATTTGCTTGTGATTTGTGTGAAAAATCTTTCGTTCAAAATAGCGATTTACAACGACATAGGAGTATTCATTCGAAGACCCTTGTATTGTATAAGTGTGATCTTTGCAGTGATGTATTTTCGAGAAAATATGACTTATTAAAACATAAGAAGACTCATGTGAAGCTCACACCAAACTATCCATGTGATGAGTGTGATGAAAGTTTTCCTAACAAAAGTGTTTTACTCAGACATAAACGCACTTCACACAAGGTTTTACCCAAACAAAATGATTCTTCTTTAAAAGATACATTGTTTGAAAAAGTGAAGCATTTTCAAAGACAAAATGCTCTTAATTCGCTTTCTGTAATTAATCTCACACCTGACGAAGGGAATGATAAAGACTTACACATATTTTTTAATAGTATAAGATCAGACCTTTTGAATGAATTAAATTACCAGATGGCAGAAAAAAACTCATTGAAATGGTATGCAACAGTTCATGTAGTTGTTAGCCGTTTAGCACATGATGGTGAAATGGACTATGCTACTCCCTTTTTCCGTTCAAGAGCAACTCTGGAGATGACGAATGATAATATACCTCTACATATTGAGGAAGCATTTGCCAAAATGAATAACTCCTTTGAAAAGTTCACGCAGCAAGGTACTGGATGGATGTTAGATAGAATTTTGAATTTAGAAGTGTATTCAGCTAAACTTGGCATGTATTAAAACTTGTAAATCCTGTTTAAACTCTGTTTATTTATGTACTTGATATTGTAACTTTGAAAATAAATATTTTGTGAGTGACTGTGCTTCGTGTTTTGTATTTTTTTTCACATATTAACATACTTTACTATTATCATATATTATGTAAATTACTTTTAACATCTGAATTGGTTACAAACACTATAATCTGAGTTCAAAAACATTCATTATATCACACATAAATCTCTTATATTGCAAAAATAATATTCATTTGAAAAATGAATGCTAAAGATTAGAATTCTGTAGAGATTAATTAGACATATCAAAAATCCACTTACTTGAAATTCATCTTCTTCGAACAGCGACTCATCGTATAATAAGAAAAATAAAAGATGGCGTATTCTTTATCAGTTAGAAAACCACGGCATATCACATGACTTCCTTCTTCCAGGTGAGTGGCTGATAATGCATTTGTCCTTCATAGGGCAAACACGTTATTCGTTATCAACGACGTTAGTAGGCGATAAGAATAGCTAGACTTTTGTGGTGTATAGCATTGCTATCCGAAGCTTGTTTGAACTTCCTTATACTACCTTGCCTGTAATGTAAGTTTATTTTTAATTACTTAGATATTTAAAATCACCAATTGCCAATTGTAATTAGATCATTAATTGATTTTTATAATAATAAGTGATTTATTTTTATGTTGCTTAATTTTCATTAAGTGTTGATCTTAGAAATAACTTAATTTTCTTTAGATTTCATTCACTTAGTTTTTAAAATTTTGCTTTGCATGTTGGAAATTATTTCAAAGTATTGAATGATGTATTTGTGAAACAGACCATTCCTAGAAAATGAGTCTTGAAAAATATTCACGAAAATTATTTGGCTTGAAAATTTTTGAAAGACATGAAAATAACTCGAAGAAATATTTGACTTGTAAAATAATTGAAGAATTGAAAATGATTTCATTGCTCGAAGTTGAGTTGAAAAATAATTGCATAACTCGAAGAAATTATTTGACTTGTAAAATATTTGTAAACGTTTTCATTGAATAAGAACTTGGTTTCTTGAAAACATATACTTAATTTCAAAAAATTTTACGAAAATTGCATGCTTGGTAGAATGAACGAGCAGAACCAACCCTTGGTTTTTTTCAAGTTTTTGAACACTTTCATAGTTGAAAGAACAATGAGAGTCCCTAGTTTCATGAGAACATATGCATGTTTCCTAAAAATTTTAGGAATTGAACACTTGTTTGGAAGAATAAATGATGAGACCTCATGGTTACCTTTTGTGAACTCATTCGTGAAAAACCCTTCTTGATACATCATGGCATCTGAGTCATGCTAGTTTGTTTTAAAAATCTATTTAATGACATGATTTTGTAGGAAAAAAGAATGAATGTCCTTGTTTTCTGAGGAGGTTTATTTGATTAATGCTCATAAATATTGCATGAGTTGAACTCACATTTGGAAGAAAGAACATGAGAGTCCTTAATTTCATGAGAACATATGTATGTTTCCTAAAAATTTTATGAATTGAACACTTGCTTCGAAAAAAGAAAGATGAGAATCTTGGAAGGTTAGAAGGTTTGCTTGATTTCTTAAAAGTTTTTGGTAAATGCATGGGTCAAACACATGCATGAAAGAAATAATGATGAGAGTCCTTGGAAAATTCATGAGAACTAATTTAAAAAATATTTGTTAGTTAACAAAGCAAAGTTTTTGCAAAAATAAGTTAAACAAATTTAGTTTAGAAAAAAAAATTAAGTTAAAAATTTTTAAAGGTTTGAAAAATAAATTAAATTAAGAAAAATAAAATTTTAATTAAGAAAAATAAATTAAGTAAAGAAAAAAAATTATAGTTTAGAAAATAAATTACGTTAAGAAAAATATTACAAGGTTGAATGTTTGTAAAATTGGATTGTTTTCTGATTTAACTCATGAATGAATTCATCCTACCATTCAATTGTTTACCCTGGCAACCATATGTTTATTCATCACCTAATCAACCAACCAAATTCTTACCACACCAATCGATTATTCATAGTATTAACCCTTTATTTCTGCACAAGTGCGGAAACTAAACCGATGATAGAATCGAATGTTGTAAGTTGATGATGACCAATATTTTCGAAAAGATAAACTTAGACTTAGAAACTCATTTAACATCGAGTTGGAATGAAAATTTGCAAAGTTTTTGCAATTGCCACGAAAACTCACTTAAGCATTTTTTGGATATATATAAAAATCACCTCAATATTGTATTCAAATTAATTAAATTGTCACTGTTTCATATTAGTTTGCAAGTAATTAGAAATATTTCTAGGTTAACTAGGTTTGATGGTATTCCAACTTAAACATTTCTTTGACATATTTTCTATTTAAACCTTGTCTAACTAACCTTTTACAATTTTCAATTCAACTTAGTTTCATGAGATTTACCTGCGAAACTTTAAATTCTTCTATTCAGTTTAGTTATCAATTTCAAATTATTTTTAAAAGTTTTATTATTGTTTGTAAAATAATTATGTACTCTAATACCTGTATTTTAAAACATTTAAACTCTAACATCTAACAAATCTAAAATTATAATATATTCATCACTTACCTAATACACCAGCTTGCTCAAGACAAGTGCGTTTAACAGGATGACTTTAAGTCAAATGGCAAACCCTTATCGTGAAAGGGGATATCACGTGACAACTTCCTCCCGCTTCATTGGTTGAGGATGCAATCACGTGATTCCTTATCTGCAGCATGACTCGACGATAACAACAAATCTGAGAAGCCACATTCACGCCATTTTATCACTCTTTTCAGGTGAGTACCCATGCAGGTTTGTCTTTGCTGTCCGTCCCTTGTATAATCAGGTCAAATCATATTTTAACATGTCTGAAGTTGTCTAAACATGTTATTGCTTCTTACTTATCCTAAAATGCGAGTTTAATCACGAAAGAAATGTATATATTTATATTTTTGTAAGATTAGATAATTGAAATAAACAATTGCTAAGTATAATTAAATCACTTCCGTTAATTAATAGTTATTAATTAAAATAATAATGATTTATACATGAACTAATTTATAATACATATAATATCGATTTTAGAAATAACTTAAGTTTCCTTTGCAAGGAAAAAGAATAATTCAAATATATATGAGTGTTAGAAAATTCTTATGTGAGAAAACTGGAAAGAAAGATAGATGAGAGATCTTGGATATTTCAAGCAAACACTAATCATGCATTTTTCAAGAGTTAAAAGAAATCATATTTTTCATGACTGAGTTTCCAAGATGTACCTTGTAATATTTTTCTTAACGTAATTTATTTTCTAAACTATAATTTTTTTTCTTTACTTAATTTATTTTTCTTAATTAAATTTTTTTTTCTTAATTTAATTTTTTTTTCAAACCTTTAAAAATTTTTAACTTATTTTTTTTTTCTAAACTAAATTTGTTTAACTTATTTTTGCAAAAACTTTGCTTTGTTAACTAACAAATATTTTTTAAATTAGTTCTCATGAATTTTCCAAGGACTCTCATCATTATTTCTTTCATGCATGTGTTTGACCCATGCATTTACCAAAAACTTTTAAGAAATCAAGCAATCCTTCTAACCTTCCAAGATTCTCATCTTTCTTTTTTCGAAGCAAGTGTTCAATTCATAAAATTTTTAGGAAACATACATATGTTCTCATGAAACTAAGGACTCTCATGTTCTTTCTTCCAAATGTGAGTTCAACTCATGCAATATTTATGAGCATTAATCAAATAAACCTCCTCAGAAAACAAGGACATTCATTCTTTTTTCCTACAAAATCATGTCATTAAATAGATTTTCAAAACAAACTAGCATGACTCAGATGCCATGATGTATCAAGAAAGGTTTTTTACGAATGAGTTCACAAAAGGTAACCATGAGCTCTCATCATTTATTCTTCCAAACAAGTGTTCAATTCCTAAAATTTTTAGGAAACATGCATATGTTCTCATGAAACTAGGGACTCTCATTGTTCTTTCAACTATGAAAGTGTTCAAAAACTTGAAAAAAACCAAGGATTGGTTCTGCTCGTTCATTCTACCAAGCATGCAATTTTCGTAAAATTTTTAGAAATTAAGTATATGTTTTCAAGAAACCAAGTTCTTATTCAATGAAAACGTTTTCAAATATTTTACAAGTCAAATAATTTCTTCGAGTTATGCAATTATTTTTCAACTCAACTTCGAGCAATGAAATCATTTTCAGTTCTTCAATTATTTTACAAGTCAAATATTTCTTCGAGTTATTTTCATGTCTTTCAAAAATTTTCAAGCCAAATAATTTTCGTGAATATTTTTCAAGACTCATTTTCTAGGAATGGTCTGTTTCACAAATACATCATTCAATACTTTGAAATAATTTCCAACATGCAAAGCAAAATTTTAAAGACTAAGTGAATGAAATCTAAAGAAAATTAAGTTATTTCTAAGATCAACACTTAATGAAAATTAAGCAACATAAAAATAAATCACTTATTATTATAAAAATCAATTAATGATCTAATTACAATTAGCAATTGGTGATTTTAAATATCTAAGTAATTAAAAATAAACTTACATTACAGGCAAGGTAGTATAAGCAAGTTCAAACAAGCTTCGGATAGCAATGCTATACACAAAAGTCTAGCTATTCTTATCGCCTACTAACGTCGTTGATAACGAATAACGTGTTTGCCCTATGAAGGACAAATGCATTATCAGCCACTCACCTGGAAGAAGGAAGTCATGTGATATGCCGTGGTTTTCTAACTGATAAAGAATACGCCATCTTTTATTTTTCTTATTATACGATGAGTCGCTGTTCGAAGAAGATGAATTTCAAGTAAGTGGATTTTTGATATGTCTAATTAATCTCTACAGAAATCTAATCTTTAGCATTCATTTTTCAAATGAATATTATTTTTGCTATATAAGAGATTTATGTGTGATATAATGAATGTTTTTGAACTCAGATTATAGTGTTTGTAACCAATTCAGATGTTAAAAGTAATTTACATAATATATGATAATAGTAAAGTATGTTAATATGTGAAAAAAAAAATACAAAACACGAAGCACAGTCACTCACAAAATATTTATTTTCAAAGTTACAATATCAAGTACATAAGTAAACAGAGTTCAAACAGGATTTACAAGTTTTAATACATGCCAAGTTTAGCTGAATACACTTCTAAATTCAAAATTCTATCTAACATCCATCCAGTAACTTGCTGCGTGAACTTTTCAAAGGAGTTATTCATTTTGGCAAATGCTTCCTCAATATGTAGAGGTATATTATCATTCGTCATCTCCAGAGTTGCTCTTGAACGGAAAAAGGGAGTAGCATAGTCCATTTCACCATCATGTGCTAAACGGCTAACAACTACATGAACTGTTGCATACCATTTCAAGGAGTTTCTTCTGCCATCTGGTAATTTAATTCATTCAAAAGGTCTGATCTTATACTATTAAAAAATATGTGTAAGTCTTTATCATTCCCTTCGTCAGGTGTGAGATTAATTACAGAAAGCGAATTAAGAGCATTTTGTCTTTGAAAATGCTTCACTTTTTCAAACAAGGCCATCTTTTAAAGAAGAATCAGTTTGTTTGGGTAAAACCTTGTGTGAAGTGCGTTTATGTCTGAGTAAAACACTTTTGTTAGGAAAACTTTCATCACACTCATCACATGGATATTTTTGGGTGGGCTTCACATGAGTCTTCTTATGTTTTAATAAGTCATATTTTCTCGAAAATACATCACTGCAAAGATCACACTTATACAATACAGGGGTCTTCGAATGAATCCTCCTGTGTCGTTGTAAATCGCTATTTTGAACGAAAGATTTTTCACACAAATCACAAGCATATGGTTTTTTCTTGAGGTGAGATTTCATATGTCTAACCAACACAAACTTTCTGGAAAAGGCTTGGGTGCAAGTTGTACACACGAAGGGTAACTCCTGTTTCTTCAATTCTGATGAAGAAGGTTTCACATCATTCGAAACAGGCGACGATGACAATTCCATGTCTCGATCCTTTAATCCTGGTGATAAGGCTTGACTTTTCGAGTTGGATTCATCAACAACACTTAACAAAGATAATTGCATGCTTCGTTCCATTACGACAAATATTAAAACAACTGAATCAATTGAGCAGGTCCTAACAATTCAATGGCAATACACAGAATGGTGAAATTATCTCATTCCATGCAAATTTATACAATCATAGGGGTTGCAGAAAATTATAAATACTCAACCATGATTGGTTTAAAATATTTTGCTAGTCACGTGATCTAAATCACGTAAGATGATTGGCGCGTTAACTTAACAGAAATTTCTAGACCTTTATTTGTGTAAATTTATTTAATGCTTACTGAAAATGCGCATAATGTCTAAAAGTGAATTATTTAATCTTTAACTTGTGACTCTCAATAAAATCATAATATAATTAAATACCCAATTAAACATACAGAACAATGAATGATTAATTTATTTTAAATTTTCGTATTGAAAATACTCGTTCATTAATTTTAATTCTAATTTCTAGAAAGTGCTTAAAACTTGTAGCAAATTCTCCATCCTCAATCTGTTGTCATCAAAGAACTCTCAAGTTCGATAAAACACAAAGACGAGATTTCTACCCTGAAAAATGTGGTCCTTCTTTTCTTTGATTCCAGTCTAACATAATTGATTCCTCAAGCAGAAGTTTGAAAAATTCATTTTAGGTAATAAGTAAAATTATTTGCTAAGTCGAACCATGGCATTTAAAAAAAAAAAAGCTTCAAATGGTTCCTTTAGAAGAAAAATTCTTTCTCACAAACATTATGCAAAAAATCAAGTTAATTTTCTGAAAAGATCTAACACATCGATAAATATGTGAATATTTGGTGAATACTGCAAAATATATATATCATCTCTAAAGAGAAACTTTATTTATTTTTTAACCAACGAAATATTTCTTTTGCTGTTTGCTTTTTACTATTATTATTAATATTTCAATGTTGTCATTATTATTATTATTTCATTGTTATTATTATTAATGCTTCAATATTATTATTATTATTTTAATTTACAAATTTAATTTTAACGTGTTTTATATATATCTAAAAATATACATTCCTTCTTGAACAACATATATAAGAAAATTTAAATCGAAAAAATAATTAAGTTCTCAAAATTAAAATCTTTCCGCAAGATTTTTCAAATGTCCATTCATTTAAAAGAAAGAGTCTTTTCTTCTTAAATCAATTCCAAAGTAAAAATCGACATGCGCGCCTTTCAAAATTGTCATTAAAACCTCTGTATTTACTTTAAATATTCTAGTTTTAATAAATTTACTCGAAATGCGTAATGCATTCCTGCAGTCCACCACAAAGAACAACGCAGAGACTGGCTGACGCTAGCATAGACTGAATGTCACCACTGCAAAATGATAACACACGCCGCTTTACTCTGAGTTAATCTGCCGGCCATTGAGTGATATCAAAAACAGATGTTATCATTAAGCGTGCTTTTTCTATCCGCGAAAAAGTGTGAAATTAGATAAAATCCGTGTTCGAGATTAATTTATTTGGGAACGAGGCTATCCTTGGCGTCATACTAAACCAGATGATAAGAGACTTTTGTCGAAATGTGGCAATACTATTATAATAAAATATTTATATTTTTAAAAAGGGCAACTCAAATGTTATCTGCTCTAAAAGTGCGTGCAAGTCAGATTTTCTACTTCGACTGAGATAAACAGAAGCATCACGACATCTGTAGGAATTCATTAACATCTGCATTGGTGTATTGGTGTAAAATCTTTCTGCTACTTAGTTGAAATAATATTTCTTCAGTATTTTTATAATTTGTGAGCGTTAATTTCGTTTACAACCTGAAGTCTATGAATGCGCAAGATCTATTTTCTCATCATGAAAATCAAGTAAGCTTTTATTTCATATTATTTTAAAAACATAATAAATCAAATAATTTTGCAATTCCAAAATATTACTCTATTATAAGACAAATCCTCCCAATATTCTACACACATCTATTATTTACGAAAATTAATAAATAAAAGTTCTCAAAATAAGAAAACACTTTCCTGAAAAATAGGTTAAGTTCGAAATCAAAAATATTTCCTCTTAATTAAGACCATGAAATAAATTAAGTCCCCCAAAATAAAATTCTTTCCCGCGAATTTTCAAAGTTCCGTTAAAAAAAATAAAATAGCAATTCTTCTCAAAAACTTCTATTTCCTCTAAAATAAAAATAAAGTTCGCATAAATTTTGTATCTAACGAGTGCAGGAAATTATAAATGCACAAACATGATTGGTTTAAAAATGTTGTTACAAACATTTCCAGTCAATTTTGTATTTTCTGTTCAATTAAAATTGAAAAAAAAAATCAATCTTTCCCATGGCGTTTATCAAAATCGACTAAAATATTTTCTTTGCGCATGCAAACAAAATAAATTTCAATCAAGCTATCCCCATCTTAAAGTACACATCGTCCAAAAGTTAACACGAACATGATAATACATCACGCAAAAATACCTCTTTTCGAAGAAAGTCATCCATTGAAAATTGAGTATCTCCACTAAATACCAACATAAAAATGAATTCCCGCGAATTTTCAAAGTTCCGTTAAATAAATAAAATAAAAATTCTTCGCAAAAAAATCTATTTCCTCTAAAATAAAAATAAAGTTCGCAAAATAATTCTATTTCTTCAAAATAAAATTCGAAAAAATTTTCTATCTCCCCTAAAATAAAGTTCAATATTTAAATAATAATAAAATTTTCTAACATCTAAAAATAAAAGTTCCTAAAATAATTCTAACATCTCTAAAATTTAATTCGTAAAATAAAAATAAAGTTCCGTTAAAATAAAATTATTCTCTAATATTTTCTAACTCTGCTAAATAAACTTTGCAAAATAAAAATATTTCTATCTCCTCAAATAAAATTTGAAAATAAATAAAATACCTTCGTAGTATAAGAGACTATTTCCTCAAAATAAAATTCGTAAATTAAATTCAGTTAGTAAAAATTTTCTAACACCTGAAAATAAAATTAAGTTCGAAAAATAAAATTCGAAAAAAAAAATTTCGCTAAATATTTCTATCTTCTCAAAATAAAATTCGTAAAAGTAAATTCAATTCGCAAAAATTTTCTAACACCTGAAAATAAAATTAAGTTCGAAAAATAAAATTCGTAAAATAAATTTTCTAAGACATGAAAATAAAATGTCTAACTAGTCAAAATAAAATAAATTTTCTAAGACGTTAAAATAAAATTAAGTTCGAAAAATATTTCCTCGAAAAATTTCTAACTCCTCAAAATAAAATAAATACCCTCATACTGTAATACAAGTTCTTATCAGTTTCCCGACAACGCCTCTCCCACCACCGACATGCGTTTCCACCACCACCGACTCTTATCAGCGCGCGCGCAGTGCACCACCACGGATCACCACATCCACCACCGCAGGAACGCATGTGGCGCCAAACTCTCATAATCACACTACTCTCGCGCATAAGTTGAGAAATATTGGAACTTACGATAATACAGCATTTACCTACAACATATTGTAAAATTTTGGGGAAATTTTCATGTGGATTGGGGGAAATGTTGGGAGTAGAAACATTTTCTGCACCCCTGGATGCTAGTATAAATATGTACAAATTCATTTATTTACTGGGCTGCACAGTAAAATAATGTATAAACAAACACTTTTAAATAACACATTTTTATATGAAAAATAAAGAATTTTACAGAATTGGCATGAATGTAAGATTGTCTGCTTTTTCATTCTCTGACCTGTTGTGCAGTTTAATTTTCAACAGTTGTTCTAGGTAAATAATGTTCCACATCATTATTGAATGTATATTTAAAAATTCCAACTTCAAATGTAAAACTAGGAAATTTTATGTACAATTGTCGTAAACATAATACAAAATCTGCAATTCAAATATTTTCAATTAAAAATGGTAGAAGTTTAAGATTTATTTCAATTTTATTTCAATGGAATCTAATTTTTTAGGGTGTTTTAAGTATCATATTGTATGAATTTTATTTATATTTTTTAATCTTCAATTGGCTTAACTTATTTGTTACAAAATTTAACATTAAATGTAGAACTAATTGAATGAAATATCTTAATATCTGTCCCTTCTCGGGCTGAAGCAATGCAGGAAATAAAGTTTGTTTTTGTTTTTAATTTGTTCTTCGAATGTTGTTTTTGTTTAATTGTTTTTTATTGTAGAGAATTAGAATGAAATTCTTAAAAGTTAAATTTCCTGAAACTGCTTGATATATTAATTGTACTAATTAGTAATACACATAGTATGGAGGAAATGAAACTGCACGTTTTCGTTTTTAAATACTAAAGAAATTATATATAATAATAAAGCTGCTCCCATTATGTACATAATTAGTTTATCATAGAAAAATAATCTAACAAAGAATAGCTTTTAATAATTTGTTTGACTTTAATAAAATTGTCTATTTTAAAAACATGAGCTTTAGCGCATTTAAGCCTACTCATGCCGAAAGTTCCTCATCGATACGTGATTGCATTGCTTTAGCTTAAATACAAATCTGTCCCGTAGAATGATGAGGACTAATTTTAACTAACTGTAATAAACTTATTGAAATAATATATAAAAATAATCTTACCTTTTATCTTGATGATAAAGCTTTTTACTTCAGAAACATGACGTCGCCGGCGAGGGACGAGAGACAGAGCGATTCAATTCGATTCTTTCACTTGAGAAGGAATGTGAAAGTAAACAAGTTCATAAAATCCCTGGAAGTCCCCACAAATCAAAAGTTGCACACCTTTCTAAAAAACTATCTTTTAATATAATTGAATTTTCAATATTTTTATAACTCTAAAATTTCATATATAATTTAAAAATAATTTCAAAAGCTGAAGTTTTCAATACAAAGGCGAAAACATTTTTAAATATATCTACGAAAATCCCCACTGGGGAAAACAATGTGTCTGAAAAGGTAAACCTCGTTTCGTTTTCCCCTAGCTTTCCTAACTTTGGTCTTTGCCGGGCCGGTAAAGGCAGTATTTGTTATTTTGGATTTTTTTTAAATCTACTTTCAGGGTTTTGAAAAATATCAAATAACTTATTCTTTGAAACTGACAACTAGTCACAGTCACACACACAGAGAAAAAAGAATAATAGTTCGTTTGACTTTAATTTCTAATTATACAGAACATTTTGAAACAAGCATATTTGCACATAGACAACTTTAAGGGCGATGTTTACTTTTCCCTGCCCCCCCCCCCTTCTTAAAATCCATAAGGATCTCATGGAACATTTGTGAAACCCTTTAACAATAAATCTAATCTTGTTTTCGTTTTATGCATTATAATTAGGAATTTAAGGTGTGCAGTATATATATTTTAAACATTTTGATTCTCAAAACATTCTATTTTATTTATTTATTTTGTCACATTTTAGATTATAACTTTTCTTTACACAGAAAATTCTGTTTTCAGTATTGTACTTTAGACTGAAAATGTCTCAAATGATACTGAATAATATTTTAGCAGCAGTCTTTTCAGTACAAGGTTTATTTACATTTAAAAATTTATTTTTTAGAAAAAAAGTTTTAAACTAAATAAAAATGTGTAATCTATTTTACTGCTTTAAATGTAAATCTCATGACGTATTTATATTTTTACTAAAACCAAGATTTAAAATAATTAAGCTTACATTAAAAGAAATAAAGAGAAAAATACATTACCTCTCTTTAATTAAATATTCGGGTTAGCCGATATTAGCCCTCTACTTTCTAGACGATGACGGACCATTACATTTTTGCCGGAAATCACCCATGTACATTTTGGGGACAATTTTTGATTTTTATAAAATATTTTCAAACTAAATAAAAATATGTAATCTATTTTACTGCTTTAAATATAAATCTCACGACATATTTACATTTTTACTAAAACCCAGATTTAAAATAATTAAACTTACTTTGAAAGAAATGAAGAGAAAAATACATTTCCTCTCTTTAATCAAACATTCGGGGTAGGTGATATTAGCCCTCAACTTTCTAGACAATGACGGACCATTACATTTTTGCCCGAAACCGCCCTTAAGAGTTGCCGGGCAAAGTAAATGCAACAGTTCTCTCAACGCCGAAACATTTGCGGTTCGGCAATAGCTGCCGCAACTAGCGGCGTGTCTTTTACGGCACAACATTGTTTGGTTACAAATGGCCTTAACTCCTTTCGGCCGCGACATATACGCCTTTCGGCCATAAGTTGAGTGTTTGTTGGGTATCTATTCTAGGTTCATGTATCGGTTTAAGATTCTGTTGAAAACGTAAACATACAACATTAAAAAAAGAAAGATCACAATAAGGTACAGGGTGTTTCACAAAGGACCCCTAACTTTAAAAATCAATAACTCGGAAACGGTGGTAGATAGAAACATGAAACCAGTGGTATGTTTAATAAAAAAAACCGTAAGAATCTTATACATAAATCTCAAAATTTAATTCAAAATAGCCCCGATAGATGGCACTGAGAGCTTTAAGAATCCTTGGCCGTGTTCAAGATGAACGCGCGCCGCGTGCGCGAGCTATGAAGATAGGAGCATGGAGTGGGTCTTTATCGTAGATGCAATAAATATTCAGTACGTTCAGGAAAAGATCTTGGATTTGATTAATTATTGTGCTAATTATAAAGATAATCTGCTGCAAATGAAAGGTGAGCTGGACAGCTGAATGGACAGAGCATTGAACTCGACACTACGGGTTATGTGTTTGAATTCTCCGCGCCCCAAATTGTTTATGATTTTTTCAATTTATTGGTTGATTTATATTTTTCATAATAAATAAGATTTTTTTGATAAAGATAAATTTTTATGTTAATAATACAGAAGCACATGTGAGTTTTTATCGAGACTAGGATGCAGATCATATTTTTTAAAATTTATAAACATTCTTGAAAATTTATAAACATTCTAATCATACTTTATTTACTACAAAACTAGACGACAAACCCCATATATTTTATCTCTTCTAGAAAATATGTGTTCAGATATTTTTAGTTAAAATAATGCACATCTATTACATTTTAATTTTATAATATTTTCCATGTTGATTTTAACACCGTAAAATATGATATCCAAGTTATACAAAAGTGATCCAAAACTTTATCACCAACACTTTTCTATGAGAATGTGCTCGCTGGAACGACATATATGACACTTGACATATTGGAAATACTATATCAGGGCTTGCGTAGATATTTGTATTATAAGTTTGATAGGAAAGCCTGCTTACTGGTTTAAGCAACTCTGATAAAGGATAGACTATGAAGGCCGAACAACGGTCGAGCTCATATCTGGTAAGCTTTAGTTCGATACTTGTATCGAAAACACTGTTGGGTACATGCCATTGTAAGTGCATGTTAAATCCGTGATATTAAAGTCATCTCGGTGAGTGGTTGCTAAGTTGTAGAAGGTGCCGGTTCTCCCTCATGTTAACAATAAAATTTCAAGGGTACCTCTTGGCTAAGCAAAATTAACGATAAATCTGGGAGATTGCATGTTCTGTTAGATCGACCTGCTGAAGAAAATTTTTGATATTTGAATGAGATGAACGTTTGATTTTTGTTATTTAAATCTGTTTCACCGATTTTTTTAAAACTTGTATGCTTCAATGTATTTTAATTCCTAAGTTTCTATTCTATCTCCTTCATTTTACGTTAGACGATTCTTATAGAAATCGTAGGGGATATCTCATGTATATATATATATATATATATGTGTGTGTGTATATATATATGAAGCATTCTCACAAAATTTTAACGTTCAGGAATAAAAATCTGGTGAAATTAAAGTTAATAAAATAACATTTTAAACTTATAGACGAATTCCTTAATGGTTCAAAATAAAGAAAAAAATGGTCAGCAGCGACGATTTTTTTTTTTATTAACTGAGGTTTAAGTTAAACTTGAGAGTTTAATTTTCCTTACCATTTTACTTCTCTAACTTTTTTTTTCTTCTAAATTTTTACTTATAATGAATTTGCGTAGTACCCACAGAACATTCAAATGAGAAATAATAACAATGTAGTATATTGGTATGATATTGTCTTAAAGGTATGTTAAGGAAGGGACGGTAAGGAAAAAAAGGGGGATGGCAGGGGAAGAAAGGGACGGTAAGGGGAAAAAGGGACGGCAAGGAATATTACCACCTATTTTTAGGCAAATCATGTTAAGACAAAGTGATAGCCACAATGTTCATTGATTTTTAGCAGCAGTTATTTACAATGGATTAAATTAAAAAAATATATTAATTTACCTCGAAAAGTGCAGGAATAAACCTTGGGGACGGTAAGACTGCCAACAAAGCCAGATGCTTGAAATTGATATTTAAATGCTGATTTAAATTCTGCAGTAAATTTAATGTTAAAGAATTTTAGCCATTCTTTCTCTAACACACATCTTCATGAGAAAAAAGTTGAAAAATATTCTGTGGCTGCATTTGATGTGATTTTCTGTATAATTTTAGAAAGAGGGACGGTAAGGAATCTAAAATTCAGGGAAAGAGTTCAAAAAATAATAACAACCGTAAACATGTGGGCAGGTTAATTTTTTGCCACATATTTAATTAAAACTATAGGCCCAGTTTCGTAAAAAAATTATATCGAATTACGTTTATTGAAACAATTTTACACAGACAGCTCCAAACTTAAAAATCAGCATCAGGGACACGGGACAGTAAGGAATATTAGTGGTATATTTGGACACCCAACACAGGCCCGTAACCGGAGGGGGGAGGTGGGCTGAGCCCCCCCCCTAGCTACCTCTCGAGCCCCCCCCCCCCCCCCTAACCATTTCACTATTTTTTATGTTTTTCAACAACATATATATTTCAACTAGCCTGAAAAAAAAATATTTGCAAGAAAAACATTTTTATCTTTAAACTGCTTTGAGTCGAATATGCCAAACAGTTTTTTATTCAGAAGCGTGTTAAGTTTATGTTATCTTGCGGTAAAATTCTCGAAATGAGAGCTAAATAGTGAACATTTCTTTCTCCTGAAAAATTCGAGTCCAGATCACCACATGTTTTGGTATATAGTAAATAGTCTTTTGAATCTTGTTAACGATGGTTCTCGTCCGCGTGAACGGGAATAGACGTGTTATTCGAGCTCACCGGTAATTAAAGAAGCGCTAAAATTCGTTTAATCGTTTGCATCCTGACAGTATGTGTTAGTTTAGTTAACGATGAAATAGTACTGATGAGAAAGTAGTATCCATTCAGAAAGAAATTACGAAGATATGAGACTGTCAATTTATACAAATGGAATAAGAAAAAACATTGTATGAATGCCATGTTTCATGTCATGGGTTTTGGCAGAGCATGTGCGGCTGGGTTATATTAGGAAATCGGAGGAGTCTTATTCCTGTTCGGTGTTTTAACTTAACTATTTTTTTTTCTTTTGTTCAGCACTTTAAAAACATTTTTTTTTTTGTCTAATAACAATTAAACATTAAGCGAAACAGTATGATTAAGGCAAAATTTATTATAAGATTTTTGACAAAAATCTCTTCAATTAAGCAGTTAATATTAAATTTAAATCTGTTTTCAAGTTTAAATCCGCTAATTTCTGACACATTTGCGTTACTGATAAATGTAAAAAACTTACCGATTTGTTTAGGGTGGTTCCGACCCGACCCCTTGAGTAGGGGAGGCGACCGGAAGTTCGGCAGAGTTCGTTGTGCACGAATGCGAGGGGGCCGGATGGGGACGAATCGCCACCTCTTCGAGAGGCTCATCTCTGACAGGCGTTGAGTCCGGTGGCCACGGTTAACGGACGTTGTGCATAGGGCCGTAGCCCGCTTCGGTGGGTACCAGAGGTACGGTCCTCCGGCACCCGGGTTCTCTGGGCAAGCCAGGTAGCGACGTTCCATAGGTCGATCCCGGTGCCGGTCTAAGGGCCGGACGGTGTCGCCGGGCAAAGACTAGCTAAGGCGATAGGACCCCATCCACCTATAGACTAAGAGGGAGCCTGAGGTAGGAGTGAGGGCTTTGTAGTGGAAAGTCCTCGGTGCTCGCTAGTGACGACGGGGCTCGCGGGAACGCCATGCAGGGACTCCCGGAGCAACCGAAGGACGAGGGTTTCGGACAGCGCCCAGGTTACTTTATGACTTGGGTGGCTCATCCCTCCGAGGACCTCAGCTGAAGCAGTTGTGAGCCGACCCCTCGGGTGGTAGGGTTTGGCGGTGCCCCCGTTGACCAAAGAGCGGTCGCGTGGGAAGGCCAGTATGGCTCTGGTTGCTCCATGTCGTGCCGTGACCCTTGGGAGGGGGTCGGCCGGCAGGTCCACCATCGAACGCTGTCCCCACGGGGAACCGGGCCGGAGGCTCGACGGTAACGCGGCGGCTCATCGTGCCTCAGAGGAACTCTTGGTCCGATGTAGGTCCTTCGTGTCTATGCGATACTGGAGTTTGCCTCGCCCAGTGATGAGGACCTAGAGGTGTCTACACCTAACTTTCGAACGCAACTAACAAAGGTAGCGGTCGGTCACTGCACGGGGTCAGGGGCCTTCGGGCCTGGGTACCCTCGACGGCCGTGATGGAAGGTAGTGGCGGGCGGGCTTCTGTCGGCCTCCGCTGGCTTCTCTGTCTTCGGACGGGATCGAGTCGGTGGGGGCTGGCGGGACTCCGTTCCGTCCGACCCCCTAGCGAGGCGGAGTCTATTCCGTCTAGGTGGAGCTTTCCGTGCCCGCCTGGGGTCGCTAACGGCACCTAGTCTGGGCCAACTGGTTCCCGGCGTGATCCGCGATGGGTTCCGTCGGTCGAGCCGGGTGGCTTGGGCGAAAAGCCAGGAGCTGGGTCGCTTTTCGGCCGGAGGGACTTTCCCCGTCCTCCCTGGTTTTCAAGCTAGGGGCTCTTCAATAACTTTCCTATCGGCTGGCCCACATAAATGTCTCTGCTGGAAAATGGTATCTGATCTTGTGGGCCTTCCGTAAATTAAATTCGGGTCGGGAAGCCTCGGTTCAGTTCATGGGCCCAGCGTCTTTATAGGCGTCTGGTTCCTGCAGGGCTTGCGGGGTCTACCAGCTCGAGTAACCAAGTTAAGGGACCACTTGGTTTTTCTAGCTGGGTGGTGAGGACTATCGTAGCGATTGTTCGTCAACTTGGGAATAGCCGGCGTGCCGTGCGCTGGGCAGCGCGTCGGACTGATCGGAGTTTGCGTGGGGTTCCGCTTTGTCGGGACTTGTCTGGCGGTGACCTTCGGGACGCGCCGTGGGGCTTGTCTCGCGGGTGGTTCCCTGCGTAGACGGATGGGCCGGCAAAGGCCTGGGACCGGGAGATGGTAACCTGTCTTACCGATTTTTTTATTCACGCCCAAAGAATTGAACTGCTTTTTATAAAGTTTTTTTTTCAAATATAAACCAGACTAGCTATTTTCTGACATATTTGCAAAAAATATTTATTGCTAAAAGTATAAAAAGTGTAGGTAATCAGCCTTTAAGGAATCGAATAGTGTTTTACGCTATCAGAAAACAATGGCATTTTTTGACGCTTTGGGGGCTGTTTTCATGACATGACAGCGACATAATGGTAGTCTAGTCATCCTGAAGCAATTGGCTGTTACTCAAGATGTACGAAATGTTTAGGAAAATGGAGAACGCTATTCGAGTCTTAGACGCATTAATGTGAGAACTTGGTAATTTTTAGACAAGTGGGAAAGTTAGTTCTTGAATGTGTCTAGAACATTCTCGTTGCCACGTGAGAGGAAAATATTTTTTGAGACCCTTTTTAATGAAAACTTTTCACTAGTTTCGAAAAAGAGCGGTTTTCACCAAAAATTATGATAGGTTTTTTTGAAATCAGGAAATACATGAATGCATTCTCAAACATTTTTTTTTCCTTTTCTGTCTTTCTCTCTTTCTCTACCGGATTCTTTTTCTTAATGTGGAAAAATCGCTAGAAGTTGCTGAAAAAAAGGACAAAATTTACTTTATTGGATTAAAGATAAAAACAGTATTTATTTTTCGAATGTCAAAAAATCGCCGCAAAACATTAAAAAACTCCAAAAATCGTGAAAAATTTCTGTAAGGATTCCAAATAAACTTTATTGAAAAGAAGACATAATTTACTATATTTAGCTAAAAGATTAAAACTGGACTCCTTTTACTAATGTGGAAAAATCACCGCAAATAATAATAATAATTTAAAATAATAATTAATAATTACTCGCGCACAGTGGGTTCTGTAGAATAAATATATGAATTTGTAATTGTAAAATTAAAAAAAAAAGTTGCTAAAAGAATACTAAGACTTTGTAAAAAACTATACAACGTAGGGTTGGGTATAACTGTATATATTAGAAAAGTGTAAATGGGTATACCATGAAAGTTCAAAGAGATATGGAACCTAAATAATATCAAATGTAGATATTCGTATAACTCTTTTTTTTTAATATTATCCTAATCTGTTTATGATGAACTTTATTCGGTACTGACAATAAAAGCAGTGCAGAGTTAAACTTTATTTGGAATTTAAGGAAACTAAATTCAGCGTAGTAATAACCTTTATTTCTACAATGTAGCTAAAACAAAACCTTTGTTTAAAGTTTAAATTTGGCATTGTGCTAAACGCACTTCGAATTGAGGTCTCAAAGTTGCAACCCCGCCTTGGTCAGTGCCGCGATTTTTCAGATAGGTGTTTAATTAACTTTTAAAGTCACTCGAGGCGTATTGAGAGATACAATCAATGCAAATTATCGCAAATCCCACAGTATTATGCGATTCATTCTAATTAAATCTTTCGAGGGCAATGCCCTTAAAAAACGGACACCTAATATTAATTCCAAAACAGACAAACGGCACCAAGAATATTTAATTAAAATTTTCCTTTTATCATGTACGTGAAAATAAGCAAGTTCGCATTTTCTAATAAATTCGTTTATAAATTCTTCTGTCAGTTCATTATTTCATAAGTTTATAAATAGAATTACTCCGTGCCGGAATGGATTAAGTGGTCGCAGGACTCTTAAAGCTTCAAACTTTAAGAAATTAAATTTTTTTTTTTTAGATGTTAAACTCCTATCTTTTATGAATATTTTGATATAATTATTTCCTTGAAATTCCCATTAGAACAGAAGTTTTGGTATTTAGAATTATACCCGCTCAATAGCTGAAGCGGCGTTTCTGAAACTTTAAAGTAATTATTTTCCAAATGGCATTTTTTGGGCATAACGCGCAGGATAAATCAAAAACTTCTGAATACTTTTTCATGAAATTTTCAAAACTTATATTTCATGTTTGTCTGTATAAACTGAACCTAAAATTTCCTTTTTATTGTTCAAAAAAATATTTTTTTAGGTGATTTTACTGTTGAAATTTTCAAAATTTTTATTAGCTAAATGCAACATTGCATTAAAAATATAAAAATGCTTTAAATACAAATTTATCTAAGTTCAGGGAAGTTCTGAAGTATAAGTAAGCACCAAAATTTTCATTCTACTCGCAATATTTAATTTGTAATCCTGCGCGTAAACTGTTATGCCAATTTTTTGTTCGACAAATGTCTAACAGTTTCGAGCCCCCTATAAATACTAATTCTGTATCTTGCAATTTTTTAAATACATGAAACGAAAGAACATACTTATATCTTTCATCCCAATTGAAATTGTGTTTTAAAATCATACACATTTTAAGACATTAAATGTTGAAAATGGTCTTTTTTTCATTTTTTCCACTTTTTAGAGTCCCGAGACCCTTAAATTAGTATGTTTGTAACAATTTTACGTTTATTGCTTTTATACTGTTACTGGACATTACATTACACATATATATCATTAAAAGTTGTTAACTAGGCATAGAGGCATACTAGGCCTGTCCTTGTGTATGTCCAAACTGACCGTACCTTTAAGGGATAATACCTCGGCTAATTACCGATGATTTTTTTCGAAAATCATTATCAACAATGCTTTTATTCTTCTGCAACGATAGGTATATTCAGCGATGCACAACAATTTTTCTGAATGCCCGTAAATCAAAATTTGTGTATAACAGAAAAATGCAAATTACTCAAAAACTATGTGACCTAGGGTAATCGCTATAATTTTCCGACAAGGTTTATATTAACGTCTACTACGTCTAATTTTTCATAATTTTAGTTTCAGTAGATTCGGAATTAGATGAGGGGGGGGGGGGGACACATTTTTGCGCTACATGTTCAACAATATCTTTGAAAATATAATACCTAAAATGAAAAGAAACGTATTTTTGAGTTCAGCGTTACAAAAGCTTTCACAGGATACCCCACATGATATACAAACAAAATATTTTTTTTTCAAGTAGCATAATAAGCCCCTCTACTTTTTTACTAAATATATTTATGAATGTTTATTGATCATAAAATATGTAGGTTAATGGTCTTTATTACTTCCCCGAATTTGAGCTTTCCCCGTTCCATAGTTTACGAGTAAAATGGCTGTGACAGACAGACAGACGGACAGACACAGGAGTGATCTTATAATGGTTCCGTTTTTACTTTTTAAGTACGGAACCCTAAAAATCCACTAAAATTGTACAGAAATTCAGCAATAGCAAAGGACAAAATTTAGTTTAATGAGATACAACATTGGAACCGGAAATCTTTCCCGAATGTTAAAAAATCGGCGCGAAACGCGAAAAAACTTTATAAATCGCTGAAGACTAAATGTACAAATGTTTTATTAGACTAAATGTTTGAAACTGATTTCCCTGGTATCAAAAAATCTCCTCAGAAGACAAAAAAATTACTAAAAGTTACATTGATAGATGCAAAATCTTCAAAAATCGTCGAGCAGAAAATTTACTATATTAGGGCTAGAAATTTGAAACAGAATTTATTTTCAAACTATTTATTTTACCCTTTAATGTCAATATTGCTAAGTCGAAATTTTACTCGAACAACAGCTATAGAGTTGGTTTACGGTAGGGGTGCACAACCTTTTTAAGGGAAGGGTCACTTACAAAAATGTCTGGGTTGTCGAGGGCCACACGGAGATAATTCTATTTCGAGAAGGTGATGTTTGGTCTATAATCAGTTAAAAAATATGGTTTCAGAGTGGGGGAGTTTTACCCCTCTAAATGCCTCTACCGAGTCAACATATATAATTTAGTCGGTAAGGATATACGAAATTCGTAATTTTTCTACGCTTGATCGACAAAATTCGCGATATTTTCGTGCCCGACTAACGAAATTCGCGATTTTTCGGAGCCGGTCATCAAAATTCGCGATTTTTCCGTGCCCGATCAACGAAATTTGCTATTTTTCCGCCTCTGGTCGATAAAAGTCGCATTTTTTTTCGCGCCGGATCGACGAAATGCGCTATTTTTCTGCGCCCCGATCGACGAAATTTGGGATTTTTCCACACATGATCGACAAATTTCGTGATATTTTCGTGCCCAACCAAAGAAATTCGAGATTTTTTGAGCCCGATCGACAAAATTCGCTATTTTCTGCGCCCTATCAGCGGAATTTGCGATTTTTCTGGCCTTGTTCGACGAATTCGCGATTTTCTTTCGCAATAAAGACGAAACTTACGATTGTGCAGCAGCCGACCAACGAAATTCGATTTTTTTCGGAGCCCGATCGGCAAAACTCGCAATTTTTCCATGCCCGATTGACAAAATTTGCGATTTTTCGGAGCCCGATCAACAAAATTTGGAACTTTTCGCTCCTGATCGACAACATTTGGGATTTATCCTCGCCTGATCGACGAAATTTGCGATTTTTTTTTTCGCGCGATAAACAGACGAAATAGGCGTTTTTTTCGTAGCCGATGAACAATTTGCAATTTTTCCGAGGAATTTACAACAAAACTGACCGCTTTTCCGTGCCTGATCGACAAAATTCTTCGTTTTTCTGTGTCCGATAGAAAAATTTGAAAATTTTCGCAGGCGATTTTTCTGTAGCCGATGAACAATTTGCAAATTTTTCGCGCAAATTACAAGAAAACTGACGATTTTTCCATGCTCGATCCACAAAATTCGCGATTTTTCTGAACCCGATCAACGAAATTTGAGGTTTTTTTCCTCCTGATGGAAAAAAATTCGCGATTTTTCCATGCACGATAACGAAATTCGCGATTCTTAACTGACTGACGCAATTTTCAAATTTTCCGTGGCAAATTTACGAAATTCACTATTTTTTCCAACGACCTATGGAAAAAAATCGCTGTTTTTTCCAGTTATAAACTGACGAAATTCGCGGGCCACATATTAACCCATCGCGGGCCCCATGTTGTGCATCCCTAGTTTACGGTATTAAATTTTTAGAGGATTAGCGCGTAAATAAGCTTACCTAATAAGAGTGTGCAATGTTAAACCTATGGGATTTTTTTCAAAATGATTCCTCCCGTCCTAAATCTCATAATTTCTGAAGCAAAATTATACTTGATCATTAGCTTAAATGATGGTGGATAGTGTATTAAAATTTCAGGGTAATTACCGGAGATGTTGTTTTGAAACTAAATGTACGCTTAAAAAGCGGGTATGTTTGAATTTTGTTTTTAGAAGCCATTGTAGAAATTTTAAAGTATGCAGAAAAAACAAAAATCGCTGAAGTGACTTTCGGAAAAGAATTTTTTTGAAAAGATTAATATTATTTTTTTTCAAACGGATTGAATCATTCGTAAGAAAAATGAATGCTAAATAAATAGTATATTATATATATATATATATATATATATTTCGTATTTTGATCCAAAGCGCAGATGCAAATTTTTAAACATTCAAAAAAAAAAAAAAAAGAAAAAAACCGAAGCGTCGTCCGAAATGAGTTTTTTTAAAGGATTGATATTCATATTTTTAAAAACAGATTGCCTTGTCAAAGTTAAGAATGCGCCAGCTTTAAACGAATATTTTTTATTTTCTGGTATTTCAAACGATAAAATTTATGCAAGGTGGGTGGGGTGGAGAAGCGCGAAAACGACGTTTCAAAACAATTTTTTTGCAAGGGTTAATATTTTTTTTTTTAAATGGATTGCACCTTTAGAAAGATAAAAAATGCGATAATACGGCGTATATATTTTATCTTTTTCGTATCTCGATTCGTCTAGCCGAAATATGGAAAAAAGTATGATTAAGCCGTTCTTCCCAGCTTTTAAAACGGTGGAACGGGATTTCCGCTACCGCGCAGCAACTTTTCATGCCATTTTATGATTTTATCGTGGATTTTAAATAATATATCGGCTAATTAACAAAAAATGAAAAATCGAGCCTCAGGTGCATCAGGACTTGCTTTGGACTATTCTCACTTACATTTTCAAGCCTCTACGTGTGGTAGATATTACTAGCCATCCTGGGCATACAAACCATCGTTCTTTTATTAATATAGATTACTTTTGAATGGATTGAATTAGTGTAAAAGCAGGCACTGTAATATAATAAATTATAAACTACAACCCGAATCAGTGATCAATGCTCGATTTTTCTTCATTCTATTTTTGTTAAGTAACCAAGTGTTTAAATCTTATTTTAACACCAGTTAATAATTTCTACTTGTTATATCAATTGTGAATGTAATCGGAAATATTTTTGCATACATTTTGCAAAACATGCTCAATAATGTAAAAAATGTAATAGGTTTTGCGAATTGGAAAATTCCCGAAACCAGTGTGAGATGCATGATTTTTTCTTTATTAAAATTTTAATGATTTTTTTTTTTATGAGGTGTCGTGTGCGATCTACGTTTTCGCATTATATACAGTAAAAACCTGCTAAGATAACTCTCACGGGATGCGTAAAAATTCCGTTTTAGATAGGTTTTCGTCTCAGCCGGTACACCGATCCTAATTTGTTTTGTATTCCTTTCACCGGGACCGGATTATGATTTTTTTTTTCCATTTAAGAAATTCCCTATAAAAAATTCTGTTATAGACGGGTTACATAATAAATGTTTTTTTTTTAATAGACAGTTCCATTTTTGTTTATTTTACTGTATTTCTTTTGCACTACAGATATGGATTGTTAAAAGGTGTTAGCCCCACAAAAAAATTTCAGAGCCCCCCCCACTCCCCCTGACATCACTCGCTGGTTACGGCCCAGCCCCAACATCGTCCAAAACTTATTTATCTCGTTAATATTCTTATACAGTCATGCAATGGGATGTTTTCCAAATTAAGAAATAAAGAAAAACCAAGAATATGTACTAAAATAAAAATTATTATTCAGGTCTTTATTACTTCAAAGTCAAAATTATGTGAGAATGCCTCATATAGATGTATATATGTGTATATGATTAATTAGATTTCATATGTACCCGATCGAGCCATACTTTTGCCATACTAGTTGCCATACTTTTTTTATATTTTATTATTTCTCTGCATTATTACCCGTTTAATTTTAAATAATTTACTTCTTTATATATAGTAAAGTGAGGACAGACGCCGCGGTCGGACAGATGCCGCAGACATTGTATTGGCGACACTAGCGTTCCCTAGGCCAAATTAAGAATTTCGTTGTGTGCCTAAGTGCTGTCTGTTGTGTTGTATGCGTTTCCACTGCTTAACTATTAGTATTCAAATATTTCTGCCTGCTTTTATGCTTCAAATCTGCGTGGAAAGTTGCTACAATTATTCTAATAAAGTTTTATTGCATATTTTAAGCCAAATAAGCAGATTTCATCCCAAAACCAATTGCAACTGTAGAATAGATCATCGTAGAATACAGACATGTGCTTGCCTTTCTCACGCGTCGCTCACATGACACAAAATGGCGGCGCGGCATCTTACCCTCCACTATGGGCCAGATGCCGCAAAATATATTTTTGTTTTTCGGTTCAATAAATTCATCACTGCGATTAAAGTATAAGTAACATTTAAATCAAGGTATATTAGCGCATTCTGCTACTTATCAAAATATTCTCAGCAACAATGCTGGTTCTCCATGTGTGAATAAGGAAAACATAGGCCCTTTACAAGTCTCACCATTTAAACTGTTAAACAAAATATCTCTTATCCCAATGGTCAAAAGGCCCATACAGCCAATTAAGAGAAATCAAAAAGATGCAAATATTACAAGCAAAAAGTTTATAAACAATAAAAACGAAGAATGAAATAAATAGCAAAAGAAACTAGAAAGCGTCAAAGAACGACAGCTTGGTGGAAGTAAAATGTTTAAAAAAACGGAAAGGAAATATCAACTTGAACACACCTTACTTGAGGAAAAAACTAAAATATGAGTAATCTTCCAATAATTGCGAAATTGTTCTTTTATAGATTTTGATGGCAGTATGTATTGGATTGGAATTTGATGGCTCAGAATGTACTGATTGTGTCTGGAGTCTTATCAAGAAATAAAGTCTAAAGCGAGCAGGGTTCAGTGCATCAAATTCAATCGATAGCTGCATGACAAACTCACTTTACTTTTGCAACGGGAAGTGTGATGTGATTGTGGGCGAATGGAAATACAAAATTAAAGAATGAGAGGAAAGGCAAAAAAAAATAGACTAGGGCCTAAATAGAATATAACTAATGCTTACATTAAGAGCAAACTGCAATGTTCGCCTGGATGTAAACCAGTGATTTATATCTTTTTTGTAATTATGCTGTCTATTGTTTCCAGTAATTATGCTATCCATTCACGTAAATTCAAATGTTTTTGTTTCATTTTCATTTTTTGTCTTAAGTTTTATTTTTCGAACTTACACTTTTGCAATTTCGATAAACTTTTCACAATTTAGTGATATATATAATTTATGTAAGTTTACTGTTATTTATTTTCATTTTAAGTAGTTTGAGGAAATAAAAATGTGATTTATTTGAAAAAAAATAAACAGCATAGCTTTTTCTCCATGCGGCATCTGTACCACACCCCATGCGGCATCTTACCCAGCACTTAAAAAATGATGTTAAAAAAGGACGTTTGGGAAAATAATTATGCCTGCTTTATTAAGAGGGCTTTAACTTGTTTAACATAGAAATTAGATTCTAAAGGGTTTGATCAATGATTTCTGGTACTTAGTTTGCTGTTTTTTTCTTTATTGTACATTTTACAAGAAGAAAAAAAAACTGCGGCATCTGTCCTCACTTTACTATACTTTCAGTAATAATTTATATCAGGATCCTTTAAATGCATATAATAATTTTTAATATAAAGACTATATATGTTAACTATAATTATTCTATTTATTAGAATGTGAGTATTATCTGCACACTGTGATGATTTGCAACCATAAGAATTCGATATTAACTATACCATTAATTAGGCGGGACATTTGCTGTGCTAAAATTGGATAGTAGTTCGAGTTGTAATAAGGTCATTGCAATTCTCTTGCTGGGTATGTAAATAATAATGCTATGCTATAATATCAATAATATCACATAATTATATCAATAATGCTATATAATGTATTGCTTATTGAGGAATATATTATGTAGCATTTTTGACAGCTCTGCTTTTTAGCGGCTGTATATATATATATATATATATATATATATATATATATATATATAAGAAATGTTGTAATTTGTTTGTATGTACCCCCCTCCCCCCATTTTGTAAAGTACATTTAAAATTTAAAACATTAAATTTATTATGTGCATAATAAAATGCTTTCATATCATTATAATTGTAATTTAATTGAAATTATTAATAATTTACTTAATATTTAATAAAATAATTAAAAATAATTATAAACATTAGAATATATATGCTGATTATTATCGATATTTAGTTGTGCTTTTTAGTATGATATTTTTGTGTTTTAAGATGATTTAATCGGTTTTAATATTAGAAATAGTTTAAATTTGCAATTTTTCTACAGTTATATCTTGTATTTACATTATTTACAATAGATGGCACCACTATAAATTATTTTTATTTCGAGGTGATTGTGAACATTTTATTTTTATGAAGTTCTGCTAGATGGCAGAATTAAATAATTAGTTATTTAGTTCTAAATAATATTGTTGTCATACTTTTTTTTATATTTTATTATTTCTCTGTATTATTACCCGTTTAATTTTAAATAATTTACTTCTTTATATACTTTTAGTAATAATTTATTTCAGGATCCTTTAAATGCGCATAATAATTTTTAATATAAAGACTATATATGTTAACTATAATTATTATATTTATTAGAATGTGAGTATTATCTGCACACTGTGATGATTTGCAACCAAAAGAATTCGATATTAACTGTACCATTAATTAGGCGGGACTTTTGCTGTGCTAAAATTGGATAGTAGTTCGAGTTGTAATAAGGTCATTGCAATTCTCTTGCTGGGTATGTCTTTAAATTTAAATGTTTCTATATATTCATATTGTTCATTATAACGGATCTTGCATTGATTAATACTTTTTTTAATTCAATTTATCTGTCATGGTAAATTTATGCGTTTTGGTGTATACTCGATTTGGTACATATGGAATCTAATTTTTAGCTTAATGCTGTATTCTATAACAGAAATCAACTATTCTTTTGCTTATATTCGTATTCCATGTACCCTTGAAAAAGTGAAATGCTATATAAGCTTCCTGCTACATCCATCCATTTGATCTATTATTTGTTTACGATACGTCTTTTAATGGTTCAACATTATTTTGCTGGTTATTTGTTTCTTCTGTCTTTAATAGGTTATTTTTTCAAAATTTGGTGGTTTTTCATATGTTTATATGGATTAATCATATGCAATGTGCTAGTGAACTAGCGGATTTTGCTTAAGTTGTATTACTTGTATAGAGTTCCATTTGTATTTTGTATAATATTACAGTTATGATTTGATGCTAAATTTATTAATTTATTGATTTAATTATCGTAATTGGAAATAGGTGATGATTTGTAATTATATTATGGTTATATATATATACATATATGATGGAATCTTTAACTTGTAATACAAAATCCAGTAGCATACCACTAATATATATATATATATATGTATATATATATATAACCATTAATTAAACATAACCTACCACCGTCAATTATTATGAATTAAAGCTGATATATATATATATATACTCTTTGCAAAATTTTGCTTTAGTTTATTATTTTCAGCTTTCAATTTTATCAAGAACAGATTTTCATAAAACGTCTGTCATAAATGATATAATGGTAAAAAATATTTTTAAATCTAACTGTACCAAAAAGATTTAAAGCTTGTTTACAATATTATTTTTGTATTTCTAATTTTATTACGTTTTCTAAAAAAAAATTCTTTGAGACCACATCTATCTGTAATGCAAACGTCTCAAAAACTAAAATTACATCACTTCTTTTGCTCGACCTAAGGCCAGAATTTTAATAAACACCTCTCTTTAGTAGAGACCATTAAACCTGTATGGTCAGACGATATTTTTAAGTATCATTAAAGGAAATTTCATATAAAGTTTCTTTTCTCCGACTCTATAAGTAGATTTTATTTTTCATACAAAATACCTTGCTCGATCACATTTAGAAAATACAGCAAAACAGTCGAAGCTAAATATTTTTTTAAGTGGTGATTTTATCAACCATTTACTAAGGTGTCTGTTATTAAAAAATGTTACATGAAAAGTTTGGAACTACAAAAACTTCTCCGTGTATAAATAGGATTACAAAACAATTATTTGCATTGTTTGTTTAAGAAATGCGAGATTTCCATTACAGTATTTGTTGTTAATTAATTTAAGTGACTTTTAAATATTTTACAGAAAGAGTCAATTTATAAAATTGGTTTTAATGAAAAAGATTTTCTACATTTCATATTATCATTATATAATTTTTTAAATATATCTTCGGACATTAGGGAGGATAATTATTGATGTGGGGCAATTTTCATAATTTGGGGCATAAACGGTTAAGCTCAAGATAGATGAAGTACAAACACACATGCAGGCATATATATCTGAGCGGAGGAAAGTACGAAACACAGAGCAAAAAACCTGCCACAAAAGTATTTTTAACTTTTAACAAACTACTATACTGACCTCATTTTATGTTTTTAGGAACTAGGGAAATGTTAAATAACTTACACTTTTATTTATTAAACGTACAATACAAACATTTCATTCAAGTGGTAATAGCTACAAGTATCCTGAAACTCTGATAAACCCGCAACAACACACACAAAAAAAAAAACAAATAACCAGAAAATCTCGAGTGTGCTTAGCTTTTGTTCGAAAATGCGTTATTTTGTCAACCCTGATATTAGGCAATTTTGTTTTCTACAAAATTGTCATTATCTATAGAACTGACAGTTACCTTTCCATTCCTATTTATTGAAAACAAACAAAATAAATCTACCTATACGTAATTTCATTTATTAAAACTGCTTTTATACAGTACATGAATGTTTTATTTACAATCACGATTTAAAAGAACAACTGCTTGCTGCAAGTTTTGAAGGGAAATATTTAAAGCGTCTTCTTCATCACCTATATCCTGCTCACACTACTTTGTATCCGCATTCTTTACCAAAGTGATCCGTTGCCTTCGTTTCCAAACGAAAAACATTAGTTTAAAATAATTATTTTCAAGAGAATTTGAAAAATCAGACCGAAAAAAATTACACAGGGGGCCCACAAAATCTTATCCACCCCTCATTAATTTCAAAATGGCGGCAGTTATAGCCAAAAATGAAGTCTCTGGGCATAGTAAAGTGTTTACGTTATGAGACCACTTACAGAGCCACCTAGTGATAAATTGCGGAGTTAGAACCAGACGATGTTCCGAAGATATCACATCAACAAGCAAGACACAAAAGCTAAGTCCAATCGCGACGACAGGAGATACCCAGATAAGACACCCGACACACGCCCCAGCCGAACGGTCAGCAAAGCGAGACCATCCGCCGAACCACAACCCCTACTCCGGAAAACCGCCCCAAAAATCGCCGAACGCGAGGCCGTAACGATAGATCAGAATGTACGGTGGCAACCATCGACCACACTGCTGAATGCAGTCCTGCTGTCTGATCCTGACAGATCCTGCTGTCTGCAGGAAGGACTGATAAGAAGAGTGATCCCAATTAACGTCACACGTGGTAAAACACTGAAAACCTTATGTGGTCATCCGTTCGAATCAAGTAGAAACGTCGGCCTCGGAAACAACATGTAGTATTTAACAAGTTGAACACGAACTTTAGAAGCTGCGTTCGGTTGACTTCAAGATTAGGGCTCAAAGCTAACGGTGAGAAAGAACGCATGTTCCTTCACGACCATCAACCCGATCAAGTGTTCTTCTGTTGAGATTGGTGACAATGGAAACCACCCCCTTCCTGTTGTAGGAATGAAGTCGTAGAGATCTGTAAGAGTTTAAACGTAGAAATCGCTGGGAAAGTGCCTTTCCCTGACTGATTTCTACAAGGAGCAGTCATAGATACGGTGTCTTATCGTGTCCCAGAACCGCAGAAGCACGCAGTATTGCCTCTATAGAAGTGGATTTGGTGATTAGTACTCTTAACCTGTCGGCTAGAGAGTAAAATCTGCACATAGATTGAGAGAAGAGCTGCAGCTGCTTTGATTAAAGCGTCTGCACGCTCATTGTGTGCATAACCGACGTGGTCTCTGATCACTATCTCTAACCAGGCTTCTTCTGATCTTGGCAACAGCTCTGTTACTTTCACAAGAGAGAAAAGCACCTGAAGCACCGATCTCGAATAGGAGAAGATTTAGAATTCATTGAAACATTTCCAAAGGGCGTCGGATATCGCATGGACCTTGGCAGCAAAAATGGTCGGCCCATCAGTTAGCTGGAACTGGCTCTCCTCAACGATCCCATCCCTGGTAGTGCGAAAGATAGCGCACCTCTCTTTCCCATATTCAAGCCTAGATCTCTCCGTATAATACGCATACAGTGTCCTTCTGACAAGATCCGAAGTCATGGGATTTTCCAGAGGTCATCAGAAAATTTCCAAATCTCTACCAAGTCAGGCCTGAGATTGGTTCCTTCGATGCTCGCGACAAAACACTCGAAGGTGTTGATAAAGTCCCGCTGATGTTGATTATGTCCCGCATGGGTAGCAATGCAGCATGCATTATGAATGTTTCCGATGATGGTCACATTTAACATATGTATCTTGATTTTTTCTTATTAAAATATACGGTACCTTAATTACGTGTGTTAGTTTATTAGTAAATGTGCATCTACCTTATAATGCCATCCTTTTCATGCCTTTTCTGGAACATTTTAGCTGGTGATACGATATAAAATGTTATATTTAAGGATGTCTAATAAAATTAATTTACATACAGGACATCATTTCAAACAAAGTTAAAAATGCTCTACAACATTGTAATTGGCTTTTTTCCCGTACCTCGCACCGTTTAAGAGATGGGAACTACACAGTTTTCCACTAGATGGCACTGTAAGCGATTTCATTGCATAGTGTATAGACACTTAACGCCTACCCTAGTTTATAACTATAGCTGTGGCTTTTCTGGTGTTAATGGGGGTGAATCGGATTTTAGTGGGTATTACATTTTAAAGAGTTTATTGAAAAAATGTTCTTAAGAAACACCAGAATTGAAAAGTATTTGAAATCTTTCAGCGAGCGTGCCTGCGTAAGTTTTACGTCAAAAGTGATATTTCCCTAAGAGTTCTCAAATACAGCACCGAAACAGCCTGGAGGTCATTGATCTCATTCCTCTATCCCTGTATTACTGTCATTCCTCTGTTCCTTTTTTCCTTTGAAATAAAACCGGTTTCTGCGATTTTTGTCAAGGCCTCATTATCGTAGTGGCAAACTTCCACCAGTTTTCTGAATTGTAATCATCACCTTATTTAAACGCATTATTTTACTCATAAATTAGACGGAAATTACTATTTAAAAACTGGTGCAAGTTTTTTCCTACGATAATCTGGCCTTGAGTATTTATATTGATTAATACTGGCCTTATACTGGCATTGATTATTTAGCGCGGACGTTCTTACATGTAGATTAATTAACTTTTCAGTCAGGTTTTAAAGGTTTATTTTCGTATTAATGTAAATCATATGTGTTACGATGAGTTATTATTTCGTGTACATAGTCAAATGAAAAGTATTTAACAAAATTTTTGCCGTTATAGCCTCAAAACCAGAAAAATGGGAAATAAAAATATATCTGGGACAAACCAGAAGAATCAGCTGAATATAACAATCTTTATATTGGTAACGATAATGAAACTACAAAATAGCGTACAATAAAATATGATAAGAGTTTATAAAATAAAAAGTTATACATAATGAATGTTCATTCTGGCATAAGTATTTTGCGAAAAATATGAAACTGGATCATTTTTTTGAGAAAATAATACATTTTGTTATCCTTGTCTCCTGCATTAAATCGTGGATGATATATTTTTCTTTTTTTAATGAAGAAATCTCATTGTTTTATCGTTAATAAATGGTGCTTACTTTGTATTTTTCTATTTGAAAATATTAATAAAATTTAATTTTCTCTACTGTTACTGTATCTTTTCTAACATACCCCTTTCCTTACTATCATCAAATATCGTGCATTTTTAACAGAATAACTAAACAAAACACTTGTGTTTTAAAAAGTACGACGCCCGTCTGCTCATGAGAAAAATAATAGCAAAAGGTTAATACGTTTAACGAATTCAACGAACTTTATTTTCTAGTTGGTAAAGAACTTTTAAGTATCTGATTAACCACTCGGTAGACAGTGACGATGGAGCCACTAGTTTTTTTTAACCAAGCAAGCAGATCAAAGGTTAAGGACCAAACAAAGCAGCGAGGTATCGACTGTACCTGTTGGAGGTTACTCAGCTAAGTTTTTTTTTTTTTATCACTATCCTTTTAAAGAGTCTTAAGATAATGCTGAAACACTCAGTATTTGCGAGTAAATAGAAAAGATGAGTGATTTGCCGTAGATGGAATTTTGAATAAAACATGAAAATTAGAAAGGAAAACCGGGAAGAACCGGATAACATCGATTCTGTATCAAGAGGAATGAAAGAGTCTTTGTTGAAAGAAATTACTGAATTAGAGAAGTAAATGAACCCTTCCTATGTTTATATCTTTCCGAAATTGGAAATTAAAAGACAATGATTTGTTTTACTATATATTCGAGATATATTCTGCAATTAATTCTTAATTGCAGTATGTAACAGAATTTATTTAAGGATGATTTTAATTTTTTACTAATCAAAAAAGTCATGTTAATAAGAATGTGATTTTTTCTTTTTCGAAAAAAGTTTGAATACATTTGAAAGCTGAAATGATAAAGAACGGGTAAAACTTATCTAATAATTCGTTAACGTTTCCTCTAACATTGTACGGCTGAGAAAAACAAATCGGAAATTGTACATCAAACGTGGCAAATGAGGTGCGTTCGTACTATAACTAGTTTTATAAATATTCAGATCTTGGTGCAATAGCTGTTGCACTCTTATGCAAAAATGCATGGATACAAAATTTATTACGATGCAAAATTTATTAACTTTATTACAAAAAATATTAAATTCAGTAATATGGAAATAATATGATTCCATCTTAAATATGACGTAATTACTATGGCAACCTAGAATCATTACCTATGAATGGATATAATTGAATTAATTACGTATGATGGGATTTAATAGAATGAAGAAATCTTTTATTAATATCTTTTTAAGTTTTGATTAGATTTTCATAAAATTTGAAATGACTCGACAAAATTCTAAAACGATTATATATATTAATTTTCAAAACAATTGGTTGGGTAGTTTTTGCGCTGCTGTATGTGGACAGACGGACAGACAACCGGACGGGCCAAACGACGACTATAGGTGCTACGTATTTATATAATTACGAATGCACCTAAAAAGTAATAGCCCGGTACTAGCTCTACCGCAAATAATCGTATAAAAATGTGATTGGTATATTAATCGAATAGCAATAACATCCACTAATTAATGGTACATACATAATTTTTACTTTGCTAGTCATCTACATATAGAAATTGCATCAAAGTTAAAAATTTTCAATACTAACACATAATTTTGACATTATATTTAGATTTTTCTGTAAATTTTGTCTTTGGATACCAAACAGAAAGCCATTCGGTGAAGTACTTAAGAAAGTATGTAAGTTTAAAGTAGAACCACATGAAAGATTAAGCTGTAATTTTGGATTCATATACTAGAAGCTTTTAGAAATCGATTTCTCTTCAAAAATTCATAGATTACAATTTACAGGTTTTTCAAAAATTAATTTCGAAATATATAATTTTAAGAATTTAATTTTTGAAAAATACTATTTGAATTGTAACCTATGAAAATTTTTAAACAGAAATCGATTTCTAGAAACTTCAAATATGCGAATCTAAAGTTACAGCTCATTCATAGAGTTATGCTTAAAATACAGAGTGTTCGTAAATTATTGTCGGGGTTTCCTTACTTCATAACTTTTGATTTAAGAACATGACGAATAATATTATAACATATTCGTAAAGTACAACTCAAAACTTTTTTTTAATAACACAAAAAATGTTACATATGCGTAAAGTAGCAACTCAAAACGTTATTAATCAAATAATGATTTTAATCAAATAGTAATTAATACTAGAATTTTACCAAATTTAATCAAAAGTTCAAAAACTCCTAAAGCGACGTTGTGCAGTGGTGACGGATTTTATTTCGAAGAACCACAATACGCGCATTGCTTTCTCTTGTGCACTAAACATTTTAAATTCTCTTGTCTCAGCCTAGGGTTGCCGCAGAAATTGGCGAAGAATGCTTAAATTTGTTTGTGTTATTAAATTTTTTTTTTGATTTGTACTTTACGAATACGCAATAATATTATTTGCCATGGTCTTAAATAAAAAATTATGAGGTAAGAAAACCCAGACAATAATTTATGGACAACCTGTACTAACCGCATTGCAATGTATTTCGCAATGATTGAAGATGAATATTAGCACTAGGAGTTCTAAACTTTAAACCTGCATAACTGCTAAACTACTTGACCGAATGACTTCTCGTTTGGTAATCAAAGATAAAATTTACAAAAGAATCCAAATATGAAGCCAAAATTAGGTATTAATATAAAAAATTTTAAGTTTGGCATAATTTCTATATGTAAACGCCCCCTAAACAAAATTTAAGTATAGCATTAATTAATATACGTTATTACTAATCGGTTGGCATCAATCACATTTTTATACAATTATTTGTAGTAGATTCAGTACGAGGGTGTTCTTTCTTTTCACTACTGTCCAATGTGTCCCAAATAAAACTTAGAGAGGGCAAATATCAGAATTTATGAAATCAGAAATCATGAGAAATTTATTAAATCTGGGAATCGTCATAAGGTGATGATGGGAATTTTTCGTGTCACCCCTCTTCTCCCCCAAATAAAAAGTTCTGGAAGACTTTATCTTCCATGATACCATAAGATCGCTGTCTGATATTATAGACAGCACGCTATGTTTGAGACATTCAGACGCATACTGTTGAACTTTTATTTTATTTTGTTATGCTTTCATTTTATATTTATAATTTAACCAATGAATTTTCTATGTTACGGTTACAAATTACAGCATAAATGGTTATATATGGGTTATATATATTATGTAGTGGTGGCCATTATAATGAACATGCTTTGTCTGATTAGACAGATAAAATGTGTAGTTCAGGTTATATTTTGTAAAAAAATATTATACGCTCTATATTGGGGACTTTTTGAACTTTTCTTTTGCGCTAGAAAAAATTCCATTATTTCCTTACAACATTCCCCAAATTTCATGTTTGCTGTATCCTTCTCGGAAATGTGTAGTTAAATTTGGGACTGCTTTTAGATATACACAGGGTTGTTGCCGAATTCGACCGACAAATTCAGAGTGGTGATAGTCATCAAGAGGATGAAAAATTACCATAGAACATGGGGTCGCATACCACGTAAGGTAAGTGCAGGTAATATGGCCACCTTAAGGATAAAAAATATTTAGCGATAGTAGTAACTGATTTTTTAAAAAATAAAAATAATCTAAAAGAACAGACTCTTTTTAGTACTAGAAAAAAATTATAAATTGAAATTAATCAAGATTTAAATTTGCGGAAATTTTTAAAAGAAAGGTCTAGTTGATAAAGGTAATATGCCCATATGCAAGTAATATGCCCATAGGAGAAATATAATGAAAAGATTCATCTTTAGCGCATAAGAAACATCAATTATTATAAAACCAAATTTAATTTTTGAAACTTTACAAAAATTAATAAAAATAAAAGCAAGAAAAAAATTTAGAAATCAATTCTAAGCAATTTTAAACATTTTACGGTAAAAAATTTTTTTAAGTTTTTTTAAAACGTCACATGTATGGCAAGTAAAAACTTCAATATCTTTCTTGGTAAATTTGACGCATTCCTCGGTCACATAATTACGATACCCAACACATAATCTCATATCCACAACTTTATTACTGTTGCAAATACTGCAAAATAAACTGTCTTTATCACTTTTCTTTGCTAGGGAAACTTTTCCACTATCCATCGCAGACAGACGTATTTGTTTGTTCGCTACCATGATGTTTGAGTGTCTTCAGTATTACTTTGAAAAGCTTTAGGAAAGAGGTATTTTTTCAGAATTATGATGTAATTTGTATTAGGAGGTAAAAAACGCAGAATAAAGACATTTGTTTAGCCTCATGCACAATTGAGGAATCTAGATGGGACTTCACCCCATCAAAGATGAGAAGATAGCGTTCTTGTGATTTAAATTTCGAAAAATGACTGATCCGTTTAAGAAAGATCTGTACTTCTAGGCCGGGAGGCGGCAGCACAGATAATCCCCTCATCGAGTTCACGGCTGAAATTTTAGAATTAGTTAAAATTCGATTTGCATTTTAAAATGCAACTGGTCTTCCAAGTCATATCTTGGCGGAAAACATCTGAAAATCCGATTTGAGCAGTTCACTCGTAGGTTTACCATTGTGCTGTCCTGCTGCCAGTCCTCCCTGTTTTAATACGTTTGGGTGCTGGAAAACACAATTGTAAACCTACGATTCAACCGGTAAAATCGAGATTTTAGGTATTTTCCACCAACATAAGACTTCGCAGATCAGTTGCATTTTAATATGCAAATCGAGTTTTAACTAATTCTGAAATTTCATTCGGGAACTCGATGAGGTTATTGTCTGTGCTGCCGCCTACCTGTCTATTCCTTTTGGTGTCATTTGTCAGGCAGAACCAACAGCCAAATTATCTACCCACTCTGGTTTCATTCCTCCACCTTTATAAAAAATCATAGGGGGAATAATAGCCCCAGTTGCACTGCCCCAAGCCACACTTGCTACAATTTCACCATACTTTTTAGCAACCAAATGCACTCTTTTTGAGCCTTTTTTAGCATAAACAGATCTTTACGCTAACTGAGACAACACCCTTTTTCGTCCGTATTAAATATTCGTTCTTGGGATGTCATGAGACTATTCTCAATTAGAACTTTTCAAAATTTACTAAAAAAATCACTAATAATAAATTTATTGAGCTTTGCTGCTCTGGCAGGATTCATTGGTTGAATTTTCTTCCTGCAAAAATTAGGATTTTTTGCTAAAAAGCCTTCAACGAGTATAGGCTAGAAATGCCTTTTCTAAATAAAAATTTGTGTGTTATTTCCTTTTCACTTCAAAATTTAAAAACGCACAGATTAATAAATTTTGACGTAACAGGATAACTGACATCAGCAAGTATAAAAATTCTTGTGGGCTCTTTAACAAAAGTTCTTTTTCTTGAACTGGTGTGAGAATTGGTTTTCTACCCAATATTGATTTATGTCTTACTAGCAGGCTATGACCGCTCCGCTGGTCTGTTTATCCAAACGAACCTTAAATAAACTAAATGTATCAGTGAATTTGCCATTGGGATTTAAAGCTACATGGAACCTTGCCTTGAATGTCCTTTTGCACCTCGGAAAACGATATGAACGCCATTGTGCTATTATATTTTCTAATGTACAGATAAATTTTCAGCTATTAAGGTCTTAACCGTTTAGTTGGTCAGTCACAGTAGGATTTGGTAAAGAATGATAGCACAATATGCAATATTATAAAATAAACCCTGAAAAATTATTTAACTATAATGCAAACAAACAAACTGACAAAATCCATCCAGTAAAACATTTTTTAAAGACTGATCTTTCATATTGGGGTCCATCTAATTATAGAACTTTCCCCAATAATTCTATAACTTAGCAACGTAGAATGATATGCAATAAACTAATACCTCCCCAAACATTGTCTAATCAAGAAAGCAAGTATTATCAATATCCGCCATTTACAACTTTTTGAAGAGTCTAATCTTTCATAATCGGTTTCACATGATTATGGAGCTTTTCGTCTTTACTTCATGACTAAGCAACATAGAGCAATATGCAAAATACTAAAACCATATCAGAATAGGTATGTAACTAACAATGGAATTCCTATCCAAATCCGTTCTGTAGAACTTTTTAAAAATGCTAAACTTTCATAATCGGGTTCAACTGATTATAGAACTTTCCACCACACCTCTGTTATTAAGCAATGCAGAAGGGTATAGTATATACTAAAACCTTGCCTGAAAAATTATCTAACTAACAGTGCAAATTCAATCGGCTGAATCTTTTACAAATACTAATCTTTCATAATCGAGTTCGTATGATTATATAACTTTAAAAACATAATTATATGTATAAGCAACGTGCAACGATACGTTATATGCTAAGATCTTCCCTGAAAAATTATCTAACTATCATTTCGATTCTCACGAATATCCAGTCAGGCGAGCTTAAATTACATGCAGCCGGGACGAATTTCCCATTTGCATTTTACTCTCGTATATATAGTAGAAGCAGAAGTAGATAGATCTTTAAGAATATTGATTCTTTAAATTTATGAAACTGTAAGTTATTTCTCGTTGTCTCTGCTGAATAATTTTAAAGACTTTTTAATCGGCGAGCATTGATATTTACGATCATGTCTACAACAAATGTATTTCATTTTGTACCACAAAATTCTCGGTAAAATGAGCCAATTTGGTGTGGATTCTAGTATTATAATTTTTTTTTCAAAATCGTCATTTAAACTACGCACATGAAATTCTAAGAGTCTCTTAGCATTGCAGTAAACATCAGCGAAAAATGAAGTTATAACTTAATTTTACTTAATAATAAAAAATACTTTCAATTTAAAAAAATAGTAAATTAAAATTTTTTACATGATTACGATTAAATAATAATTAAAACCAAAAGAAATTCGCGTTCAATAAATAGCAAGCCACATTGTTCGTCACAGTTTGCAAAAAAAAAAAAAAAAAAAAAAAAAAATTGGTACTTTCCCACTATAGGCGCCTTGGCGTTCTTTTAAACAGCTTGGCGCAATTCGGGCATCAGAAAGTGAGATTTGTTGCCAATTGATATAAACAGTTAAGAAAACAAACTTGATGAATTTTTTTGTTCGTTTATATATGTAAATTTATATATTTGTTTATATATGTAAAATTTGTTTATCTATGGAAACGTACCAAAAAATCTTTCACGTTTAGAATTGAAATAAATGGCGCAATAGCATACATTTTGGTATGGTCTTGGTATAACGTAAAAGTAGCAAAAGGTCTCCAAAAAACTTTCTCCCAAATTTCGCCAATTCTGTATAAATTCGGTTATAGAATAGGTCCACATTAAAAACACAGAATCAATTTAAACCTTAACCTAAGTTAATTGTACGCCAAACCACGCCCGGTAACATACGTTAATTGTCTTTAGGCTCAATTATGTAACTTATCGGTACTAAATATGCCAATTGTCTGTGGACTCAATTACGTAATTTATCTCCTTAATTAAGGCATACTTTACAAACTACATCTATACTTTCCAATTTTTCAGATTTTAAGATCAATGGGTACTGTTAGATGTTAAAAAGCTTGGCGCAATTCGGACTTCAGAAAGTGAGATTTGTGGCCTTGTGGCCAAATGATATGAATAGCTGTGAAAACAAATAAAATGAACTTTTATGCTTTTAAAAATATGTATTCCTATATATAAACTTTTTATTTATGAATACTGATATTTTTGTTATTTATATACAATTTACTTTTGTTTTTATATAAAAAGAGATAAATGTCTTCTTTATAGTAAATAAATTCTATAATTATTGAACAGAAAATATGCATGGAAACTTTCCTTCTCTCGCCAAGCCTATTTCTTCCACCTCGCAAAGGGCCCTATATTGGAAAATTACAGAATACCCCATTGCTCTATGACTAAACAGTATCTAACAATATATTATACAGGGTGTCCGGTCTCAACGGTGTCCAATGGCTAATTTCTAAACCGTTTGTCATAGACATATAGTTCCAATTACAAAAATGTTTAAAATCAGGTAAAGAAATATTTAAAAAGCGATTTGGGTCAATAAAAACATTTCTTAAAAAATTACGAAATTTAAATTTTTATATGGTCCCCCGGTCCTATAACTTATATTTAGTAAAATTTTCCTATTACACTGACAAGTAAGACGAAAAAAGGTCCATTCATATAATACTAAAATTGGGCGAGTTGTGAAACTTTAAAAATGCATGACTTATGCCACTTTTCTGCTCTGAAAACAAATGAGTTCAGCTTGGCTTTGAGGGGTCACATATCAAGTGCTTAAAGTATTCGAAGATCTTATTTCATGTGTATCTGCGCTTTGAAAAAAATCGTACAAGTATTACTATTAAGTTAATTTTATTAAGTTTCAGACTGGCTAAAATAACATATTTTTTTTTATTTTGTCAGGATTTAAGACTGTTTCTTTTATGATTTCTTTTAACAAAAATTATGTTATTTTTATAAGTTTTTATGTTATTTCAACGATCTATGTATGTTTTTCCAGTTCAAAATTTGTACTCGAACTTTAACTCACTTTTAAATATGCGATCGAGATTACATTTTACTTACTGGCGCAAATCCAATAACAATCTGATATTATTGGTGAGTTTTGGTGGTTATCATTTATACTTATTTTACAGGATAACACAAAATATTTCGGCTAGATTACAGCCAAGAAGTTTAAGAAAAAGTTTTAGATTAGATAATACAAGGCTGCGATTGTTGGTTTTTTTAACTTTTATGTATTTCTTAGTACTGAATACGAAAATTACATTAATTTTTAACCCAGATAAATTTTTCATGCCAGGATATTTCGCAAATCATAAATTGTCAAATTTAAAGAATAACAAAAATCGGATATTATAAAGTTGAGGAGATGGTTGTATTTTTTAACTTTTGATAATTGATTTTTACGTACTTTTTAGCACTGAATCTGAAAATGACCTTCATTTTTTAACCATCACATTAGAATTTTTTTTGCAAATCGTAAATATGTAAGTTAAAATATAGCAAAAATCTCATACTATAAAACATATGTAAAACTTTTTTGTTTTATTTTATTTTATTTTATTCAATAATTTATTCGATATTTTTGCTTATCCTGGGATTCTTACAGCTAAATAGCTGAGTGGTCCGATGAGATGAGGGAGGAGATTCAATTTTTACTTTGAACTTTTTAATTTTGAAATTTGCGAAAAATCCTGATGTGATGGTTAAAAATGAAGGTCAATTTCAGATTCAGCGGTACAGAATACATAAGAATCAATTATCAAAAGCTAAAAAACATGGCATAACCCAATTTTTTCAGCCTAGTGTAATTTAATAATATTTTAAAATACGTATCATTTTGTAAAGAATTGAGGCTGTTAATTTAACATCATTTTATTTAACAAAAATACTGTTTTTTCTTTCTTCTTAAATGTTTATTACAAATTGTATATTTTGCATTAATATGTCAGAATGATTAAAGATTTCAAATTTATATTGCAATGTTAATTTTACTCTCAACCATTTTTTAATATATCTGACGAAATTATATTTCGACTAAATTTGTGAATGACCCAATTTGCAGCAAAAAATATGATCCAACTTCGAACAGCTATTACTCGGGCAATTTTAATCGTAGAATAACAGGACTTTTTGCGTATTACTTGTCTGTGTAAAAGGAAAAGTTTACTAAATATAACTTATAGGACCGGGGGACCGTATAAAAATTTTAATTTCGTAATTTTTTAAGAAATGTTTTTCTTGAACAAAATGGCTTTTAAAATATTTCTTTACCTGATTTTAAACATTTTTGTAATTGGAACTATATATCTATGACTAACGGTTTAGGAATTAGCCATTCGACACCGTTGAGACCGGACACCCTGTATACTAAAACTATCTCTGAAAAATCGCCAAACTAACAATGCAAATTCTATCAAAAACCGTTTATTAAAACTTTTTTAGAAGGCTAAATTGTGATAATTGAATTCACCACATTACAGAATTTTCCCCAAAACTATATGGCTAAGCAACGTAGAAGGACATGTTGTATACTGAAACCTTCCCTTGAAAATTATCTAATTAAATGTCCAAGTTGCATCGAAATACATTCGGCAAAATCTTTTAAAAAGGTTAATTTTTCATTATCAGGTTCATCTCATTAAAGAATTTTAAACCATAATTTGATACCAAGCAACGTAGAACGACGTGTTATGTACTAAAACCTTCCCCGAAAATTACCTATCTAACAGTGTAAGTTCAGCAGAACTCGAGTTCTAAGCAGCCGGAATGAAATTTCCATTTGAATTCTATATATATATATATATTTATATATATATATATATATTTATATATATATAAGTAGAATTAGATTTTTCAAAAATGCAGTCGTCTACTTGAAAAATAACCAATATTGTGAACGTCGCTCAAACCGATGCCACGCGTATGCATTTTTGGCTTAAAATTAAATTGTTTGGCGATAAAATGAAATCGTAAATAAACATACAATATGCAACTCACAAGTACCGTCATTTTTATAATTACATCTGCTATTTTCTTCTGCAAATCACATGATGGATGGGTTAAATAAAAATAAAAAGAAAAAAAATCAAAAACAAAATTGTCAGTCAGATATTATCTTATCAAAATTTTTGATGCATTTTTCTTAACCTATCCAGCAGTGTAAGTTCCGTCAAAATCCACGCAGTAGAACTCGAAATATAGATATTCGGAACGAAATTTCCGTTTGGATTTTATATATATAATAGATTATTAACAATATAACGACGAATAGTTTATCTAGGAATATAACCTTTTGAAAGCAGCATTTTGCGATAATTTACAAACTGTTATTGCTCTCAAACGCCCATTTAGGCTTTTCTGGCTCCAAAGGCCTCTTTTCCTTTCGGAATTCATCGTTTAAAACGAAAACGAGAGATACTTTTCGAGAACGAAGCTTATCTAAATTTCATTCTATTTTACGTAACCTAATTTATTTCATCATTATTATATTTGATTTCTATTGTGTTTACTTGGTATGTAATATATACTTTTAAAAGTTTATTGATTTGGTATTTAATGCCAGTAGTATAAATAATTTTTTTAACTGGTTATGTACATAAATAAATAAATAAAATAAATAAATATACAAAAATGGAGAAATTTATTCATATGAATGTAATATGGCCATACGCACAGGTAATATGCCCAATGGGCATATTGCCAACAATAATGAGTTTTAAAAAAACGTTCGTAATTCTGCCTGAACACTCAGATATTGAAATTCATTTATACATTTAAAAAGACCATTATAACAGCTACAATATTATGTATAACAGTAAATACAAATACGTTATTTAAATAAGAAAATTAACAAACTTATCAGAGAAAACTTTATAATATGCCAATGCAACTAACAACAAATCAATAATTACTGCCCCCCTGTGCACTTGATCAAGGATTGCAGGCAAAACGGTACTAAACTATGTTTTTCGGACATCCAGGGACTAGATTCAACCGCCATATTTTGGATTTCACTGAAATTAATAACATTATTGCGGGTTGGCCATATTACCTGCATTGGCCATATTTGCACCACGTACCTTATTTAATAAAAAAATTCAGGGTGTTCTGCTCTAACTCAATTTGGGTTGACGGTAATAACTTTCAGAAAACTGAAGTAGTATATTGTATTAAAAATTTTAATAGACATTCTCACCTTTGTTGTAGATGTAATATATAAATAAACGGTCAAGTGCGAGCATTACTCGCGCACAGAGGGTTCCGCAGAATAAATATATGAATTTGTAATTGTATTATAAAAAAAAAAAGTTGCTAAAAGAATACTAAGACTTTTTAAAAAACTATATAACGTAGGGTTGGGTATAACTGTATATATTAGAAAAGTGTAATCGGGTATACCATGAAAGTTCAAAGAGATATATGGAACAATATCAAATGTAGCTATTCGTATAACTCTTTTTTTAATATTATCCTAATCTGTTTATGATGAACTTAATTCGGTACTGACAATAAAGGCAGCGCATAGTTAAACTTCATTTGGCATTTCATGAAACTAAATTCAGCGTAGTAATAACCTTTTTTTCTACAGTGTATCTAAAACAAAACCTTTGTTCAAAGTTTAAATTTGGCACTGTGCTAAGCGCGCTTCGAATTGAAGTCTCAAAGTTGCAACGCCGCCTTGGTCAGTGCCGCGTTTTCCAGATAGGTGTTTAATTAACTTTTAAAATCACTCGAGGCGTATTGAGAGATACAATCAATGCAAACTATCGCGAATCTCACAGTATTTATGCGATTGATTCTAATTAAATATTTCGAGGGCGATGCCCTTAAAAAACGGACACCTAATTTTAATTCCAAAACAGACAAATGGCACCAAGAATATTTAATTAAAATTTTTCTTTTATCATGTACGTGAAAATAAGCAAGTTCGCATTTTCTAATAAATTTGTTTATAAATTCTGGTGTCAGTTCATTATTTCATAAGTTTATAAAGAGAATTACTCCGTGCCGGAAAGGATTAAGTGGTCGCAGGACTCTTAAAGCTTCAAAATTTAAGAAATTTAAATTTTTTTTAGATGTTAAACTCCTATCTTTTCTCAATATTTTGATATAATTGTTTCCTTGAAATTCCCATTAGAACAGAAGTTTTGGCTTTTAGAATTATACCCGCTCAATAGCTGAAGCGGCGTTTCCGAAACTTTAAAGTCATTATTTTCCAAATGGCGTTTTTGGGTATAACGCGCAGGATACCTCAAAAACTTCTGAATTTTTTTTCATGAAATTTTCAAAACATATATTCCATGTTATTCTGTGTAAGCTGAACCTAAAATTTCCTTTTTATTGTTCAAAAAAATATTTTTTTAGGCGATTTTACTGTTGAAATTTTCAAAATTTTGTGCTAGCTAAATGCAGCATTGCATTAAAAATATAAAAATGCTTTAAATACAAATTTATTTAAGTTCAGGGAAATTATTACAATCTGAAGTATAAGTAAGCACCAAAATTTTCATTCTAGTTGCAATATTTATTTTGTAATCCTGCGCGTAAACTGTTATGCCAATTTTTTGTTCGACAAATGTCTAACAGTTTCGAGCCCCCTATAAATACTAATTCTGTATCTTGAAATTTTTTAAATACATGAAACGAAAGAACATACTTATATCTTTCATTCCAATTAAAATTGTGCTTTAAAATCATATACATTTTAAGACATTAAATGTTGAAAATGGTCTTTTTATCATTTTTTCCACTTTTTAGAGTCCCGAGACCCTTTAAATTAGTATGTTTTTAACAATTTGATGTTTATTGCTTTTATATTGTTACTGGACATTACATTACACATATATATCATTAAAAGTCGGTAACTAGGCATAGAGTACGCCGCCCTGTCCTTGTGTATGTCCAAACTGACCGTACCTTTAAGGGTTAATATCTCCGCTAATTACTGATGATTTTTTTCGAAAATCATTATCAACAATGCTTTTATTTTTCTGCAACGATAGGTATATTCAGCGATGCTGAACAATTTTTTCTGAATGCCCGTAAATCGAAATTTGTGTATAACAGAAAAATGCTAATTACTCAAAAACTATGTGACCTAGGGTAATCGCTATAATTTTCCGGCAAGGTTTATATTAACGTCTACTACCTCTAATTTTTTCATAATTTTAGTTTCAGTAGATTCGGAATTAGAGGGGGGGGGGGGCATATTTTTGCGCTACATTTTCAACTATATCTTTGAAAATATAATACCTAAAATTAAAAGGAATGTATTTTTGAGTTCAGCGTTACAAAAGCTTTCACAGAATACCCCACGTGATATACAAAGAAAAGTTTTTTTTTTTTTTTTTTTTCAAGTAGCATAATTAGCCCTCTACTTTTTTACTAAATATATTTATGAATGTTTATTAATCTGAAAATATGTGGGACAATGGTCTTTATTACTTCCCCGAATTTGAACTTTAAACGTTCTATAGTTTACGATTAAAATGGCTGTGACAGACAGACAGACGGACAGACACAGGAGTGATCTTATAATGGTTCCGTTTTTACTTTTTAAGTACGGAACCCTAAAAAGTGGTAGAAGTTTCCATTATACGCGCCAGCAATATGCACTGGATGTTCCACATTTTGGACGGCGATTACCAGTTCATACGGTATCATCTGCTTGAGTACCCTGTTTTCCCAGAACTTTTCGTGATGTTATAACATTTCACACAAAACAGAATACATATTGTTACATCTTTATTTCAATGTTTTTATTTTTCTCAAAATTATTTTCGTTAACCCAAGTTCAAATTGGACAAAAAAGTATATAGGTTAATACACTGGCCTCCAAAAGTTAAGGTCCAGGGACTGGATGCTTTCGATTGCACACGTTTTGTCGAATATCTACCAACATTTTTGGCGAATTGTTCTTGAACTTCTAGGATGTAAAGAACACGTTTGATTTTATATTTCTCGGTGAAGATTTATCGGGGGGGGGGGGGTACAATTAGGGGTAAATAATAAATTTAATAATAAAATAATATTTGCGATCACCTATGTAACAGAAAAGGCTGGAAATGGTTTGTTACTGTGGTAAATGACTATCTGGGGTCCTGTTCAACGTTTGTATGCATTTGTGTAAGCATAGAACTCATATTCGTGAAGATGTTAACGTTTTTATGAAAAATTCAAAAGTTTTTTGTTTATAGCATGCAGAGTTTTCAACCAAATTTAACACAACTTTCCAAAACCTTGCCAAAGAATAGTAGTAGAAGTATACTGCAATTAAAACATGAATATATTGAATATTTTATGAGATATGGGCATTTTATGAGATAATTTTTAACTGCGCATGCGCGAAAGATTACAAAATTTTTATTTCATAATTTGGTAGCCAGTATTTTGGGGCAACTTCTATAAAAAGTTCAGTCAAATGTTGTGAAAACTTAGAAAGATATAATGAGCTGATTGAAAAGTTGTGGAAAATCCCTTATAATAAAGCTATTTTTAGGAATCAACTCACTATATCGGCCCTATCTTTGTGAAATTTCGCGATATTTGACTGGACATTTTATGTAAATTTCCCTAAATAGCAGACTACCAAATTATATAATAAAAAGTTTAGGATCTTCCACGCATGTGCAGTTAAAAATTATTTCTTACAAATGCCCATACCTCATCAAATATTCAATATATTCATGTTTTAATTACAGTATACTGTTGCTACTGTTCTTTGTCAGGTTTTTGGAAAGTTGTGTTAAATTTGGTTGAAAACTCTGTATGCTATAAACAAAAAACTTTTGAATTTTTCACAAAAACGTTAACATCTTCGCAAATATGAGTGCTATGCTTACACAAATGCATACAAACGTTGAACAGGTCCCAAATAGTCATTTACCACAGTTGCAAACCATTTCCAGCCTTTTCTGTTGCATAGGTGATCGCAAATATTATTTTCTTATTAAATTTATTATTAGCCCCCTAATTGTACCCCCGATAAATCTTCACCGAGAAATATAAAATCAAACATGTTCTTTACATCATAGAAGTTCAAGAACAATTCGCCAATAATGTTGGTAGATATTCGACAAAACGCGTGCAATCGAAAGCATCCAGTCCCTGTACCTTAACTTTTGGAGGCCAGTGTAATAGGTGAAAAAGATAAACGTATTTGTGACTAAATAAATTCTTTGCGACCCAGCGTTTTATGGAAATTTTACATCCTCTTGGTGCCTACTATCATCCTTCTGAGTTTGTCGATCGAATTCGGCAACACCCTGTATTCTACAAAGTAAGTAATAGAGATGCACATTTCATTTTATCGTATCTCGCTGAAACGATAATATAGATTAATTTAACTCTAAGCACGTAAAATATAAATTAAAAAAGTAATGGCTTATCTCAAAATTTAATAAATAAACTAGCAGGCCCGTAAGGTGTGCCCTGGACCCAGAATAATAATCGTAAAATTTTATGAGAATAATTTTCATTTAAAAACAAATAGCATGCTTTGAAATATTGAATTTTAAAGTTCCTGTTTTTCCTAAAGTTTCTGTTAATTATTAGAATCTTGATAGAACACAGCACAACTTAAAAATTTAGTGACACGCAAAAAATAAGAAGAAATAACCCCGTACAGTTTATTTTATTTTTTTATTAAAAAATTACTTGTTGACAAACCATTATTTACAAATATGAATTTTCCTCTATTCTTTCTTTATCTCTCATCTAGTTAGTACGTGTAAAAATAGAAAATAAAATTAATTATGTTTTATTTTACATTTGAAAACATTTCATCTTTATTTGCGTTGTTAAATGTATTATATAATTATTTTATCTCGTTTACTACCATTTAGATCAATTACGCAACCTTCCTATTTCAATAACATCTCATTTCATGCCAACTTCCGTGCCTAACAGTTAATTTTCATGTTTAAAAACGTAAATGCGATTACAGCTAAACACGCACAAGTGAAGAGATTTTGATATTTGTTTATGGGACAAGGTCTGAATAATTAAATAATTTAAAAAAGACCAACATTTTCCTATGTTTTTATCTTAATTTTTAATTTTTTTAACAGCACTGATACAAAATAGGAGCGATCAACGAATGACATATATTTTTTAATTTTTTGAGAAAAGATGTTATGATTCATGTTTAATTTTTATGCAGATAAGGATTTAAAAGGAAAAAGAATGTTAGAAATGAGAAGAATAACTTTTAGCAACATTTTGAATCAAAACTGGGTGAAACCAGTTTTAAATGAGGTTTTCATGTCCAGAACATTTCGATTTTTTTTATTATACATAGAAGAAGAAATAACATTTCGTTACTGTGATCGCTTAGAAAAAATAATTACAGGTTTCCTTGATTGCTGCAGTTAATTAATCCTACGATATCACCACACTAATCGAAACATACATTGTACGGAAAAGCTGCAATAGATCAACAGCCAACTTTATGAAAAATCCAGTATACAGAAACAGACTATGTAATAATATACTACTATATTGTTTTGAATGTATTATTGTAAGAAAGTACATATCCCATCAAAAACATATCATGTAAATGTTGCGGCCAAGTACCGTGGCTCTTTAATCGTAAAAAGTTCTGATATCATGTAGAGCCAATTCTAGCTATCTTATTACCCAACTGCCAAGAAGGGTTATGTGTTTCACGCCTATCTGGGCAAGTGGATTTCTTTATACCCTCGAAACATCCCAACTACTTGATGGATTTTAATGAATGAGGTTTCTATCAATTCGTCTTAACCGTTCGATAGTTGTAGGTGAGGTTTTGTTTTTATAAATTCAAAATGGCGGTAGAGACGAAAAAAATTTTTACGCACCATATTGAGTGGCACATCATTGGATAGGTCTTTCAAAATGAAGACGATGTTTCATTGACTATTTTGCAGTCAGAAGCCCCGCAGGCCCGTAGCTAGACCATAATTCCAGGTAGGGCAAAGGTTTTTCCAGGTGTGACAGATTATTTCTTCATTTTTGTCTAGTCTCTTATTCTTAGTTCTTCAAAAATATGTACTGCGATTTTAGGGAATTTTTTTTCATTTAAAATATGAGATATTTCTAAAGTCAGTATGAAATGTTTAAAGTTTCTTCAGAGAGAGACATAAAAAAATATATTAAAGTTAAATAAGATATTTGGCATAACCATGGCTGTAGGAACCGCCTCCATTTGTGTGTGTGTGTGTGTGGGGGGGGGGGGGGGGGGGGAGAGAAGTCAGAGGCCCAGTAGTAAGTTATTGTACCTTTGAGCCGAATAATGTTTTTTTAATTTTATAATTATTTTTAATGTATTTTTAATAAAATTTTAATTTGTTTTATCCAAATTCATTTTTTATCAAAGATCTTGGTCAGATTTAGGAAACAGGTATGCGCTTTCCTTCGATATCCACTATTCTTTATAAAGGTGCCCAGATGGAAGAGCTTTTGAAGGCTCTAAATTCTATTTAAAAAATATAATGGTATTTTAGTCTTTTTGGGGACCCTCTATAAATGGGAGAAAAAGGTAAAACTAAAGGTTCAAAACTTCATTAATATTATTACTTCCTTCAACCAAAACAGATATGCACTTTCTTTCTACAGCCACCATTCTTTTTAAAGGTGCCCAGATGAAAGAAATTATGTAGGCTCTAAATTCTTTTTGAATTGTCTTTTTTAGGGTCTTCTATAAAAGAGAGGAAAAGTTGGAACCCAAGATTCAAAACTTTTAGGCCAATTTTTTTATTCAAATTTTTGAATTATGTTTTTGAGGGTCCCTTTAAAAATGAAGAAAAGTTAGAACTCGAGATTCAGAACTTTTAGGCCCCATATTTTTCATTCAAATGTTTAAAAAATATGCTTTTTAATCTCGTTGGGGATCCCAATAAGGTTCAAAACTTCCTTAATACTATTACTTCCTTCATTCAAAACAGATAATGTGCTTCCCCTCTGTAGCCACCATTTTTTTTAAAGGTGCCCAGATGAAAGAAATTTTGCAGGCTCTTTTTTTTAAATTATTATTATTATTATTGAGGGGGTGGGTGGGGAGGCTATGAAAGTGAGGAAAAGTTGGAACCCAGAATTCAAAACTTGGAGCCGCCATTTTTTTTATTCAAATGTTTAAAAAATATGTTTTTTAATCTCGTTTGGGATAAGGTTCAAAACTTCTTTAATACTATTACTTCCATCAACCAAATGCGCTTCTTTCTATAGCCACCATTCTTTTTAAAGGTGCCCAGATGAAAGAAATTTTGCAGGTTCTAAATACTTTTTTAAATGTCTTTTTGGGGGGTCCCTATTAAAAGTGAGGAAAAGTTGCAACCCAAGATTCAAAACTTTTAAGCCCCAGTATTTTTATTCAAATGTTAAAAATGTGCTTTTGAATCTCGTTGGGGGGTCCCAATTAAGCAGGCATCTGTGTGCCATGCATTTGCCACCTACCCCCTCGACCTGTTTCTTTTTTAACGTTTAATTTCTCTTCTTTCGATAAATTACTAATGTTAATTATACATAAATTATATTCTGTAATTATTTTATCTACTAGCGGAGCTTCGCTTGCTTTGCTGGTTGGTTTTTCCAAAATATAACCTTTTTTTGAGGGGGGTCCCCCTTGGGACACCACTGCCTTCCGCAGCGTAAACCCGTTCGGGATATCCTAAATCTGATCTTGAATCAAACAATTCTTGAATTATTGTAATTTTTCTTTCGATAAAGTGATAGTCCCTAGGTAAAAGTTAAATTTTCCAGCATCGTCGTTCACGTTGCTACAAGAGCCAATTTGTTATTTTTCCACTTTCAGATTAATCATGACCGCAGCAACATCTACTGGATAATTTTCGGTTTCAGAAAAACTTATCAAAAAGTCTCCCCAAAACGCGAAAAAGAGGTATAAATCGCATTAAAAATTGAAAAAAAAAATCAAAAATCGCCGAGAGCAAAATTTGACTATATCGAGTCAGAAGATTAAAAGTGGAAGATTAAAAAATACGGTAAAAATCACATAAAATGTTCCTAAAAAAATTCCGAATTGCAAAGGATAAATTTTCTATATTGAGCTAAAAGACTTGGAACCTGAATCCTTTTAGAGATGTTAAAAAAAATAATAATAATAAACCACCGCGGAAGGCGAATAAAAAAAACGCCGCAGAGGGCAAAATTTACTATATTGGGATAAAAGATTGAAACCGGAATCCTTTTACATTCTCATAAAAATAAAATAAAATAAATAAGTAAATCAGTGAATTGAAGGTTTTTTACGTTCAAACACACACCAAAAAAAAAAAAAAAAAAAGCAAGCTTTGATTTGCCCATTTTTCGCAAAAATATAGAAAGTCACCAATCTAACATAAAAATTACCTAACATCCTTCAATATAAAGATGCATTTTCGTCAAATCAAATCCAAATAGTTTTCCGTCAATCGTAACTGTGTTGCAATGTACTTTTCCCTATTATTAACTGAACTTTTACGAGGAATATTTTTTCCTTCATAACACGAAAAAGTCGCGAAACAAAGATCAAAATTTCAAGAAATTTTAAATTCAAAAGACGAAAATTTCTTCAAATATGAGAAAAAATCTCTTCTAATCACAGGTGTCTTAAAAACGGGTAAAGCGTTTAAAATCGCATAAGTTCGCGAAAAATTCAAAAACTGCAGAGGACAAAAATTTTGTACTTTCGGCTAAAAGATTAAAACCTGATTCTTTTTACTAATGTTAAAAAATTCCATCGGAACAGGAAAAAAGTTTAAAATCACATAAAAGAATGTGATCTGTGACTTCGGGAAATATTCAAAAATCAATTTTACTATATTCGGCTAAAATGAAAGATAGATTGAAAATGGATTCATTTTATAAATGTGGGGAAAAAGCACAATACTCGAAAAAGCACTAAAAATAGGATAGAAAATTAAATTAAAAAAATTTTATAAAAAAAAAACTAAAAAGCTGTTTTGAGGTGCATAATTTCGGGCATACAGGTATTCTTCCTGTCAAATCTTGTCCTGAACAGAAAAATGTCTAGTCAGACGCCCGCCCCCCCCCCCCTCAAAAAAAATAAAAAATAAATAATATATATATATATATATATCTTTACAGAGAAACATCTATCTTTATTATTATCTACTATTTAACCCATAGTATTCGTTGCCCAAAGAAAGGTACTGTATATTCGAAGCTATACTTTTTTTCTTTTTCACTTTCTATCCAGAGAACTCGGGTGACAATTTTAAATTGGAGAAAACTGAAAAATATGGAAACAAAATCCCAAAGGTAATTTTTTTTTTAATTAGTAAATCTCTTAATATATATATTTTTTAATAAAAGGCATCGTTCAAAGCAGATAGAAGTTATTTTAAGTGAGTATTTTCTGCTTAAAAAATCTGTCTGGGCCATGCGGATGACAATGTCAAACTGAAGAAAAAACAGAAAATACGAAGAGACTTCCATATTTTTTTATTTTATCTATGTGCAATATTTAACGATTTTTTGTGGCGGTTTTTAACATTTGTAAAGGGAATTCAGTTTCAAACTTTTTTTTTTTTTTGCTAAATTTTGTTATCTGCTAGTTTTGAATTTTTCGAGAATTTTTATGGGATTTTTATCTGTTTTTCTGGTAATTTTTTTAATATTCGTAAATAAAAAATCCGGTTTCAATCTTTTACACAATATAGTAAATTTTGCTTCCTATGAACTTCGAAATTTCTTTATCAATTTTTGGCATTCTTTTGCATTCTGCGGCGATTTTTTGACACTTTTTCCCTAAATGAAAGAATTCTCAGTTAAATTTTGCTAGTACTTTGATTAAATTCAAGTTGTAAAAATATGAAATCTGTTCCTGTAGCGGCATGAACGAAATATTGAAAATTTTTATTTAATCTGGGTCGAATTAAAAATTTACAATAATTCAAGGTTTGTTTGATTCGAGATCTGAGCGGGCTAGCCCTAATGAGTGTACTTTGCCGAAAGCAGTTCAACCCAACTCCAGATTCGTTTGAGTTTTGTTTTGGAAAAATCAACCAGCGAACTCCGCTGGTGCTGTTATAAAATGGAACTCGGATAGAAAATTAAATATAAATATTTCTCCAAAATGTTAGAGGGGGTCGAAAAAAATGTTTGTGAGAGGCCTCGAAAGACCTTCCTACTGCCCAGAGCATAATGTAAATAAAACGTTTTTCGTTTAATTAGGAATTGTAATCGAATACCGTTTTTCACTTTTCAATAAAAGCATTACACTTTGAGTTGTAATTGATTTCTATCTTATGATGGTCTGTATCAGGCTGTCGCTTTGCAAAAATTGGCTTATAATGGCAACTTTGACAACCACTTTGGAAGCTGATTTGACTGAAAAGTGCAAAACAGTTTCATTAAACAGTGCATTCAATTTCTTCGTTTCTTAATAAAAGCATTTTTAATATTTTTTAATTTAAGAATAAAAATGAATTTATGAATGTGTCAGTAAGTAATAAATTTGGATTTGTAAAATCGTAAGTAGTCTGACATATTGTATTGTTTAAATTTGAAATAATGATTGTTTTATTTTAGAAGCGCCAACTTTTTAAAATTTCAATGCAGTGGAAGACAATCGAAGAGATGAAGGGACAGACCTTCCATTATCTATTTTCACATAGGGGGTGGGGTCTGCCCTTTTGAATTTATAGTAATCGTACCAAATTTCCCTGAAACAAGCAACTAACTGTCATGTACAGTATTGTAGGCTGCTTCACTGTAGTTTTAGAAGCCTTTGGTTTCAACCCCGCCTCCTAACGATACATTTAGTATGGTGACAATTGTATAAAGAAAGCAAGCTTTAAAGATATAAGGTAATCTAGATTTGTTGTTGAGGCGGTATGGGATCATTTCTACAAAGCGAAAAAGAGAGGAATGTACAGTGGAGCAATATCCCACAGGTCTGTTAAAGAGGGAGAGAAAAAAAGCTTTATAGATGAAATTTTTGCTATTTTTGTTTTCAGTCTAGAAATGAAATTTAGGGGTAGAGGCCGAGATCTGGCATGAAGGAAGAAAAATGAAAATTTGATGTTGTATTGCATAAATTTTTAAAGGGAAATATTGAGTGAAAAAATTATCTGAATGTCTAACTTCATTCTAGGTTGGACAAGAAGTGAGGGAGAAATGGAAATTTAATGTTTTTATTGGAATGTAGTCTTGCGCTAGGCCGGGCGAAACCCGACCTGGACCCACCTGGCTACGGGCCTGAAGCTCCGTTTAAATATTACACAACCTGAAAGCTGTGAAGGTAGGATCTTTAGCTTTACTTTAACTCTAACCTTCATAGACATCTATAGGACTCATCAAAACAGTGTTTAAAGATAGGAACTAACAATGAAACTCAACTTAAATGTCATTAATACAAGTAAATAAAAAAATTAGGTAAATAAAATAAAAATAGTTTCACATTGATGAGAAATAATTAATTAGTTAGCTTTTTACGCAGTCGGTTTTTTTTTATTTATTTATTTAATTTTCACTTGTTTAGTCTGAGATTTTCATTCACAAATCACTCCTAGTCTCTATATTTTTAGTTTAGTTTAGTTTTAAGCTATGAGGAATTCGCTACAGCTTTTTGCCGGCATGACCTCAAATGATCACAAAATGGCGTTATTTCCTTGGGACCACCTTCACTCACGAGGAAAAAAGGCAGAACCTACATTTTTAGTTAAAGAAAATTTTTTGATTTGGATGTGACGGCTGTTGCCTACATTTATTAATAAAGTATTCCATAAAATAGTATTTATATGAGCATTGAACATGTATGTATTTGTAGCGTGAACTTAACTTACATTACATTGTAAGCCTCGGTGCGAAACCTCTCTTGCGGCTGAGCTGGATGACCGTAGTTTTGAGTGGTTCTCATTATAAATACTATTCAAAACCAAAAGTGCCATACAAAAGGGAGTATGAAAAGTACCCTGAGTACTTCCAGGAAAGATACTATCGATCCAAGGTATTACTCACAGCCCTAGACACTTGATAGTTGGCATAATGGTAGTGTTTATGATTCAAAGAAAGGCGAAATTTAAAAATCCAACAAATCGAACTATTTTCGATTCGTCGACTTTTATCGAATTTTACGATTTTTGGATTTTTTTTTTTTTTAAATTTTCATGATTTTTTTAATTTTCCTTTTCTTTATATATAAGTACTAAAAGCAACCTTTGTGACAAATGTTAAGTTTCTAGGGAAAATCAAATAATTTTCGATTTTTCGAGATTTTTTTTTCTATTCGAAACACTACCTTTATCCTACATTTCAAGTTTCTAGGGCTAGGATATGTGCCTCAAATTTTTTATGATCCATGAATGAGTGAGTCAGTCAGCGTCTGAAAAACGAAACTTTGAGTTCATATATTATGAGAGAAGATAGAAGCGTGGAATTTTCACATTTGGTTCCGTTTGCAAAAGTACTCTATATAAACGATATTTCGGGTTTCTGGGAAACTTGATCACAATGATATGAGGGAGGGGGGGGGGGGGGTACACTGAGTTGCTTCCTGAAAAGTGTGCTTACGGTTGTGACTTCTCGACCTTGCGGGGATTTGAAACTTCGTGAAAATTTTATCTAATTACTATGAATGTATCAAGAAACATTGAAAAGTCAATTTTAATTTCAATTCTGCAGTACTATAATTCTTTAATTTACATGTTAGCTTACTTACATTTAAGTTTTTTTACATAATTTGATTAAAAACATTCTGGAATGCAATTTTATTACTCCAAACTTACATGCATTTTAATTTATTTAAGTGAAAATTTCTCAATTGACAATTGCACTGTTTCTTCTTTTTAGAATACATCTTGCGATAATACAAAATTTGAGTTTCTAATTTTCGATCCATTTACATACTTCCATTGATATCTGGGTTTATATCTATCAAATGCAGCCTGAATAATTTGTAAAGCTTCTTAGAATTGTTTTGATGTAATTTCTTTTCCCGGCATTTTCTGCAAATTTCATTTTCAAAAATTTGACGACATCTTGCTGAAAAAAGAAGTTGGAAATTGCACGACAAATGTTGCAAATGAGATGCGTTCGTACTATAGCTAGTTTTATAAATATTTTTTGCACCGCATATTGAACTGAATGTATATTTTAGTACACTTCAATAAGTGTATATCAATTTCATTCCGTTCGAAAGGCTGTAACTTCATTAAAATGCACTTGAGATAATTTTTTTTTCATTGGTCGTAATGTAACGAAAAACTTTTGACTGTCCCTGTAATTAAACTATACATCCGATTTTCATAAAATTTGAAATAGCTCTTCAAAATATTGCAACAATTATATATTTAAAATTTCAGACCATTCGTTTGGGTAGTTTTTGCTCTGCGGACGGACGGACGGACTGAACGACGACTATAGGGGCTACATATTTATATAATTACGAACGTACCTAAAAAAAGGATAATTCATTTCGTTCTTAGTGCACTAATCGAAATTTTAATTTTGTCAGCACTAATCGAGGGAGCATCTAAAAGAAGGTCCACCAACAAAAAAAAACATTTATTTTGTGTAAAACATTTTCTCCTCAATTATTTATTTTTTTTTCGAAATTTATATATTTATTTATAATATATATTATGGATATATGGATATCCATAATATATTATACATTATGCAATATATTTTTCCTTTTCATCTATCAAATTAATCTGTTCAAATGAGTATAGGACTCAATTATAATTATTTCTAAGCATCATAAGTAATGCAATTTATCCTGTTTCAATCCAATTAACATATTTAATAGCTTAATAAATCTGTTCTGATCAATTAAAAAATTCATTTTTTAGAGCCATACAATTAGTGTATTATTTGTTCTATAAAAATCTAAGCCTTTTTTGCTATATTTTCCTTTAATAGAAGTGATAATAATAATAATAAAAACTGTGTTCCCGATAAAGACCCTCTAATCAATATTGCAGAAAACACTTCCTATAAAATAAAAATGGTGCCATAATATAAAATAAATATGGCTTTGTACATCACATGGTTAGAATGTTAAACAATATCTTTAGTTTTTGAGGAAAGTATTTTCTTCGTAACTTCTGTTGCTTTGATTTTAGTAAAAAAAAAAAAAAAAAAAAAAAAAAAAAAAAAAAATGTATCTTTAACATTTTAGAATAATATGTACAGAAACTATGTATAAACAATTAAGATAAAAATTTTATTTATTTGTAATCAGTATTACAATATTTTTTATATTTACTTTAAATACAATTTTAAAAGGCTGTATTTCAGAATTGAATTTTTTCATGCTGGTGCATATATTTTAGAACTCATAAATACATTTAACCCTTAAATGCATGAATTATTCTTTTAGAATTGTGTTTTTTATTCTTATATTAAGGATTAGACACCAGAAATTTTAAGATAGATTTTTAACTTTATTTAGTTGGAAATTTTTTGTAATTTTTACAGGTTTAATATTTCTATATAAATAGAGTGGTTGCTAAGAACTTAATTTATTTATTAAAAATTAAATAAAAAATGATGCAGATATGCATCACTATGCATTTAAGGGTTAAACAATATTACTATTATTTAGTAAAATATGTATCTTAAAATAGAACAAAAAGTACAGTCATGGGGGGGGAAAGTAAACACCCCCTATTAATAGTCCAGGGGAAATGTACATTTTACCTTGCAAAAAATCGGGTAGAAGATTTCTTTTTTCTGACTCGTTTATAAAGATGCCAACATGGAAAAAGCAAGTTTTCCAACAAAATTTCTTAAGGCTAAATTTTCTGTGGCCAAAAAACAACAAAATTTTGGGACTTTTTTTAATTTTTTTTAAATATCTCGATACCTGTTGCCATAGCATGATTTTTGTCAATCACAATATTAAAGAAGACAAAATTCTCTACAATTTTCATATTTACAACTTTTTTATACACTCAACAGCAAGCGCAATACGCCGTTTCAAATGTAAGATAATTTTTTCAATTTTCTTAAAAACCGTGAAAACGTAGTTCTCCCCCGGTTATTCATATGTTTCCCACGGATTTAATCACGTATGTCAACTTCTAAAAATTGGTAGCAGTAAATTAAATATTATTTGCACACCCACGTCTTTATTTTCATCACAACATACATTTTATATTCAATAAAATTATATAATTTTAAAAATAGGATAGTGTGTAGATGAATAAAACAATTTTCGTATCGCCAGTAATTTCAAGTGTGTATAATGTTAATTTCAAAGCATTGTTTAAAACAATACTTTAGTATTTAATAACTTATTGGTACTACAGTTTCAATTAAGAAAGAATTTTTGTTTAATTTTAATAATTTTGTAATTGTAATAATTTTTATAATGCATGCATATTTTTCCAGGAAACAATGGGATAGATATGAAAAATTGCGAAAAACATACTTTATTCCACGTATTACACACTTAACATACAATGGTATATTTTATTTACCAATTATTGATAACATATATTTTAATGCTTTATTTTTTAAAGATAGTAAAAATTGGATTATACTTCCATATAAAATGGGGGAGGGGAGGCACTCAGAAAATAAATATATTTTATGTAAGAAATGCTTTTACCTTATTAAATAGCTACAATAAAAATGACAGCAGGTTATTTCACCAACTGATGTTATATATTTATCTCCTGTAAAATTTAAAAATTTTGTCAATAACATATTTGAGATCACTATAAAAATATTTAAAAGATTAGTTTTAATAAATAATGTCAGTTTTTTCCTACTTATATCAATAAATAGAACAAGAGATTATATCACTTTAGCATGCAAAAATATATAAAACTTTAAGATTATCTATTTATTGCTTTAAAACTTAAACAGAAAAACTTACTTCGATTGTTGAAAAATACACTTTGTGGAATATTCTAATTTTCTGCATTATGCACTGGTTTGAAACTATGTCTGTTTAATGATCTCAGCGATAGCATTTATGAAATGAAATACCAATTTACTTATGATTGCAGACCATATAAACATTTTTATTTTGGCATTGATCCACTGTCGCATTCAACTCCACTTTTCCTACACAATAATAAAGTAAGGTACGCAATATGACTTAATAAGCTAAATGAAAATATATATTTTAATAATAATAATTTTTTACAGGCTATTTAATAATATTTTTTTCTCTTTGATGACACTGTTGTAGGATCATTAGCGTCCCGTTTCAAAAGAATATCATTATCCTGAATAGGTTTCCCTCTCAGCAGTTGCAATTGCTAGTATTCTTTCTGTACTTTTTTCATTTAAGACAGGATTCCGTTATCCTATTTTAATGGATTTGTTTCAAATTTTCTTTTGGATTAACATGTATTTTTTTCATTTAAAACAGGATTCTGTTATCCAGTTTTAATGTATTTGGTTCAATTTGCATTTTGGATTTTTCGGCTGTGAGACAATTTTAGCCAAATTTCATACTATATATTTTTTGGTATCAAACGACAAAAAAATCTTTATTTGGCGCCCCTTCGCCTTCCACTCTGGCGCCCGGGGCACATACTCCCTCTGTCCCCTCTAGTTTCGGCCCTGATATATATATATATATATATATATATGAAATTTGGATAAAAATGTCTCGCAGCCGGAAAACTGACCAAAAATAAAAAATAATAAAAACTGTAATCAAAATAGAAAAAGTAAACACTAATACGGTTGGAATTCAACGTCAGCACTTCTAAGCCCCTCAAAAGAAAAAAAAAAATCATTTAAAACTATTAAATTGCAAACGAGAAATTGTAAAAGGAACGCTTCCATAGGTTTAACCTTAGCATTCCAGTTTCTTCGCGTGGGTAGTGAAGTCTCACGCGAAAACATTTGCACGCTCATGTTAAACCTACAAAAGTGTTCTTTTCAGAATTCTTGCTTGAATTTTAATATTTATTTATTTTTTCATATGATACCGAGGTCGATATCTAACGATGTCTTTGTATGACTAATTTAGTCTCATAATTCATATAACTATGACGTTAAACGCCTCAATACTGCAACTATCATAAAATTTTTGAAAATAAAATCTTCATATACGGAATCCGGTCCTTAAAGAAAAAATTATATATTTTTAAGAGAAAGAATATGACCAGTTATACCTCCTAAGATGGAAACCTGTTTAAAGCGGGATATATTTCGGTTCGGTTTTCAAGGTTTTAATGAATCCATATTTGAAAAATCTGATTACGTATTTAATGATTAGACACTTAAAATTTTCAAAATCTGGCTATTAGAGATTTATTAAAATAATTAACGAGGGGCGGGGCAAAATATGCATGAATTTTGCCCCCCCCCCCCCGAAAGGCTAGTTTTGGCCCTCAAACACATAATTTACTGCTACCAATATATAGAAGTTGACATACATGATTAAATCCGTGGGAAACATATGAGTAATCGGGGAAGAACTCCGTTTTTCACGGTTTTTAAGAAAATTGAAAAAATGGTTTTACTTTTGAAATGTCGTACTGCGCTTGCTATTGGGTGTATAAAAAATTGTAAAGATGAACGTTGTAGAGAATTTTGTCCTCTTTAATATTGTAATTGACAAAAATTATGCTACTGCAACGGCTATTGAGATATTTAAAAAAATCGAAAAAAGTCCCAAAATTTTGTTGTTTTCGGCCACAGAAAATTTAGCCTTAAGAAATTTTGTTGGAAAACTCTGTTTTTCCATGTTGGCATCATTTTAAACAATTCAGAAAAAAAAATCTTCTACCCGATTTTTTGTAAGGTAACCCCCCTTTTTTTGTACATTTCCCCTGGACTATAAGTCTGCAATTAAATATAATAGAAGAATGTTACTGGTACAAACGATTGTAAGTAAAGTCTACTTTTAAATGGTATATTTAAAATTTGCTTAGGGGACGATCTACAAATCAAAATCAGACCAAACTTTGCTTTTTTTTCAATAGCAACACCCAACTTTGACACTATATATAAAATCTTCGGTTCAAACAATGCCTAGAAGCAAAATTTCAATTCATTTGTATAAGTTTTTGAATTATAAACATTTAAAATTAAGAGCTTCTAATATTAAATTACATTCTCATATTTTTATTAATAGCTCATGAAATTATACTCCTAATGTGATTATTTTTTGCGTGGTTATAATACTAAAAAACCCAAACATAAATACACTAAATTTGTATTTTTAAAAAATTTATGATATGAACTATGAATTATGAAATTAATATTCCAAAAAATATTAATTGCAACCTAATATTTTTTTGATAGATTTATATTTATTATGTATTGCTTTACGCAAATTCTCAATTTCAAATTTTTATTCTAAATAGTTTTCAAATTATGATTAAACAAAAAAGAAAAATGATGCATCAAGCATAGATTATGAAACACTTCCCAACACATTCAGAATAATGTATCAAAACTTCATAATTTATAATAAGTTAAAATATTATGTCTAATTCAAACATATGGAAACGCATAACACATTTGAACACCCAATTTCAGCTGTTCCCATCTACAATCGGAAAATTATCCGAATTCTTTGAGCAGCACTGTATATGATATATAGATTTGGATCTATTAACTACGTGCATGGCAAAATTTAGTTCACTTAAGAAATACATATATATTTTAGATGAAAATTTTCCTTCAACAATCTCTGCTGATAAGGAGAAGTGTACGTGAATTCTTTTGTGCAGCCCTGTATATGAGGTGTAGAATTTATATACAACGAGTAAAATGCAAAAATGCAAAAAAGTTAAATTTAAAAGCGCATGCCGAAATTGAAAACGCACTTCCAGCAATTATTACTCAAAGACAGTACTGCAACCGATTTCTTTTTTGTGTCCCTGTAAATGTACGACAAATGCAATGAATACCCTATTCTATCGTAATCATCTTGTGGTAAAATTCGGTGATTTATATCAGTTTAAATACATTTGGAACAACGTAATGTCCTTAAAATACTTTTCAAACGATATTTCCTCATATACCATAATACTATGGAATACTTTTGGGTGGCCCAGTAAGTGAACTATTAATCCCACGTACTTCATAAGGAATACCAAGCATGGTTAGGTGGCCTTAAATAAGTTTTACCAATTGCATGAAAATCCGAGTATATTTACGGGAGTTATAGCGCGGATAGACGGCCAGGGGGACAGATGGCCAGACAAACCGAATGCATAAACACTTTTCAACTTTTTTGGAAAGTGTTAAAAACGTTAAAATGATGGTTTAAGATGGTCTATGATGTCCAGAAAAGCATAATTTGTAAAAAATATATTTTGCTCATGCTCATTTTATTGAAACATTTGTGTTGCCAGTAGTCGAAACATATTAACCCATCGAAATGGTACTATTGGCAAGAAATAATACATTAATAGAAGTGTCATAGTCATTCTGTATCATTTCAACAATCAAGTATGGAACTTCAATTTGGATACAGCCCCTAAAATAGGCTTATTTTAAAATAATTAATTTCTCGGAAACTAATCTTACGAATTTCATGAAAATTTTGATTTAGGTTAATTAAAGTGTGAATAATTTATTTATGGTGTAAAACTTGGGTATTCATATTTAAAAAAACAAAGTTTGGTTTCGTTTTGATATGTAAATGCCCCACTAAGCAAATTTTATATACATAATTTAAAAAGTAGACTTTAATTCCAATCGTTTGGTACCAGTAACTTTCATCTACAGTAACTTGTTGCTGTACCACGACTGTACCTTGAAAAACTCGTAAAAAAATTGTTTCGCCCAATTGCGAGAGAATCATATATTATCAACAGTCCAGAGTAATCTTTAGTGTTTCTTATGCCATTTGTGCCGCCTTTAATGCTACTTAGAAAATTTCCAATGTTTTATAGAAAGCTAAAACTAAGCATAGGGGCTATTTTCATACCATTTACAACAGTAGTTTCCAGACATTTGTTGTTAATCACCCTAATATGTGGTTTGGATTTTTTCTGTCATTGACTATAATTTTCAAAAAGTTATATATTTTTCAATTAGCTAAATAACTAAATGTCTGCTGCCGGATATGTTTTTCGTAGAATTCTTTGATGAAGCAAAAATAAAGCCATTTATTTGGCCAACTATAAGGCGAGTTCTATTTGTATTCCAGAATTAATCCTTTCTTTGGAATGCAGGGAACAATATGTAGAAACATATAGAAAAAACAAAATGTACATGTTACAAATTGTAAAATAAACATCATGAGAAATTAGTACACTAAAATGCAAGAATAATTAATGAGATAGTTGCATTCGATCGTTACATATTTTTAATGTTTCCGTTGATGTCGTACACTCTAAAATTTGGAGGAGTGAAATGTTTACTCTTTGAAAGAGTGACAGGCATTTTCACTCTTTTTGGAGTGAATTTTATAAAAATACACTCCTTAAATAGTGGAATTTTCCCACACCCTAGAAAAGAGTGAAATATGCCACTTCGTTGTCGAAAGTGAAATATCTCACACCACTGACGGGAGTGAAACACTGGCAGCATGCACTTTAAAAAATTTCGGATCAACTTTGAACCAATATATATGGAGTAAAATAATGAAAAACATCAAAATATATCACTTCTTAATTTTCAAATACTCCCTTTCATAATGTAACCTTGGAAATTACGCTCATTTGGTACAAAACGCACTCCTTTTTAGAGTGAATAGCCACTCTTTAAAAGGAGTGAGTATCTTATTATTGGTATTACCCATCAGCCAATCAGAACACCAAGTCTACAACGCTTTTTGTAAGATAAAAGAAAGACGTCCGCCATTTTAGGATTAAAGTACACGGATATTATTGAAGTGATTATTTATGGAACGCAAAGGTAAGTGTTATTTCATTTTAATCCTTTATTTCTGTTGATTTGTATATTATGATCACGAGTTAAATAGTTTTATGTTATATAGAAAAAGACTGATCTGGATTTGCTTTCAGAAGCGATATTTTCCTATTCCATACTGTGATGTAAAATATCTTTTTAACAAATGTAATATACAGGAAAAAATAGGGGAAATTTACCCAGCAAAATTGTTCTCAAAACTATAGAAGCAGTCTTTTGCTGACCATCTGATGAAAGAAGATGTACTTATATAAATATAAAAAAACTTTAAATATTTTAATAAATATAACTAGAGATATCTATTCTACTAGTAGTTAATTCAGTTTAATTAAAATATGCCAGCTAAAATAGAATTATAATTGTTATTTGTACTTCGAATCGCCTAAAATAGGGGTCTTCAACTTTTCACGCCCGAGGGCCACATTAATAAATGTTTAAAGTTTTGCGGGCTAAGGCAACTAAACGTTTTAATGTCTAGGCTACAAGACCAGGGCTAAGTTGTACATAGGCGCTGCCGAATTACAAAATTATCGTTTTTGACTCGAATTATACAAATATGTAATTTATCTATACACGCAATATTGAATTTTATCACCATAAATCCTATGCAATCATCTTATTTAATGTTAGTACAAAAAAGGACTTAAGAAGTACGCACCGAACGAAAGAGACAGGCAACGATACTTCCATCCTTCTTGGCTGTCGTGTGATCAAGATAGCCTGGCTTCCACCAATAGTTGAACTGCCATGTGATCAAGGCCATTGAAAAACAGTTGAGATCGGTGGATTGCCTACTGTCCCTTTCTTGGGCTGCGAATTTGTAGCATTCAGTACGTTGAAGAAATACCTCAAGAGGACCCACATTGACATTCGATCTTCGCATAAACACTAGCGCCCCAGCATTAATCCACGGCAAAGCGGCTTCGAGTACCAGAATTTACTATTTTTCGCTCTTTTGGCAACTTCTTTTTAGAAACAAATAAAAAAGAATTGAAGTGACTCCACTCGACTTGCCAAACGTACGTGTCCAGAAAGTAACACACACACACACACACGCGCGTGCACATATATATATGTTTATATATATGTAACGAATTAGACGTTACTCCAGTTATGGATCTTCTGTCGTGGCGTCGGTCAGTGCACGACCGATGGGGGCAGGGGTGCGAACCGCGGACGCGTGCGTGCCGATTTCTGAGCGAACCCTCGGACCTTCTAGCATATTTAGGTAGTCACAGGCCGTGAGTGGTACCCGGGAAATCAAAGTCAGATTAAGATAGTAGTTGTTCCAATAAAGACACAGTTTATCAGGGGACATGATTTATTGTTCTTTTGTTACATCCTTTTGAGAAATCAGGCCCCTTTTGGCTTGAGAGCTGCTAATTTACTTTATGGACATCTGGCTTGGGAATTGTGTACCGCAAAGCGATACTTAAGAGAGCCGAGTGTCGTGGAGTTAGTGCATTCTTTTGATGGAAAAAAGCTCTGTCCGGGGACCTGTGCATCGGTATAAATATGCTGTATTTCGCATTATTCCTGCTAAGGGCCGTTGAAGTCAAAGGAGGCGTCTTTAAACTATAATTGGTCGTTAGCTGAATGATTGACTGCCCGGGATAAAGGCTGTGGTTTGAGTTGGCCGATCGAATGCAGCAAGACTTACAAATTGCACTTATTCAGCAAAAGTATTCTTATCAAATGTGCCAAAACGATCTTTGAAAGTTATAAAATGCAATGCGGGAAAACTGACTTGACAGGGGCAACTTCATTCAATCAACTGAGACACAATTACAAAAGCATTTTAAAAGTTTTAATTTTAATTTCTAAATTTAAATTTTAAAAAGGGACAAAAAGGGGATTTTAAAAAGGGGCTTAGCTTTTATCGTTTCATATCCCCCCCCCCCCACTAAAACAAGAGCCACAGGGCTCGCCTGCAAGACCTGTGGGTCTTATCTCTTAAATTTTACCCAGGTTTTTTTTTCCGATTTTTATTTGCTCCAGATCTCAAGTCAATTGGACCTATTTTTACATTCATATATCAAGTTACATAAAAATATTGGTTACACTAAAACATTGGAATTCTTTAAATGGTGCTGCAGCAAAATATTCAGGGGACAGTCTCGAGACATGGGACCTTTAATTACACCAAACTGTCTCTAAAGCAAGTCTTTTGGATGTTTTTTGTAAATGTCTCTGGGTATTGTCCATTGAGAAACATCCTTTTTTGGTGTAAAATTGTAACATTAACATATACAGAATATATAACATATACTAAAATACTCAAAGATAAACATACTGAAAACTGTTAGGTAAACAGACCCTTTCTCATCCCTGTACATATCCCTATCATAACAGTTCACTTTTACTTTTTATTTACAAGTATAATTAATTCATTATCTTTATTTAAATACATTTTATTTAGTTCCACTTACCTTTATTCTATTGTTATTTCCAAGCTTTAGTTCCAGGCTTTAAGTTTCTTCTTTACTCCATATACTTTATTTATGTTTCACTTTGCTATTGTAAGAGCCGGCATTTAGCACACGTTTTCGCCCGTGACGCAATACTTCCGAAATCTTCTGATCCAACTGAGGAGTTTTTACGAATGAACACGAGATGGCGTTAGTCATCCGGTCGTTCGTTTTGCATATGACGTTTCGTCCTTTCTTCCATTAGCGTTTCAGAGATCGAGGATGTAACTTCCGGGCTGTGTGCAGTTGCATTTCCTGTGTGGTTGGATGATATAAATATGCTCTCATTCAACGTGATAGATATGCGTTTTCAGTCCGTGCTGTTATCTAGTGAAGTGTCTCTTTCTGTTTAGATTTTTATCTAGTTTAAAAGATAATTGCTGGTCTTCATTAGTCATGAGTTTCCTTGTAGTTTTTAATGGAGGATAAGATGTCTGTTTTTACCGTCAATTTGAAGTTTAGTTTTTAAGAAAGAGAACGTCCTTGCGAACTTTCTTTGTTTTTCATCGATATTGCCTTTAATGATTTCTCGCTTTGAAATGATGGAAGTTAGTCTTTCTCAACTATAAGTGAGATGGAAATTAATTTTACAAGTGAAAAATGTAATTCGTGTTGGTAGTGACGTTTCCGGGGATGTTGATTTATTATTTCCGGAACTTTAGTCTTCTTGCATCGGTTGGCCTTCGACTGTCTGAATATCGAGATGGTTTGTGAAAAGTGGTTTTCGTCTTTCAAGTAAATGTGTTTAAGCAATTCAGCATAATGCACGTGAGTTTTGATCGCTAAACATGAAGGACTCTGGTTCACTAATATAATTATTTGAATGTGTCATGAAGTGAAGTTTTTAAGAGTAATGTTAGTTTCATTTGTAAGAGTAAGACATTAGAATATATATATGTAATTGTTTTATCATTCTATTTTTTAAAGTATATTTAATCGAATAATAAACGTTAGTTGTCTTTTAAATCTAGTTTGTTTATTTCTTTAACCACCACAAATGCTTTTCTATTTCAGCTGTTTAAATTTTCTTTTAAAGTTAAATAGTAATTGAATCTTTATTAATATAATTTGTTTTAAAGAGGTTTAGGGATTCTTTCAGTTTTCGCGTTTCCATTTGCTAACGCAGCTCTGCTACTCGTGTTAGACTTTACTTTTGTAATTTCAACAAGGGTTATGGGGTTATGTTTCCCTGACCTCTGTCAGTTTGTTTTCATAGTTCAAAAATTAAAGAAATTCGTAAATGGATTAATTAATATACTTTAATTCCTTTATTGTTCAATGATAGTTATAATTTAAAAGATTTAAATAAGAGTTAAAAGTAAAGAGTTTGAAATTTTTTTTTTCTTTGCCATCTTTAACCTTAATTGGTTTGGCTTTAAACTGATGTGGTGGTTACTCCCCCTTTTTGATTTTGATTAATACACCGTCTTTGACGGGGGGGCTATAAGTAAATATATGGTTAAAAGGTTATAATTTTCAATAGTAATTGTAATGCTATTTTAAATTTTGTTTCATAATATTATAAATGAGCTTTTTCTTAAAATTTTTTAAGTTTTTAACTTTATAAAATTTATTTTGAATATGATATTTTTAAGAAGTAAATTTTTTTTGGACTTCATGACACAAGAAACAGAGATATTTCAACTAACCATTGAAGGATAAAATGCTCAATAAAGAGTTTAAAGTTTGGAATTATGATGTTGAAAATGATCAAGAAATCTTTTATGAAATTTAAGTGTTATACAAATGAAAGTGATGTTCCTGGAATGTGCTTTATGAATGATATCTGAAGTCTTCAGTGAAAAATTTTTTTTAACAAGTCATCTGAAAGTAATATTTAAAGTGACTTAGTTTTTGAGAGCAGTGGATCTCGTGTGGGCCCAATTTTGGGTTCATTTTTGGTTCTTCAAGGACTATTTGCTGAGATTTGATCTTTTGAAAGTTGGCTTCTGGAACTGTTGTGGACATTCCGGTGATTGACTAAGCTTGCATGAACATTTGATGGAGACTTAATGAATGTTGATTTGCATCATTAAATTGGTATTTTTCTGAATTGAGATCGCATAAGATGATATTTAAACCAAGTCATCAAGATGAGTGTAGCTGGAAGTGTGCCCTTCTTCGTTTGTTAAAATTGTTATAGATCTGTCTAGTTTTGACTACTATTTTTTAGATGTGCATATTTTTTTAGATAAAAGTGCTTTAGATATGCATGTTACAATTTTTTAAGATATGCATAAAAGTTTTAGATTAAATATTGTTTTAGATATGCATATAGTCATTTTTCTTGTTATCATGTTTAAAGTTTTAATAGAATATAAAGTATTTTTGAATTGAATTTTTCTTTAAGATTGGTTAAAGTTTCTAAATAATGAATTGATTGTAAGGATACTGGTTTATTGCAGTTTTGAGAATTATATTAATCAAGTGGATTTTTAAACAAATACAGGTTTAATGGTTTTTAGAGTTTGATTTTGAGAAATATTTTTAAGATTATAAAGAAATCTGTTTGTATTTAAATGTATCGGGCTCCTTTCCATAATTTTTTTGAGATTTACTGATATAATGGGCTAAATTGATTTAATGGGGCTGGAAGAGGTTAATAAGATGTTTTTCTGAATAAATTATTGATTTTGAAATAGTATTTAAGGATTAAAGTAATTATTGGGTTGAGCTTAATTAAAGATCTGTAGTTTATCTGGAGCGGTAGTTTAGATGTGTTAAATTGTATAATTTTTCAGAAGTTTAAAAGTAATTAATATTTAACCCTTACGGTGATGGTAAATTTTGATAAAAGTTGTTAAATTTTTACTGCAATTGATTGGTTGGAGGTTCGTGGTATTTTGGCAAATTCTCCCACATGTATCCAATCATCATGAGTGGTATATTATAATAGTTTCATAGTAATTTGGGATTAAATAAATTGAAGTTAATAGTTTGACTCTTCGTAATTTTTTTTTTTTTTAAAGTTTAATTTATTATGGCAATAGTGTAATATTACATTTATGGTGGTTGAGATGTTATTTGTCATGCTTAGCATTGGGGGGTATTTCTTTTCTTTTAAGGTTGTTAAAGAGCCCATTCTGGAGTGCTGAGCTGTTATTTGAATATCTTGACTACTGTAATGTGTTAAGTTTTTCTTTAAAGTTTGAAATAATTCTTTGTATAGTTTAAAGTTTACTTAATAGCAGTTTTTAAAGGAAATTATGTTAATCCATTATCGTGGGGGGATTTAAGTAAAGTTAACCGTTAAATATTAGTTTTAAATTTTGACTTTTATGGATCATGGAATTTAGTGTAGAGTTCAGGATACTTTTTGAGAACCATAGGATAGTTATATCCAGGTAATTTTTTGGATATAGTTTTGAACTTGTTCATCAATTGAATATGCAGTGTAATTGTAAAAATGATTCATTGTCTTATAAAGTATATTTAGCTAAAACCTCAAACCTCTCCATGCCTTAAATTTTAATGTTTCAGTTTTTGCCTGACAAAAGGTCACAGTAAGTTCAATGAATGTCTGAATGAAATGCATATTGTTTTAGACGACTGTTAAAGTCCTAGGATCTCTACTTTGTACAAAGTGACCATTAACTTATATGTATTAATTGTATGAATTAAATGGTATATTTTTCTATTTTGAAAATTGTTTTGTGAAAATAAATTTGATTTATATACATATATTTTTTTTTAAGTATTTTTCAGATATGGATTTAATTTTTCCTCCAATAAAGTGTTTTTTTTTATTAATATATTTTTGACTGCATGTTTCAGTTAGGCTTGCCTTGGTGTCAACTTTTGATCAGAATATTGGTTGTCACCTGTTACAGTAATTTTAAATGAGCAAGTTAAAGCTCTGTGTCTACTGTTTAAAAGGGGAAGTGTGCTGAATGTGTAGTTTTTTTTATAAAATAGAAATGGAGAAGTTATTATTGTATTTTTTTTTGTGTTGTTTAATTTACAGTAAAGAATTATACAGGATGACCATAAGTTAATTGGTGTATTTTTGAGAAGGTCTTGTAATGGAAATGGAAATTTTTGGGGATCGGAGCCAGATCGTTTGTAAAGATTGAATATTTAAAAGGGTTTTAAAGTAAATAGCTGTGTTTGTTGATTCTGGTGTAGGCCTGCATTGGAATATAGATTTTTGGAAATTTTGAATTCTGGACCCTGGGAAAACTTATGAGATGAATAGCTAAGAGATGGAAAGTGTTGAGGTGGACTTCTTGTTGATCTTTGGCTGGTGACGTTGATATTGCATATAATTGAATAATTAAACTGTATATATATATATATATTGCCTTTGCCTTTAGGAGTCGGTTTTTAAGGTTATTATAGATACTTCTGACTGAATTATTTTTGAAGGAATTGGAATGATGTTTATGGATTGCAGTCATGGCTGTGGTATGGTGTCTGGATCAGTGCTCTTATTTTTATTACTATGGTTATTTAGTTTTCTTTATTTTCCCTTAATGATTTTGGATTGATTTTCATTTTTGACAGTGATACAAATATATAGTTTTAAGTTCATTTTTTTGTTAAAGATTATAGAAAGAATTGGGATTGAGCTGAGAGAAAAGAGCATTGTTGATATCTAGTGCACTTGTAACCCTAACTAAAATGGTAGGAGTTTATATGTTTTTGAGACCAGTTTGTGGCTGCATGAAAAAAAAGTCATATAAAATAATATAGTATACTTAATTCTGGTGTTTAAGCTGTAGTGTCGACGTTGCCTAGCTTGAAATTCTTTAAGAGGATATTGAAGTCTTTTAGATGTGTTAGATAATACAAATTCTTGATGGCATGTATTGTGGGAAAGTGTAAAAATTACGTTTTATCCTAGGTTGCTTTCTCTGCATGGGTGCCCTTTTTATAATTGGTATCTAGTTTTTCCGGGGGTCATCGAGTGAGTTCAGAAAATGGAAGTTGATTAGACAATTCTGGCGGACAATTTGTGTTAATCATAATCTTTGAAGTTTTTAAGGGAAATTCTGATTTCAATTTTTGCCTGATTCTAGATAGGGCAGAAATTATGATAATTGTTTAAATACATTATATTTTTTGGGGGTATGCCTCGTTAGTTAATTAGCAGGGTAGTTTTGAATTGTCTACATGCTGTGGTAATGAGTAATGCTGATGATTACAGTAGTGACTAGGTTTTTCTTTGGATTGTTGGCGGTAGTATGGTCTGTGCTCTTTTACTATTGAGGCTGGTATGAGGGGATGTGGTCAGTCCCCTAGTTTCTGATCATTAAGAGTCTAGTTTTTGAATTGAAGATATTTCATATCCGGTACCACATTTATCTACGTCTGTTTTTTTTTTTTTTTTTGAGAGTATGTGGGCGACTGTTTTTTTTTGGATGTAGGTATGATACCTAGTACCTGATCTCGAAAGATTGAATGAATGTGAAGTACCATTTTTGATAAATGTTTCCATCTGGATTCTTAGATAAGTTGTGGTTTAAACCTACTTATGTTTAAAGAAGCTGTTATATGTAGAATAATTTAGGTTGGTTGAGCACAGTATATTCGCCATTGTTAAGTAACCCATATATAGTGTTAGTGTTAGGAGTTACATTTTTGGTAATCAGTTATTGCTGTATATCTTGCACTGGATCATTTTTGAAGCTTACTGAGTCATACTTGATGGATTTGAAATATTGTGAGAAGTGGAATATGTTATTGTGTCAGAATAGAAATTAACATATTGTTTGGATTTGCCTGGCTGGAGTTTGTCTGAGAAAAATCGTATTCAGATATTTAATTGATTTTGTAGTTAAGCAGGTTGAATTTACTGTTGGTTGATAAGTTGAGGAACGGGAGGTATAGACCAATAAAAATTGTTTTTATAAATATAAGTTTTTTTAATTGTTAAAAATCTGATAGTAAATATTCAAGATATAATATAAAGTTTATTTTTTGGGGTACATTTTTCAGTTATGTTAAATCTTTTATGTAGAAGATCTTGTTTTTGAATTTTTAAGAATTGGTATGTGCAATATAAATGTGAATTTGTGAGAGGAGAGAGATTACTTATATAATGGACTGAAGATGATTTTTAGAACTGTTTTAATGTAATTATGTTTATATTTAGTTATTACTGTGATATATATATAATTGTTATTTTATTGTAATATTGATGTAATTTTTAGTGTTCCGGAGTTTCTTCAGCTTTTAGCATCGCCAGCTGTCTAGTCGTTTTTAATAGGATTCTTTTGGCTTATCTGAGTTTTTATTACGATTATGGAACTTGATTTTTATTAAGTGAGTTGTAGATATGGGTATTTCTTTAATTTTTGCTCAGGAGATACTTGATGTGTTAGACTATCCATTTGGGTTGCTACTAGTGTCTCTGTGGGCTGATGCCCTTGTTAGATGTACAGGTTCTGAGAGGGGGGGCTTTGTTAGGTAAACAGACCCTTTCTCATCCCTGTACATATCCCTATCATAACAGTTCACTTTTACTTTTTATTTACAAGTATAATTAATTCATTATCTTTATTTAAATACATTTTATTTAGTTCCACTTACCTTTATTCTATTGTTATTTCCAAGCTTTAGTTCCAGGCTTTAAGTTTCTTCTTTACTCCATATACTTTATTTATGTTTCACTTTGCTATTGTAAGAGCCGGCATTTAGCACACGTTTTCGCCCGTGACGCAATACTTCCGAAATCTTCGGATCCAACTGAGGAGTTTTTACGAATGAACACGAGATGGCGTTAGTCATCCGGTCGTTCGTTTTGCATATGACGTTTCGTCCTTTCTTCCATTAGCGTTTCAGAGATCGAGGATGTAACTTCCGGGCTGTGTGCAGTTGCATTTCCTGTGTGGTTGGATGATATAAATATGCTCTCATTCAACGTGATAGATATGCGTTTTCAGTCCGTGCTGTTATCTAGTGAAGTGTCTCTTTCTGTTTAGATTTTTATCTAGTTTAAAAGATAATTGCTGGTCTTCATTAGTCATGAGTTTCCTTGTAGTTTTTAATGGAGGATAAGATGTCTGTTTTTACCGTCAATTTGAAGTTTAGTTTTTAAGTAAGATAACGTCCTTGCGAACTTTCTTTGTTTTTCATCGATATTGCCTTTAATGATTTCTCGCTTTGAAATGATGGAAGTTAGTCTTTCTCAACTATAAGTGAGATGGAAATTAATTTTACAAGTGAAAAATGTAATTCGTGTTGGTAGTGACGTTTCCGGGGATGTTGATTTATTATTTCCGGAACTTTAGTCTTCTTGCATCGGTTGGCCTTCGACTGTCTGAATATCGAGATGGTTTGTGAAAAGTGGTTTTCGTCTTTCAAGTAAATGTGTTTAAGCAATTCAGCATAATGCACGTGAGTTTTGATCGCTAAACATGAAGGACTCTGGTTCACTAATATAATTATTTGAATGTGTCATGAAGTGAAGTTTTTAAGAGTAATGTTAGTTTCATTTGTAAGAGTAAGACATTAGAATATATATATGTAATTGTTTTATCATTCTATTTTTTAAAGTATATTTAATCGAATAATAAACGTTAGTTGTCTTTTAAATCTAGTTTGTTTATTTCTTTAACCACCACAAATGCTTTTCTATTTCAGCTGTTTAAATTTTCTTTTAAAGTTAAATAGTAATTGAATCATTATTAATATAATTTGTTTTAAAGAGGTTTAGGGATTCTTTCAGTTTTCGCGTTTCCATTTGCTAACGCAGCTCTGCTACTCGTGTTAGACTTTACTTTTGTAATTTCAACAAAAACTGTATAACATATTCAAATGTAAAAAATATTTACAAATACAAAATATTCAAAAATATAAAAATGTTCAATAATACACAATATTCAAAAATATAAAATATTCAATACTACAAAATGTTCAAAAGTATAAAATATTCAATAATATAAAATGTTCAAAAATATAAAATATGCACCAATACTATCAACAAAAATATATGGTCTACCAAAATGAACTTTGGAAACTTTGCATTTCTAAAGATACTGAATTTTCACACTGAGATAAAATAAAATACACTATAATACTAATAACAACAAACACATTCCTTCTTATTCTACCTTTCTGTTTTTGTAGGGACTTTACTAATTCTTTGATGCAGCCAAGGGTTATCTTTATGAAAAACAAACTAAGTTGTCTTAAAAAAAAGGAAAACTATAGCTAAAAAATTATAAATATGCGTTTGCTATAATTTTCACCATACCCAGGGTCAGTGTGACATGGATTTTAATACTCTGAGGTGAATATCATCCCAAAAAATGTGCCTCTTGCACAACTGAAAAAGGAAGGTGGGCAATCGACATTCACCTACAGAGGGGAAGCGAAGCAGTTTTGCCAGATTCTCCGTTCAACCTGGAAAGAGAATCTGGGAAAACAGTCCGGCTAAAGATGGGTGGCCACGGAGCGGAGGACCCCTTCATATGCCACACAATTATCATAATAATATAGTTATAAAAAAAAATCTAACAGTACTTTTAAACTGTCACCATCATTCTACGCCGCTGGGGGGTTGGGTTACATGCCCAGCTGGGTCATCGTCCAAATGCTACGAGCAAGGGGGACGATAGGAAAGCAAAAATAAAAAATTGAAAGATGAAAGAGATAGATTGGGTTTTATTCATGGTTGAGTTTAAGATTTTGAGGCGGGTGGTAGTATCTTAACTTGGATGAATGGACAATTTCGGGTTTTCTTTTAAAATGTGGACTAGGTTTATCAATTTCAAAGGATACATCAGAAAGTTGTTTCAAAATGGTGTAGAGGCCAGACTATGGCGAAGTCAGTTTACGGGTATTAGGATAATGAAATTCTTCATACATCACAATGTCACCAACTTTAAACTTTACAGGAAGGAAACGAGCATCATAACGGACTTTATTCTTTTTATGGTAAGCAATTGTTCTCTCTTTAGCCAATTTTCTAACTTCCTCCACAGGGGGATAATAACTATTATTTGGTAAAGGAGGATCATATGGTATTTTTCCTAACAATAAATAACTAGGGGTGAACTGGGTTACAGAATGGGGAGTATTATTATATTCATATAAGGCTTCATCTAAAAGCTTAGTCCAGGGTATTTTCTTAGATGTGGAATTGACTTTACATTTTAATCTAGTGACAATAGTCTGATTTAGGCGTTAAATTTTCTCATTCGTTTCTGGGTGATGGCTGCTTGTCAATCTGTGTTTTACATTGTAAGCACGAAGAAATCTTTTAAACCTGGAAGCTGTAAATGCTCCATTTCTGTCGGTTAACAATCTATCTGGTACTTGTATCTGAAATAATTGCTTCAAAATGTTTGTATAAGTTTCGGTAGTTACACTTTTTGAAGGAAAACCCCACACATAGCGAGGTGCATGGTCAACGACTAATTGCAAATAATTTTTGTAGAATTGTAATAATTAAATCCGCCAACAGAGTCTACTACTAAACATTCAAATGGTATATCTGTTGGGGGCATTAATTGCAATAAGCCAAATCTTTTTTGCCTACATTTTTTGTTTATCTGACAAGTGTGACAGTGTTTTACAAAATTTTCAATGTCCTGATTAATGTTAGGCCAATAATACTGCGGAGAGATTAAATTTATCATCTTATAAATTCCAGGATGGCCAAATTGTGTGTGGGTTTTTTCTAAGAGGGGTAGACGTAAAGACATGGGGACCACAATCTTATACAAACTTTTCTTTTTAATTACAACAACATCATTTATCTCAGTGTACTTTTTACCATCAACTGTTACATCTTTTTTCTGATTGTCTCTTACTTCATTCAAGTCAAGGAGATGTATAATATGGGGTAAATTTTCTGAAACAGGCTGTCTAGATAGCATATCAGCTTCAACATTAGTGGAGCCTTTTTGGTATTTAATTTCATAGTCAAACATACTAAGTTTTAGGGACCAGCGGAAAAGACGTCCTCTTAAATTTTTAACACTTTTGAGCCAGGTAAGTGCCGCATGGTCTGTATGTATGACAAATTTTTGACCGTGTAAATAATGATAAAATTTATCTAAAGCATCCACAATCGTCAAACATTCTAACTCAGTAATTGCATAATTTTTTTCAGAATCGCGAAGATTTCTAGAGTGATATGCTATAGGATGTAATGTTCCTTTTTCATCAACTTGTTTCACAACACATCCCACTCCATGACTTGATGCATCTACAAACAAATGACAAGGTGTTTTGGGATCAAACAACTTTAATATAGGTTTTTCAATTAAAGCATTTTTTAACTTTTCAAAAGAATTTTGACAATTTTGGTCCCAAACATAGGGGACATTTTTCTTCAACAAATTGTTGAGAGGGTATCGAATGTTAGCATATTTTGGAATAAATTTGTGATAAACATTTATAGATCCCAAAAAACGTTGTAATTCTTTTACATTCGTAGGTGGTGTTAATTTCGTAATTGTCTCTATATTAGGGTTGTCAGGTGTGATACAACCATTCGAGGCTTCATATCCTAGGAAATTAATTTTGGATTTAACAAAATTACACTTTGACAATTTCAGTTTAAGGTTTTCTTGGACACAGATATTAAATAAGGTCTCTAAATGACACAAATGTTCTTCTTCATTTTGAGAGAATACAATAACATCATTAAAGTAACTACAGGCAAAGTCAATTTTGTATTTATTAAGGATTCTTCTGAGGGTACGGTTAAACCAAGCAGGTGCGTTTTTCCATCCGAATGGTAAACGATTCCACTCATATAATCCAAAGGTAGTGGCAAACGCCAGCTTCTCCGTATCTCGAGGGTGGATAGGGATGTGCCAATATCCACTGGCCAAATCAAGAGTGGAAAAAACTTTAGCATGTGCCAATTTATCTAACAGGGTGTCTATTCTAGGTAAGGGTTCTGCATCTGTTTTTGTAATGGCATTCAATTTTCGAAAGTCAATACATAACCGGGTTTTCTTCCCTTCTTCACGTTTATACACCAAAGTTACGGGTGATGAATAAGGGGAATAACTTTCTTTAATGATACCAGCTCGCAATAAATTCTGAATTTGGTCTTTAATTTCTTCTTCTTCCTTAGGGGAAGTGCGATATGCTCTTAAAGAAACGGGGTGGTCTGATGTTAACTGTATTCTCTGGGGTTCAATGTTTACACAGCCTACATCATATTTATCTTTAGCAAAAATACAGACATATTTGGCTAGAAGAGCAGGTAATTGTTCCTTGACACTCTGAACATGTGGCACATGTTCAGTGGTCTCAAACAACTCCGGCTCAAAATTTTCTTCGAATATCTCTGCATTTTTAACTGTATTTTCCATTTCTGGCTGGTTAGTATATGTTTCTGATAAATGTAATGTATGAAGGGATGAATTTGTTGAAAAATTGCCCATGAGAGGTACTTTCTTTTTCTCTTGCGTGATTTGCATTTTAACACAGTCAACATTCAATTTAAACAGTTTACAGTGGGGTAGCCCAATCAAAGCATAAGGTAAGTGATTATTAATTATAAAAAGTTCAACATTCTTAGAGATACGTCCTAATTTCAAACTAACAAGGCATTTTTCTTTCAAAGCTGGAACACCTTGTGTTTGGGTGACCGATATACTCTGCTGAACGTTACATATTTTTAGGTTAAGTTTGTGGGCCTAATGACCAGGAATCACACTGATTGAACTCCCTGTATCCATCAAACAAGGTAGTAAGTCCTCACTTTTTACATCAGTAATTTTTTGACAATTTCTATTTGATTGTTTATAGCTAGCTTTTTCTTTTTGTATATGTCCGGACATAAGAAACCGTCATTGATTACTAGATATATTTTCGGATGACTCATTAGCTCTCTGATCTGGGTTGGGGTTCGCAAAGTTCATATTAGGACTAGGGTTTGGAACTGCTAAGACTTGTTGTCGAAAAGGGCACTATTCCACCCAATGATACGCATTTGGTATTCCTATATTAAGACAAACTTTGCATGGGGAGGGTGGCAAAGTGGTCTGGTGATGTACATTCGGTCTCGGTTGAACATTTGACGTCGGTCTAAATGTATTTTGAGGATTTCGGGTTTGATTAGATGCAAAAGGTCGAATATTGGGTGTTTGATAGGGAACTCTGTAGTTCCACTGTCTGTTAAAATTCTGTCCTGTCTCATATGGGGGTCGAAATGGTCGCCATTGTCGGTATTGATGGGGGTTTTGTGGGCTTGCGTCAACTTTGCTCTCATTTCCTTTTCTGTCCAGTTGCAGTTTGCGAATTCTGAATACTAATTCACGCCATGAATGTGTAGTTGAGGGGTTGCTTGCAATAACTAACTTTTGCATTTCTAACGGCAAGCCCTCCGTTAATCCTTCCAAGATAAGCTTCTGGTCAAACCCTAAGGTTCTCCCTATTTTAGTCTTTTTCTGATAGTATTCGTTCATGTCCTCTCCAATTTTGTATCTAATACGGGAAAAATCAGTTAACGAAAGAGTGTCAGGAATTTCGTAATGTTCATTGAACAAAGTGACAAATTCGGACCAATGCAGCACATTTAAACAATTATTAATGTACAACGTAAGTGCACTGTCTTTTAAGTATTTCTGTATGTCCCTAATTTTCCAGAAGTCGTCTTTTTCCTGTTCTATACAGACACTCTCGAAATAGGCGAGCTATGGTAACCAATTCATACCTGATGTAGGCGAAAACGCAATAATATCAGGTTCTATGGACATTTTCGGGCTAGCGGTTACTGAGCTGTGGCCAGACCCAGCTTGAGCTGACAGGGTCTGTTCACCTAATGTTGTTACATTATGTGTCTGTGTGGCAACCCCAGACTTCTGACTATCTTTCTCTTCAGGGTTAAGATCTGCATTCTTATCGTTACTCGGGAGCGGATTTTTCTCATTTCCAGAGTCACTTGACTTATTTTCTAAGTCATTCACTTCGTTGGCAGAGGTTGGGGTACTCATGTTAAAATACAAAATATCACAGGATTACACAAAAATATAAGGCACAATTTAAAACAAATAAAAATAAAAATGGAAAATTTTTCAAAAATTGCAACACAAGATCTGTAACAAAAATGGGCTTAAAACTAAATAAAATTCAAATTTGATACATCATTTTTTTTTTCAAATTGAGACAAAAAAAAACGAACTTTGAAATAAAATTTTAAAATTTCAAAGATTTAACTACTGTTTAAATTTCAACAAATTAATTTCTTTTATAACAAAAAGAAATAAAATAAACCTTTTCTTATTTTTTTTCTATTAAAATAACAACACATTAAAAAAAATTACTTTTTAAAACTGTACTCCTTTCTTTTCTTTAATTAATAAAAGAATAGATTAAACGGTCTTACCTCTACAAAATAATTCCATAAGCACACATAGCTGGACACACATATACACAAACAAAAAAAATATATCTTCATAAAAATTTCAACGAACTCTGAATTAAATTTACTCCCTTAAAAAAGAAATCATTTTCTCTTTTTTTCTTCTTCAACAAAGTTCAACGCATCTTTAACCAGCTGTTCACTGGAAAGATAACAGCAAGCCTTGAAGATGAATCCTCGTGAACTTGACCTAATTCCTCAGCTGATAACGTCCGTGGCTGAGATGGGAGGAAAGAGTTTTCTTTTCTTTCTTTCTTGAAAAGACAGCAAAGCTTTAATAAACGTTCGTGGTCGGAAAAAGGACTTGTTTTCAGGAAGATTTTTTTCTTATTATTAATTACTGGAGCAAATGCAAGTTCTTTTTTTCTTTTTATGACCAGATTTTTTTTCTCTTAATTAATCGCTAGGGAAAGACTGTTTTTTTTTCGTTTTCTTTTACTTTTTCACTCATGGAATGCAGAAAAAGGATTTGTTAACTGCTCTTTTTAGAGATTTCTTTCGTCACTTGTTACACACCTCCTGAGTTCTGTTGGAATTAATTGCTGGTTAAATAAACAGTAGATACGTCATTTCTTAGGACTTCATTACACACCTCCTGATATTTGTGCTGGAACTCTGGGATTTGACCCGCGTAAATGCACCGTCGTGCCGACTTTTCAATGTAACGAATTAGCCGCTACTCCAGTTGTGGATCTTCTGTCGTGGCGTCGGTCAGTGCCCGAACGATGGAGGCAGGGGCGCGAACCGCGGACGCGTGTGTGCCGATTTCTGAGCGAACCCTCGGAACTTCTAGCATATTTAGGTAGTCACAGGCCGTGAGTGGTATCCGGGAAATCAGAGTCAGATTAAGATAGTAGTTGTTCCAATAAAGACACAGTTTATCAGGGGACCTGATTTATTGTTCTTTTGTTTCATCCTTTTGAGAAATCAGGCCCCTTTTGGCTTGAGAGCTGCTAATTTACTTTATGGACGCCAGTATTTTTAAACTTCATAGATTAAATTCACAACTGCATATGCTACATGCCATTTTGGTATTGTAAGGGGACTCTAAAAGGGTTAACTTTTCAACTTCTTTTAAATAAGCTCTGAAACATGGCAGGTGACATATCAAATTAAAATTCTCGTTGAACACTCATGATCCCTGACATTATTTTCTCCCCCAACTTCCCCCACCATTACTTTTTTATCATACCAAGTTCAGCATGAACTTCTTTCAATCACAGGCAAGCCTTAAAAAGTTCATTTAGTTGTTAATATTCCCTGTCTGGTTTTACTTCAACGAAAAACCTCAAAACTGCAGGACTGGTCTACAGTTAATATTAGACATTTTGTGCAACTACCTATGGCAAAATGCGTAATTATCAAATGTGAAAAACATTCACAGGACATACCACATATCATTGGTAAGGTTTGGTGGAGAGAAACAGGAAACTTGAATAAACTTGTCAACAATGTGTACATAAATGTAAATAAAGATTAAATGAAAAGAACTTGAAAGTAACCAAGAGAAAAATGTTTGTAAATGGCACATCGAGAGCAATGAGGTATATGAGCATTGAAACTCGTTTTATTTATTTATTTATTTTTACTTATTTATTTATTTATTTTTTTTATTTATTTTATTTTTTTGGTCAGTTTTCTTCAAAATTATGTCCCCTAGTTTATGTAACTTATCTTCCAAAGCCGCTACATATATATATATTTTTTTTCCCTTAAGATTACTAAAAACCCCCGCTGTCCGATCATTAATTTTTTATCTTAGTCATTTACGGTGATCTAGGTCACTGATTTTTACTTTAAACTCTTCTATTGTCCATTTCCTTTAAAAAGCATGGTTGGGTCCTGGTGATGCCTGGGCCATAATTGAAAAAGTGAATTAATTATACTAAGTGAAAACGCTGTGCAAACAGTATAATCAGGACCCAAAAAGTCACAATAGAAGACATAAGCTAATAGAGAAAATCAGAAGTATTTTTATCTACTGATATTATAAAAATATATATTCACAATGAAAAAGGGCGATCCGCGAAATGAAAAAGAGTTGCAGTCGCAAAGGAATGATTCCTCTGTCATAACAGAGTCAGATGAAGACGGGGTGAAGTCTAACGACAAAGAAACACAGCTACCACAGCGAGCAAACAAAAATTACCAGCCGGGAGATGAACTGCTGCCATTTGACGCCGAAACAGCATCACGAATGACGATACTGGTTTTAATAGATCAGATGGTTAGACATCAAAAGAAACGCGACAAAGGAAGTAATGAAAATGCACAAAAATACCGAAAGTTTTTGGAAGAGAAAGCGGTGGAAATAGAGAAAGAAAGCGTAAGCAAACACGACAAGGCTGAGAAGGAAGAACACCAAGAACGAGACACGTTGTCGAAAATTGCAGACCAGGTACTAGAACTCATGCACCAACTACAAACGCAGTTAGCGTCAAACAAAGAAGTAAAGATAAAGAATACCATGTCATCAGTAATCAAAAACTTTAAGCAGCTCAATCAACAGACAGAAGAAAAAGATCACTTAATAACGAAACTCAGCGAAAGAATTAAATTCCAAGAAAAGTTAATCAAACAGACTAAACAAGATAAAATCGAAAGAGAAGATCAATTGATCAATGATATGAACAAAATCATACAACAGAACCATGAACAAATGGAAAAAAGACTCGTCGAACATGTTACCACTCTTCAGGCAGAAAACCGAAAGGTCTCAATTAATCATAGAGAGGGAGAAACAGCAATAGAAAATGACCGACCAACATATGCAGAAATGACATATTTTCCACCGCTCCCACAAGAAAGACCGACACTAATATTAACACCAAAAGACAAGGAAACAAAAATGCCAATAATAAAGAAAGTTCTCAATTCTATGAATATGGCTGAATTACCACCAGTAGACTGCCAAACAACTAAACAAAATAAAATAATAATAACATGTAAAAACAAATTTGACCTAGAACAGGTGAAAGATAAAATCTGCACTACAGAAGATATGGCGGAAAAACTGGATATTAAAGAACCAAACCCGAAAACAGCCCGAGTGATAGTCTTTGGAACCCCAGAAGCCCCAGTAGTCACACAGAAAAACGTCGAAAGAGAAGCAGACAGTTCACTGAACAACTTAGAAGAGCAATAAGAGCTATATGAAAAACAAGTACTCTACCCGGCTTTGGAAAGAGCTCTGAGGAGGAAGGTGCAATATAAGCTGATAAGAGTATTGAAAGGAAGAGAGGGCAAGGAAACCTCGCACTTGGTGTTGCAGCTACTGGAGAGAGATGCACTGCAACTAATGGCAGGAAAATTGTGCATAGGATTTAACCGGTGCACGGTAAGACGGTATGTCTTCATTCAAAGGTGTTATCACTGTCAGGAAATAGGGCATACAGCAAGAGTGTGCCAGAATGCAGAGGCCTGCCCTAAATGTGGCAAAGGCCACAACATCAAGGATTGTGCCTCAGAAAAAGAAGAATGTGTTAACTGCAAAAAAGTGCTCGACTACTACAAGGGGGACCATAGGAAAGCTGGACTATATGAAAAACATCCATCTTACGATCCATCCTGCAGCGTGTATCAGCGAAAGAAACAAGCAGCGCTAGCGTCATTGTCTTATAGAGGTAAAAATTCAAATTAATTCAACAAAATTTACAGAACAACAGATCACAAACCGCTGCTTTTATGAAATTCCTCTCAGACTCGGACTATTCCCTGGTTTGTCTTCAAGATGCATACCTTTATGAAAATAGACCTCTATAACGTCCTCGAACAACATCATGCTATAGTTCAAGCTCTAAAAAAGCCCATATTTTAATCTTAGACCAAAACTTAAAACATAGTCTCTCTTCTAAACACTATAACTCAGTTTTTATAAATTTAGACCTTAAGCCTTTAACCTTAAGCATTGGCAGCCTGTATAGCCCCCCGAGTGCTGACTTTGATGAGGATATTGAGAACTGGCTGGGTTCTAAAAATCAGAGCCCATTGCAGTTGGTTCTCAGTGATTTCAACGCTCACAGTCAGCTTTGGGGCTATAGGAGTGAAGACACCAGGGGAAAAGTTCTTATCGATAGAGTCATAGCGTATCAACGAGTTATTCTAAACTCTTCATCCAATCCACCAACGTATGAGTCGGGGAACAACCTGGGGAGGCCAGATCTGTCCATCTGCACGCAGGCTATGTTTTCATAAAACACTGGGAAGTAATTCCTTCCCTTTTTGGAGACCACTACCCAATAGAAACAGAGCTAAATTTCACAATACCCAAACTACCAAGAAGAAGATTCAAAACAAAGGGAATCCCTTTGACACAATTTTCCGAACAACTAACTCGAAAATGCTCACAGATTAACTTTAATGACATAGAAACTACAGACCAGTTTAACGAAGAATACGAAACTTTTAAACAAGAAATATTATTACAAGCCAATAAATCCTTTAAAAAGAAAGCCCCCTTCAAGAAATTTAAAATTTCCTGGTGGTCTCCACAATTGAGGGCCCAAAGAAATAAAGTAGCAGCTCTTTTAAAAAGAGCAAAAAATTCAAACTACGAGTCAAATATAAACCAGCAATAGAAAAGGGAAAGGGCAATTTATCAAAAACAGATTTTATCGGAGAAGGAAAAAGCTTGGACAAACCTGTGTCGCAGAGAGACGGATCCTTTTGGTTTAACGAAAAAGTTGGCCTTCCAGCGATTCCAGGACTCACATATCAGTTACCAATTTGATTCTTTGTCACCCACTTCCAGGTCATCAACCCTTTTAAAACTAACGAGAGACATTTTTGGCGATGAAACTCCAAAGCAACTACCACAGCGACTAAACTCGCACGACCAGGCAAAATTCACGAAAAGAGAGTTGCGAAATGTTGTTTTCTCATTCAATATTAACAAGGCGCCAGGACCTGATCAAATTGATCACAGGATGGTCAGGTGCATCTTTTCAAAAATTCCTAAAATTCTGTTGGATATGTACAACAGTCTTTTAAAGTTAAACTATTTTCCTGATGACTGGAAATTGGGAGAGCTCGTGTATTTTAGAAAGGAGGGAAAACCCTTGAATGAGAGCTCTTCATATCGCCCCATCACTCTATTACCAATATTCGGAAAAATCTTAGAGAAATTAATTCTAAGACGAATACATCACGCATTAGACAAAACGAATTTCCTATCGGGTAAGCAACACGGCTACACGCAAAATAAATCTACGGAAACGGCTTTGGAGCAAGTGATTTCATTAGTAGAACAACACAAAGAAAATAAACAATACACATCAATGGTGTCACTGGATTTCAAAGGAGCATTTGACAACCTCCCTTGGGACCAGGTGATCCTAGCATTGCAAAGACTAGGTATTTCTAAACAACTCATTAATCTTGTCGTTTCCTTCCTTTCGGGTAGGCGAGCTCAGGTGGACTGGATGGCACCATTTTTGTTGTACTTCTTTAGTAAAGTTGCCCGCAGGGATCGTGTCTGGGTCCTTTTCTTTGGTTGGTTCTGTTGGAGACTCTGTTGGGGACCTTTGATGTACAGGACTGTGAACTGGTGGCATACGCGGATGACGTGATATTACTGATCTGGGCACAGTCGAGACAGCAACTTGAACAAAAAGGTCAGAAAGCTTTAAAATTTATTCAGAATTGGGCAGAAACCAACAAAATAGAAATTTCACATGAAAAATCCTCATCATTAACTTTTGGCAAACCCAAACACCTTAAGCGGGGCCCCACATTTAAACTTCAAGGTAAATCAATAAAATCAGAAACAACACTAAAATACCTGGGGATAATATTAGATAAACAATTATCATTTCTCCCACATGTGGCACAAAAGAGAGTAGAAATCGGAAAAATAACTCAAAATCTTTATAAATTTTCATCAATCTCAGGTCGACTCCCTCCGGAATTTTTTAAGATTTGGTACTCGGCGATCTTACAAAGGAAACTGGCCTACGCGTGTGCTGTCTGGTTTCCGTGTATGGCGCAATATCACGGTCGTCGACATTTGCTCTCGGCACAAAGGAAAGCTTTGTTGCTGATAACGAGAGCATATCGCAATACGTCAACAAACGCCCTGCAGGTCCTCACAGGTCTCCCCCCACTGGATTTGCAGTTGGAGGCGGAGGCGGAGTATTCGGGGACGATTCGTCTCGGCAAGTCAACAGAAAAGGCTTTTGCTCCACTATACTATCCAAAATGCTCAAAATACAAAACATCACCTCTAACAAGTGAAATACAAATTTGTGAAATAAACGACTATGTAGGCAAAATTACAATATACACGGACGGTTCCAAAATGTCCGAAGGCACAGCCTCGGCATTTTGTGTGTACGAAAAAAACGAGCAAATCTATACTTGGAGAGCGAAACTGTCCCAGGATAACTCCAGTCAGGTCCAGCCAGAACTCTTCGCGATCTCTTCAGCATTAGAGTGGATAGAGTCGGACAAACATTCTCAATACTTAATCATAACGGATAGCCTATCAAGTTTAAAAGCATTAAACAATTTTGACAATACAAACTATTTAATACTAAAAATTCTTCAACAATTACAAACAACAGTAAAAGACATATACTTCAATTGGACAAAAGGACATTCAGGTGTTGAGGGCAATGAGGCAGCTGAACAACTGGCAAAATCGGCAGTAACGGATGAAACACTAATACATACATTTTTACCATATCCAGCTTCTTCACTAAAATCACAGACAAAGCAGAATCTGTTAAAAAATTGGCAAAAACGCTGGACGGATTCAGACGCAGGCCGATATACGAAGGAATTCTTGCCATTGGTTGACCACAAGTATTTCGTAAACAACAGATACTTACACATATTTTTAACAAATCACGGCCCCTTTTAGGAACACTTATACAAAATTAACAAAAGAGACTCCCCACTATGCATTTGTGGCTTGCCGTCAACATCGCTACACTATGTATTATACTGTACATTAACATCGCATTATCATCTCAAAAAACACACACGTATGAATTTAGCAAGTTGGTGGCGGGATGTAAAAGAGAAACCACAACTACTCAACAAGATCATACAATGCATGAGGTTTATAGAAACAAACGAGTACATCTTTTCAAATCCAGAGCCATTCTACTCCGACTCCATCACTAGGGTGTAGCATGGAGGGAGAAACGGGTTATTAGCGGGTGCCAGAAACTTCTATCACTTTTGAATTTTTATCTTGTGCATCTCTCCAAACTCTTGTATGCGCATATTGTAAATAGTAGGTGTGTTGTAATGTGTTTCTAATTGTGATGTTCAATATTGTGTGTTTAATATACTGTGAAATCCCTGTAAATCCATGAAAAATGTAAAAAATTATGCAATCGCATTCAAATGATCCTCATGTAATCACTACATACAGTCATGTAAAAAGTAGGTGTTTGAGTGTTGTAATGTGTTTCTAATTGTCATGTTAAATATTGTATGTTAAATGTACTGTGACGTATATATATCCAAGAAAATTGTAAACAATTATGCAATCACATTAGGTGAAATGATCCTCATGTAATCACTACATACAGTCATATATCTCGATGTGAAATCTTCGGTTCGCCCAGAAAAATTGGGTAACCAATTGTGATTGTAATTGTAAATCTCACAGTAATCGAAATAAATCTCAGCAGCTTGATCAGGGACCCGACGCTCCCTCTCAGACTCTGGTTGAGATTCGGGAGGAGTGGATGTAGTCTACCCCTCGGGATTGCACTAACACTCTAAAGCGGAGTTCCCGAGGTGGTCATCGCTGGCTTGGGAATTATGTGTACCGCAAAGCGATACTTAAGAGAGCCGAGTGTCGTGGAGTTAGTGCATTCTTTTGATGGTAAAAAGCTCTGTCCGGGGACCAGTGCATCGGTATAAATATGCTGTATTTCGCATTATTCCTGCTAGGGGCCGCTGAAGTCAAAGGAGGCGTCTTTAAACTATAATTGGTCATTAGCTGAATGATTGACTGCCCGGGATAAAGGCTGTGGTTTGAGTTGGCCGATCGAATGCAGCAAGACTTACAAATTGCACTTATTCAGCAAAAGTATTCTTATGAGATGTGCCAAAACGATCTTTGAAAGTTATAAAATGCAATGCGGGAAAACTGACTTAACAGGGGCAACTTCATTCAATCAACTGAGACACAATTACAAAAGCATTTTAAAAGTTTTAATTTTAATTTCTAAATTTAAATTTTAAAAAGGGACAAAAAAAAGGGGATTTTAAAAAGGGGCTTAGCTTTTATCGTTTCATATAGATATATACCATCATTAGCATCAAACATTTTCAACCCACTGCTAGATGTAGGTTTCCCCACATTATTCTATTTTCTTCTCTCTAGTGCTTTGCCCATCCAATTAACTTCAGCTAATTTTTGATTTTGTCGCTCCATCTTACCTGAGATCGTCTTCTATCGTCTTCTTGGTCTTTTTACATATCTGGGAATCGATTGCTGGCTATCTGCACTATATCTATTGTCTTGTCTTATTGCAATAATGTACCCAGCCCATTTCCATTTTAAGCGTTTAATTCTCTCGATGATGTCAAAAACTTTCGTTTCTATTTATGCCTAGCATGCATCTTTCTATACTTCGCTGTGTTTTGTGCAATATTATTACCATCCGTTTGGATAGCTTCCATGTTCCCGCTCCATAAGTTAGTGTGAGCAAAACAAATTGGTTAAATACTTTTCTTTTCAAGCAAAGAGGCCTTTAATTTCTGTTCTTCCCAAAAGCACTTCATACATTCCTTATTTTTCTATCGATTTCATCTACGATGCTGTTGTTCGATGTTACTTCCTGTCCAAGGTACACATAACTCTGCACTTTCTTAATTTCAGTATTGTTGTTGAATACAGATGATCTTCTTTTTTGGTGCAAATGAATCGAACATCACCTTGGTCTTTTTCTAAATTTCTTTTTAATCCCAAGTTAAGACTAGCTGCTGCCAAATCTTTTACCGTATCTTCCACTTCTTCAGGGCTGTCACTGAAAATTAAACTGTCGTCAGCAAACCGTATCACATTTATTTCCCATTTTCCCACAAACATGTTTCACATTTATTTTAATCCCGTTGTTTTCCCATTCCAGCTTCTTAAAAATATTGTCCAAGAAAATTTCTAATATACAGGGTGATTCATAAAAGATGGGCAGAACTTTAAGGGGTTATAGTACACTTAAAGACAAATAATATTAAATAGGAGACTAAGGGTCCCAGACGTATTCCCAAGGAGATAGGGGGCATTAAAGTTTAGGGTCCGAAATTTCAAATGATTATAAAACATGGAAAAATTGGTCGATTCGTTTGCGGTTTTTGCAAAAAATTTTCTTTATGCCAGTATTTTCTTGAAATAAAATTTTAAAGTTCAATTTCAAAAAATGCCGATAGGGGGCGCTTTAGACTTTGGAGTAACAAACAACTATTTTTTAACGTTATTTTTTGTATTTCTTTAAATGATTTCGAAAGCTTAGACTTAAACTTAAATTTTGATCCAAAAATCTGAGTCCTAACGAGTAGTTAAGTAGCGTAAACTGAAATTTGAAATTTGAAACCCTTCTCCCCCAGAACAAAAATCAGTTATTCCCGATCTTTGTGTCGTAGATTAGGCTCTAACTACTGCCGCGTTTTGCTAAAATTATTCTTTATGTCAGTATTTTCTTGAAAATAAATTTTAAAGAAAATTTTCAAAAAATTCCGATAGAGGGCGCTTTAGACTTTGGAGTAACGAACAACTATTTTATACCGTTATTTTTTGTGTCTCATTAAATGCTTTCTAAAGCTTAGACTTAAATTTTCAGCCCAAAATCTGAATCGTTAGACGTGGTTAAGTTTCTGGGGAGAGGGGTTTGAAATTTCTACTCCTGAGCACAGTTCAGTTTACCATGTCCACACATTGTGTGCTGTGATACGAGGTAAAAAGACACAAATTAGGATTATGTTACCAAAGCATATTTATTAACATGTAATTACAATAAATGTTCAAAATTGTGACCATCAGAGGTTATGCACGCAGAACAACGGCGAAGAATGGAACGGCGAACATTCGCGAAAACATCAGGCTTTTCGAGCACTTCCCCTACAGCGGCGGAAAGTCTGGCGACCAGTTCCTCGGGGGATTCAATGGGTGTCTCATACATAAGAGCCTTCAATCGTCCCCAAAAAAAGAAATCGAGGGGTGAAAGATCTGGCGAGCGAGCAGGCCAAGCAACAGGACCACCTCGACCAATCCATCTGTTCGGAAATGTGATGTCCAGATAGTTGCGGACGTCTCGTACGTAATGGGCTGGCGCTCCATCGTGCTGGAACCACATGACCCGCCGGATGCGTGGAGGAACAACGTTTAACAGGTCTGGCAGCACATGTTGCAGAAATGTGAGGTATGTTTTACCGTTGAGGCGTTCAGGAAGAAGGTACGGTCCGATTAGGTGGTCTCCGAGGATTCCTGCCCAAACATTGATGGAAAAGCGCCTCTGATGAGCATGTGGATACGTAGCATGTGGATTGACATCCGCCCATACATGTGCATTGTGTGTGTTAAATGTACCTTCACGTGTGAAGGTACATTCATCGGTGAAAAGCACAGTTCTTTCAAAATGTGGATTTAGCGCGTTCTGCTGCAGAAACCAGCGGGCGAATTCAATACGATTTGGATAATCCCCTGGAGACAGTTTCTGGACTCGTTGCACATGAAACGGGAGCAAATGTTCATCCTTCAGTACCCTCCAAGTCATGGACTGTGAGGTATCCACCTGCCTAGCCACTGTTCGTGTACTTGTACTTGTCTGCGCCGCTACTACATCCAGAATGGCTTCTGCAACAACTACTGATTCTTCCTTTTTTGCACGACCTGCATTCAACCGGGAAGCGAGAAATGATCCCGTCTCACACAACTGTCTGTGCAAGCGCTCGAAAGTTTTGCGGTTAGGCAACCGCCTGTTGGGAAATCGCTCTCCGTACATTCGTTGTGCCTCTGCACCATTTCCATCTGCCGCTCCGTAAATTAAATGCATCTCAGCCTTTTCCTTATTCGTGAAGGGCACCATCTTCCGATTCATTACTACAGCGACTTACACTTGACTCACCGTTCAGTGGTTTTTATGCCTGAATCGTGTCGAAATTTTGCATACGTGTTCTTCTTCTTCCCCATTTGACATTTACATACTTTCTGTTTCCTTCTTCACCCGGTGACTAGCGTCAGGAATGGAGCTTTAACGTTTGCATGAGCGACGTTTCCAACTGTGCCAGTGCCTTTATGAGTGAATTCCGACTATGCAGTCCTTGACGAAAGTTGTATTTTTGCCTCGTATCACAGCACAGAATCGTTGGGCATGGTTAAGTAGTGCAAACTGAACTATGTTCAGAAGTTGAAATTTGAACCCCCTCCCCTCGCTACTGAACCACGCTCAGCGATTCAGATTTTGAGCTGAAAATTTAAGTTTAAGTCTACGCTTTCGAAATCATTTAAAGAAATACAAAAAATAACGTTAAAAAATAGTTGTTTGTTACTCCAAAGTCTAAAGCGCCCCCTATCGGCATTTTTTGAAATTGAACTTTAAAATTTTATTTCAAGAAAATACTGGCATAAAGAAAATTTTTTGCAAAAACCGCAAACGAATCGACCAATTTTTCCATGTTTTATAATCATTTGAAATTTCGGACCCTAAAATTTAATGCCCCCTATCTCCTTGGGAATACGTCTGGGACCCTTAGTCTCCTATTTAATATTATTTGTCTTTAAGTGTACTATAACCCCTTAAAGTTCTGCCCATCTTTTATGAATCACCCTGTATATATGTATATATGTGTGTGTGAGTGTATGCGTAAGAGAGAAAGAAAAAAGTCAGCAACGTTTAAATACAACAGTTGAACTCAGTGGAGTAGAAAGACTCACAAGCCATGACAGATTCACGGGCCACGATCATAGATTAGATCATTATTAGAATGGTATCCATTGGAGTAGCCCAGTTTTTATGCAAGGTTTCTCCAAATGTGAGTAGGGGAGGTAGGGGAGGTATGATACACTTTTTTTTTTACTAATTTTTTACAATCCTTAGAAAGCTATTTTTAAACAAATTTTTCGTGTTTTCTTATAAAGTGACCTTTTATTCATTTATTAAAAATATTGTGAATTTAAAAAATAGTCATTCAAAAAATATATCCCAACTATTTTGAATGGCTACTACTGTATCAAATGTCCCCATTACTGGGGAGGATTGATACACTAGCAAGGGAGGTTTGATACATTGTTATGTAAATTGAAAAAAAAAATGCAGACAATTCAATTTATGCGTCATACAATTTTTTATGATAAATCTTGAAATATTTAAGTAAAATTTAAAACGAAATGGCATTGACATATTTTTGTTTCAAAAATGTTTTTACAAAAATATTTAAACTATTGCTATTATTTAAACAATCCTATTAACAAACTTTTTAGAAAATAAATAATGATAAAAAAAAAAACCTAGGGATCTAGCTGCAAAGAAAAATGAAGTGAACATTGCTGATTTGCAAACAATTTAACATAAATTTAGCACATTTAAGATTCCTTTAACACTTTCAGGGGCAATGCATTTTGAATGCTAAAGTGTTGAATAAATGAATGGCACCGGAATTTATCAACAAATTTAATTAGAATTAAGAAAAGGGACATATTTCACTTTCATAGTAAATGGAAAATATTTGACCTAAATGCTGGTGCCAATGTGGCGTTTGGGAATTAAAATTAAGTGGTTTCATAAACATACCACCACCCCTGAAATGGTTAAAGGGAAAACTAATAACTCTATCATTTTGATAAGTAAAATCGGGTAGATTTAATGTTTTTTCAATTTGCCCTTCATCAATTATAGAAAATTTTTTCCTTTCAAGCAATTTAAACTTTTTTCCTTCAACATGACGAGCAAAGTTAACTAACCATCTATCATTGCACTGCTTTTCTATGTAACCTACATAATGTCTATGAATAGTCTCTTTGTTCTTCCTTACCAATTTCAGTAACTCTTGCTGTAAAACAATAATGAATATTATAGTCCTATATTAGTTTAAAAGTTTTAAAAACTATTAAATTTCAAATATACAAGTGTATTATTTCTCCCCAGTACTAATGTATCATTTCTCCCTATCACGCCTTACTGGATTTTCAATCACTTTGTATAAATGCAGTTGCAAAATACCAATCTGCTTTCTCCCTAACAATGTGCTTTACAAATAAAAAATAATTGCAAGTTAGTATCTTCACTGTAATAAGAGTTATGAAAGAAAATCAGTATTTAAAAAGATTTACATTGACATTAAAAAAATCTTCAAAATTAAAAGAAAAAAAAAGTTGCCAAAATTAAAAGAAAAAAATTGCTAAGTCCAGCTAGTAATGGTCTCTACTAATAAAAGAAGCCTTTACATCTGTTACAACGGCTGATAATGCCATTTGTGGAGAAAAATTGTCAATGTATCAACCCTCCCTATGTATCAAACCTCCCCTACCTCCCTACCTCCCCTATACAAGTTTTTGATATTTTTATTTTATCGTAACTTAAGCAAAATAGAAAATGTCATCTCTGAATAAAGCTAGAAATGTGGTTTTTTAAACCTTATGGGATGATTTAGGATTGGATGTTCCTCAAAGCCCAAAAGAGATTGATTTAGTAAAATTATTAACTGAGTTCCAAGAGTATAATGAAGATTCAATCAAAGTTCGACTTGAAGTTATTGTAAGAAATGAAAAACAACAATTAGAAGAAAGAGAAAGATCAGAAACAAGACTAGAAGCAGAAAGAGAAAGATCAGAAACAAGACTAGAAGCAGAAAGAGAAAGAGAAGACAGAAAACAAAATGAGTTTTTTTCCCCAGGTGTTATGAAATATAAGATGTTATCTTGATTGCATTAGTATGAGAAAATATTTTTTCACATTTTCTTATTAAATTACAATTTTGTTTGCACTCGAAGGTTATGTTTAAATTTTATAATGTTAAAAATCTAAATTTTATCTGTATTGATGTAATTAATATATGTAGTACATGGCATTGTATATTCCTCACATTCTAATTACATTTGGTAAGAAATATAAATTTTATATTCAATGAAAGAAAATTTCAAGTGAATATAAGCTAAACTTTTAAAAACTCATAAAATTAAATTAAAATTTTACAAAAGAAATAATAATAATAAACCATGAAAGTGAATAACAAAAAAATGAGATTAATATTACCAATCAAAATTGAGAAGATCTTAATTTCCATAACGATCCCCGGCAAATCTTTAACAATGAAAATTATGTTCATGTGGAAATATAATACAGTTACGGTTAGCACTTAAAATTGATTATTTTAATATTAACAAAAATTATATATATATATATATATATATATATATATATATATATATATATATATATATATACATATATTTAATTTTATAGTAATAACTAGAAAACAGGAATTCTGCTTTTTCAGAATTTAGTGTCGCCCCCGATGAAAAAAAAAAAAATATATATATATATATATATATATATATATATAGATAGATAGTTCAGTTTTAAAACTCCAAACACGCGCTTTTATTTTATACAAAATGACGTCATCCGCATCCGCTAAAGAATCCCTCATTTACGACCCAGTCTTAAACTACATCTGCAGTAAAATATGCATATTACGTGACTATCGCTGAATAATACACAAATCCAAAAAAAGAGTTTTCGTCATTCAAGAAACTGGACAAAAAAAAAAAAAAAAAAACCGGCTATCTCATGATTTATATGCCTTCATTTGTTTGTAACATTAATATAGATACTTAAAATTAAATTTAGTTTATAATGGCTCCATATTTTATCAGAAATTATTAATTTATATTTTTTCATAATAGCACGTATTTTAATTACGTTTTTTTTTTCAGTTTTTATGAGAAAATGGCAACAAAAAGATATAATTGCTATTTTTCAACTATTTTCCCTTTACTTTCTATAGAAATGGAGTACTTGAGTTGCCAAAATTAAACAAATGGTGCTAAAAACTACAAAAAAATTAATATCTCAAAAATAACTGGAGATGTAGCTTTCAATCAAATTGCTTTTAGATGTTTTCTTTTTTCCAATACGACGGTATAAAAATTGAAAATGTGCGATGCTTAGAAGTTTAAAAAATTGCAGTAGAGATTATTCCGTACAATGATACATCTGCTTTGATTTACGGCTGGCTTATACAACGTAACGTTATTTTTTGGAGACGGCACATTAAAAAATGGGAGAAAGAAACAGCATACCGGGGGCTAGAGAAAGAGAAGAAAGAAAACTAGAAATAGAGAGAGGGTATGAATTGCAAAAGCTAGAGCTTCAAAGTAAACTAAAAGCTTCAAATGATTATTCCTCCGGCGGCTAATTGGAGTAAATAATAAGATTTGTAAAAATTAATGACACATTTCAATGGTACGGTCATTAGCGTTTATTTGACATTATATAGAGACAAATTCCCATAATGAATATTGTAAAAGAAAATTGGGTTATGTATCTATTAAGTTTACTTCTATTATAAATTGAAATATTGCAGCCAGAGAGCCAAAGCCTAAAGCAAATAATTAGGATTACTTTAAAAACTTACTGCTTAAACGCTTTAAAATAAAGCCAGAAAAATTTAGGCAAAAATAAAAAATCTTCAGCGTCTTCGTACAATTTTGATTTTGAATAAATAAATTACTTTGAAAAACGGGTTAAAGTTGTCGAAATATTCAATTTTAAGATTAAAAAGAACTAATAATTAATGATAAACTAAACAAAAGTGGCTTTTAGTAATTATTATTGACAATCTCCCTAAAGTTAAAAATATTGATGTGTTAGTAAACAAGTTAGATAACTATGAAGCTGCAAGATGTAATGCTAAGATGATAAATAAAAATTAATACAGTTCTGAAAATGTCAATCAAATTTAATATAGTCTAAATAGCAGAAACAAGTCGCAAAAGAACAGAAATAAAATCTAAAAGGTTGATTGCGATCAACAATCTGGTCAAAATTTTCCAAGTTATAACCGCCAATTTTCCAACTCTCATTCTCAGAAAGGGGTCAACTTTAATACAACACATGTCAAAAATAAGTCTAACCTTAACAAGATGAAAAGAATATTTTATATTGACGGCAAGAAAATAAATCTTTTATTCGACAAGGGATCTTATTTAAGCCTAATGAGTTATGAAAATTGTGTAAGTAATGGGTCGCCAAAATTATCTGTTGGCAGTGCTTATTATATGGAACTCGTAAAAAAAATTGTGTATCTGTTAGGTTATTTTTTGTATACATCACGTGCTGATCATTTCCGCATTTCTGCAAATTTTTATGTTTTGCAATCTCTTCCACACGATATAGTCTTGGGAATCCATGTGATTAATAAGCTAAATTCGGCGATAAATGAAGATGGAATTAAAATTTTTAGCAAACGTAACAATTTTCACGCGGGTTACATTAGAATCGGGGAAAATTTCGTTAAAAAATTAAATTGTGCTGCCAATTCTTAGAATGAAGAGAAAATATCAACAACAAATAATTCACGTGAGCAAAAAACAAATGATGCAGTCATAAAGAACAATAACTCATAAAATAATTACTCGATTAATTTCACGCGTTGTGAAAGCAGATAAAATTCCTTCAACTCGCCAGATCAAATTGGAAAGTAAAAAATAAATGACAAAACTTGAAAAATGTTATAAATCGAGAAAAACGAGAGAAGAAATCAATATTGAAAAAAGAAATGAAAAGGAAGCAGATTAAGTTTTAAGAAACGCGATTACAATTACTCAAATGAAGTAAGACCATATTATCCAAGAAACAAGTTTGTTAATAGACGTCACACATGTCGTGAAGATCGGAGATTTTTTCCATACGCACAACAGAGAGAAACACGGAGGCAAAGATCTGAAAAGAGAAAAGGATGTTGGATACGTGAGGATTTACTTTTTTGGTGTAACAGGAAGCGTGAGAGCGGTTTTTAAAGACTGTAAATAGTTTTCAAATCACAGAAATGAAAATGTAAACAAAAAAGTGACGGATTTGAAGAGGACATATAAATTCCGCAGATATATGAAGAACGGTGTAGAATCAGATTCTGCTAAGAGAATTAACTCTTATTTTGTTTTGTTTATTCCTTTCTTTTTTTCTTTACAGGCCCAGTGTCACATCCAAATTATATGACATGAAATAGTGACTGTCGAGGTCGACTGACAGTCAGGATAGTCGAATAATGTGAGAAAAATGAGCAACGCTTAAATACAACATAAACTCAATGGTGATTAAAGACTCGCGAGCCATGAGAGATTAATGAGCTATGATCATAGATGAGGTCATTATTATAATGGTATTCTTTGGAATAGTCCCGTTTGTTTAATGAGAAGAAGCAAAAATGCTTTTTTGCCATATTAATACTGTAAAATTGGCATACAGTCATTTTAGTTGTGCTTACCCACTGTGAAAATACTTTATGCTTAATCCTTTATTTTATATTGTCTTATTATATTCGTAATTTATATGAAAATCTTTACATATCCCGTGACAGAGGTTTATAACATATTCGCCAAATCGGAGCTTAACTGGAAGTGCCATTTGAAAGTTATTCTGTTCACACGCACACACACAATTCATAATTACAATACTTTTCTTACACTATGAATTCGGAAAGTAAAAATCGGCGTAGCTATATAGCTGCATAGTTGATAAATTAAATTATATTATTTTTGTCTCTCATGTTAAATGAATACTTTTATGATTTTTATTTTTATCATTATGCGTTACACCAGTCCTGCTTATAAAAAACTTTCACAAATGCGCTATATGTTTTCTCTGGTTACGCGTGTTACATTGAAATTCTTAATTAAAGCATGAGGACATTTTTCTGTAAAATTTTTATAGTATGTAAAACTTCGTCAACGACTTGAATCAGCTTCAATGATGTGAAAAAACTGCCAACACGATCCAGTGGCTTCTCTTATTAACACGAGAGGCGCTGATGTACAAAGGCTAATGAAAAGAGGCACCACTCAAGCGACGACACTCGCAAGCTAATATTAAACCTATTTTAGCGTTCTTTTCAAATTTCTAATTTGAATTTCAATATAGTTAAATGATTTTTTTACACAGGATAGCTGAGGCCGATCTCTAACCAGGTCTTTTTCTACTTGAAAATATGAAAGTACCTTCTACGTGAAAGTATATTTATAAAAAATCTCTAACCAAAATCGAAAAAATGGAAAAGGCTCGGTTAGAGATTGACCTCAGCTATCTCGTGTAAAAAATCATTTAATAATATTGAAATGCAAAAAAAGAAATTTGAAAAGAACGCTGCAATAGAATTAACATTTTTAGGTGGGACTAGCGTAGGCTGTTAAGGCTGTTCTCAACAACTCTGCTCAACAAGCGCAAAACGTGTTGACACATTTGCAAATTCATTTTTAAACAGAAAGATATAAAATTGGAAGGCTTGACTATGGAAGCGATTTGGAATCGAACTGTGTTTTCCATTTTTTGATTGATAAATTACCTATTGAGTTATAAGCGATTTTGATCACGTGACAAACACGTTTTTCACCCTTTCTTGAGTGGTTATTCTTCTTTCGCATGGAAATTCTGTTCAAAACGCCCACTTTGACAACATTTTCTGAAAGATCTATTACGTTTGAAAAAAAAAGAAACGTAAAAAAAATTTCGATTATATAGTTTCTGAATAACAACACCTGCGAGTTTTATGCCTTTCCGAAAAAAAATAAATTAAAACATGTGTCATAAAGTTGCCTTTTTGAATTTGAGAACAGCCTTAAGGGGGCTGGTCACTCAGCTTCCGATTTTTCCTCACTAATGTAAAGTCTATGGGCATTTGATGCATTCGTATATTTAAAATATCTCCAAGGAAAAGTAATATTTTTAACTTCTATTTTTTGTGTTACACTTCCTAAAAGATGTCTCTTATTTTCTTAGTTCTCCAAATATTTCTGAAGTATAGGCTTAATTTTATATGAAGTGTTAAAATCTTACTCACAGTTCGCCCGCTTTTAGCACAAAAAAAAAAAAAAATTAAATTCAGCATATATTTCAGAAATATTTTGAAAACTAAGAAAAAAAGAGACATCCTTTAAGAAGAGTACACAGGAAACAGATATTAAAAATATGAATTTTCCGAGAATATATTTTAAATATACGAATGCATCAAAAGTCCCATTATGGAGGAGAATTCCGAAGTTGATTGACCAGCCCCCTTAAGGAGAACTATGATTCATTAGATCCAAACGCGCCACAGCACCATATTTAATGGCCCTCCATGGCTGTCCAATCGCCAAAGCGTAGAAAAGGTAAGTTTGATTCGCACCGCTGGTCCAGGCGGTAATCTTTCGATTCTTCGGTAATGTCAATTTTCATCGAGTCTATCTTGTCCTCATGTCGACGAAGACTTTCAAGCGGACTTCGAGTCAAGCATACAAGTCAGATGTATGTGTATCAAGAGAAATAATCATACTGACCTGCATGAGAAAGCACACGTGCATGCCACCGGGAGCTATTAGCAGAGAGCGGTACTCTTCGCATCATAAAGTTCCAGCTTTTTACGGCACGAAAACGGCAATATCACTTTCCCGGCATTTGGTGTTTGTATATGGATGATAATTATGTATACGTAGTGTCATTTTAGCTGTTTTTTTTTTTTTTGTCTTTTTAACACTTTCCAACAAAGTTGAAAAGTTATTTATGAATTCCGTTTGTCTGTCTGTCTGTCCACACTCTAACTCGCATAAATATACTTGGATTTTCAATGTTAATGATGTGCTTGTTCATTATTGAATATAAAGTGTATAGCATTAATAATTCAGTTACAGGGGCACTCAAAAGAATTCCGTTACATTATGGTCAATGGGGAAAAATCGTTTGCACAGTATTTACTTTACATTACGCTTACTTCAAATGTATTGAAATTTATATAAATCACTGAATTTTACAACAGGATGATTACTATATAATAGGGAATTCATAGCATTTGTCGGTCATTTACAGGGACATACAAAAGAAATCGATTACAGTACTGTCTTTGAGCAATAATTGCTGGATACGCGTTTTCAATTTCGATAGGCACTTTAAAATTGAACTAATTTTTTGCATGTTACTTGTTGTGTATAAATTCTATACCTCGTATATACAGCACAAAATAATTCACGTACCATTCTCCTTATAGCGGAAATTGCTGAAGGGGAATTTTCAACTCAGGTTTGTATTTCCTAACTTAACTAAGTTTTTGCATGCATGTAGTTAATAGATACAAAGCTATGTATTATATAAAGGGCTGCTCAGAGAATTCCAATAATTTTCCAATTGTAGATGGGAATTGCAGAAATTGGGTTTTCAAGTGTGTTAAGCGTTTTTGAATGGTTCAATTAGACATCTTATTTCAACTTCTTAAACGGTGATGTTTTGTTACATTATTCTGAATGTGTTGGAAAGTGTTTCGTAATATATACTTGACGCATGATTTTCTTTCTTGTTTTCATCTAAATGAGATGCTTGAAAAGTATTTTTCGGTGTGGAAAAAAATTATGACAGGTGGGCCACTACAATTTATCTCGACTAGCTACCGGTGAACACGGATTGAAGACCCCCTACATTCAAGTTAGAGAGCTTACTTCCTCAATAAAATGCGGAAAACAAAATACACTCTGACGCAAAAAAAAATTATCAGTGCGCATTTTTGGGGGGTTAATAGTAAGATTGATATCCTGTTTAGATAAGACAAAAGTAAATATTTTACAAATTTTCTTCTTTTGGGAAAATAGTGAATTGGTAAATGTTACGCTGGTCAATAACGAACCTAAACGATGATTGCATCATCTGCACTTCCAGGTGAACAACCTTTGTCTCAAAATCTCTAAATTCTCCGATAGTGTAAGATAGCTTTTATTTATTCTCAAATAACGAAATCAACCAATCGAGATAAATGTTAACATTCGATGCATGGTTCCATGCTTGTTTTCAAATATAGGCAGGCAATTTTATTCTGTACATAACCATAAACAATCATGATTTGAAATTATTTTTTATCTTGTGGTACTATCAAATACATTTTGAAATTTGAACATATTAAGAGAGGACATTTAATTTAAATAATCACTAATAATGTTTAATTGAGATTAAGCTATTGAGATTCGCGTGCTAAACAACAGCAACAAGCTATTCCAGATAAAAATATGATAAAAAAAAAAAAAAAACGATATGACAATTAAAATAGCTAGCTCTATTTTGAGTGAAAGTTAGGCATAAGATATTCAATGTAATTTGAACATGTTACCCTCAATTATAGAAAGAATCTACACTGTAATTAAAAAAAAAAGTCTCTCCGTGTGTCCCCAATTTCTAGGGAAATCTATCGCCCTTCGAGGTCTGATAATTTGGATGAGGATAGTCCAAGGAAGTTCCAAATTCACCTGAGCCGCAGATTTTTCATTTTTTGTTAATTAGCTGAGAAATTAATTAAACCCCGCAATTAAAAAGTTCAACCGGAAAAACGTCGCGTCGCATAGGTGCGTGTGAGAACCCTGTTTCGAAGCGCGAAAACAAAGAAGTACCAAAGATCGAAAAGTGCTCTTTCTTTTGCCTTGCGTTTCGTATCGCACATCGGCGAAACCGTGTGAAATACGAAAAAACTAACAGCATATTCACTAGTTTCATTCTTTTAATTTTCAAACAGTGCAATCCCCTTAAAAGAAAACAAATTTTAACCTTTAAAAAAAATTATTTTTAAAGTTCGAATTTGTGTTTTTTTTTTTTTTTTTTTTTTTTTTCGTCTTTCGAAGGATATCGAAAGACTGGGTAGATTCAATACCAATACGAAAAAAAAGTCCTTTCGCTCTGTGCCGGCTCATTCATCGGCTTAACTATTCATAATACGAGAAAATAAAAAAAAAAGACTCTAGAATCAGCTTATCTTCTTCCCCACGACTGTGTAATTCGTTTAACAAAATGCGAATATTAACTCTCTCAAAAAAATTGTTTCCGTGCTACGTTTCGTTGTTTTAGCTACTTTCTGCAAAGTTTAACAATCTACATCACCTCAGGAAATCAAAATACGAAAAAAAAGTCATTTCGCTCTGTGCCGGGAGGAAAGGAAGTTATCATATTCCTTGTTTTTTAAAATCCAGCTTATTTTACTCAAACACACAAAGCTAAAATTAGTGGAACACGATTATAGAAGATTCAATACCAGTTTTCGTCAGTACTGAATACGAATGAGTATTTCTCCAAATTAGTCAGTTATATACCAGTTCGCTTCATTTTGAGTGGTTTATGCTTGGTTGCCAAATTTGGCGATATCTTGAAGTGCCCGCCATTTTAAAACAACATGTTGAATGAAGCTAACCAATGAACTTGTTACAGACCTTGGTAAGTCCTGTAAACTTACTCAGTAACAACGAAATCTTATACTATAATGCGAGCAAAAATTGTGTGTGTATGTAAATTTTATCTTGAAAACGGCTCTCACGATTTTGATTAAATTTTGCACTCTACCATTTTCGGGCACAAAAAGACCATTGGGATGGGTCTCGTGTTCGAGAAAATTCGATTAGTGGGTCATTTTGGGTCATAATGGGTCAGGGTCAAGCTAATTATATCTAAAGAACGGCTCAATCGATTTTGACTAAATTTTGTATCTACCCATTTTCGGGCACGAAAAGACCATTGGGATGGGTCACGTGTTCCAGAAAATTCGATTAGTGGGTCATTTTTGGGTCACTGTGGGTCAAGCTATTTTTATCTAAAAAACGGCTCTAACGAATTTGACGAAATTTTGCACCCTACTGTTTTCGGGAACGAAAAGATCATTGGGATGGGTCTCGTGTTCGAGAAAATTCGATTAGTGGGTCATTATGGGTCAGTGTCAAGCTAATTATATCTAAAAAACGGCTCAAGGCATTTTCACTAATTTTTTTAATATACGGCCGTCTCTGGTCATGAGATCATTGGGCTAAGTCACATGTTCGAGGAAATTCTATTAGTGGGTCATTTTGGGTCCTAATGGATCAGGATCAATCTAACTGTATCTACAAAACGGCTCAAAATATTTTGACAAAACTTTGTACTACACCGTTTCTGGACAAGATAAAACCATTCGGATGGGTCGCAGGCTCAAGAAAACTCTATTAGTGGGTCATTTTGGTAATAATGGGTCGGAGACAAGCTAACGGCATTTCAAAAATGTTCAAACAATTTTGACAATATTTTTTGCTATACCGTTTCACAGTACAAAAAGACAATTGAAATAGCTCGCATGTTCGATAAATTTCGGTTAGTGGGTTTTTGAATCAACGTGGGTCAAGCTTATTTTATCTAGAAAACGACTAACGATTTTCCCTAAATTTTGTATTCCACCGTTTTCAGGCTCGAGAATAGCATTGTGTTAGGTCTCATGTTCGAAAAAATTCGATTATTGAGTCATTTTGTGTCACTATGTCTCAGGGTCTATCTAATTGCATCTAAAACAGCAAGAATGATTCAGTGGGAATAATATATCGAGATAAACACAAAGGTAATTTTGACCGAGCTTAGCTCGGTCATTCTGCTAGTCTGTTAATATATACCAATGCTGTCGCATGACAAAAATCAGATTGTTTCAAAATGTCTGACACCCTAGAATTCCAAACTGCTATATAGGGCATTCTCACAATATTTTGACTTTTAAGTCCCTGAATAATAATTTTTATTTCAGTACATATTCTTGTGTTTTTTTTTTTTATTTCATATACTAGAAAACATCCCATTGCATGACTGCATAACAATATTAACGATATAAATAAGTTTTGGACGATGTTGGGGGTCCAAATATACCACGAAATTCTTATACCGTCCCGTGACCCTGATGCTGATTTTTAAGGCTGTATAAAATTTTTTCAATGAACGTAATTAGATGTAATTCTTTTCTGAAACTGGGACTATTTGTTTTATATAAATATGTAGCAAAAATTAACCTGTACACATTTTTACGGCTGTTCTTATTTTTTTAACTCCGTCCCAAGGTTTTAGATTCCTTACTGTCCCTCTTTCTAAAGTTATACAGAAAATCACTTCAGATGCAGCCACAGAATTTGTTTTTCAACTTTTTTTCTCATGTAGAAGTATGCTAGAGAAATAATGGCTAAAATTCTTTGACAGAAATTTACTGCAGAATTTAAGTCAACATTTAAATATCAATTTCAAGCATCGTGGATTTATTGGTAGTCTTACCGTCCCCGAGGTTTATTCCTGCACTTTTCGAGGTAAATTAATTTTTTTTAATCAAATGTAAATAACCGTTCCTAAAAATCAATGAACATTGTTGCTATCACTTAGTCTTAACATGATTCGCCTAAAAATAGGTGGTAATTTTCATTACCACCTATCATTCATTACCGTCCCCTCCTTACCATCCCTTTTTTTTCCTTGCCGTCCCTTTTTCCTGTACCTTCCCCTTTTTCTACCTTACCGTCCCTTCTTTAACAACCCCTTAAGACAATGTTACACCAAAATTTTGTACTAAAAATACTATATTGTTATTATTTCTTATTTGAATGTCCTGTGGGTACTATGCAAATTCATTATAAGTAAAAATTTGGAAATAAATAAAAAGTTTTAGTGGTAAAATGGTAAGGAAAATTAAACTCCATATCGCAGCCATTTTTTAAGATAAAGACAAAAACAAAAGCTCTGGAACCCTTGCGTCAGGGTCAAACACATAAAAAGAAAAAGATTTTTCAATTTCTAAATTCTTTTGTACCTCTTTTTGAATTTTGAAATATTATAATTTATTTAAATGGCCGCCATTTTAAAACAAGATGGAGGATGAAGCTGGCTAACGAACTCAGTCGAGACCTTGATCTGTGCTGTTACTTAGTCACATCCAAATCGTTTAATTATTGCATAACAAAAATCAGATTTTTTCAAAATGTCAGCCATCATAGAAATTCAAACTGATATATCTCAACATTTTTAAAAAATAAAAATGAAATAAAAACTGCACGTAAATTTTTGTATCAAGGTAAAACACTGAAGAAAAAATATTTTTCAATGTCTAATTTTTTTCTAACTCTTTTTGAATTTTAAAATTTTTTAAATGGCCGCCATTTTGAAACAAATTCGCGGATGAAACTGGCTAACGAACTTAGCAGAGACATTTGTACGTCCTGTTCACATGCTTAGTCACATCCAAATCGGTTAATAAATATGCGTGCTATAGCATGACAAAAATCGCATAGTTTCAAAATGTTAGCCATCCTAGAAATTCAAGCTGCAATATCTAAACTATTTTTTAAGATAAAAAGTAAACAAAAAATGCACCGGAATCCTGGTATCAAGATCAAACACTTAAGAAATAATCTTTTTTTTCAAATTCTAAGTTTTTTGCATCTCTTTTTAAATTTTAAAAAAGTAAAAAAAAATTTAAATGACCGCCATTTTGAAACAAGTACTAAGCCGCATTCAAATCGGTTCATAAATATCATAGCTACGGCGTGACAATTAAATAAAAGTAATTCACATTTAATCGTTACCTTTACCAATCCTGTTTTTAATAAAATTAAACTTAATCAATTATTTCAAAACGAGCAATGTAAATTCCCACTTCAAAGTGTTAATCTAAAAAGCTCTTTTAAATATCTTATTAGTTTAGGTCGTAAAATTTTCAATTATAATAAGTTTTCTAAAAATTTCACACACACTGGTACTTTTACATGTAAATGCAATGATCCCCATCTAAATACATATATTAATGCCCATCATGGACATGTTATAACTGGTAATTTAGACATTGTCAATAATATTCATTTAAGATCTTTGATGCGTCATGGCACTAAATATCGTATTCCTTCACAGTGTAATATATAGTCTATCATTAAACAATTCACATATGATTTAGATTTCTTCATTTACAAAATTGCTATCAACTATAATAAACCTACTGAATATTTTGTAGATTGGAAGTATCATGTCATCTTTCTTTTGAAACAACAATTATTAAAATTGCATATTGCCAAAAATACAGTTTCTTTCTCCACCCTTAAACCACATATTGCAGAACTTCAAAATAATTTCATCATTACATATGTAGATAAGGCTGCTAACAACTATGCTATCATATGCAAATATTACTATCATCACCTCCTAACTAAAGCAATCACTTCTAATAATATTTCCAAACTTCATGATGTTACTTTAAACGAAAATAATAATCAGTATATTAAGCTATCACAAATTATTAGGCATTAAAAATAACAACCTCAATTATCCTTATGTAGTCATGATTCCAAAATTTCACAAAAATCCTCTTAAATTCCGCACTGTCACTGTAGGATGTAATACATATAATACTCGTACTAATACACTCTTTTTAAATATTCTTACACAAATTTATGAATTATCAGTTAAAAAAGACAACACTCACTGCATTAAAAACAGTTTTGAATTGGTGGATAAAATAAAGCCATTAAAAAATGTCAATAATATTATTACTTTAGATTTCAAAGGCCTATTTAATAATATCATTCTAAAAGACTTGCATTCTATTATCAATTCATTATTTATAGAATAGCTTCCTTTATTAAATTTACCTGATAACACTGATACTGACTACTTCACATCTTTGACTAACTTTCTACTATTTCATAATTTTATTTTCCAAGACAATGCTTTTTTTATTCAAATGCAGGGCATCCTTCAAGGAGATGATTCATCAAGCATGTTATCTGATTTATATCTTTACTTTTATGAACGTAAATCTATTAATAATAATTTATTGCTCTACAGATACATAGATGATATCATTATTCTTTCTGTTACAAATAATATTTCTATATCTCTTCCTGTAAAGTACCCTTCTAATCTAGAACTTAGTACTACCTTTTCAAATAATTCTAGTATCAATTTTATGAATGTTAAAATTAATATTCTCCCTAATAACACCCTAACATTCAACATTTATGATAAACGCAATGAATTTTCATTTAATGTAATTAATTTTACGAACTTTAATTCCTGCTTGCATATTTCAGTATATAGAAATATTCTGCTTAATCATAGTCTTCGTATCAAAAGTTTATGTGCCTCCCAATTCTTACAGCCTAACATTTTTAAATTAAAGCAATTAGCATTGTCTTATAATTATCCCATCTATTTTGTATCTGCATGGCTCAAATCTTAATATTCATTTTTTTTCAACTTCTTACCAGTATATAGGCATTTAATATTAAAAAAAAAAACTAAAAAATCGAAAACACTATTATGGAGGGTATATATGTATATATAATATATAATATATATATATATATATATATTCTTATAAATGAAAAAAAGTTTTGGTGTATGTGTATGTTTTTCCATACATTATACACTAAAAACATAAAAAACATAAAAAATAAAACTACCATTATGGAGGCTTGAGGTCGGGAATGCTAAAAATTTTAAAATCTTATATGTTTTTATGTGTGTGAGCGTGTATAAGTGTATGTATATATGCTTATATATTGTATGGACATATAATAATAAAAAAAATATGGGGTATCATGCATTTAACATAATAAAATTTCACATATTCCTCATTGCTTTTTAAATTTTCGCATTTCATTACATAATACGAGGCTAAATTTTACTATCTCAAATATTCCTCATCTTTTTAAATGTTATTTATATTCTCATTTTTTATATTATAATTTTTGTCTTTAAAACATTAATTTAATCAATTGCCCTTTTATTTATTTTTATATAATTCTTTATTTCTTTATTTGTATTAATTTATTCCTTTTCTTTATTTTATTTTGTATTCACTCAGTGCTTATTGAGTTTATTCCTATTTTTTCATTCTAGTTTAACTAAAAGTTAATCTAAGTATTTTCTTGATTTCTTCAATCATTTTCATTCTTTTTATTTTATTTATTTATTTATTTATTTTTGGACTTAAGATAGCAACTCAGGACATTATTGTTGTTAATCCAGTTCCAATTTATTAATCCAGATCCAATCTATTTTCTGTAATGTTTGCGTTATAAGGAGCTAAATTTTGTCCTTTTAGGCTTAATTCCGACAAAATTGGATGAAATAACGCATCTTCTATGAATGAACTCACAAGCTCCTCTGATGATTCTGTGAGTCATTCATAGTTTCTTATTTTACATACTGGTTTCATATGTTCATTTCTAAATCATCTTTAGAACTTTATCAATTTCTTCATATATTTGTGATTTCAGTTTTATTATATAAATAAATAAATAAATAAATAAATAAATATATATATCAACATTTGAACGGAGGGTGGTTTTGTTGTCTGGGGGTCATGATCAGTGAAAATATACCAACCTTTTCCGGAATTCATTTTCTCCGGACGGCTGCAATAGGTAGCTTTTTATTTTTTTAATGCAAGCTACCTAATAAAATACTAAAGCATATCTAAGTTCATTTATCTTTTGAACGGTGCAATCCGATTTAAGAAGTACGAATGTTAATCTGTTAAAACAAATTCCTTTCCAAAAGTCACTCTCGCCGAATTTCGTTTTTTTTTTTCGCACAGTTTAGAATTCTTAATTCGCTATATTTCTTCGAAATACGTAAAAATAGATAACACCAATTTAAAGAGCGCACATTTTACTTTAAAAGGACGTATTCGGTTTAAAAATATATAAATGTTAACAATTTAAAAAAAATTCTTTTCGGACTTTCGCTTTTTATGCACAATTTAAAATCTTTTATCCAGTTTGGAAATCGAAAAACAAAAATTGCAGCCGAGTAACAAGCGTGCATTTAACTTTAAAAGAACGTCCTCGGTTTTAAAAGAATATGGATATGAATTCTTTGAAAAAAAAATTGTGTTTGGTAATCACCACACGACTCCTCGAGACACTCTTTTTATTAGCCTAAAAAATGTAATATGTCGGTATTTTAACACAAATGTTTTACACGTTCTTGGGACACTTAATTCATATCTCATATAAAAATCTGTGAACATTCGGACATTTAGAGGTATTTAAAAAATAATAAAATTAGCTCGATATTCGCTCAGAACCTGAATACGTGGTCGACTTTTGTTCATGTTTTTACTTCTAAATATCAATATTTTTGCACGAAAATTATACGCAATCTTCAGATGCAGTATATTTATGACTAATAAAAATTCCCAAGAGTGTGAACAGTAAGAAATGTATATTTTTAAAAAGTTAATTCGACAGTTATACTTCTTTCTCAGTGTCTGAGTGGCTCTGAAGATAGTTCTCCGTTCTTCTTTAGAACATTTTCGGTTCTGCGCATGCACTGAAAAACCTGAAATGTTTAATAGAAGGTGCTTTAAAATATTTAAATTTTCGCAAAAGAATTTTGGACTGAATTGAAAATTTACTATATCTAAACGTCAGAAATTATATCGGCAATCGCTGTAATGAGCACCCCTTAGTCTGTTTGGATAGATTTTCATTTAAAAATGTAAAGTTATGCAAATCCAAGAGTGTACGCTGCCGAAGACTTCATTTAAATATATAAATTTATTCTACACTGATGTTGGGTTCAATTAAGGTTATCATCACGGCCACAGGCCACGCCGGTTTTTCGTTTAAAAATATAAAATCCGAACAGACAGGAGCGTACGCAGTGCCTACCTTTGTACGCTGCCGAAGGCAGTGGGGCACCAAGTGCAGGTTCATTTAAATATACTATTTTCATTTTAAAATATAAAATCACACAAATTCACAGTTGTACGCTTCCAAAGGCAGCGGGGCCATATTAGTTTCGTTCGAAAAGATTTTTGTTAGCACTCATTTGAAGTATATTAAATGTTATTATAACGGGACAGAGTATCCCCGAGCAGGTCAGCTTGTAAGTACATATTTTGAAGAAAAATATCACAATATTAAGGCTTGTCATTAGTCAGACCACAAATGCCCCATTTCTAATGTTAAACTTATGGGCTAGGAATGCATCCCTATGCTTCAAATTTCTCTTCGGAAAATTAAAATTTTTACTTTATTTTCTGTGTTTTTCTTGAATGACAGTTTTTCTTTCTTTTTTATTTGACAAAAATAATCTAAACAATATAGTTTTATTTCGTGTTAAAATCTTATTTACGACTCATCTACTTCATTTAGATTTTAACATTTAAACTATAAAATTAAGTATAATTTATTTTAGAAACATTTTTTTAAATAAAAAGAAAGAAACAACCTTCAAGAAGAGCATACAGAAAAAAGAAAATAAAAATTGTCCACAGGTTTGACATTAGGGTAAGGAATTTGAGTTCTGGCTGATTAAAGCCTTAAAAAAGAATGCATTTGTGGATAGCATGGTTCGAATACTCTGCATACTCCAACATGTACACTTTCAAAGTTTCTCGTATTTTGAGTACCACTGTTCCGGGATAGAAGTATTAGCTTTACATAATCAGCTTTATTCTCTCATTAAATAAAACTAATATTTTTATTTGGTAATATTGGTACTCAATAGTGCTCCAGGAAACTTTACAGGTACGTAGATTTTTCAAACACAGGTGGATGGTGTCTGAGCCAGTAAAAGTCTCGGAACGATGTTCACGGTTTTGATGAAACATACAGATTATACTGGAGACTGGGGCTAATGGGATACGGATGCTAACAGAACAAGTGGATTTTCTCTTAAAGGAAATCAGTTAAATATTCAGCTGCTTGTCAATAGATACTAGTAACAACATGATATAAGCACATGTATTGAATAATATTTTTCCATTAGCTAGTTGGAAAGTAAGAAGCAAAACATTCCTGAGCCTAACTATGAGGAGTTTTATTTTTATGTTTAATAAATACTTGTTTTTTTAAATATTTGTTTTTAACAATATTACATATGATTATGAAGCTTTTATAAGTAAGATTTTGCTCAGTGAATTTATAATAGTGCAGTCATAACTCGTATTTTGGAAACATTTATGTTTAATTAATACACTCCATTAGTCCCCTGAGTCCGGGTCTAAGGAACAAACTTTTATTTCACAAACTAATGCGATTTCTTGTTCACTAATTCAGATATATGAATAACGTCTTTTATCTATTAACAGAAAACTGTTTCAAAAAGTAGTCTGTCAAAAAAAGAAAAAAAAACCCGGAATTCTATAAATTATACTTTCTACAGCACGAAGCGCAAAGCATGTCCCATTAACCCCAAGTTTCTCCTATTCTCAATATTATTCACAAAAATATCAGAATATCAAACATTTAACATATTTTGAAAATTCGATTTTTTTTTAATTTTAAAAAATGAAGATAATTTAGCTTAAAACTTTAATAATTAAATATGCAAAGCTAAAATATTAATTATTTTTATAAACATTTTAAATCAGAAATAGAATTTACATAAACTTCGCAAGTTAAAAATCGCGAATTAAAAACGACGGAAAAACAGGGTCATTGAATAAAAACTTTTAAAATACTACGAAAATTGTCAACAAATAAAATACATGCATATATTTTAATTTAAATTAATATATGTCACATAGTAAAAATTAAAAAATATACATATATTTATGTGCAAATCCTAATTTTCTTCATTATCGTCAAGTGTTTTTCTTTCACTTAACAGCATCACATATAATATTAAAATTTAGTTACGCTTGAAAACGTATAATGAAAATAAATCTCATTTCCTGCGATTGTCGCTCATAGACGGTAATGTATTTGAATTTTTTGTGGGCCCCTGTAAAGACCATTAAATATTACATGCATTAGTTTCTGTAGGGAAAATGTAATCATGCACATAAGTGACATTTATCCATTTCATTATGTTAATAGTATCATTTAAGCACACTTCAAACAGATGCTGCATACAGACAGTAATAAAGTTGAATTATTTTGTGTGTCTCTGTAAATTAATGGTAAATTCTATGCACTCCCTTTTCTATAGGAAACATGTTGTAGTGCATTTAAATAACCCATATCGATTTCGTAATATCTGAAGTAAGAGAAGGTGGAGTAATGAGAAAGAAAGGGAGAAATGAAAAATAAAAAGGACAGTTTTTCTCTCTTTCAAAAGAGAAAATGGTTTAGCAAAAAATACAGTACATTCCACAACTTTGATGAAGTTTTGAATTTTTTTTTAAATAAAAATTAGCGTGCATTTTTAGTGTTTAATTTTCTTTCTATTTTACTGAAATCGTATGTCATTTATTACCCTCTGTGGGGTAATAAGTGACTGGTCTTTCAGCACTCATATAAAGACTGTTTGAAACTGAGTTGGGTTACACTTCAAACAGATGCTGCATACAGACAGTAATAAAGTTGAATTATTTTGTGTGTCTCTGTAAATTAATGGTAAATTCTATGCACTCCCTTTTCTATAGGAGACATGTTGTAGTGCATATAAATAACCCACATCGATTTCGTAATATCTGAAGTAAGAGAAGGTGGAGTAATGAGAAAGAAAGGGAGAAATGAAAAATAAAAAGGACAGTTTTTCTCTCTTTCAAAAGAGAAAATGGTTTAGCAAAAAATACAGTACATTCCACAACTTTGATGAAGTTTTGAATTTTTTTTTTTAATAAAAATTAGCGTGCATTTTTAGTGTTTAGTTTTCTTTCTATTTTACTGAAATCGTATGTCATTTATTACCCTCTGTGGGGTAATAAGTGACTGGTCTTTCAGCACTCATATAAAGACTGTTTGAAACTGAGTTGGGTTATAGAAGGAGCACTTAATCCTTTGAGGGTTAAATAATAGTGTTTCTGAAATGGTGAAATCGCACCACAATTTTCGGAAAATTTATTTCAAAATAATGAAATGCAATTTTACAGCCTTTTTTTTTTTTTTTTTAGCAAAGTTATAAAAGTCGTATTTTATTAAAATATTCTGGTATATATGTTGATTAAAATTAGGTGAGATAAAATATATCCAACCGTCCTTCAAGGGGTTAAAAAACTCTTTCAGCATAACTTATCGAAATAATAGATAAGAAATGCACATGTCAGCGGGAGAAATTTATCCTTTGTCATTTATGCATTTTGGAAAAATAGCAGCTAATTGACTAAAAATGAGATACAGCGAAGGAAAGGCTATAATATGTCCATGGTAATATATTATATCATAATATAATGGAAATAGGGTTACCAAATGAGAGCGCAAAAAACGAAAAGATTACTAAGATTAAAATTAAAGATTCCCTACCTGTTGTTCATGAAGATTGTGTTTTCTGCACGGTACTCCATTCAGCAGCATTGTAATATTTTTTTTTTTTTGTTATTATCCCCTTTTTGTGCATATAATAATACAGGGCATGCTAGCTTTGTCTCTAATGGCAATAACCTCATTAACACCTAAAACTCAAACGCAACTTAAAATTAAAACCATAAAAAATATACAAAACAAAACTGGCAAATAATTAATTAATGATAAAATCATTCCAAATAATGAAGGAAGCGAACGATTTTCACCACACGAGGAATATTCTCATGAAATGACCTAATTCGTGCGCAAAAAAACTCATGCTATATCCTATCATCCAGATGAAACCAGCGATTTTCACCTGACGAAGTATATTCAAATGAAATGATCGGAGCATGCGCAAACGGGAGACATGCTATCAATCGGAGAAAATAATCGTTCGAATCGACAGTTTCGAGTGATTCACTCGAGTGATGAAACAGCGATAATTCATATACAGAGGAGATAATTTATTTTATCCAGACAAGGAATAATCGAATAAAATGTCTCTATTAGGCGCAAAAGCATAACTGACAACCTCCCATCTGCCCAGTGGCGTAGCTACATTTTTTGGTCTCCGGGGCAGGAAGAAATTTTGCCCCCCCCCCCCTAAATAAAAAAACAACCACATTATTTTTCCTCAAGACGAAAAAATGTATTTAAAGTATTTTAGGCTTTTACTGCGGGAAAAGTCAGCTTCACTCATCCTTGTTTTCAAGGATTCAGCTAATTTTATTCAAACACATGAAACTAAAATGCGTGGAACCCGATTATATAAGATTTCTAGTTTTTATCAATACTGAATTCGTATGGGAATTTCAAAAACTTAGCGGAACATTCACGGATATGACAGTTGTTTTAAGAGTATGGGAGTAGCAACATTGAAAATAAATTTAAAAATATATATATTTACTAAAATTCCTAAAATTCGCCCAATTACGGCAAAACATTTCCTGTTTCAAAACGGCAGCCACCCTAGAATTTCAGTTTGCTATACAATTTTTTAAGATAGAAGGGAAACTAAAAAATTTTCTTGAATCCTTCTATCAAGACTTAACGATTATGCAAGAAATAAATAATAATTGTTTGAATATTTTTATTTTAGATTGAAATTTTTAAGGGATCGTCATTTTGAAACAGGACGGCGAATCAAGATGTCCAACGAATTTTGTCGAGATCTTAATAAACCCTTAATATAATATGCTCAATCACATCCAAATCGATTTATAAATAGGAGCGCAGTCGCATGACAAGGATCAGATATTTATATATAGAGAGAAACATACTATATAAGTAGTAGGGAAAAGGGTGTTCGATTGTGGCGGAGGGAGGAGGGAGGTGGGTGGAACAGGAAATCGTACTATAGTACGAGAGGGTTTGAGAGATATGCGTGTTAAGTTCTTATCAGTCGGAAAGGAGATAAGATAGGATAGTGTGATAAGATAATCTGATAGCGAGATAAGAGTAAAGTATGGCAAGATCATGCTATAGTAGGAGAGTATTAGTTTAGGAAGAAAATTATAGATAGTTTTCGAACGTAAGGAGTCGACCTAGATCATACTATAGTATGATAGGGTAGGTAGGGGCTAAATTTTTAGATGGGGTATAATTTCTCGTAGCATCTTAGGGTTTGAATGAATATCCATATAAGGTAATGTTATGCTATAACATAAGGGGTTAGGTCTTTTTGAGAGGAAGCTTATTTTTTGGAATAGACTTAGAATTTGGACATGAAAATGCTAGGTGGCGCCCTCTACCGGCAGGAATTGGAAACTATTGTAATTAGGGTTTTTTCATAAAAATTTCACTTGGAATCGAACCTGTAACAAAATAGTCTCTTGACTTGATAATTTGAAGTAGGTTTAATTGATCAAGCCAAGAAACTATACCTGTAAGTCGAGATTTTAGATGTTTCAAGGCAAAAATTGTGTTATTCTCATTTATGTGCGTTGGTTTGTCGGTTACATAAGATAAGTCAACAGTAACTATTTTAACTATTACTACACTTTGAGAATTACTTTAATGTATAAGATTTTATCGATTTTGCATGCGAGAATAGGGTCATTCTACCATACCTTAGTTTCGAACTTCGTAACAAATTTCATTTTTTGTAACTGATATGCTATACACTATTTGAGAATTACTTTAATGTATACGATTTTTATTTTTTAGTTTAACTGATTCGATCTAATGTATACGATTTTCATTTTTTGTTTAACTTATTTTATAGATTCTGCGCGTGAGAGTAGGTTCATTTTACCAAACCCTGGTTTCGAACCTATGAACTATGAGTCAAATTTCATTTTTTGTGGGTGATACGCTATCCACTGGGCAAACCGTGCCCCAACATTTACTAACATACTTTTGAACACTATCTTTTCTAAATACTTATCGTTTTATTATGCTTTCGTTTAATATTAATTTAACTTACGGGAGTTATAATTGCATCACAACATTTAACATTCTGATAGTTTTTAATTTTCTATTTTAATGTCCTTGTAGCGCAATTGGATAGCGCATATGGCTGTTAACCATGGGGTTACCGGTTCGAGTCCGGTCAAGGACGAACTATTATTTTTTTCTCAGTAAGTTTAGAGATTTCAAGGACCCATTTTGAGAGAAATTTATGCAATAAGCAATTATTATAAATTAAATCAGCTCATAGTTCGTTATTGCAATAGATAATTATTTAATGATTCTACATTACTTCTAATGAATTTTAAAGCTACTGCTACACTCATACTTTTGTAGAGTTTAATAAAATTTAGTACTAGTTTAAAACATTGGTTTAACATATATTCCACTGAAATAATAAAATTAACTTTTAAAACGATGAATTCAAACTCGTAATTCGAATAATCATATACTTTCTAGACATTACGAAAGTATCTTTCAATATCTGATTGATCCACTTCCCGTGAACTTTATACTTTATGTCACGTGTTATTCTCACATTTATGCACCAATCATTAAATTTTTTTAACATGCGCCCCCTATGATTATATGAAATTGAATGGAACGAGACATTTTTTCATTAAAGTCTGCTTTTCTTTGAATGTGTGAAGACGTTTTTACACTTAAGATAATATGCCCGGTTCTCAAGATGGATATTCTACTATGTTAAACGATGATGTATCAAGATTAAATGATCAAGACATGATATTAATAGTACAACCTAAAGTAGAACCCGTTTCAGATAATGAAGTGGAATCCTCTGTATCGAAACTGAAGTCACCTTTTTTATGTACTATTTGCAGCAAGTCTTTTTTACGAAAAGGTAATTTAAACCAACATTTGATCACACATTCAGGAGAAAGACCATTTGTATGTGACATCTGTCAAAAAACATTCTCTAGAAAGACTGTTTTGAATCGTCATAAATTATCTCATTTAAAGATACCTTCGCAACATAAATGAGATTCATGATATGAAACCTTCTCAAGAAAGCCTGACTTATTAAAACACAAGAAGATTCACAAGTCCTCCAAGCAGGATAAATGTAGCGAAATGAAACCAGCTTTATACGAACAAGAGACACATGTTTCGGATATCGAAATACCTCCTTTAAAGATAAAGTCCTTTGAATGTGGGATTTGTCATAAAACATTCATGCAGAGAACTGATTTAAAACGTCACAGTATAACTCATTCCAAGACAGTCACTGCATATAAATGTGATCAATGTGGAAAAGACTATTTAAGCAGGTTTTTGTTAAAAATTCATATGAAGTCTCATGAAAAGACTCGCAACTCATACAATTGTGATAAATGTTCCAATTCATTTTCATCAAAGTCTATTTTAACTAAACATAAAAAAATTCATTCTAAGAAATATAAATGTAATCACTGTAACATTATCTTTTATCTCGACTTTGAGTTTATACATCATCTTATCAAAATGCATAAATGAAAACTTTGTCTAAACATATAAATTGATTTGAATATCTACACCTTTCTAAAATTATTTGTCTTTCTATAACTATTGAAAATGATTAATAAATATTACGTAAGTGAAAAATATTTTGTCTTTTATTTTTTGTTCTAAAACCATTTCAAATTTTATCTAAGAAATTGTATTCCATTAAGAAATTAGTTACTATATATTCATATAATATTTTACTAAATAGAAAATACTCATTGGTTATTAAACAGCATTTTATGCATATCCATACTAAAAAGAGGGTTGCAACCAAAATTAGTCAGCGAAAGTGTCGCCAATTTGGCGATATCTCTAATATTTCATCAAATTCCTGCAAACATTCATTGTGAACCAATAGGGATTACTTGCTTACTAGGTAAATATTTACTAAGTATTCATATAATATTATACTAAAAAGAAGAAAATAAATATATTTCAAATTTTGTTTAAGTAATTGTATCCAATTAAATAATATTTTTTCAAATTTTGTTTAAGTAATTACAAAATATTTAAAAAACATTTAATAATATTTTTACATAATATTTACTAAGCATTCAACTAATATTTTACTAAAAAATATTCAACTAATATTATACTAAAAAGAAAAAATAAATATCATATTTCAAAATTTTGTTTAAGTAATTGTATTCAATTAAGTAAATATTTGTTAAATATTCATATAATATTATACTAAAAAGAAAAATATATATAATATTTCGAATTTTGTCTAAGTAATTGTGTTCCATTAAATAATATTTACTAAGTATTCACATAACATTTTACTAAAAATTGTATTCAATTAAATAAATAGTTACTAAGTATTCATATAATATTATACTAAAAAGAAAAAAATAAATACAATATTTCAAATTTTGTCTAAGAAATTGTATTCAATTAAGTAAATAGTTACTAAGTATTCATATAATATTATATTAAAAAGAAAAAATAAATATCATATTTCAAATTTTGTTTAAGTAATTCTATTCAATTATGTAAAAAATTACTAAGTATTCAACTAATATTACACTAAAAAGAAAAAATAAATATAATATTTCAAAATTTTGTTTAAGTAATTGTATTCAATTAAGTAAATAATTACTAAGTATTCAGCTAATATTATACTAAAAAGAAAAAAAATATATAATATTTCAAATTTTGTTTAAGTAATTGCAAAAAATTAAAAAATATATTTAATAATATTACTATATAATATCTACTAAGTATTCATAAAATATTGTACTAAAAAGAAAAATAAATATCATATTCCAAATTTTGTCTAAGTAATTATATGCAATTAAATAATAGTTACTAAGTATTCAACAAATATTGTCTAAGCATTCAACTAATATTGTACTAAAAAGAAAAAACTATATATAATATTTCAAATTTTATCTAAGTAATGGTGTTCAATTAAATAATATTTACTAAGTATTCATATTTTACTAAATGAAATCATACAATAGTGAAGACATCAGTCAAAGTGTTTAAACACGTAGTTTAATTAAATTACTCTTGAATCAACTTCACTTAAATTAAATTTTTTTTTTTTCAATTTCATATCAAATGAATCCTGAGTTCACTTTATTTTATTAATTTCATATTAAATTCCTGAAGTTATCCATTAAATAATTAATTTTCAATACTTTTAATATATTAGAATGTTTAATATATCACCCACCGTTTGTATAAACAACTGTCATTCCCTTATTAATAATGAATATTATCATATGTTACCATACAATTCTTCAAAAAAAGGATAAAACCATTAACGTAATACATATCATTCACCCTGTATATAAAAACTATTACCTTGTGTTACCATACTATTCTTTCAAAAAAGAATAAAACCATTCACATAATATATATCATTCACCCTGTATATAAAAACTGTTACCACACAATTCTTCAAAAATGATAAAACCACCATCCAAAATGAATTGTTTAAAACAAAACGTATTCCTATCCTCTTTAATCTGGGTGTTTATTTTTTCAAAGAGTTTGAATATGGTACTCCTATTACAACTTTTAAAGGAATGTTATAATTTGTACATGTATAACTAAAGAAATAAACAATCCCATAAAAATTTAAAATGTATAACATATCTATAAAATATCCTACTAAAAACCTTAATACTATGATTCATACCTTTCAAGAATTAAAAAAGTTAATACTAATACATGGAAATTATTCCAGAGGGAAACATCCGCCTTGGATACAATATTTCAAATGAAAATCAAATTTCAAAGTAATTGCTTAATAGGCGCAAAGGCCAACATAGTGAAAAAGATTCCAAGCCGGGACTCGAACCCGGGCCATCAGTAAAGCGCACTGACGTTCTACCGGCTAAACCACTTGGAACGATACCCAGCATGGAAAATTTCTCACTATTATATGTTGGCAAGGCTACAAACGCAGCACAAGATGGAATATTTACCGTGAGCCACCAACCTGGGGCAAACACGGAATATAATTAAATCCAGCATCGATAGAAACTATATTAATACATGGAAATTATTCCAGAGGGAAACATTCGCCTTGCATACAATATTTCAAATGAAAATCAAATTTCAAAGTAATTGCTTAATAGGCGCAAAGGCCAACATAGTGAAAAAGATTCCAAGCCGGGACTCGAACCCGGGCCATCAGTAAAGCGCACTGACGTTCTACCGACTATTCAAGTTTGAATATCAACCAAGCTTTATATACGTATATACTAGTTAATTTAGTATATATTCTAGTATAAATAGTTTAACATCTAGTAGTCTAGTATAATAGTTAATATGAAGCTATTTATACTAGAATATATACTAGTATAAATAGTTTAACATCTAGTAGTCTAGTATAATAGTTAATATGAAACTATTTATACTAGAATATATACTAGTATATCTAGTATATACGTATATAAAACTTGGTTGATATTCAAACTTGAATTCTATGAATGATACAATAAAAGCTTCCTCTTTTATATTTAATATTAATAATATTAAAAACGGTTAATTAATCAATCAAATATTATCAATGATTATACTTTAATACTATGACAATCAATCTTTGTTCACAATAGTGAGAAAGTTTTTAATAGGATTTTTGTTTGCAAATACGTGATATCCTGGTACTTAAGATTTCACAAAATAAGACTGAAGAAAATATCCAACCTACATATTCAAGAACTAAATTGAAGATGGCTGACGTCGTGTTAACAACTCATATCAGTTAGACCACGTGACTTGATAAGACAGTCTGATTGTACATTGAACATTCCAGAAAGCATGATGGAGGCACGTGATATCTTATCGATTACGTCATGATCTGCAATCTGATAAACTTAGTATTTCTTTTCTGACTCTAAGTACGGTAAGTCCCACTATTTTTCGATATGTACATATCGAATAATAATATGTTGTATGAATATATAATTTGTTGCTTTTTATATGAATGTTTAAGTATAGTTGTTTTTTAAAGTTTTGCAATGTTGGTATAGCGTATTATAATATACAAAACTTGGTTAATACTCATACTTGAATTCTATGAATGATGTAATAAAAAACTTCGCTTTTATAGGAAATTTAAGTTACTTCTAAATATATTATTACCCAGTTAAACAATGAATGATCATACTTTAGCAGTATAAAAATCAATCTTTGTTCACTAGAGTAAGAAAGTTATTTAATAGGATTTTTTGTTTGCAAACATATAATAACATGTTACTTAAGATTTTACAAAATAATAGACTTTGAAGAAAATATCCGCAGAGTGAGATGAAAAGGATTAGTGTCTTGTTAATAACTCATATTAGTTAGATCACATGACTGATAATACAACCTGATTGTAGATAGATCATTCAGAAGGTATGAAGGGGGAGGCACGTAATGTCGATTACGTCACTGGTTGCAATGCGACATGTTAAACATTTCTTTTCTCAGTTCAGACATGGTAAATTTATTATTTTCTGGCAAGCATATTTCAAATTTTTACTATTTTATAGTATTTTTGAATACTTTATTAAGATAATTTTTTAAACTGAGGAACTTATTAATATATCGCTTTTAACGTTTCGAAGTGTATAATTATAGGATATAATGAGGGTAAGATGATAATATAAAGATTTATAATTATTTAACTAAAGTATAGTGAAAGTTACAATACATATATACTAAACGAAAAGATAGTGAAAGTTTTAAAGTCTTATATACAGATACATACGCAAACTCACTTTTGATAAAATGTAATTTTTTCCTGCTAACTTGTAATACTTGAATTGACTTGAATTTGAATTAATATGATTGATCGATTACTTGTATTTGAAATCTTGATTGGTTGATTGATTGATTGATATGATTGAATACTTTTATTTTAAATCTAATTGAACTTTTTAAAAACATTTTTGAAAATTTTTTTTTTAATTTTTTTAAAACTAGATTTTTAGTTTTTAAATTTTGGAAAACTTCTTTATTTATTTTTTAATTTTAATTATTATAACTTTTTTTTCTTTTTTCTTTTTACTTAAAAATATTTTTATTAAGTATTTATATGTATGTATGTGTGTGTGTATATATATATTTATATATATATATTAATCTATTGCTTCTATAGGATAAAAAAGAAGATATATATTAAACTATAACATGTTGAAAGCTATGTACATGTACAGGCAGCTAAACTCGCTTTTGCAAACTTAATTTATGAAGTTTTTAAATATTATTTTAATTTTGATACCTTAATTTTTAAAACTTTTTCAAAGTTTTAATTTTTTTTATTTTGTAAACTCTATAATTTTTCAAAGTTTTAATTTTAAATTTTATAAAGTTTTTTTCAAAGTTTTAATTTTAAATTTTAAAAAGTTTTTTTTCAAAGTTTTAATTTTTTTAATTTTATAAAAGTTTTTTCTTCAAAGTTTTACTTTTTAAATTTTATAAAAGTTTTTTTCTTTCAAAATTTTAATTTTTAAATTTTATAAAGTTTTTTAAAACTTTTTAATTTTAAAAAGTATAAATTATAATATTAACATTATTAGTTTAATGTTTTAAACTTATGTTATATTTTTTATTTATTAAAGAATTGTTGTTTTCTTAAGTCATACATATGCAAATTATACTCTAACACTATATTAAAAGTTCTAAAAGGTATAGCAAAATAAACCTACATATTAGTAATGATATGATTGATTGATTGATTGATCTGACTGATTGATTAATTGATTGATATGATATGTATTATGCTAACGGTTTTATTCTTTTATAAAGTTTTTTTCAAAGTTTAAATTTTTTAAATTTTATAAAGTTTTTTCAGAGTTTTAATTTTAAATTTCATAAAGATTTTTCAAAGTTTTAATTTTTTAAATTTTATAAAGTTTTTTTTTTCAAAGTTTTAATTTTTAAATTTTATAAAATTTTTTCTTTCAAAGTTTTAATTTTTAAATTTTATAAAGTTTTTTTAAACTTTTTAATTTTATAAAGTATAAATTATAATATTAAGATTATTAGTTTAATGTTTTAAACTTATGTTATATTTTTTATTTATTAAAGAATTGTTGTTTTCTTAAATCATACATATGCAAATTATACTCTAATACTCTATTAAAAGTTCTAAAAGGTATAGCAAAATAAACATACATATTAGTAATGATATGATTGATTCATTGATTGATATGATTAATTGATTGATATGATATGTGTTATGTTAACGGTTTTATTCTTTTTCGAAGAATAGTATTAACTTTTTTAATTCTTGAAAGGTATGAATCATAGTATTAAGGTTTTTAGTAGGATATTTTATAGATATGTTATACATTTTTAATTTTTATGGGATTGTTTATTTCTTTAGTTATACATGTACAAATTATAACATTCCTTTAAAAGTTGTAATAGGAGTACCATACTCAAACTCTTTGAAAAAGTAAACACCCAGATTAAAGAGGATAGGAATACGTTTTGTTTTAAACAATTCATTTTGGATGGTGGTTTTATCATTTTTGAAGAATTGTGTGGTAACAGTTTTTATATACAGGGTGAATGATATATATTATGTGAATGGTTTTATTCTTTTTTGAAAGAATAGTATGGTAACACAAGGTAATAGTTTTTATATACAGGGTGAATGATATATATTACGTTAATGGTTTTATCCTTTTTTTGAAGAATTGTATGGTAACATATGATAATATTCATTATTAATAAGGGAATGACAGTTGTTTATACAAACGGTGGGTGATATATTAAACATTCTAATATATTAAAAGTATAGAAAATTAATTATTTAATGGATAACTTCAGGAATTTAATATGAAATTAATAAAATAAAGTGAACTCAGGATTCATTTGATAAGAAATTGAAAAAAAAAATTAATTTAAGTGAAGTTGATTCAAGAGTAATTTAATTAAACTACGTGTTTATACACTTTGACTGATGTCTTCACTATTGTATGATTTCTTTTAGTAAAATATGAATACTTAGTAAATATTATTTAATTGAACACCATTACTTAGATAAAATTTGAAATATTATATATAGTTTTTTCTTTTTAGTACAATAATAGTTGAATGCTTAGACAATATTTGTTGAATACTTAGTAACTATTATTTAATTGCATATAATTACTTAGACAAAATTTGAAATATGATATTTATTTTTCTTTTTAGTGAAATATTTTATGAATACTTAGTAGATATTATATAGTAATATTATTAAATATTATTTTTAATATTTTGCAATTACTTAAACAAAATTTGAAATATTATATATTTTTTTCTTTTTAGTATAATATTAGCTGAATACTTAGTAATTATTTACTTAATTGAATACAATTACTTAAACAAAATTTTGAAATATTATATTTATTTTTTCTTTTTAGTGTAATATTAGTTGAATACTTAGTAATTTTTTACATAATTGAATAGAATTACTTAAACAAAATTTGAAATATGATATTTATTTTTTCTTTTTAATATAATATTATATGAATACTTAGTAACTATTTACTTAATTGAATACAATTTCTTAGACAAAATTTGAAATATTGTATTTATTTTTTTCTTTTTAGTATAATATTATATGAATACTTAGTAACTATTTATTTAATTGAATACAATTTTTAGTAAAATGTTATGTGAATACTTAGTAAATATTATTTAATCGAACACAATTACTTAGACAAAATTCGAAATATTATATATTTTTTTCTTTTTAGTATAATATTATATGAATACTTAATAATTATTTATTTAATTGAATACAATTTTTAGTAAAATGTTATGCGAATACTTAGTAAATATTATTTAACTGAACACAATTACTTAGACAAAAATTGAAATATTATATATTCCTTTCTTTTTAGTATAATATTATATGAATACTTAACAAATATTTACTTAATTGAATACAATTACTTAAACAAAATTTTGAAATATGATATTTATATTTTCTTTTTAGTATAATATTAGTTGAATATTTTTTAGTGAAATATTAGTTGAATGCTTAGTAAATATTATGTAGAAATATTGTTAAATGTTTTTTAAATATTTTGAAATTACTTAAACAAAATTTGAAAAAATATTATTTAATTGGATACAATTACTTAAACAAAATTTGAAATATATTTATTTTCTTCTTTTTAGTATAATATTATATGAATGCTTAGTAAATATTTACCTAGTAAGCAAGTAATCCCTATTGGTTCACAATGAATGTTTGCAGGAATTTGATGAAATATTAGAGATATCGCCAAATTGGCGACACTTTCGCTGACTAATTTTGGTTGCAACCCTCTTTTTAGTATGGATACGCATAAAATGCTGTTTAATAACCAATGAGTATTTTCTATTTAGTAAAATATTATATGAATATATAGTAACTAATTTCTTAATGGAATACAATTTCTTAGATAAAATTTGAAATGGTTTTAGAACAAAAAATAAAAGACAAAATATGTTTCACTTACATAATATTTATTAATCATTTTCAATAGTTATAGAAAGACAAATAATTTTAGAATGGTGTAGATATTCAAATCAATTTATATGTTTAGACAAAGTTTTCATTTATGCATTTTGATAAGATGATGTATAAACTCAACGTCGAGATAAAAGATAATGTTACAGTGATTACATTTATATTTCTTAGAATGAATTTTTTTTCGTTTAGTTAAAATAGACTTTGATGAAAATGAATTGGAACATTTATCACAATTGTATGAGTTGAGAGTCTTTTCATGAGACTTCATATGAATTTTTAACAAAAACCTGCTTAAATAGTCTTTTCCACACTGTTCACATTTATATGAAGTGGTTGTCTTAGAATGAGTTATACTATGCTGTTTTAAATAAGTTTTTTGCATGAATGTTTTATGACAAATTTCACATTCAAAGGACTTTTTCTTCAAATGGGGTGTTTGATGCGCGATTAACGTATGACTTTTTAATAAAAACTTGCAGAAATTGTCTTTTCCACATTGATCACATTTATATGCAGTGACTGTCTTGGAATGAGTTATACTGTGACGTTTTAAATCAGTTCTCTGCATGAATGTTTTATGACAAATCCCACATTCAAAGGACTATCTTTAAAGGAGGTATTTCGATATCCGAAACATGTGTCTCTTGGTCGTATAAAGCTGGTTTCATTTCGCTACATTTATCCTGCTTGGAGGACTTGTGATTCTTCTTGTGTTTTAATAAGTCAGGCTTTCTTGAGAAGGTTTTATCGCATGAATCACATTTATGTTGCGAAGGTATCTTTAAATGAGATAATTTATGACGATTAAAAACAGTCTTTCTAGAGAATTTTTTTTGACAGATGTCACATACAAATGGTCTTTCTCCTGAATGTATGATCAAATGTTGGTTTAAATTACCTTTTCGTAAAAAAGACTTACTACAAATAGTACATAAAAAAGGTGACTTCAGTTTCGATACAGAGGATTCCACTTCATTATCTGAAACGGGTTCTACTTTAGGTTGTACTGTTAATATCATGTCTTGATCATTTAATCTTGAGTCATCATCGTTTAACATAGTAGAATATCCCTCTTGAGAACCGGCCATATTATCTTATGTGCAAAAACGTCTTCACACATTCAAAGAAAAGCAGACACTAATGAAAAAATGTCTCGTTCCATTCAATTTCATATAATCATAGGGGGCGCATGTTAAAAAAATTTAATGATTGGTGGATAAATGTGAGAATAACACGTGACATAAAGTATAAAGTTCACGGGAAGTGGATCAATCAGATATTGAAAGATACTTTCGTAATGTCTATAAAGTATATGATTATTCGAATTACGAGTTTGAATTCATCGTTTTACAAGTTAATTTTATTATTTCAGTGAAATATATGTTAAACCAATGTTTTAAACTATTACTAAATTTTATTAAACTCTACAAAAGAATGAGTGTAGCAGTAGTTTTAAAATTCATTAGAAGTAATGTAGAATCATTAAATAATTATCTATTGCAATAACGAACTAGGAGCTGATTTAATTTATAATAATTGCTTATTGCATAACTTTCTCTGAAAATGGGTCCTTGAAATCTCTAAACTTACTGAGAAAAAAATAATAGTTCGTCCTTGACCGGACTCGAATCGGTAACCCCATGGTTAACAGCCATATGCGCTATCCAATTGCGCTACAAGGACATTAAAATAGAAAATTAAAAACTATCAGAATGTTAAATGTTGTGATGCAATTATAACTCCCGTAAGTTAAATTAATATTAAACGAAAGCATAATAAAACGATAAGTATTTAGAAAAGATAGTGTTCAAAAGTATGTTAGTAAATGTTGGGGCACGAAAAAGATTAGATTTTGCCCATTTGAGATGCCTGTACCACCAACGACCATGTAGGTCCCGAAATTGACGTAAATGGCTCGCGAGACATCCGATCGAACTCGCGGACATGATTGTAAGATGCAGCGACGAAATAAATGAGTTCAGTCCACAAAGTTCCCGAGTCAAATTCATTTCTCCCATTAATCTGTCAGTTATTCGTTACATAGACATATATTGATATAGTTTTCTCTAATGCATATTCGCTTAATTTAAGTATAGGTATATCAAATATATTTAACTTTTAAAATGACGAAAACAGTCATTTGTACTGGTCGTACTAGAAAGACTGAAAAATCCTGCTTTGTTTTTCATAGGATTTAAGAAGGGAAAATTTGCGGATAGGTCGCCCGCATTTTATTATTCGGCTATTCTCAATGCCAATTCGACGAAAAAAATGGAATTTTCAATAAAGAAGAAATAACATTATTTGTTGCTCTTCCAGCTAAATTCATTTTGCATTGGTTCACAGAAGCCTCGAAAATATTCATAAAGAATGAAGAACGCAAAAATCAGCGTGAAAACCAATCTATGTGTGTGATTGTGTGATGCAGATGGCTAGAAATATCTACAGGTCATGCAAGTCTGAAAATTTGTGTGAGGGTAGTCCAAAGCAGGTCCTGATGCACATGAGGCTCAGATTTCTATTTTTTTTTAAATAATTAGCCGAGAATTTTAATTAAAAACTCATCAAAAACACGATTTTTTTCACAAAATGACAAAATCGCGCGCACATCTAAACCTGATTCCACGGCCGAAATGGAAGAAATTAAGAATTTTCGCTAATCACCGAAAATTAAGAAAACTAATTAAGATATCGATTTGAAAATTCAGAGCACACGTAGAAAAATATTTTACACCTGTGTATGAAATGTGTATGTACCTGAATATGAATCAGTCGGTAATTTTTCTTAATGTTTTCAAAAAATTGACAGCGATAGTACAAAAGCTCGGAGAAAGAACCATACAGGACGAATATTCATTAAAAACTGAACTAATTTTTTTTTCTAGCAGACCTCTCCATTTAATTTCCGAAAATCTGAGATTATATGGCATGTGGATTTAATTATTAAACGTTGCTAAATGCTAAAAACATAATTTAAAAGCATTTTATCAATTTAATCGAAGATTATTAGTGTGTTCTGTGGCAAGAGTCCCGTGATATGTGTTAAGAGTTCGCCAACAAGGGTTTCACCTCTTTATTTACATTTAAATGTATGTTTTCCAAAATATAAGGACGTTGCAATCAGCTGATTTACATTTCACCCGCCAATCAAAACTGCCCGGTCGACCTCCAGCCGCGCCCATAATCCTCTCAGCTACCAATCACAGCTGCCTTTCAACGGTTGTTTGACCTCCAATGGTCGATTTGTGAAGTCATATGAAAATGACCTACAGACTTTTTTTTACCACAATTATCGAACATTAACGGCGCATTCTTTTCTCGGATTCTATGGGCCAGATTTCAACAGGAATTGATTCATTCAACTTGGCTTACGATTTTCTTGCAGTTTTTAGCTCCACCTTCTAGTGCAGGGGACGGTTTCTTTACTCTGGTTCTATGGACTCAATTTCAACTGAGTTTTGCTCACTATACTTGGTTTTCGATTGTCTTACAGATTTTAGTTCTACCTCCCACCATCAGGTGACATTTTTATCTCTGTTTACATAGAGATCCTACATTAGAGAGAGACAAGGGCGCCCATATAGGGGGGCAAGGAGGGGCTCGAGCCCCCCCCCCCCTAGATTTTGGTTTTAACAAACTTTTTAAAAATATAAATCAGTTGCAAGATATGAAAATTTTAATTTGTAAAGACAAAGCATAATAAAACCTGCATCGACAAGATCCGGAAGAATTTTCTGCTTTAAACGGTTTTCCGTCTTAACAGGTATAATTGTTGGGAATTCATTTTGTCATAACCACGATTTTATTTTCTTTTAAAGCTGGATTCTGCTTTAGACAGGTTCTGTTTTCATGGGTTTTAATTAGTGCTGTCGACTAGAACTTCTTACAAAGAGTAAAAACACAAGATAGGAAACAAATTCCGTTTTAGACAGTTTTTATCTTAGCAAGTGTTACTGTGTGAGTTTTTTTTTCCCTAGAAGACGATAACACTTTTTCTGCATTAGGGAGGATTTCGTTATAGACAGGATCCATTTTCACAAGTAAAACGAATTTTGCGAAAACAAAACACTGAGAAACTAGAGACAGATTTAACAATAATCGATCATCAATCCGAAAATTCGAACATAAAAAGTATCACGGAAGAATATCTCGAATTTTGACAAATGGTCGCCAAAAAAATCAATTCCGTTGATAGTTTGCAGAAAAATTCACCAATTTCGTCAAAGGATCGCGGAAAAAGGACGAATTTTGTCAAAAGATCGAGAAAAAAATGCAAATTTCGTCAAAGGATCGCAAAAATCTCGAATTTCGTTCGAGAATCACGTGAAAAACGCGAATTTCGTTAAAGAATCGCAGAAAAAATGCAAATTTCATCAAAGAATAATGGAAAAAACACAAATTTCGTCAAAGAATGATGGAAAAAATCGTAAATTGCGTCAAAGAATTGCGAAAAAGACAACATTTCTTCAAGGATCGAGGAGAAAAAACAAATTTCGTCGAAAGATCACGAAAAACTCAAATTTCACCAAAGGATCGTGAAAAAAAAGCGAATTTCGTTAAAAGATCATGAAAAACTCAAATTTCATCGAAGGATCGTGAAAAAAGCGAATTTCGTTCAAGAATCAAGGGAAAAACGCGAATTTCGTCAAAATATCGAAGAAAAATCGCAAATTTCATCAAACAAGCGTAGAAAAAAAGCGAATTTTGAAAAAGAATCGCGGGAAAACGCAAATTTCGTTCAAGGATCACGGGAAAACGCGAATTTCGTCAAAGAATTACGGGAAAAACGCAAATTTCTTCAAAAGATCGCGAAAAACGCAATGTACCTTAAATATTTAATAAAATGAATGATAGCTTTGGAGGAATTTGAAATTTTTCTCAGCCCCCCCCCCCCTAAAATTAATCATATGGGCGCCCTTGGAGAGAGACTGGACATTGACGAAAGGTCCGCCATTTTCGTTACAAAGTTAGATGGAACGCCGTACAACGCAATGCATTTTCGTCAGCATCTAACACTTTGTATTCTATTAAAATTATGAAATTTTTATTTTATATGCCTTCAAAGAGTCTTTCAGAACATAAATATGAGCATATTTCCACTTTAATGAGTAAGAATTCTCAGAAAATGCATTTTTTACTCTATTCTTTTACTAATTAAAATAGTGGGCAGAGGAAGATTGGGCATGCAAGAACTTTATTTTAATTTCGCAATATTTGAGAAAATATTTTTTAATGTTTATCAGATAGAAAATGAACTATAGAATTCAATTTTTTTAAACTATCTATAATGTATTACGCATGTTAAAACAACAGTAATTATTATATTTTTCACCATCTTTGCATTGATAAATTCAGAAGCAATAAAATTTGATCATGTCATATATGACTCCCATTTAACTATGTATGTAATTCAAAGTTAATTTAATATGTGCACTGAAAATGTTTTACGATAAATTTCTACGTACTGCTACTCCTCTTTGATATTCTTTTTAAATACAGAAGTCTGGTAAATGTATAGTATTAGAATGAGTATTGTTATCAAAACATTAAATGAAAGTTTAGAAAACTAGTTGGATGTGCCAATCCCAAAACTTTCTTCTATCTCATACATTTTAATAGTTCAAAAAGTTGTTACAGATGTTAATACTTCAATATTATTAGTTCAATACTATATACCAACTTTGATTTTCACCTTAAATTTCTGCTCCAGTCAATAAATCTGAGCCAAAACGAGTTAATCTCGATCATGATATTTATTAAAATCACAAATCGTCGCGAATAGTTGACTTATCAGGATGGAATGGGAAGTTCCCGTCAACTTGTGTACAATTCACGAGCCACTGGTGTACAATAGAACTACGAAAAATTAAGAAGATTACACAAAAATCGCCTCCTTACAGCGCCTCCTTCCGGCGGAATTTTTCTAATTTCAGGGAAGACCTTCTTGCCATGACCAAAAACAGACACAAAGCATTTGGTTCAATTCTGGACAGACAGACACACGGACACACAGACATTTTCTATAAACATGTTTTTGGGATCTCTGACCCATAAAACGTGTAAATACGTCGAAAACCGGAAGTCGAAATTTTTCACGAATCCACGATTAAAATACTTTCTTTTATTGAAGATAGAAGAAAGTAAAAATTAAATATGGGCGCTGCTGTTAAAAGAAACAAATAAAAAATATGAAAAACAAATTCTATAAATAAATCAAAATCCGATAACTACGTTAAATCGCACTGCTGCGTAGCGTGAAACAGCTGAGTAAAAAAAATGCATTTTCTGAGAATTCTTACTCATTAAAATGGAAATTTTCTTATATTTATGTTCCGAAAGACTCTTTGAAAGCATATAGAATAAAATTTTCATAATTATAATAGAATAAAAGTGTTAGACGCTGATAAAAATGCATTGCGTTGTATGGCGTTCCATCTACTTTGTAACGGAAATGGCGGACATTTTTTCAATGTCCAATCTTTCTCTAATGTAGGATCTCTATGTTTACATGGGGCCAATTTCTGCGGAATTTTTTCTTTCAACCCATCTTACAATTCTCTTCAGATTTTCCAGAGCGAGCAGCACGCCTGCTATACGGGGACGTAGGCAGAGGGGACCCGTGCCGGAGATTAATTTTGAAAGAGATAAATTTGAATGGCCGTTTTTAGTGGTTAGCATTTCCGTTCTACGCTGCCGAAGACAGTGGGGACCCATCCCAGAGTTTAATTTTGAGAGATTCATATGTATATAATTTTAATATGAATAGAGGTTTTAATCATTCGCGGTTCATTTGGGAAAATCGACGGGCGAGTCAGCTAGTATGCAAAGGAAAAATGTTCTTTTGATAACAGAAATTTCACTCCAAGTCCCAAACAGGCCTTTTGATTTTTAAACTAGAGGCTAGAAAGTTAGAAACCTCCATCAGCGATTGACAATTATGTATCTCTCCATCCTCCTCTCCCCCCTCTCCACACCTTTACCAAATTTATTCAAAACGTTCACACACAAAAAAAGAAAACGTGAACAATTCTTATTTATTGTCAAAATATGTGAAATAATTATGATTTAATCCTCCTCTCAATTTGGCGCCCCCTATTTAATCTTTCTGTGCCGCAATCCAGGTACATAATTATCTTAGGTACCAAGTGTGTTGAGCCATACCTAAAAACATTTACAGAAGCTTTTTCTTTCCTCATTATTTGGATATAACAAAATATCCTACTAAAGAAAACATTCACACACACATACACACACACACAAAAAAAAAAAATCAACGATTCTTATTTATTGTCAAAATATGTAAAATAATTCCGGTTTAAACATTCTCTCAATTTGGCGCCCCCAATTTATTCTTTTCGCGCATCATTTCAGGTACATAATAATCTTAGGTACCAAGTGTGTTGAGACATCCCTAGAAAGATTTACAGAAGCTTTTTTCTTTCTTCATTAATTGGATATAACATATTACCTTCCTAAAGAAAACATTCACTCACAGACACACGCGCGCACACAATATATATATATATATATATCAAGAATTCTTATTTATTGTCAAAATATGTGAAATTATTTCGGTTTAAATCTCTCTCAATTTGTCGTCTCCTGGCCTCGGCGTCCGGGATGACCACCCCCTCGTTAGCTAAGTCACTGCACATGCCCCCTTATTAAATCAACTAAAAAGAGGAGTTTTATAAGTAAAATATTAAACCAATCATCGCATAAAAACACGAAACATTTCATTAAACATTTTTTTCTGTTTGAATTCTGTTTATTTATTTTGATAAAACGAAATGAAGATATGCCATCATTTGGGGAAAATGAGCAATGGACTACATTCCAAATTTGGGTTCGAGGCCGAAAAAACTCACGTGATACCGGTAATTTACCCCAAAAATGTCTAACTGATAAGAATGGAGGCTACTACTGCTTTCCTCATGAACTGTTTTACTGGCTGGCGGGGATTGACATTACGTCAACGAAGCCTTCCCTTCTTTACGCTAGAAGTTTTAACCTTGACCACGTGATCATAACGTAGATGGAATATCCTTCATTGAGCGATTGTTTAGAGTTAAAATTCTATAATCGATATACTCAAAGTATTAGTAATAATCGAATTGTTCGAGTGACGGCTCAACGCTACGCTGAAGTAGATTATTAACTCCTGCCTACAATTGATGTGTATGTACTGCCTGTAGTACTTCCTACTACTACTACGAGAGTACAAGGAAGACTTCTGCTCTTGTATTGCTAGGACGTCTTTTTGCACCAGATGAAGAATTTCTTTTCTTTTTTTTTCCATTCGCGATTCTTTGTGTTATCACTTTTAAAATACTGTAAGAAATGTGTTTCTTTGGCATTGTGAGACAAAACATGAAAAATTCTGAAGTTTTAAACATATCCTAGTAAAATGTTGTTTACATCATAACGCGTTTCTGAAAATTCCAATCTTTTTAAAAATATGCATGAAGGGCTTGGCGGCCATCTTTCCATATTTCACACAAATTTCTAAGCACGCAAATCCGTAGCTAGAATCCAAAGTTCTAAATTATTACTCAAGCAAACATTTTATTTTTTCCTTTTTGGAGGTGTGTTCCTAGAAATTGGTGTCCTAAGATAATGGTGATGTATCTTCCGTGTTCATCCTGTGATTATTTTTGGGGAAAATTAATTATTTAAAAACAGTGAAAATCAATTTGTTTTCTCAAAACAAAAGCCTTTCTTAATTTATCTGTCCGTAGTTAAAACAAGAATTTCGAAATTGTTAATAATGCAAACACATTACGTTTTTCCAATACGAATTTGTGCTCTTAGATTAAAATATGGAAAGATGGCCACCAAGCCCTTCATGAATATTTAAAAAAAAATTTGAATTTTCAGAAACACGTTATGATGTATTTAGTAAAGGAGAAAAGGCCTTCGATCAACGTATACGTAGACACTTTACTTACATATGTTAAATTTTTAATGGAAAATGTTAAATAAGTACAATAATTAAAGCTTGGAAATTTAATATCACACCATTTTTTAGCCACAACTTTAATATATATATATATATTTACTTTTGAAAAATTGTTTTTTAGTGGATATCATTTCTTTTTTTTTTTTTTTTAACAGATAATACGTACATAATTTAAATAATTCTACTCACTCAAATAAAATGAGTCCTCATATAGTCGTTGTAAACAGTGAGCAAACCAATATATACACACACACACATATATATATATATATATACATTTTGTTTACATATCCTTCCTTTTTTAGAGTTATTAATAATTTAAAAGCAAGGAAAGTCAAATTCTTTTCTCAAAGTATCAGTCTTTCTCTATTTATATGTTCTTAAAATTTTTTATGAAGGATGAAATTTTAGTTAAAAAAATGATAAGAGTCGAAATAAAATATAGATTTATAGTTAGTCTGTCAGTTAGTTGTTTGTTCTATAATAACTAATTTTTTAAAAATTATTTTGCAATAAATTTATTTTTCAAAATTATTTTATCTGTATAAATACCTAAGGCTAATCGGAGAATATGCACAGCAGGCATCTAGGGAATCAAGATCAGTTTAAAGATTTGTAAATCTAGCAATTCTATCCATAATGAACAAAAATGTATTGAATAAATATAGAAAATATAAAAATTAATAGAAATAAACTGTGCATAAAATTTCATCTTCGTTTTGAACGCGTTGTAGAAATGAAAGAATAAACATGTAATTTCACGCCACTCTGTACATCATACCCTTTCATACATACCCATACCTAATTACATAAATGTGAGAATATTATTTTCCTATTAAATTTCACTCAAATTGATTCTTTTTAATAGTCTAATATTAAAGCTGAATATACATTACAAATGGATTTTTTTTCCGGTAAAAAATTCCCTGATTGCTGGAGTCTTATCTTTCGTCAGAATTTTCCTTTAAATATACACAGTTTCCTTCTCTAAACTCTGACGAACGAACACAGACATAATAAAGTTAACAAATATTTATAACTTTCCTTTTTTTTTGTGTGTGTGTGTGGGGGGGGGGGGGTAGGAAGGGCATTTTAAGCACTTGTTTTAGTTCTCAGATTTCTGAATTAGTCACTCAAAAGGTTTACCTATATAAGTCTTGTTGCGGAATGGAGGATATTCCATCTCCGTTTTGATCACGTGATCAAGGTAAAAACTTCTAGCGTAAAGAAAAGAAGGCTCCGTAGGCATGTAATGTAAATCCCCGCTAGCCAATGAAACAGTTCATGAGGCAAAGCAGTAGTATCTTCCATTCTTATCAGTTAGAAGTTCCTTGGGTAAATTACCGGTATCACGAGACTTTTTTCAGCCTCGAACCCATATTTGGAATATCCTCCATTTTTATTTGCGAAGAGTTGCATCAATGGACTATATTCCAAGTCTGGGTTCGAGGCCGAAAAAAGTCACGTGATACGGGTAATTTACCCAAAGAATTTCTAACTGATAAGAACGGAGGCTACTACTGCTTTCCTCATAAACTGTTTCATGCTGGCGGAAATTTTACATTACGTCTACGGAGCTTCCCTTCTTTACGCTAGAAGTATTTATCTTGACCACCTGATCATAACGTAGATGGAATACCCTCCATTGTTTGCATTGTCACAGACTGGGTCAAAAGTGGTGGGAGGTTTTTTTTTTTATTTGTAATTATTTAAAAAGTTCACCTCTGTTATTGAATACAAGGATAATTTGTATTTTAAACTTAAGTTCAAATAATTTTATTACGGAAAATCGAAGGCTGATAATGTTCAGCAGTTGCTAGACTTTCGGCAAAACATTTTCCAAAGTGCGTGTTCATTTCCTTTTTCTAAAAATTTCATCAAAGAAAACTATGTCGGAATCCAGATAGGTTTTGCGCTGTTATCGAATTGAGATAGACAAATCAGAAAATTTTCTTACTTAAAACAGGGAGGAGTTTGTAAAAATACAGCCTTCTGATTGGTTAATCTCGTTTTGCTAACAGCTCAAAGTCTATCTGGATCCCGGCCTATGGAATATGGAAAGTTTCCTGTCACTCTCTTATGCCATGAATGAAGCATAATGCTTGTAAAAATCTAGTTCCGAACACAATGTTCTCATCGAGGAAAGGTATTGGTTGCCATAACAACAATACGTTTTCATCTCTTTGAAATTATCTAAGCGACTGATTCTGTACTGTTTCCATACACATTTCGATACCGAAGAAATCGTTGTTTCTATAGAAGCGGTAGTTTTCACTGTTGTTTTCTCTACCACTGTAGCGCCTATAATAAATAGTGTGGAAATCTGCTATACAAACAGTGCTAAAAATTTGTATTCCTTAAATGTGCAACGATGCTGAAATACAAAGAACCGATCGCAGCGACAACTGTGGTATATTTTCACATTTCAATGTTAACATCGTATTATTAAAGCGTCTACACATTTAAAAATCTGCAGCTTTAGCTGATTAGTCACTCCACCATTTTTAAAAATTAACTCCATCTGACCAATGAGAATGCTCCATAGTACACTGTTAAAAATCTGGGGCATTTGCTGCATCGTCACTCCATCGCTTTTATAGGAAACTGTAACTTGACTATATTATGGGGCATTCTCATTTGTCAGAACAGAAACATTCTATAAAAGTAGTGGGGTGAGTATGCAGCAATTGCTGCATATTTTTAACAGTGTATAGTCAAGTAATCGTTTTAAATAAAAGTGGTGGAGTGACTATGCAGAAAAAACTACAGTTTTTTAACAGTGAAAACCAAATGGTCTTGAGTTTTAGAAAATTTCCTGCAGATGTCGCTATGATCGACTGCTTGGATTCAGCGTCTAGAATACCTAGTGTGGAAATATGCTATTCAAACAGTGCTAAAAATTTTTATCCCTTAAATGTGTGACGATACTGCTAAAATGCCAAGTGTCGATCGCAGCGACATCTGCGGGGATTTTCGTATTACTAGTATTACGTTGTATAGACTAGCAATACCTTGGAGTTCTAAAAAATATCCTGCAGATGTCGCTGCGATCTGTATATTGCAGCAGCATCGTTGCATATTTAAGGGATACAATATTGTAGCGCTTTTTTAAGTATGGACATTATCCGCTGATCTGAGTTCGAGGCTGTAAAAGTCACATGATTGGGGAAAACAAATCGGCATGTTTCCGTAGTAAAGTATGGTGAAATTTCTTTTAACTGTCTAAAAGTAAATTATTTCACCACGTGCCAAAGTATTGTGCTGCGTATAGTTGTTACAACAGTTCAATTAATTCGTTTATAGAGAAGAAATAATTTTTTCCATAAGTTTATGCAAATACCAAAGGCAAAAGTTCCGTAATTCGGTTTTGCAGCCAATTGGCATGTTTTAGTCAGCTTCGGTTGGCGCAAACTTAATTTAACTTTCTTAACCAGGATTTCTTGTGTATAGCAAACATTTCCATTGGAATTTAAATTTTTTACTCCATTTTTATAATGCCGCAATTTTTAAAGTTAAATGCATAAACCATGTTTATATAATTTACTCTTGAATATAAAAATTTCATCCATAGCTACTCTCATACACTTGAAACAACATTATTGCGAACATCGCAAGCTTATAAATTTTGGCGTTAAATCACAATTGTTTGGCGACAAAAGTTGAATCTAAAGCGCAAATAAACAAGTAACATGTATAGTAAGTACAGTTATTTTTACAGTTACATCTGCTAATATCTCCGGTAAGTCACATGATAGGGAAGTGTGACATCAGGCGGATACTGTCCATTACAGAGGTGGCCGATTTCCACACTATGTATTCTAGTCGCTATAGTTTGGATTTCAGCATTGTTTGCCATTTAAAAGATGCAATATTTTAGTACCTTTTTAAGTATAGAGCTGTGCCGAGGCTAACGAGAAAGACAGGCTACAGCGGTGGGTCCGATTCTTCTTTTTTTACAGACCGCTGGAGTCACGTGATGCTCTTTTCGCACACCTTCATTGGTGCATTCGAGCATCACGTGACTCCAGCGGTCTGTAAAAAAAGAAGAATAGGACCCACCGCGGTAGCCTGTCTTTTTCGTTAGCCTCGAGCTGTGCAAGGTGACGTCAAGATCAGGCTTTTGCTGCTGCTGTAGGACAGCTACCGCTACCTATATCAATACTTTTTGTATTCGTGTGTCCTAGAGCTTTTTTCGTTGTTCTCCGGTAAAAGTCACGTGATGTGAACTGCTCTATTACTGGGATATCCAATCTCCACACTATATATTCTAGACGCTGTATCTACCACCCATATACTGAAATTTAATCAACTGCACTGTTAAAAATATCGTGAAAACTTACCTCTGTTTTAAAAGGCTCTCTATTTCCTGACCAATGAAAACGCTACATTAACACCGAGGAAGCGTTCTCATTGGTCAGAAAATAGATAGCCTTGAAAAACAGAGGTAATTTTTCACGATATTTTTAACAGTGTGCGCTTAGAATCAGGCCCTATAACAGAGGAATGCACAGAAAGCACGCTCATATTGAAGTTTTTGTCCAAATTACGGTAACCTAGTTTCAGAAATAGACCTGAAAGATTTTATTTGAACTATTTATTTATTTATTGAACACATACACTCACTTGTGTGTTTAGCTTCAGGGGCCGGGATCCAGATAGGTTTTTCGTTTCAAGTGACATCATTTATGTCTACTCGAGGCTAATGAAAAAGACAGGCTATCGCGGTGCATCTCCTTGTCTTTTTTTACAGACTGCTAGAATGGCGTGATGCTCTTTTCGTACAACTGCATTGGTGCATTCGACCATCACGTGACTCCAGCGGTCTTTAAAAAATATACGTGGAATGAACCGTGGTAGCCTGCTTTTTTTTTTCGTTAGTCTCGTGCCTAGTCCTTTCCGATCATAGCTCCATGGTCACCTTTCTCATGAACATGAACCTTAGATTTCTGAGCTATAGCGTCTAGAATACATAGAGTAGAAATCTGTGATCATATCAAATTGGCGGGGTTGTTACTCAGAGACAGTGTGATTGACAGACGTTTTCCCTTTATTGGTAAACACAGAGGATCGTTCAGAAAATACTGTCAAAGTTGGCATTTTGAATCAAATTTCCCGATAAAAGGAGAAATACGAGTCAGCGAAGGGACAAAATACCAGTCGCCACGTTACACAAAATCACTTATAACTCGATAAATAATTTATTTATCAAAAAATGGAAAACGTCTTTCCATTCAAAATCGCTTTCATAGTCAGTCTTGCAAATTTTTGCTTTTATGTTTAAAAATGAGTCGGTAAAGATGTCAGAAAGTTTCGGGATTGTTAAGCAAGGGACCTAAGATCCGCCTTAAATATTTCTGTGATAGCCGATTTCTACACAATCTGTTCTAAACGCTATAGCTTTGCGAACGTGTTATTATCGTCAGACTAATGTATATTGACTTATTTCACTAGTATAATTGAACTCGTCCATGCGAGTATCGTCTAATTCTAAAAAGTAGAGTGCTGTGCTTTGGACAAAAACTTTAAATGAGTATGTGTCCTGTGTATATATCACCACTCTTATATGCAATAGTATAGCGACTGGAATACATAGTGTGGAAATCGGCTATCTCTGTAATACTTAAAAAAGTGCTAAAATATTGTATCCCTTAAATATGCAACGATGCTGCGGCAATATGCAGATCGCAGCGACATCTGCAGGATATTTTCTACAACTGCAAGGTATTGCTAGCCTATACAATGTAATACTAGTAATACGAAAATCCCGCAGATGTCGCTGCGATCGACACTTGGCATTTTAGCAGTCTCGTCGTACATTTAAGGGATAAAAATTTTTAGCACTGTTTGGATAGCATATTTCCACACTAGGTATTCTAGACGCTGTAGCAATAGCTTTCAGATATGGGATCGATTATAAGCACTGTCGGTTAAATTTCGATATTTATGTGTTAGAGAAAGCAGTAGGGGAAATTATTGCTTCCATGGAAACAATAACTTCTTCAATATCGAAATGTATAGCGAAGGAGTTCAGAATCAATACCTTAAATAATTTCAAAAACATGCTTCTGTTATGACAACCAATAACCGTCCTGAAAGTGGAAATGTAAAATTGTGCTTAGCGTTCTGTTTCTACAAACATTCCACTTCATCTATGGCATTAAGAAAATGACGCAAAACATTCTAAATGACCGGATTCTAGGTAGATTTTACGCTGATAGAGAAACGAGATTGATCAATCAGAAGCCAGCACTTTTGCAAACAACGAAACGTTCGCAAATATGTAAGCTTCTGATTGGTCAATCTCGTTTCGCGAACAGTGAAAAATCTAACTGGATCCCGGCCACCGTTTTTTCGATGAAATAAACGCAAAGTGAAATGAACACATATTATATAAAATGTTTTGCCGAAAGCCTAGCAACTGTTGAATATTGGCAACTCTCGATTTTCCGCAATAAAACTATTTGAACGTAATTTTAAAATACAAATTATTCTTGTATTCGATACCACATATAGACTTTAAAAATAACGATAAAAAACTTCTACCTCATGTTTGGCCTCATTTGCGACAAGGCAGACAATATATTATGGTACTACATAAAGCCAACCTTTTCCATATTTTTATTTTTCTTATGTTACATATAGCACGGATAAACTTCTAAAAATAAACCGGAAGTGGTACTATTATTTTTTGGCTTAGGCACAACCGTACGTCGGCAGCCTTGAGTAATTAGATTCCCTTCTTTCTATCATTACATAAAATATATAATTTTGTTGTATCTAATAGCATGATGGCCGGGATCCAGATAGATTTTTTGCTGATAGCGAATCAGAAGCCTGCATTTTTGCGAACTTTTCGCAGTTTTCAAAAATGCTGGCTTCTGATTGATCAATCTCGTTTCGCTAACAGCGAAAAAATCTATCTAGAACCAGGCCAAGGATTTTATACAGTCGCATCTTGGATAATAAAGAAAATGCGAAATTTCAGGTTTCTTTTCCCAGAGGTATTACACTAATCGCAATTTTAGAACGTTTTTTGTGCATTTATACGCTTCGGGTACAGCGCCTAGAAGATACAGTGTGGAAAATGGCTACAAAATAGTGCTAAAAAATTGAATCCCATAAATGTACAACGATGCTGAATAACAAGATGTCGATCGTAGCGCCATCGTAGTGATTTAAAAACTATAGTTATTCTAAAAGAGACTCTTTAGCCTATTTCACGTCATTCCTTAACTAAATTAGCTTATAACAGACCAAAATATCTTATATTTATAGTTTCCGATATTTAACATTCTATAATTTTTTAAAACACAGTGTTTATATTGAAAAGAGTTACGAGATGGCTCTCGTATCAGCATATTGCGGCTGAGCATTGTTGGAGATTTATGGGATACAAGTTTTTAGCACTTTTTAAAGCATTATAGGAATAGCCGTTTTCCACACTGTATCTTCTAGGCGCTGTACTTCGGGTTGGTAGAACCGAGATACAGCGCCTAGCCGTGATCAAATATAGCTTACACTGTTAAAAATCTGTAGCGTTTGCCACATAGTCACTCCACCGCTATTATACACTGTTAAAAATTTGTAGCATTTGCTGCATAGTCACTCCACCACTTTTATAGAAAACTTGATTATACTGTGGAGCCTCAGTGGTCAAAATACAGATATTCTATAAAAGCGGTGGAGTGACTATGTAGCTAAAGCTGCAGATTTTTATCAGTGTAGTTTCGCAGATTACGCTCTAGAAACAGACAAACATTTCACGCTAAAACCGAATTTCATTCAGAGAAAAATGACGTCAAATATATTTTCAGATTTGTCTCTCAGCTCGCGAATGAAGTAACTCTTTTTTTTTTTTTTTTTTTTTTTTTTTTTAACCCGGGAGAACTCGCTGCATGAGATTTTTTCTCACAGTCGTACTTTTTTAAGACTCTTATTTAAATCATTTTTCATTTTAATTAAAATTTCAAAATGTTTTTCAATTACTTTATCTATTTTGTGAATAAAAGTACTAAGCCAACCAAAAAAAGTTGATATTATATAAGTGTACAGTAAAAGAAAAGCAATTGGGCATTCTCACTAGCGAGTTCTCCCGGGTTAAATAAAAATCACATTCAACATAATTCCTTTTCAAAGGTTTTGTTTACATTTGAAATGAAACTTTAAACGCCAATAACTCTTAATGCATACATTTCAGAAAGTACTTCTTCTCTCAAAATTAATTTTATTTTAATGATCTTTCTAAAAATATAACTTTTATCCAGTTTTACTTTAAAAAAATAATCATAAGGAAAAATGTATATTAAAATCGAAGTGGTCTTACCGTATCTGATTTGTGCTATTTTAATGTAGATAGTTACGTATTATTTAGCTGTTTTATCGCTGTTTGGCATAATTTGTTAATTTTAGAGTTAATTAACAGTTTTTTGGTAATTAAGAATAGAAATTTTATTTTTTTAACTGAATTTTATAAAAGCACATAGATTGAGTAAATATCTGTTAAAAATGTAATCCTTAATTTTTTCTGTCCATTATTTAAGTCTCTATCTTAATTGAATTAAAGTTGTGACGAAGAAAAATAATTGATCATTTTGGGTATCTAGACGTTTTTTTAAAAAGTCTATATCTCTGTTTATATTTAATTTATGAAGATGGATTTGATTTCAAATTAAAGAATTTCTTCATTAGATTAGTCTAGTATCCGTTTTATTTTTCTGTGATGATTTTTTCTTTTAATATCGGAAATTTTACGCTGGCACGTTTTGTCGATTTAACATGGAGAAGTTGTCTTCAGTATAATAAGCAGTTACGCTGTTCTGGATTTTGGTTCTTGACGTTTGTTTGTTTGGTGGTGTTAACATTTTTTAATAGCTTGGCTTGGCAGAACGTCCGTCCTGCTTGATCCTTATTTGCTGATTTTTCATATCAATTACTATTAATTTTATAATAATAATAATAATATTCAATACTATTAATGTTGGTAAACGTCTGTCTATATGTGTGTGTGTCTGTGCGCGCGCGCGCTCATGAGAGGATAAACTGTTTTCACAGGGCACACAGAGAGGCGCGAAAGGTGTCAAAAGAAAGGTCACTTTCCCGGACAGTTACAAGATTTTGCAATGCGAGCGAAGCACGCCTGCTATACGGCGCGAAGGCAGCGGGGACCCGGTTCGAGTTTCGCTCTGTTCTAGATTTAATTTGTATTCAACGTCCCCCAATGTAATTATTGGGCAGTGCGTGCGCAGCACGTTTGCTATACGGTGCTGCTAGGCAACGGTAACCAGGTTCGAGGTTCGTTCGGTTCGATATTTAATATGAAGTCAAGGAAATCGATGAAAAAAATTATTCGTATTAAAAATTCCTCGATAAGAGGAGGGACTCACTAGCGGGCGAAGCCTGCTACTCATTACTATTAATGTTCGTAAACGTCTGCATGTATGTGTGTGTGTTGGTCACAACATTTTTGAGACAGGAACTACTTTTTTCACCGAGCTCTCAGAACGTCGGGAAAGGTGTCAAACGAAAGGTCGTTTTCTCAGGATGCTCAAACTTTTTTTTCTTAAATAGAGCGGTAATTAATAGAGTTACGGGCTAATTAACTTCTCAAATTAACCAATCAACCTTTTGAACGCAACTACGAACACACCTTCTCCAAATCAGCGGAGTTTCTCCTAAGGGTTGCCAGTAAAATCAGCGGATGCACGTTTACCACGGCGCAAATTAAGCAATAAATGAAGTGGACATTTTAAAGCGAAATCCTATCTCAAAATATATTGGTCCGAGATATTTGTAAAAGGTATACACAGACGCGGAAAAAAATCTACTTCATTTTGGTATAAATCTCATATTTCTGAGACGTGTATAAGTGAAAATATTCTCTAAAAATCGATCGATAAAAATTGATTTTTCATTCATTGGAAAGACAAGGAAAACAGGTTTCATTTCGGCTAGAAGCAGCTGTTGTCATTCTCAGGCGTGACGGCGTTTGCGGTTTCCATACTAGGATATTTTAATACGAAATTAAAAAATTTTAAATATTAAATTTTTTTGATTACATTTTTTGGCATCCCGATGCGAAATTGTTCGCTGATTTCATACATACCCAGTTCAAACTCATAGCTTAATTACAAGCTGAGATATTAATTATTATTTAATACATTTTATTACCATCAAATGCGAGATTAAGATGGAGGCACGTGCTTCTTTAACGAAGATTTCATTTAAATTAGGAAATCTAACAATTTACGTGGGGTTTTTGAACAGCGCTATGAGATAAGTATAACTTATTCATTATCAGAAAGTTTACAAGTATTCATACCACTATTTTCGAATAGCAATTTCAGGAAATATTTTACATTATTGGTTAAGACCGCCACTCGATGTGTTTGAAACTTTAAGACAGTTTATAACGCATAAGAAAAAGTGTAAAAAAGAATGGAGTGTGATATTTCGAGGAGTAGGGGGGGGGGGCGGAGCTAGATTTATTTATTAAATCTTAGCGTTTGTTACTGCAGATAATGTTTTAAATTCTTGGTTAAGACCGCACCGCCACCCTCCCGCCCCATGTATCTACGGAAAGGTTGCGTGAAGTAGTTTCGTTCAGATATGTTTTTGTTATGAATAGAGTGCGCTCTTTGGTAGTGGAATACGGAACTAACATAACGCAATTTTGTTAAAATTAGAAAATATAACAAGGCGATCTGCTTGAAACTTTAAGATAGTTCATAACACATTGAGATATATGCTACTTATTAAATATAAAAATGTCAAAAGTTTAGTTACCATTATTTCCGAATAGTAATTTGTGCAAATATCTTAAATTCTTGCTTAAGACCGCCAGCACCTCGAGTAACATATTTACTGATAGGTTGTTTAACGGACTTTCCTTCCAATACAGTTTTGTTATAAATAGAGTGCGCTCCCTGGTGGTGGAATGCGGAACTAACATAACGCGATTTTGTTAAAATTAGGAAATATAACAAGGCGATCTGTTTGAAACTTTAAGATAGTTCATAACACATAATAAAACGCTTATAAAAGAATGGTGCATGCAATTTCCTGTTAAGGGATGGGGGGAGGGGCGCTGGATTTCTTTTTAAAAAATTAGCGTTTCTGACCTTTTTAGATGTCGTTTTTTGAGGATTATGATACACTCAGATATATGCTACTTATTAAATATAAAAATGTCAAAATTTTAGTTACCACTATTTCCGAATAGTACTTTCAGCAAATTTCTTAATTTAACGCTTAAGACCGCCACCAACTCGAGTAACATAGCCGCTGATAGGTTGTTTAACAGAGTTTCTTTCTGATACACTTTTGTTATGAAAAGTGTGCGCACCCTGGTGGTGGAATGTGGAACTAACAGAATTCTTTGTTAAGACCGCTACATTCCCGACTCATGTATCTACGGAAAGTTTGCGTGAAGGAGTTTCGTTCAGATACGCTTTTGTTAAGAATAGAGTGCGCTCTCTGGTGGTGGAATGTGGAACTAACATAACGCGATTTTGTTAAAATTAGGAAATCTGACATGTCGATCTGTTTGAAACTTTAAGATATTTTATAACACATAAGATAAAGGGTAAAAAAGAATGGCGCGTTGAATTCCGGGGAGGTGCGCTAGATTTCTTTTTAAAAAAATAGCTTTTCTGACCGCTTTAGGTGCCTTTTTTGAGGGAGTCCTGAGATATATGCTACTTATTTAATATAAAATTTTCAAAAGTATAGTTACCACTATTTCCGAATAGTAATTTCAGCAAATATCTTAAATTCTTTCTTAAGACCGCCGCCACAGCGAGTAACATAGCTACTGATAGGGCTTTCCTTCAGATACAGCTTTTTTAAGAATAGAGTGCGCTCCCTGGTGGTGGAATGTGGAACTAACATAACGCGATTTCATTTAAAGTAGGAAATCTAACAAAGCGATCTGTTTGAAACTTTATGATAGTTTATAACACATAAGATAAATTTCATAAAAAATGGCACGTGAAATTTCAGGCAGGTGGGGGGGGGAGGGGGAGGGACGAAATATTTCTTCTTTTTTTTACCTTTTCGTTTCTTACCGCTTGAGGTGCGCTTTTTTGACGGAGTCCTCAGTTACATGCTACTTATTAAATATAAAAAGGTCAAAAGTTCAGTTACCACTATTTCCGAATAATAATTTCAGCGAATATCTTAATTTCTTGCTTAAGACCGCAACCACCTCGAGTAACATAGCTACTCGAGCTATGTTACTACATAGCTACTTGTTTAACGGAGTTTCGTTCAGATACACTTTTGTTATGAATAGAGTGCGCACCCTAGTGGTGGAATGTGGAACTAAAGTAACGCGATTTCATTTTCAGTAGGACATCTAACAAGGCGATCTGTTTGAAAATTTAAAATAGTTTATAACACATACTAAAAAGTGTAAAAAAAGAATGGAGTGCCCACATTGCCCCCCCGCCCCCCAAGGAGGGCACTTCTCTAAATTTATCCGATCACCGTCATGTGACATATCGTATGAAATATCTGTGACCGCTTAATCATGTTACGCATCGCCGGCGGCCGTTCCACCACTTCCCCCCCCCAAGGGGGGAACTTTTCTAAATTTTGCCGACACCCCTTATGTGAAATATCATTGGAAAGGTCTGTGGCCGCTTATTCATATTATGCATCCGAAGTGTCCACCCACCCACTTTGCCCCCCAAGCTAGATTCACTTTTTCACAAGATTTTGCAGCGCGTGCGCAGCACGCCTGCTATACGGTGCCGTAGGCAGCGGAGACCCGGGTCGAGGTTCGTTCTAGCTACATTGCCTTTTTTGCAAGATTTTGCAGCACGCCTGCTATACGGTGCCGTAGGGTGCGGGGATCGAAATCGCCGTGCGAAGCACGCCTGCTATACGGTGCCGTAGGCAGCGGGGACACGGTTCGAGGTTCGTTCGAGCGAGATTGCCTTTTTCACAAGATTTTGCAGTGCGTGGTCAGCACGCTTGCTATATGGTGCCGTAGGCGGCGGGGACCCGGTTCGACGTTCATTCTTTTCAGGATTTATCATGTCTTCAAGGACCCCGATGTAAGTATTTGGCAGTGCGTGCGCAGCACGCCTGCTATACGGTGCCATAGGAAGCGGTGACCCGGGTCGAAGTTCGTTCGCGTCGAGATTTTATAAAAAAGGAGGGGTTCATGAAAAGGAGGGGCCCGCTAGCGGGCGAAGCCAGCTAGTCTATACTATTAATGTTGGTAAACGTCCGTCTGTTTGTGTGTGCTTTCATGACAGGATAAACGTTTTTCACAGGGCACACAAAGAGGCGCGAAAGGTGTCAAAAGAAAGGTGACTTTCCCGAACAGTTGGACTTTAGGGTTTCGAGAAAATCCGGCGGCAATTAACACAGATACGAGCTAATTAACGTTTCATTAACGAAGAAATGACATAAAGAATTTAATCTTTTATCGAAATCGCAAGATATTTTTGAATTCTCCTCCGTGTTGCCATAAAAACAGGGCAGACACATGCGAAAAATCATCGAAAATTTGAACTGGGGCTTTTTATATCGACCCGCATCTCAGAATCTGCCAAGCCGAAAAACTCAAAAATCGCACAGATGGACGCAGAAAAAAATCTACTTTCAGAATTTCAAAAAATTATTCTGCTGCGTTTGGTGGAACAGAAAAAATTGGCTAAAAATCGATCAATAATAAAATCCTTTTATTTCATTCGAAAGAAAGGCAGAAATTGATTTAATTTCGGAGCGAACGCAGATGTTATTATTTGCAGCGCGACTAGACGCCGGAATAGACTAGACTTTTAAAACGAATTTAAAACTTTTAAAATATAAAATTTATAGATTAATTTTTATGCATCCGTACGTAGAATTTTTCGCGGATTTCAAATATGTTAATTTCATGACTGTGTCTAATTTAGTTGTTGAGATATTAATTATTATTTCATTAATTGGATCATTTCTTTAAAACTGTCCTTTTAAGAGGCCCACGGGTTGCCACAATGAGAAAGGTATGATTTCCAGATGCGCAAGTTAAGCAATAAAGTGTACTGGGGGTTTTAAAAGAAACCCCACCTCGCGTAAAAACCTAAACTTGAACAACCAGATGGAGAAAAAAAAATTCCCCTTTCAGAAATTCTAAAACTTATTCTTATATCTTAATTACAAGCTGAGATATTAATTATTATTTCACTAATTGGTTTATTTCTATTAAATGCACATTTTAAAAGGCAGTCAAGTGATTTTTATAGTAGCATTAGTGTTTTCTACAGTTTTGTGTGCGGTTTTTTGATGGCGCGCTGAGATAAATGCCACTATTCAATACAAAGAAAAAAAAATGTGTTGATACCACTATTTTCGAATAGTAATTTCAGCAAATATCTTGAATTGTTGTTTAAAACCGCCACCCACTAGAGTAATGTATCTAAGGATAGGCTGTGTAAATGAGTTTCGTTCAGGTACACTTTTGTCAAGAATAGAGTGCGTTCCCTGGCGGTGGAATGTGGAACTAACAGACCGCGATTTTATTTAAATTAGGAAATCTAACAAGGCGATCTGTTTGAAACTTTAAGATAGTTTATAACACACAAAAAATTTTAAAAATGAGGACACGTCAAAAATTGGAGGGAGGGGTTAAGCGTGTGTTGCCCACCTTGGGGAGGGGCTTTTCTAAATTTTACCGATACCCGTAGTGTGGCATATCGTAGGAAAGGCCTGTGACCGCTTATTTATGTTATGCACCTTCGGTGGCCATCCTTCCTCTCTGCCTCCCCGGGGGCACTTTTCTAAATTTTGCCGACACCCCTCATGTGATATATCGTTTAAAAGGCCTATGGCTGCTTAATCATATTATGCAGCTCCGGCCATCCCCCCACTTTGCATTATGTATAATAAAAAGATTTTTAAAAACACCTAATTAAAGAAGCTTTGATCTGGTTAACCCTCCCTCACATTGATTGGGTCTAGCCTTACCACATATCCACTTTTTAAAGTATAGAACATGGTTATATTTAGCCTAATTAACTGTACAATCTTTATACCTGGATGAAAGCTCAATATTTCTGCATTACTTAAAACCTACTTACTTAAATTTCTATGATATATTTTATCTGAGAAAATCTTACAAAATGTTTCTAAAAAATACCTTTTTTAAGCTGAAAACTCTTAACAATTGACTTTTTCACACCTGTTTCAATGATCTGCATGAAACAAAGACTATTGTTTGAGCATTTCAGTAACTTTGGTTGCCACCTATTGGCAAAACTCTGAAATTCTTTTAAATATGAAAACTGAAGGGTGGGTCAAGTCTCCCTTATGCTCAACCCTCCCCAGTCTCCCCTATATAATGATAACTGGTACAGTAAATCCTCAGGGTTCGTACTACTCAGAGGGAGCATACAGAATTTTCTTAAAATAATATTTGCTTTATTTAAATTATTTATTTTAACAATTATTAATAAATAAATAAATATATATATATATATAAAATTCAATAATATAATATTATTTAAATTATTAGCAATTATTTGTTTAAAAAATTCTGTATTTAGCAATGGTGACTATTACTTTACGAAAATTCTGGTATTCAAATCTCCTAAATCATCCGATTCTTCTGTGGCGTACGAACCCTGATCGTGAGAGCATAACAGTATTTATATTATAAAGGGTTAACGTATCTGTGCGTAACGTTGACGTCATTTTGCGAATAGTAACACTTAACGATGAAATTTCGGTTTTGCAATTTTTGGCTACTGCAATTTTTTAAACTACTAAACATTGTACATTTTCAAATTTTAACCGTCGTATAGGGAAAAAAATGTACTTTCAAATTCAATTTGTTTAAAAACTGTAAATCAATTTACTCATTTTTGTATGGCATTTGGATTAATTTTCAAGCATGGTTTTTAAAAAATCTATCGCGTGCAGGCTCTATTACGTAAGAGTAATAACCCATTATAATTTAAAGCAATATAAATAGTTTCAACAATATAAAGGTCTTCGGCTAATATTCCAAAAGGAAATTATAAAATTAATAATAAAATAAATAAATAAAACAAAAATTTAACATCTATGTAATCGAAAAATTTCAAGCTTCAAACCATGGAATAGGGACAGGGGGTTGTGCTTCCAAATATAATTTGTTTGAAAACTGCATATCATTTTGAGAATCTTAAGCACTTTTTAAATTAGTGGCAAAAGTTTCAAAAAGCTATAACCAAAATCGAAATAGAAAAAAAAAAAGAAAGATAATCCCTTTTCTTTAAATAAATGAAGAAATAAATAAAAATAGAGATTGCTGAAGAAAAATAAATAAATGAGAAAAAATATCAAGTGTATTTTTAAATAATTCTCCGTTCTACTTTACATTTTTTGCCTTGCTTTTGCCCAATTTTACCTTTGAAGTTTTATAGCATGAAATAAAACGAAGCGCAAAGAAAAGAAACATAATTTTACACATTAATTTTCACAAAGCAACTTATTCTAATTTCGAAAAATTCGTCTGCCGACAAATTGTCATCTTCAGACATTAGATCGTAGTTTTTATTATTATTATTATTATTATTATTATCAATACTGAACCAAGGGGCTGAATAATAAAAAAATAAGTCTTTGGTATATATCTACAGAATTATTGTTTATATTTCGACCAAATAATTTAAAGAATAAACACCGATTTTCAAATAACTTTTTAAAGATGTCGCGCTTAAAATTTTTCACAAAACCACTAAAGGCAGAATGACTGAGCGAGAAAAATGTCATTTGGTAAGCATTTATTTTAATTCACAAATCTGAAATGTTTCTTGATAGGTTAACCAAATGACGTCATTTTTGTCAAATTTCGTCAAAATTATTTCATTTGCATTTCAGCAGTTTCGAAATAAAAAATCAAATCTTAAAAGAACGTAATGTTTTTTACAAATGAAATTTGAAAAGATGCAATTTGATTTAATAAACTGTTAACCTACATTGTAATATGATTTACTACTGCAAATTCAGCATTCAATTAAATTAATATTATAGTTTTTTTCAAAACGTACGATCAAACTAGATTTACATGTCTAACAAAGAAAAAAAAAACCGTAAGATCTCATGCAATTTAAATTCAACACAACGGTTTGCTATGCCAACTAGTATACTTAATTAAAATTTTTATCCAATATTTTCTTACCTACAGATCGACAGTCAGGACAGTCATGTTGAAAAATACATTGATCAGCATGTTTCTGGGCAACTGTTGCTAGTTCTTCGTCCCATACCTGAAAAACGTGCAAATATTTTACTACAATTTCGTTGTCGTTATACAGTTTAAGTAATTAAAATAACTAATCGTACATATTTCATTTTTTATTAAATTTGTAAAGTAATAACAAGTTCGTCGACCAGTGATAGTTTATGGGATTCCCTGCACCTGAAATTTTACTCACCTAAGTTTAGTTATCGTAAAAATTTGAATTACTTCATTTTTTTAAAAAATTATGTTGCATTTTTTAAAGATTTATATATTTTTTAAGAACTTGCTATCTAAATTATGTACTTTCACGAAATTTTAAGCATTTATAGATACGCTATATTAAAAAATTAAATTTAATATTCCTTCTCGCCGAAGTATTTTTCGAGCTACGACTTTGACTAATAATAATCTATTGTTACTTAGTACAGAAAGGTGGAGAAGGAAGATGGAAAATAAACACTTTTCTATACATAAAAATCAAAATCAAAAAGATTATTATTATCATAGAGATTTCTAGCCATTTTTAAAAATTTCCAACATAATTGAAAAGTGTTTATTGATTTGGTTTGTCTGTCTGCTGTCAGCCCCTGCTCTAACTCTCGTAAATATACTTAGATTGTTACTGTATTTTTTATATGTTATTCATCTTTTCCATAGAATTCTTATTATTGAAAATGAAGTGTCTAGCATTCACAGTTCGGTTACAGACACACAAAATAATTACATTACATTATGGTCTATATGGAGAAAATTCGTTTGCGGTGCATTTTATTTATTTTACGAACGATGTTTCAAACATAATGACATTGGTATGCATCACTGAGAAGGACTCCAACATGTTTTTGCAGGAGTATAGAATAAGTAACATTTATATTTCGTTTCCAGTTACGTACAAAAGTGATATGGACAGCAATTGCTGAAAATGGATTTTTACTGAGTTATGTGTTTTTAAATTTCCGTTCTTGTTTTTTTAAATAAAATACCTAATGCTGGAACCATGCACAGTGTACTGCAGATAATGGTCCGAATACTGAATTAGTGTGCATATTGTTTCCATTTATAGAATTAACAATACATTTAACATAACTAAATTATCAGTGTAATTGTATGAATGTCATTGTATAATTTTCAAGTCTTAGTCACATCAAATAATTCAGCCGACTTTTCCATGTTATTTTACGTTTTCCGTCCTCCAATAGCTATGGCAGAAGTTTTTAACCAGTGCTCCTCGCCATAGTGGTATGCCGGGAGAGAATGTCAGATATGCCGCGGAAATTTTCCGTTTACGAATTAAAAGAAATATAAAAATTTTAATGGAATATTTGAAATTGTATTACTTACTTTGTGACGAGGTTTTGTACCATGGTGTTTATTTATTTTGCGAAATTAAGTTGCATTTCAAGTTTGTTTCTAGTGTTTGAATACTATTAATGAATATGCGAGAAAACCATGAAAATGTTCTCACATTTTTAGATAAAGTTAATGTTCTTAGAGAACGGTTATTGTCCTAAGAGAAATAGTTAAAATAGAATATACGATTGAAGCTTTTGAGCTGGTGTTTTTCCATCTTGAAATTTTGTTGACTGTACGAGGTTTTTAAGTCATTGTTTTTAGTGCTACGGGTACTTCTCTCTTAGACACACGCGTGCGCGCGTGTTTTTGTGTGTATGTATGAATACGTAGTCTTAGAAAAAATTTATATAAACTAAGCAATAAAGCAATAATCCTTTATATTTATGCTACTAGCTATAATATTAAGACCAAATTTCACTGTGATTTATTTAGATTATTCTATGTTGGAGAGAATCACTAAACATAGAAAACTTTTAGAATCATGTAGGATTCGAAATAAAATTACGTAAATACTGGATTAATGTAATCATAAGTAACATTTATTTTATTAAAGTCTTCCGAGGGAAATTTAAACAGAATCTTCTCCTGGATGCGAAATGTATTTAATAGATTCATGTCTAGATAGATGGATAGACAAAGGGTTGTGTCCATTCTGTTTAGACATAAACGCGGCGCAACAGAAGTGTGGGACAGGATTAAGTAAAAATAACGCTCCCTAGTAAAAGATTTATTTAAACTTAGTAAAATAATTATTTAAGGTTAGTTGAGGCAACTGGGCCATGATTTTACAATGTGACTCCGGAGCTTCTGACAATTCAGATTCAAAAAGCTAATGTTCATTTGAATTAAAGTCTGAACTTCTGTAAATGTGTTCAGTTAGGTTCCCTCTATTCGACAGAAATGCTCAAAATTACATTTTAATATTTAAAAATATAAAAATATGCATATTTCATCTTTCTTTCCTCATGGGTCCAGTTGCCCCATAAAAATGTGGTAAGTGGACCAGGAGGGTCTATGTTCCACACGCGTTTATTTTTTTTTCATATGGGATATCAGGTCCTATTTGAAAAAGTGTAAACAACTTTTAAAAAATTAAGCCAGTCTGATTATGTAAATTATATGTGAATAAAGAGCGTTGTAAGAGAAACCTTCGCTGTCAATGTGTCTAAAAAAAGCACTAAAAGTGAAAATATTAGATTTATTTATACCAAAAACATAAAAATTAAGTACTTATGTACTTTAGTATATGTAATAAGTATAAAAGTCATATGGGTATTTTAAGGAAAAAATAGCAAGGTAAATCTATGAACAAACGGCTATATAACTATTTAAATACTTTATCTGTATCCAGGGCTCGCATTATACAGGGAAATTTTTATTGTTCCTACCAGAACCCTTAATGAGTTACTTTCATGATAATTTTATTTAACATATTCTAAAGAAAGGTGCGATGAAGATATTATTTTCAAAATAGTGGTAGGAACAATAAAATTTTCCCTATATAATACGATCCCTGTATATCGTACAATTTCAAGGTTTGCCTATCTCGCTTTCAAAGGCAAGGTACGTGCATTCGTAAAATGTTGAAATAATTTAATGACACCAGTATTTACAAGAGAATCTATTTGAAAACAAGTAAAAGTACATTTTCGTGTACTTAATAAAGGTGAAATTTTTATTATAAAATTCCGATGCCAATGTGGCAATTAGGAATTAAAATTATGTGATGTAATAACGGCATCACCGCCTCTCAAGGGGTCAAGAAATTTGGTTTGATACCACCCAATATGCTTTTTTAAATTTTTATTACGTAATTTTAATATGGTATTCTGTAATTTTCTTTATTATGAGCAAAAAACAATGGAGAAATTTACTTCCCGCAGTAAGAGAAACTCAAATATATATATATATATATAACTATTGGGGTAACTGGATCCAGCATGGTCCAGTTACCCCAAATACATGCCCTAGTTACTCCATTCTTGAAACATTTATGGAGTAACTGGGACACCGGGCTTACATTTGAAACTTGAAGTAAATATGTATAGATACCTAATAATATTAATGTAGTTATATGCCTAATCTTTAAAAAAAAAGATTGTTTAATAAAAGTACTAACCGTATTTTAATGAAATCCGTGGAAGTTCAACCAAATGGACGTTGTTTTTTTTTAAAAACACCCTAAATTTTTGACAACCTATCACATTAAAATGAGAGTTATGATTGAGTTGACACGCATTGTTTTAGGAAGTAGAGATTAAGGTGCATTGTTCACAAAAGCTAAAACTTAAAAAACATCAACAGTCTTTTATAAAATAGCTTATGTCCCAGTTACCTCGTGGGTCCAGTTACCCCAACTAACCTTAAAGTCCGTAAAAGTCTATCATTTGTGTCTGAATAGATACATGTTGAATTAATTAATCTCGATAACACAGAAGCTTTTCGCACATTTTTGAACGATTTTCATGGTATTTACACTATGAAGATAACCCAACCCTTATTCTCAACTCATTTTCTAAACCGTAATTTCCTTGATAATAGTGTCTTTTGTGGTATTAGAAGGATCATTTTGTCCCATTCTTCCTGATCAGCTTTCCAAGGTCCATAAAGTGTTTTAGGTTGAGTTTCAGTCAATATCCTTTTTAAAATGTCTAATGCCGCAAAAATACATGGATGAGACATCAGGAGATTTAGCAGCAATATCAGTGAAGGATCTTAATATCCGATTCTGTTCCATTTGTTTTAGCAAAATAATTGTGTATTAGGGTGTGTGGCTGCTGGCTTTGACTTGATGCAGTTTTACTGGTGGAATGACTAAATGGATGACTCAATCACAATGGATAAAAAGATGATATGTTATCTATGAAAATGGGAAAAGTATATTCCTGATAGTATGTGGAGTTGATTTTAATTTTTTTCGACTCTATTTTTAATTTGTTGTTATATGCAAAACCAGCAACAATCACAAATACTTTAGAAAACTTTCTTTGCATTATTTGAACCATATTTTAAGACATGTTTGTTCTTTTTAACACTTTCCAACATAGTTGAAAAGTGTTTATGAATTTGATTGGTCTGGTCGTCTGTATGTGTGCCTGCCCGTACTCTAACTCGCGTAAATAAACTCGGATTGCCATATAACGGATATACGTTATTGAGGTATACCATGGCTTGTACGCTATTGAAAATGAAATCTGTAACATTTATAGTTCGTTTACAAGGACACTCACAAAAAGTCCATTACAGATGGTCTAAATGGGAAAAAATCGTTCGCAATGTATTTTAATGAATATACACTATTTCAAACATATTGAAATATGTGTACATTGCAGAGATGGACTATAAGATGCTTACTCTAGAATATGGTGTGCTTAGCATTTATCATTCATTTACTGGAACACACAAAAGAACTTTGTTACATTACTGTCAATGAGTGATAATTGCTGGAAGGGCATTTTTAGTCGTGGTACGAGTTTTTAAATTTAACTAATTTTTGCATAGTATTTGGTGTGTATAAATTCTACAGGTCGTATACAGGGATGCAAAAAAAACAATTCCCGTATATTTACGTTTACTGACGGAAATTGCAGAAAGAGAATTTTCAACTGTGTTATGCGTTTCCTAACTGAACTAAATTTTAGCGTAATAAATTTACTATGTATACAAATCTATAGGTCCTATAGATATAGAGCTTCACAACAGAATTCAAATATTTTTCGACTGTAGATGGTAACTGCTGAAATTGGATTTTCAAATGAGTTTTCTAAATTGTTAACTTAATTAACATCTTTCACCATATTAAACGGTGCAGTTTTGTTACAGTACGCTGAATGTGTTAAAACATGTTTCATAATCTATCCTTGACACGTGATTTTTCTTTCTTCTTATGATAATATGGATCTGTTTTTGTATAGTAATTTGACTCAATTGCGAAATGAGCCTTCATTTTAAAAAGTAGTACTTTTTTATTCAGAAATTTCGAATAGCAATTTTTGTTTTATTTAATTACAAACGTTTCGTGATTAAATAAAGTAGAAATTCTTTTATCGGAATTTCTGGTATAGATTCAGAATTTCTTAATAAAAAAGTAATTCCTGAAATGGGCGCATATATGCGCTAATGATGCAAATGCCCCCAGTCTTCATATATTATTAAAAGAAAAAAAATCCGTTTTTGTCTGGATAAATACTTTCATAAAGAATTCTGCAGCGTGTTCTGTGTTCGACAATATATCACATATTGTCGAACATTATGTGATATATTGTCACATATTGTTACATGTTACATATACATGTTACATACATACATATTACATATACATGTAAATATTGTTACATATACATGTTACATATTGTTACATATACATGTTATCACATGTTGTGAATATTGTGTTTATAACACTTTCCACAGTTGAACAGTATTTAAGAATTCGATTCTTCCGTCTGCATGTGTGTTCGCGCTCAACTCTATCTATCCTATATTTCGATTATTATGTTACTGATATATATTACTATTATTTACCATAGCATGTTTTCTGCTAAAAACGAAATATGTAAAATTTGTAGTTCGTTTACAGGGATACTCAAAATTATTCCATTACATTATGGTCTATGGGGAAAAAATCATTCAAAATATATTTTAATGACATTACACTATTTCAAACACATGAAATTAATATACATTTTTGAGGAATTGATATACATTTATGATATACATCTATAAAGTATACTTCCTTGAATAATATGCTCCAAAAGGATTTATCTATCATTTTCAGGGTTACACAAAAGCATTCAATTACATAATGGTCTGCGGTGAAAAATCGTTTGCACCGCATTTTAATATTGTCATAATATTTCAAACATATGAAATTTATATTGATCACAGAAGTGCATTACAAGATTCTTACTGTAGAATATAAAGAGCCACAGCATTCATCGATTATTTATAGGAAAACACAAACGAATTCTGCTACGGTGCTGCCAATGAGCGATAATTACTGGAAGGACATTTTCAACTTTTGTTTGCGTACTAAACTTTTGTGTACAGCATGGCATATATAAATACTATAGATGATATACAGGGCTACACAAAATAATTCGAAAGCATTACTCTTTATGAGCGTGAATTGCTTAATGATGGTTTTTAATTGTGTAATGCATTTTCCAGCTGTATTTAGTACAGTATATATATATATATATATATATTAAATTCAAAGTTAATACATTTACTAATTTTAAATCTTGTCTTCATAATTCTGTATATCGTAATATAATCCTTAATCATTTATATAGAATAAGGTGTTTATGTTCTTCTTATCTAATTAACAATAATATTAAAAAACTAATCTATGATGCATTAAATAATGGTTTTCCAAAAAAATTCATATATTCTTTAATATATAATTAGTACTTAAATGATCTTAAAAACAAATTAACACATGCGTAAATAAAATTACAAAAAAATATATAAAATAAGAAAATAATTATAAAAAATTAAAACTTGTAAAATAATAATAACAAATTATTATTGGACGTTTGGGTGGGTAGATGTTAGAGTACGGAGGAGGGTGGCGTTGTCTGGATTATACGCAATCGTTAATTTATTTTTTAAAAATATGGGCCATTTGATTTATAACTACGTTGCTAATGCACATTTTATAATGGATGATGATTTGATACTTTTATATGTATAATGGTGTAGTTATATTTATATATTTACAAATTCGTATTAAATTTATTCATATTCATTAATATTTAAAAAAGTTAACGATTAACTTGCATTTAAATTTTAGCCTACTCAAGACAATATCATATTAATTTCTAATAGTATACTATCTTAAATGAGAATAAAATGCATAATGAGTGTATTTGTTATACCTAATGTTGTGACAGTACGGATTTTAATTTGGTAATTTGTTTTTTATTTTTCCTCTATCCTTTTTAATTTTGTTTTATTTTAAACTTAATTGATGTTCAATGGTTTATTTCTCGGTTTTATGTGTGTGGTAGTCCCAAATTCATATTCTTTAACTAACTTATGGCTAATATGAAGATGAAACCACACATTTTATTTGTGGAACTTAAGGCATTTGGGACCATATGATTCTGTCTAATTTCTACAAATTTCCATCATTCCATTTCTGTTATTCAATTTCAGCTGTTTTTTACTATGTTTTTGGAATCTATGTTAAGTTATTGGAGGGGGGGGGGGAACTATATTTGTTAATGTGATTCTATTCATAATTTCACAGTTTTTGTTGGTGATCGGTAATGTTTATTTAATGGTTATATATATAGTACACTAAAAGAAAGATATTAGTAGACTTAGACTAAGAATAAATTCATATACATGGCTACGCTAAGAACTGGATATGTTGCAGTCTATTGCTGCAGATAATTGCTGGAAGTATGTTTTTATTTGCGTCATGTGTCTTTATCTGAATAAAATTTTAGCTCAATATGTGATGTGCGTAAAAATCTGTAGATAACATATGGGGTTGTACTAAAAAAATAAAGTACATTTCCTCAAATTGGCAGAAATTGCGCAAAGTGACTTTTGAAGGGTGTTATACGTTCTCTATATGGATTGAATTGTGTAGTATATAAAACCTTTTGATCATATACAGGGCTGCACAGAAGAATTTGAGAACCTTTTCGACTGTGGGCGGTAATTGCTGAAATTGTTGTTCTAAATGTGTTTCGCGTTTTCTAAATTGTTTACTTAAGATATCTTCTGTCACTTATTAAATAGTGAAGTTCCTTTACAGTATTCTGGAAGTGTTGGGAAGTGTTTCATAAGCTATGCTTGACGCATGATTTTTTTCTCTTTTTAGTAAGATTAAAATCAGTGTTTATCATTTTGTTTACAAATTACACTGATCATTTTAATGATTTTGTAACAGTCTTTTCACTTAGGGTATTTCTGTTGACATGAAGAATCTCACTTCTCATAAAGAGTTTTGCAACGTGTTCTGTCTTCAACAATAAACCATAGGGAAAGGCGATAAACATTATGTTTTTGGTGTTTTTAAGTTTCAAATCAGTATTTACACAGTGTTTAGACAGTGAGCATTTTAATGATTTTGTAAGAGTGCTTTAACTTAGGGGATTTTTTCAAAGAGTCATCCACTCATTACGTCAGACTTCAAGAGCAGGGTATAAAATGTGCGACACAGTGTAACAGAGGGAAGGCGTGAGCTTATACGTTATAACATCGGATCTAAAATATGAAAAAGAAAACTATAAGTATTATCTGAGGGGCTCACAACCATAGTAGACCAAGTCCATTTTGAAAACAAAAATGATATAGTCCATTTAGAAGATACACAAACTCTATTTTATTCCTGCCCACAGTGAACGAAGTCTGTAAAAAGATGCCATATATGAGAAAGTGTGTGAAAACAGAATTGATTCACTTTAGGAGTCGATAAAACAGATTTTATGCACCTTCTAAATCAGTTATATAATTTTTTTTAATATGGACTTGGTGTACTATGGTTGTGAGCTCCTCATTTGCAAGTAGTGTAAAAAAGTTCATTAAAAATACGTAGTTTTATTTTGTTGTTAGTATTAGGTACATTTTTCCTTTTTCTTTGAATTGCAACAGCTTCAAGTACGCAATATCAAGCAGTTTAATAGTATTTATATCAGTAGGTAATAGATCGTATGAAATTTATTTTTGCATAAAATTCGTGCTAAATTAATAGCTGAAGATAATGTGACGCCACAATAGGGGAAGGGTATGACTGGAGTGTGAGAATCTGTGACGTAGGGAGAGAGAGGGGTTAAAAACCCTCACAAAATTTGCATGACATAATTAACGGATGACCCTTATTATGAAAGATCTCGCCATTCCAATATTCAAGGAATTGCGTTTTCCCCTTGGATACATATTTGGAAAAAAATTTCCACTTTAAGCATGACTTTTCCCTTTTTAGTGATAATATTACCTATTGTAGCATTAAATATCGAAAAAACGCTGATTTCACGGAGATTTTTAAAAGCTGAATTACAATAATTCTCTTCGGAAAGAGCACCAACATAGCCTTCCATTCCTAACTTCTATAATCTCCTGAGAACCTGCACCCATTAAAATGGATGTTTTGGTTTAACATACTAATCACATTAAATATTTCTTTTAAAGAATGTCCTGATACTCCAATATAATATATACTTTAAAGATTAATTTTAAGTTTTTAAAATAGGGCAACGTCTTTTCGTTTGATGTAATATGGTGAAGTATGTGTGTCAACAACATATTCTACCAGGTACTAGTAAGTTCCCATTTTTCTTTACTTATTTTGTTTTTTATGCACATTTTAGATTGTATAATTTTAATGTTTTTGTAGTACCCTAGCTAGTTTTTAACTATGATTTTGATATATTTATTGCTTTAACGCTCAATTTAAAACCATCCATTAAAATGGATGTTGGGTTTTACTTGAGTAAAGGTATAGTTAGTTTTAGCATGAGTTTTGGTTTTAATCATGTGCCAGATGTCAAAGTATTTGATATTTATTTAATCTCTCTATAATATTTTAGTTACTTTTTATAAAAAGAGAAAGCAAATGTTAGATACCTTTGTATTTTATTTTACCCAAATGATTATCAAAATTCGAAGCATTAGAACTAATAACAAATGGGGATGACTCTGACCTCGATTTTAGTGATTCTTGTGATGAAGATTTTAATGTTAATAAAATTTATGAAGATTCTTCTGAAGCTGAAAATGAGACTACTAAAGAATCAGTCAATAATTTTGCGAATTGTTCAGTTAGCCAAACTAACGGAATTGAAATAACGAAATATCAAAAGCCCAATTTGATTTAGAAGAGATCTTTGAAGTAAGTTCAAGTTATACATTATGTACATATAAAGTTTTCTTAATATGCAAATTAAGATAATTATTTCGGCTAACTTTTTATTTTGTTAGAAATTCATAACTATAAACAAAAAATTAAAATTAATACAGTTAAGAATATTTTACATTAACAAGCATCATGAAATCTGATTTTAATTTTGTTTCATTTTAGGTTTGAATAGAGCATTCCAGATCCTCCAGATATTTCACAATAGCTAGAACAAGAGGCATAAATGCACATAAAATTTAAAGCACATGATTATTTTAAAAATTACAGTGATAATAATATGTATTCAAAAGAAAACTAAATTTAGATGGACAAGTTGCAATACGGTTTCGTGGATTACCAGTGAAATAAATTGTTTCAAAGATTTTCCTTTGAATTAATTATGTGTAAAATAATTCAGTGTTGTTCATTAAATTAATGATAAATATATATATATTTCAATTTATTGTTAATTGAGTTCTTTTCAGTACTATTTTACATGTGAAAAGTTGAATTGAACTATGTTTACTTTTCATCATACTTAAGACCTCAACATCCATTAAAATGGATATGGTCCTTAACAAATTTAAAAAATAAAAAATCTTTAAAAATCATATTTTTTTATCCTATTGATAAAAATAAAGTAGTAAAGGCAAAGACAAAATGTTTCAAACTTTCTTGGGTCTCAGGAGATTAAAAGCACAATTATGCATCCAGTAAACAAAACTTACAGATAGAAGACGATAGCTTACTTACAAAAACGCAATTGCTAATGAAAATAAATTTTTCCAAATAAACCTTTCTTCATATATATATACAGAAAAACACATTTGTTTTTAAAAAAATGTACTCTGTATGCGTTAATTTTGTAAATTAGAATAAATTTAAATAAAGTCGAATTAATCTAAAAAGATAAAGAAAAAAATCTATTGAAATGTATGACTTATCGCATGTCTAACAATTATTTAAACCACAATTATATTTCTAAGTAAAAAATTAAATAACTTTAAGATATTAATGCACAGATTTCCTTTAAACAAAGTTTAAAACGAAGACATTTGTTGACTAATAATGTTTATAGTCTACAAATTAATCAAAATTGTTTATTTTTGTCCGTAATAAATGATATCGTCACTCGGCCCAGTATCTGACTTACTACGTATTTTTAAAAAATCATAAGTAAAGCGTCGTTTACACGGAGCGAGTTTACTAGCTACAAGCCAGCGAATTCACTAGCTGCTAATAAACTCGCCCCGTGTAAACACGTTGGCTAGCGAACTATCTGGCAGCTCAGCGAGTGCGAAAAAAGTTGAAAGGTCGGCTACTTTTCTCGCTACTCGCTGGCGTGTTAGCTATCTGGCTAGTAAACTCGCTGTGTGTAAACGTTGTTGCTAGTGAAATCGCTGCGAGTATTCGGTGGTTCGGGGTTCTGTAAATGTAAACAATGTCGACTGAAGTAGTTCGTGTCGGTGTGAATGAACAAAATATATTTTTCGAATAAACTTAACAATTAGGATACCAATAATTAAAATGTTTTTGAGAATTATTCACTGTTTGAAATAACTACCGTAATTATCACAAGGTGAATATTTTAATTATTTTAGATAGATAGTTGAAAATACTAATGTCGGGGAATTGCAGTTATCAAATTATTGAGACTGTACAGGGTTTAGAGGGCAATAATTAAAAAAAAAAAAAAGTTTTGGCGTATTTGAATAGATTCGTATATTTTCCACTATTTTTCTCAGTTAAACTACCTGAAAGTGCTTTTAGTAATTAGTATTGCAAATATGATAGGAATGATACTGAGGGGTGAATGTTTTAAATACTAAATAAAATAATTTCAAAATAAAACTGCAGAACTATGATGGCGTTTGAGGCTACTGATCTGCAGATTTACTAGGTCAATTTATTACCATATATTTATTAATATTACAATCATTTTTTGTGAGAGATGAATAAGTAAAAATGTTTAAGACAGAAAATAATAGATTTTTAACAACTTCAGTAACTTATTTTTTTTTTTTTTTTACGAATTTAATATTTCTAACTGAGCGAAAAAATGCCCAGGCCAGGAATCGAACACAGATCATTGGCTTACAAGGCTAATGCTCTACCGTTTAAGCTAACTGGGCCGACAACCGGTGAGCATATCTGCAAGCCAAGGATCTGTGTTCGATTCCCGGCCTGGGCATTTTTTCGCTCAGTTGGAAATATTCAATTCGTATGATAGCTTTAGCAATCAGTTTGATTGTGTTAAAATAATAGTTTACCGTAATTTCCCGCGTATCCGCTACGGCTTCGTTAAGTCTTTTCAGACCGGAAAATTTTATTGAAAAAAGAAGTCAAATAAGTGACAAGCAGAAGCAAGTCACATTTTATTTAAAATAAACTCTGGTAGGAAATTGAGTTATCCGAGGTGCGGCAGATGGGACGCGAAATTACGCGCTTTAGTTTTTATTTAAATGGGGAGGTGCTGAGCCCTATGAGCCTCTCTTTTCCATATGCCCTTAAACAATATATGCTTTACTTCCTGGTTTGTTTCATTGATTGGCAGATAAACTAAACAGGGCAGAGTTATAAAAAAAATTATGTGATTAAAATATTGAAAATTTTATTAACCATATGAAATTAATTAAAAGCAACACTATTTATAAAATTTTGGTGTTCCTATTAAACATCAGTGAAATTGCAGTTTTAGCGACGATTGCATGGGGTGTCCATTACTGAAAATAGACTAATTAAACGTTACAATAATGGACACGGGTCTTGAAACCTTAAAAATTAATGAAATTTTATAAATGATCATTAGAATATAAAATTCAAATTTCATCTTTTAATTTCGTATTGAAGTAATCTGTGTGTTTTATTTTTTATAACACAGGGTACTCTTGGTATACATTTAAAAACTTGGCAATATCATTTGCGTTCCACTTCAATTTTCCAAGGACACACACACGCATAAAAAAACAGAAAAAAAAAACAGACAGGAAAACTCGGCACTTAATATAAAAACAAACACTGTTTTCAGAAAAAAAAACATAAAAGAAAGCTTTAGAACGCAGCAAGTGACGCAATAGCGAGTTGGCTACTGAGCGAGCAAACAAGTTCGTGTGTAAACGATCACTATCTCGCTAGCTTTCTTGCCGGCTTGTAGCTAGTAAACTAGCTCCGTGTAAACGAGCCTTTAGTTAGGCAGTTTACTTGCGCTTTTAAAAATGTAGCGCCATCTTCAATTTATAAAGGAAACTATTCATTTGAGGCAATTTCTTTCCTTTTCAGCTTACTTAAATCATTCTTTCGTTTTCTTGAGCATGTTTTATGTCATAATCACAAGATAATTTTACCCATCCATGTGTATGGGTATAAGATATTCTAGTATATAAGAATCAATGTAAGATATATGTGTTTTTTATTTACTGTATTTATTGTTGTTTACCCGTTGATCATTAAACATTCGGGTGCTTTGTTCTGTTAAAACATCGGATCATACTGGTAAATATACAACTCAATTTTTATCATATCTCAAACTTTTATGCATACATGAGTGTAATTTTTGCTTAATTTTAGCTTAATGTAAATTATTTTTATTTAAATACAGCCTCTTTCACATTAAAAATTTATTAAATTAAAATCAAAGATAAATCCTTATTCTATTTCGTAATTTGTGCCCTCTTCCCGTTAAAAAAAACATTGAGCCTAAAAAAGCATTTAGGCTGAACTTAAAAACTCTTAGACAGAAATACTGTGTTACACTACCAGAAATTGCTAAAATTTACAGTTTTGATTTTGAAAAATAGAATCCAAGCTTGAGAAACAGTGTTCAGTTCAGATATTTCTCTCTTAGAGGGATTACTAAATCTCTGGGGGGCGATATTATGAAGCTCCTGGAAGAGGGGGGGGGGGGGGGGAATGCACGTCTAGATCATAAAAGCATAAAATTTCAAATATTCTGGGGGGGGGGCATTCCAATACTACGAGGATGAATGATCCTCGGACCACCCCCCATAATTGTGAATGTGAATTAATTTCAATGAGCAACCTTATACATTGGTTTTATGTGTATTTCTTTAAACTATATTATTTTAAAATTACATTTTAAAACTATATTTGCTATTATTTAGTAGCATAAAATGAAATAAAAATGTCACAAGTTTTTTGCACTTTGAAATAAATTCTGCGAGATAAACTGTTTAGTTAAATTTTGAAAATGCTATTATATATGTTTTAACCCGTTCGGAACCATGAGTGCATAAATGCACCCTCAAAAAGTGCTTAAAACGCTTGAGTTTGATACCAGTAAAAAATAAAAATAAAATTGATTTTATTAATTACGACATTTTCGTGATTTATAAAGTTAAGTCAAATAATTAACAAAAAGTGGTGCCAAAAGAATAAAATTCGTGTAAAAGATGCCGATCCTGAACGGGTTAATCACATTTCATTTTGAATTTTAAATTACTATAGAGACTGGGATCTTTTTTAACTCCCAGAAAATTATTAAATTAACGAATTTAATAATCAAGGAGCAATTATTTAACGGCTGTTTTCCTCGTATGTGCCAGAGACAGGTTTGCATGTTTTTTTTTTTTTTTTTTTTAAAGAAATCGGGATTTTTAGCACATAAAGTAAAAGTAAATCGGCATTTGGGCAGAAAGAGCGGAACATATTTTATCCCTTAGTATTTTGGTGAGTACTAAATGGTGAAATGAACTAATTCGAAATTTATCACCAAAAGTAACGATCTGTTATTTGCATTAGATCATTTTTAATTTATTTTAGAAAATAAGTATTTGCTATTGAATTTGGAATTTTGTATGATTAAACAGGAATGTCTTGAAACATTGATTCCATTTCTAAACAACCCAATTAGTCCAAGAGCTGTTAAGCATTTTATGGAAGGTATTTGAGGCACCCTGAAAATTTGTGCAACACTTCTTTTGTAATGGCTGAATACAAAATCGAATGTCTGGCTGAAGGATCGTGGCCCAAAAACTGTGCCAGACACGTGTCAAGTGCCATTTTCTTTTTACTACCCAAAAAAGGTATTTGAGGCACGCTGAGATTGAGACAGAATAATATTTATACTTAGAAAAAAATATTTTGAAAACGACAGACACTTTAGTCGGCCCAAAAACTGTGCCAGACACGTGTCAAGTGCCATTTTTTGACTACCCAAAAAAAGTATTTGAGGCACGCTGAGATTGAGACAGAATAATATTTATGCTTAGAAAAAAATATTTTGAAAATGACAGACACTTTAGTCTGCACAAAAACTGTGCCAGACACGTGTCAAGTGCCATTTTTTGTCTGGCACAGTTTTTGGGCCACGATCCTTCAGCCAGACATTCGATTTTGTATTCAGGCATTACAAAAGAAGTGTTGCAGAAATTTTCAGGGTGCCTCAAATACCTACTCAAAAATGTTCAACAGCTCCCCTACTAAATCGCGCCCGTCGGCCTAATCGTTCGGAGTTTTCGTGGTTTTCTTCGAGCCATGGGTTTCCATGCGTAAATACGGGTTAGGTTCCCTTAGAAAGACCCCCACGAAGGGCACTCCCCCCTCGGACCTATATCCCTAGTGTAGATAACCGGCCGTCAAATATCAACCAACCAACCAACCATTTCTAAACAACTAAATCTTTTGATTTAAATATATATACATATATATCAACAGTTCGCTTCAACAAATTAAATTCATCATGTAACACTTTGGGGCCATTCTCTGGGAGACGGGCATTTAGCCCAGTGGTCAGCTTGCTGGCCGCTTGGGCCCGTGTTGACGAGTTCGAAAACCAGTGCGGTTTAGACGGGGTGACTGTTCAAATTTTACAAAGGTTTTTCTTGTACGAGAATAGAATGATGATTAGAGTAATTTCCCTTCAAAATAACCTCTCAGAAAGCATCCCTCTGTAGCAATATGGTCAAATCTGCCCGATGTTTAACAAAATACCCCCCCCCCCCCTCCTCTCTTTGGTGCTCCAAAAGAGATTATGTGCCGAGTGTTACGAGTCTGAACTTTTAATGTCACGTGAAAATAGCTGTCTTGCATAAGATATTTAGATTTAGCCAAATGAATCCGGGCATTGGATAACTCTGACCAGACAACTACCTTTGCTGAAATAACTGATTGAATAATTGAACCAAAAGAATCACTAATTAATTACTCCCGAAACTACATAGTCATGAATTTACTAATTTTTGGATAAAAGGAAAGTCCTTTTATATATTTTTAACCCCATTGTGCTTTACTCTTGAAATTACTGTTAAAATCTTTATTGCATAAGGTTATATTGCTATATAAGAGATAGAAATACCAAAATCAATAATAACATTGGTGAAACAAAAAGACCAGATTGAAACAAATAAATATCTTTCAGTATCTTAATATTTCAATGAACAACAATTAGAACAACACGTGTAATTTTTTAAAGTTTGAGATTACGCGTAGATGATATATATCAACAACAATTATTTAGGATTTAGACAACTAGAGGGCAGCACTAAGATGAAAATCAAACATATTGCCTGAAGAATAATAATCAAGCTCTTTCTTTTTTCAATTACTATTTACTAACCTGAACCAGTGATGGATTTAAGTGGTAGGTAGACCGGAAAACATCTCCCGGAATATCGAAATGCCCCCCCCCCCCGGAAATGTTGGTATTATATGTTATGATTTAGAAGGGCAGTGCTAACCTTCCGGATCTTCATAATGCTCTCCTATTGCTCTTAATGATGAAGTCCGTTTGTAAACAGAGATTTGAATAATGGCGGTTCCAAGGGGGTGGTCACGGGGCTCATGACCCTCCTCTAACCGAAGAAAATGTCTAAAGGATATTTAAAAAATGAAATATTTATTAAAATCTTTCAAAACAATGCGAATTTTTCTGACTCTAAAGCTCTACTCAAATCCAAAGTAGGTAATTTCTGGCACATCCATGAAGTCATTTCTAATCTCATATGCAAGTGCCGATATTGAAAAACTATGTGATTGAATAGCGTTTTCCCTTTTCGATAAAGGCAAAGAATCTTCCAGAAAACTACTTTAAATGCGGTGTTTTACACTGAATTTCAGGACGCGACAGCCAACTGCTCCCTCATACCGGCATTTCTGTAGCTGTCAAGTCTTAAAAATTGGTTTAAAATTCTCATTTTATGAATGATTCTTTGCCTTTATAAAAAAGAAAATTGGGAAAATTTTTTAATTTCTATCTGGATAAAATCTGTAAATTTTATGTTTTTTTTTTCGAATATTAATGCATTTTTTTTTTAAATTTTTGTAGTTACGAATGAAAATGTGTTCGCAAAAGTATCAGAAAAGTAGGAATTTTGGATATGGGAACAACCTACAATATAAAAAATGTTTATTAAGAGATGTGACAAACCCCCTCCCAAAAAAAAGAGCCATGACCCCCACCCCCTCTAAATGGAAGGCTGGATCCGCCCTTGGATTTGCAGGTATCCGGCCGGCAAAATTAAAACAAACTTTCAAACGGACAGGGCCGGTAGAATAAGGACAATTTTTTTATGTGGCAGAAAAAATTTAAATTGGCCGGGATTGACCGATAAAAAAATTAAGCGAGTCCATCGGTCAAATATAACAAATTTAAAATGGTCGCACGAACCGGTCAAAATTTGTACAATTTTAAATGGACCTGGCTGGGATTAGAATAAATATATATATGCTGTACGAGAAGTTATCAATACAGAAATTTAACAAGTGCATCGCCATCGTAGAGATATGAATTGGACAGTTACATGTAAACCCGAGGTTAAATTCTTCAGTATTCACGGGCCGCACCGGGCTCAGGCTTGCATTTTTTTCTACATATTCGGGTCCGGTCAGACCTGGGCTTAATTGTTACTGGAACGTAAAGGGTTGGCATATTTTTTTCTCTCTTTTTTGTAAAAATAATAGTGCAAATGAACTTTTGTTAACGTAATCTTTGGAAGTTCAATTTAATAAATTATAGGGGATATAGTTTCAAAAAATTACTTTTTTTATTATACAACTTCAAAAGATATGACGTTTTAAACCCTCTTTTTCCTTTTATCATAAATTACACAAATTTTTTAATGAGTCTTTATTCGAATGTCATACCCTAAAAGTGTAAGTCATCATTAATGTCGCTATTCTGTATTCTAAAGCTTGCAGACATATAGTTTGAAATATACTCTAAATTTTTTCCATAAATATATATGCAATATTTTTTTTAAAGATATAGTTTATTCTTTAAAAGTTTTGTTAAGAAACATCGGAATTTGTTGTAGAAAAATAAGTCGACTCGCAAGTGATTTCATTGATTTTTGCACGGCCGGATCATGAACTGTGAAAATATAAACAGGCCGGGCCAGGTGCGGGCCAAACGTTTAGTTTTTACATCATGCCGAGCCGAGCAAAGATATCTTTCGTTCAGGCCACTTCCTGGAAATTTCGACCCATGCAGACCTCCATCCGTAAAAGCAAAATCTTATAATCAATCACTCAGCTAAGTTTGATGAACGTTGCGAGTCTCATAGTCCAATAATTGCTCCCTCATATGGTCATATGATGTAGATTTTAAATTAAATTTTCTTTTTAGAAAGTAATAATGGAATTCATACACTTTCTACATATAGAAAATCTTTTAACCTCTTAATTCTCGCTCCCGTGATATTCACGGGCTGTGTCTTTTATTCAGATTGTTTTATTCCCACCAGTTTTATAAAATAGTGTATTTGGCTTTATTATATCATTTTACCTGTCATTAAATAAGGTGAATATTTCATTTCAGTAAAGTGGTGCCAATAAGCAATTTGAATTTTTAAACCATAATTTAATGAGACCGTTAAGAGGTTAATTGGCTTATGTTAGCAAATAAAGTACAAGGAATAAAGTAACGTAAGAAAGGAGGTTAGTGTGTAGATCAGTCTACTTAACAGCTATATCTTCCCCTATTCATAAATAAAATTTAAAAAATAAAGCAAATGTTCTCAAAAATTTAAATTCACCGTATTCAACAGACATATATATTTACGTCATGGGTTTCAAAATTCAGGTAACTGATATAATATCATTTCTCTTTTCATCTTACAAGAAAAAGAGATCTATACTTATAAATCCGAGAATATATACTACATTGATATTATCCTTACGAAAGAAAGAAAAAAAAAAACATCTTTGTAGATACTTGATCTTCCTGGAAATACTGAAACGGACGCTGTGTTCTATTTAGTTGTGACATATTCAAGTAATCGAAGAAAAATTGTGACAATCAATTGACAGTTAAAGAATTGTCAAAGGTTTAAACTTTCTTAAAGTAATATTAGACGAACGTCTGACAACAAAACTCGATACATTTTTATTTTATTTTATTTTCCATTTCAGTATCTGAATTTAAACTTTTTAAACGATTTATTTAGCTTTAAAGCATAATAAATCAATTTTCTCAAAATATTTTAAAATATCATGTTCATTTTTTAAAATGGGAACCTCATGCCCTCATAAATTTTAATAGCTTTTTTATGTTTGTTTTTTCTTTTAATGTAAGAATAAAACTTGGTATTTGATTTCATAGTATTAAAATAGGAGTTATAAAATTTTTACAGTAAATTACATAGCGTTAATGAAAACTTATTAGTTATTATTTCCATTGACAACATGGAATTTAATCTGTGTCCTTCAGGCATACGACCGTGTACTTTTTTGCAAAATCAGTCTCACCCGTGGCTTTTTTTTAAGCGCGGACAAGCTTTTAATAATAATAAAAAAATTATATGTCCTAATACAAAATATTTTTATACAAATTACGTTTCCAATTTAAGAAAATAAAATAAAATTGACTAATTTTAAAATAATTGACTGTTTTAATCACTAAAGTAGTCCGAAAATGAAACTGTTAAATGGTTACGCAAAATAATTAATACGTTTTTTTATATTTAGTATTTGATAATAGCTTCGAACTCGTTTTTATTTTCTTCTTTCTAAAGAAGAAAGTATTGTAGTCGAGAATTTTTTAGACTCCGATTTTCGGCGGATGTACACGTTTTAGGGGTCAGAGATCCCTAAAAACATGTTTATAGAAAATGTCTGCATGTTCGTCTGTCCGCTTTTTACCATCGAAAAGTGTATGCAGTGATGCTTAGAACTGAACGAAATTTTTTGTGTATGATTTTGGCTATGGCCAATAGGGCCTCCTTGAATTTGGAAATATTGCGCCGGAAGGGGGTGCTGTAATAACGATTTTTGTGCAATTTTCAGTATTGCATCGTCGAAAAGTGTATGAAGTTATGCATATAATGGAAATTTTTTTTATATATATGTTTTTGCCTATGGGCAGCAAGTCCTCCTTAAATTCAACTAAATAATACTAAATCAATAAAAATACTAAAGGGGGCGCTGTTATAGCGATTTTTAGGCCATTTTCAATATTGTATCATCGAAAAGTGTATGAAGGTATGCATAGAATTGAACCAAATTTCATGTGTATCAAAAAAAAAAAAATAAATAAATAAATAAAAATAAAGCACTTTAATACAATAATTGAAAACATAAGTTCTACAACAGGCATCGTGCTCCTCGGAGGATTCAGGGGATTTAAGTGGTTTGAATACAAGGATTTTCTTAAAGTTGTGGTCTCCGTATCTAAACACACATTATTTTCACAGTAAATAAGTCAAATATTTCTTTACGAAAATTCTAATATTCTTCCCCTGAGGCATATGTACCCTGTACAAATACTCAGCGATTTGTTTATAAATTAATTAGTAAATCTGCAGATCAGGAGCCTCAACGTCAGCTTTTCAAGTCATAAACTTTTAATGCCGCTTTGGATAATATTCAACATCCTACAATCCGCAATTTATTTTTTTTTATTAAATAAATATTTATAAGAATATAAAATTCTTGGAAGGATTCTGAATATAGAATCGTTAAATTAAACACGGTGTTATGCAATGATATTGTGAAAGTCTGATGAACTGTTTATTCTAGTTACTTTTTAGATAAAAATGCATATTTCTTCGGTGTGCGTGAGGGGGGGCGGGGGGGGGGGTACCCTCCTGAACACCCTGTAGTGTCATTAAATTTAAATAATTCATTTCCTATTGATTGTGCGAATGGTTAGAGTATATCTTGAACTAGATCTTTCGTTATAAACTGTGAGATTATTAGGATCAGCAACAGTTTGGACAAAGATTTTATGTTATCCTAATATCCAAATAGTAATATTTATTTTCCTGCCAACTAGGAAACCCCTGCATCTGATGGATAAGTTTAATAAAATCTCATATACGAAAGGAAGTTAAGGAAATGTAAACTGAATCTGTTATATCAAACTTATATCTAATTTAGAAATCTAATGATTTTACAATTTTTGTTTCTAAAAACATTTTTGATAGTCGTTGTAAAACATTTAGATTAAGATCTTATCTAAATGCATCTATACTATTTTTAAAAAATCTAAAATCACCTAAAAATAGGCATATTTGGAGATTTATAAATCTACTGGTAATCATTCACCATCCTGTCCACTACCATGACTAAATAGCAAACATGATTTCGCGATATAAAGTATTTTTTTTTGATAGCCTTTTAATAGTATCCACATTCAATTTAAAACCGTAATATTACTAACATCATTCATATTTGACGAAAGCCTATGTTGAAAACCAGATTACGAAAGAATAACTAATCTTTTATTTGCCTCAGAAAGACTTTTTGCTTAATTTTCGTAATCGAGTTTGTTTGAATTATTTTTTATAGGCTATGAAATATGGTTGCTAGGGAACTCATAAAAGAAAAAGATAAACTGAAATATCTATCATGTCAAATAAGGGAAAAGATAAAACAAAATGTGTCGTATTATTCCAACTAATGTATATAATTCCATCAAATGGAACACCCAATTTAACAAATCTGACAACTGTATTAATAAAATTTCAAATTAATCGGAATCATTTAAGATCACCACTAGAAAAAGTTAGCATTCATACTTTACCATTTAAATCCATTAATCAAATGCACCAGTTTCTTTTTAACGGATGGAAAATTTGAAAATCGCCCGAATTCCCATAAGAAAACATTATAGCATGAAAAGAAATGTTCTATATTTTTCAAACGAATGAACCAAATTTAACTAAAAACTATACCGCTAAAGCCGGGTACGTCACCGACATGCATATTTAATTGCATGGTAATCTGATGCTTTTTGCGGTAGTTATTGCAGAACAGACAGGCAGACTAATAGACAAACGGAAACCAATTCAGAGCCGTTTTGGCAATGATTATGCTACTTTCTAAAATAGAAATAAAATGTCAGGGAGAAATCATTATTTCTTTAAAAAACTGAAGTATTTGAAAAGTGAGCTCTAAATGACACAGTTGTCAAGATCTAAATGATACCTCATGTCAGTTTCACCCAGGGTAGAAGAAACTTCCACCCAAGGCGTTTCTCTTTTTAAGAACGTGTCCCATGTATTGACAATCCTAAAGAAATGATAACAAAAAAAAAGAGGAAATCTAAACCTAATTCACACAAGTTAGACTGATCATTGATAAGTAAGATAATTGAGATGTTGAAGTTTAACAGATTTTTCGAATGACACATGACTGATGAGTATAAATTTTTCCTATCATAGGCGCCATCTTTGCGAGTAAGGACTTCACAGTGCTAAAAAAGAGATGGTGTTGCCTTCTCTCTCTAGAAGAAAAAAAAAAAAAAAGGAGAGAGAAAAAGAGAAAAATTCATTGTTTTTGTTTAACTATCATAAAATTATATGCTTAAAGTCATGTTATCTTTTCATAAAAAAAGTTAATATTAATTTATTTTCTTTCTTTTTTTATCGTTTTGTATCAGGTTAAGAATATATTTATATACCAAATTCCTCAACTTTATTTTTGTGCAAGCATTAAAGATTTATCTAAATAAAATAATTTGCTAAAATATGTTTCTTTTATACAATGTTATCCTTATAATATTATAAATGTCAATGTGTGTCCGAAAGTTTGAATGAAGTGAACAACAAAACGGATGAATTAATGCTTTTGTATCTTTGCATATAGATGGATTATGAAGCGGAAAAGAACATAGGCTATGTTTATTTATTTTATCCAAATATTTCTCTTAATAATTCAAAATTTCATACTTTTTCATACAGAATCAATTGACATTTTCCCGATAAAATTTAACGATTTTTCTTTCCCGTTGCCAAGAAAATCAACGTCTGGAATAATAATTTCTCCTCGGCAATTAATTTTTAATAGAACAATTTCTATGTGAAAACTGAGAATAAAAAGAAAATAAATATGACGTCATATTTGAAACTAAAGAAAATGAAGTATTTTTTATTATATATAAAACATGAATATCGGTTACGTTAATAAGGGGTTTTCTGTCAAAAATGACGCTATAATTAGAAAGAAAAAGAATGAACAAGAATTATATTATTAATAAAATGTTTCACTTGGAAAAATATGACGTCATACTTGAAATAAAACGGGTATTTTCAAGTATTCGTTAAAAAAACAAGGAGCATGAATATCAGAAGCTAATGAAAATAGATAAAAAAAGACGTCATATTTAAAACGAATGAATTTTTTTTTTACTAATATTGATTAATAAGTTTTAATAAAAGTTAAATACAAATGAGAGTTTGCATTCAAAATTCACGTTATGATTATCAGTAGAAGACATTTTTTTGTGGGGAAAAAAGGGGAAATAAAACTGATTAACATATTTTTTGACGCTATTTTCTCTTTAAAATTTAAACTAATTTAATTTCAATTTGTATAGATGGTACAAAAACATGATTAAAGTAAATATTCCTAAAACTAAAACATATTTTCACACATTGAAGCTTTATGAATGAATTTATTCCTCAGAAGCAAAAATCGTCTGTCAGCATATTGACATTTAGAACCAAGAATGTAAATTAAACTTCCGTACATTTAAATGGAAAGTTATTGCCCCTATGAATTGAATTAAAAAAATCATATACTATTTTAATTAATTATTTTTAACAGATGACAGTTAAAAAATATCACAAAGGCGTTTTTAGTAAAAGGTTTTATCGGGTGAAAATGATGGAATATTTTTTCATCTAAAGCATTCATTTTAATTAGAAAACAATGTATAATTGTTTTGATTTCGTCAAAGTGATGTAATATTCATTTCACAAGTTCCGAAATTCAAAATGAAATCTTAAAATAACAATATACATTTCAGAAACAATGTTTTGCATCAAAAGTCGCATTATTTCAAAATGTGACTTTAGCTTACATTTTAAATACATTTTCTTACTTGAAATTTAGCATTTAGTAAAAATAAATTCCAATATTTTTTCTAAATGTACATGTACAATAATATTGGACTTCATTAAGCGATTTCATGTTTTAGTTAAATTAAAATGCATAGTTTTACACGATTCATGAAGTGAAAGAATATATATATATATATATATATATATATATATATATACATATATTTATCTCGACAAGTATTATTTGGTACGAAAAACTAACCAGGTGACATCGTCATATTTTAAATCATTAACCAGTTTTCTTTGAGAAAATATTAGCATTTTATAGCACTTATACAAAATAGTTTGATTTCCACAGAATTTATCATTTGCAAATTTATGTTTAACATCCTTTTACCTTAAAATCTCCCAGAAATTCGATGTAAGAAAGTTTAGCAAGTAATTTTAATTAGAGATTAGGATTCACATATGACATCATTTATATGTAAAAAAGTGGTGAAATCACTAATTAAGTAATAAATTTGCCTTTCACCTCACATCCTTCTAATTTTTAAAGGCACCATGATTATCGGAAAGCGAAAGAGAAGAAGGTAAATTTTCTTTCGATTTTAAAATATATAAAATCTATAGTTACAAATCTCTGAAACACAATCTCTGTCCACCATTGGAGCATATTCCAACAAATAGCCAAGCTTCCATAATCCCAAAATTACAACACAACAATCGATATGAAAATATTTAGCTGTAACTGGACTGCTTTTTCCATAAATAGATTTCTTCCGCAATTGAAAGAAATGAGCAACTCTATTGCTTAAATAATAAGCATTTAGGCTACGAGAGTCTTCGGAGCGTGATAAACAATTTGATATTATTGGTAGATCTACTGGTATTAAAAATGTGGTACAATGAAATAAAAAAATAATAAATATTTGAAAGTTAAAGATATTTCTCGTACTTTTATTATTTATTTTTGATTTTTGATGCTTCACCGCCTCTGATTTTTTTTAATACCGTTTATCTTTTTTTTTTCCCCAAGATGTGGTTTTTTGGAATAGAAACATAATGTTGTTTGTTGATTTTTCGATTACTCTAATCAGTCCAAAGACACGTCTGAAGTGATCTGTTAATAATCACTATTTACTAATATATCTCTTTGGATAACATTCTTTGTCAGGAAAACATAAATCAGTATCCATGAACGGAATAAGTATAAAAAAGTCCGTCCGGCCAGTGCCGGGAGGAAGAGGTAGCTTTCATATTCCTTATTTTTTAAAAACAAGTTTATATTATTCAAACACACGAAGCTCAATTTAGTGGAAACCGATTATAGGAGATACAATACTAATTTTTATCAATACTAAATCATTATGAATGAGAATTTCGCGAAATTAGTCAGCTTTATCCGAGCTGCTTTTATTTAAAGTAACTTATATTTGGTTGTCAAATTCGACGATATCTTGACGACGTTCCCGCCATTTTAAGACAACATGGTGGATGAGGCTAACGAGTGAACTTGGTCGAGATCTTAGTAATTCCTGTGCACATGCTCACTCACATCGGAATCGGTTGATATATACAAGTGCTGTCGCAGGCAAAAAATCAGATTTTTCAAAATGTCACCCACATTAGAAATTGAAACTTCTATATCTGAGCCATTTTTTAAGATAAAGACAAAACAAAAAATGCTCCGGAATCGAAAAGAAATATTAAGAACAAAAAAGAAAATAGAAAGAACCATTTTCAATTTCTAATTTTTTTGCACCTCACTTTAAATATAATTTTTTATTTAATTTAATGGCCTCCATTTTGAAACAAAATGGCTGATGAAGCTGGCCAGCGAACTTGGTCGAGACATTACGATATACTATCCACATGCCTTCTTACATCGAAATAGGTTAATATACGCGTGTTATCACGTGACAAATATCAGATCGTTTCAAAATGTCAGCCATGCTAGAAATTCAAAGTGCTATAATTCAACCATTTTTTAAGATATATACGAAACAAAAACTGCTCCGGAATTTTTGTATCAAGGTCAAACACATAAAGAAAAGCTTTTTCATTTTTCAATTTTTTGATAACTCATTTTAAATTTTAAATTAAAATTTTTTTTAAATGGTAGCCCTTTTGAAACAAGATGGCGAATGAAGCTGGCCAACGAACTCGGTAGAGACATTGGTATGAACTATGTACACACCAAGTTTCATCCAAATCTGTTCATAAATACGCCTGTTATCGTGTGACAAAAATCAGGTCGTTTCAAAATGTCAGCCACAATAGAAATTCAAAATGCTATAATTCAGCCATTTTTTAGATATAGACAAAACAAAAACTGTTCCGGAATCTTTGTATTAAGGTCAAACACATACAAAAAAAATCTTTTTCATTTTCCAAATTTTGGTACCTCATTTTAAATTTTAAATAAAAAAAAAATTAAATGGCCGCCATTTTGAAACAAGACGGCGGATGAAGCTGGCGAACGAACTGTGTCGAGACATCGGTACGTATTATGTATACACCAAGGTACATCCAAATCGATTCTTAAGTACGCCTGTTATCGCGTGACAAAAATCAGGTCGTTTCAAAATGTCAGCCAAGCTAGAAATTCAAAGTGCTATAACTCAGCCATTTTTTAAGATATAGACGAAACAAAAAAGTCCTTCCGGCCAGTGCCGGGAGGAGGAGGTAGCTTTCAAATTCCTTATTTTAAAAAAGCCAACTTATATTATTCAAACACACGAAGCTCAATTATTGGAAACCGAATATAGGAGATACAATACTAATTTTTATCAATAGTAAATCATTATGAATGAGAATTTCGCGAAATTAGTCAGCTTTATTGAAGCTGCTTTTATTTAAAGTATATATTTACATTTGGCTGAGATGTTGATGTATACTATCTACATGCCTTCTTACATGGAAATAGGCGAATACGTGTGTTATCGCGTGACAAATACAAGATCGTTTCAAAATGTTAGCCATACCAGAAATTCAAAGTGCTATAATTCAACCTTTTTTTAAGATAGAAACAAAAGAACAAATTTTCAGAAACAAAATCTGCTCCGGAATCTTTGTATCAAGGACAAACACATAAAAATATCTTTTTCATTTTCCAATTTTTTAATACCTCATTTTAAATTTTAAATTTAATTTTTTTAAATGGCAACCCTTTTGAAACAAGATAGCGAATGAAGCTGGCCAACGAACTCGGTCGAGACATTGGTATGTACTATGTACAGACCAAGTAACATCCAAATCGGTTCATAAATACGCTTGTTATCGAGTGACAAAAATCAGATCGTTTTAAAATGTCAGCCACAATTGAAATTCAAAATGCTATAATTCAGGCATTTTTTTAGATATAGACGAAACAAAAACTGCTCCCGAATCTTTTTATCAAGGTCAAACACATAAGAGGAAAATATTTTTTCAATTTTCAATTTTTTGGTACCACATTTCAAATTTAAATTTTTTTAATTTTTTTTAAATGGCCGCCATTTTGAAACAAGATGGCGGATGAAGCTGGCCAACGAACTCGGTGGAGACATTGGTATGCACTATGTACAAACGAAGTTACATCCAAATCGGTTCATAAATACGCCTTTTATCGCGTGACAAAATTCAGGACGTTTCAAAATGTCAGCCACGCTAGAAATTCAAAATGCTATAGCTCAGCCATTTTTTAAGATATAGACGAAACAAAAACTGCTCCGGAATCTTTGTATAAAGGTCAAATACATAAGAAAAAAATATTTTTCCATTTTCAAATTTGGTACCAAATTTAAAATTTAAAATTTTAAAGAAAATTTTAAATGGCCGCCATTTTGAAACAAAATGGCGGATGAAGCTGGCCAACGAACTCGGTCGAGACATTGGTATGTACTATGTACATACCAAATTACATCCAAATCGGTTCATAAATTCGAGAGTTACAGTATGACAAATGTCAGATTATATATATATATATATATATATATATATATATATATATATAAAGTCCTTCCGGCCAGTGCCGGGAGGAAGAGGTAGCTTTCATATTCCTTATTTTAAAAAAGCCAACTTATATTATTCAAACACACGAAGCTGAATTTTGTGGAAACCGAATATAGGAGATTCAATACTAATTTTTATCAATACTAAATCATAATGAATGAGAATTTCGCGAAATTAGTCAGCTTTATCCAAGCTGCTTTTATTTAAAGTAACTTATATTTGGCTGCCAAATTCGGCGATTTCATAACGTGCCTACCATTTTAAGACAACATGATGGATGAGGTTAACCAGTGAACTTGGTCGAGACCTTAGTAATTGCTGTGCACATGCTCACTCACATCGGAATCGGTTGATATATACGAGTGCTGTCGCAGGCAAGAAATCAGATTTTTCAAAATGTCACCCACATTAGAACTTGAAACGGCTATATCTGAGCCATTTTTTAAGATAAAGACAAACAAAAAATGCTCCTGAATCCTTATATCAAGGTCAAATACTTAAGAAAGAAATCTTTTTCAATTTCTAATTTTTTTGCACCTCACTTTAAATATATATATTTTTAATTTAATGGCCGCCATTTTGAAACAAGATGGCTGATGATGCTGGCCAGCGAACTTGGTCGAGATATTGATGTATACTGTCCACATGCCTTCTTCCATTGAAATAGGCGAATACGTGTGTTATCGCGTGACAAATACAAGATCGTTTCAAAGTGTTAGCCATGCTAGAAATTCAAAGTGCTATAATTCAACCATTTTTTAAGATATAAACAAAAGAACAAATTTTCAGAAACAAAAACTGCTCCAGAATCTTTGTATCAAGGCCAAACACATAAAAAACCTTTTTCATTTTCCAATTTTTTAATACTTCATTTTAAATTTTAAATTACATTTTTTTAAATGGGAACCCTTTTGAAACAAGATGGCTAATGAAGCTGGCCAACGAACTCGGTCGAGACATTGGTATGTACTATGTACAGACCAAATTACATCCAAATCGGTTCATAAATACGCCTGTTATCACATGACAAAAATCAGGTCGTTTTTTAATGTCAGCCACAATAGAAATTCAAAATGCTATAACTCAGCCATTTTTTTAGATATAGACGAAACAAAACCTGTTCCGGAATCTTTGTATTAAGATCAAACACATACAAAAAAATCTTTTTCATTTTCCAATTTTTTGGTATCTCATTTTAAATTTTAAATTTTTAAAACTTTTTTAAATGGCCGCCATTAGGAAACAAGATAGCGGATGAAGCTGGCCAACGAACTCGGTCGAGATATTTGTATGTACTATGTACACACCAAGGTACATCCAAATCGGTTCATAAATACGTCTGTTATCACGTGACAAAATTCAGGACGTTTCAAAATGTCAGCCACGCTAGAAATTCAAAATGCTATAACTCAGCCATTTTTTAAGATATAGACGAAACAAAAACTGCTTCCGAATCTTTTTATCAAGGTCAAACACATAAGAAAAAAATATGTTTTCAATTTTTAATTTTTTGGTACCACATTTCAAATTTAAATTTTTCTTAAAAATTTAAATGGCCGCCATTTTGAAACAAGATGGTGGCTGAAGCTGGCCAACGAACTCGGTCCAGACATTGGTATGTACTATGTATAAACAAAGTTACATCCAAATCGGTTCATAAATACGCCTTTTATCGCGTGACAAATTTCCGGACGTTTCAAAATGTCAGCCACGCTAGAAATTCAAAATGCTATAACTCAGCCATTTTTTAAGATATAGACGAAACAAAAACTGCTCCGGAGTCTTTGTAAAAAGGTCAAATACATAAGAAAAAAATATTTTTCCATTTTCAATTTCTTGGTACCATATTTCAAATTTTAAATTTCTTTAAAAATTTTAAATGGCCGCCATTTTAAACTAAAATGGCGGATGAAGCTGGCCAACGAACTCGGTCGAGACATTGGTATGTACTATGTACACACCGAATTACATCGAAATCGGTTCATAAATACGAGAGTTACAGTGTGACATAGGTCAGATATATATATATATATATATATAAATTTTGAACGGAGGGTGGTTTCGAGGTTTGGGGGTCATGATCGATGAAGATAAACCAAAATTTTTTGAAATCGCTTTCCTCCGAACGGCTGCAATAGGTAGCTTTTTGTAATGAAAGCTACCTAATATATCAACTTTTGAACGGAGGGTGGTTTCGGGGTCTGGGGGTCATGATCGATGAAAATATACCAAAATTTTTTGAAATCGCTTTCCTCCGAACGGCTGCAATAGGTAGCTTTTTGTAATGAAAGCTACCTAAAATGCTCCGGAATCTTTATATCAAGGTCAAACACATAAGAAAAAAATATTTTCCAATTTACAATTTTTTGGTACCACATTTCAAATTTTAAATTTTTTTAAAAAATTTAAATGGCTGCCATTTAGATACAATATGGCGGATGAAGCTGGCCAGCGAACTCGGTCGGGGCATTGGTATGCACTATGTATACACGAAGTTACATCCAAATCGGTTCATAAATACGAGAGTTACAGTGTGACAAATATCATATATATATATATATATATCAACATTTGAACGGAGGGTGATTTCGGGGTCTTGGGGTCATGATCGATGAAAATATACCAACATTTTTTGAAATCGCTTTCCTCCGAACGGCTGCAATAGGTAGCTTTTTGTAGTGAAATCCACCTAATAGAATAACAGAGGTGTAAATTTATTCTTCATTTAATCTTAGCAAACGAGTATGAAATTTCAAGCTCACGAAAGAAATTTAAATGATCCTATATATATATATATAAACAAAAATAAGCAAATTGGGATCATTAGACGTGTTTCTACTATAAAATATGATAAAAGGTTAATTGCATATGCTATTAATTATCGAATTTTTTTGCTTAATTGATGAAGTTATTCTTCTTTAATTCTTAAGTGAACGAAGTCACGGGTAACAGCTAGTAAATTATATATGTAGATTTTAAGCATGAGTCTTACATACAAAACATAACCTTGTCTTACATACCATTGTCAAAAAAAAAAAAAAAAAAAAAAAAGAAAAAAGAAAGAAAAAAGATGCATTCGGCTTTATTCTCAGATTGTGTAGAATAAAATCCCTCCAAAAGTGTCATTTGATTTTAGACCTTTAAATAGCTTTTTTTTAAGAATATGGATGTAATTTTTGAAATAGAGGTCATCTACGTATTAAAATTTTTTCTAGTTTTTCTTTTTTTTAATGTTAACACCCACTTTTGAGGCCATATTGAGCTTCATTGAATTAAAGCAGTACCACAAAAGGAATAGTTTATATACTTTTTCTTAAATTTTCATAGAGTTAGAAGGGCGATAAAAATTAAGGATGCTAATGTTAAATCACCTTGACAAACATTAATTGAATCGTTTATTTCAGAAACTGTATAAGTGCAGAATATCCTGTTTTGGGATATTTTAGAAATACTGTCTAACCAAGCTAAAAGTTGATAATTTCTTAACCCTTTAATGCGCAGCTTTGCATAAATGCAAACAACAGTGTTTTGAATTTAATAGATTTTTTTTTATTATTCGTATATATTTAATTAACACCAGAAAATTAAAATAGCAATATGTGCTTTAATTAATTATACAGATATTCCGTATTTAAATAAAGCGAAATTAACCATTGAAACTTTCTGGTCTAAAGACAGATTCTGTAAACTATGTAATTTCTAGAACGTATTCCATCATGGGAATTAACCTTCCTACCCTGAATGGGTCTAATCGACCCATTTCTATAATTCATTTCATTCGATTCGAACCAGACATTTTTTCGTAAATTAAAATAAATAAAAGGCAACAAAAACTAATATAAAAATATACATTAAATAGTTTTTAAAGAAAATTCGGGTGTGAAAGGTTTTTATTAAGGTTGAGTAACATTTCAACAGCGTAGGAAGGTTAAAAGTTTAAAGTTAAGTTTTATAAAATAAATAATTATATAAAATAAGGTATTTGGATACATATTTCTTAAAATATTTACTAATTTGCAATATTTTAGTGTAAAACAGCCACACGACACTAGTTTTTACTTGTATTGTAGATGTGCAACAGAAGAAAAGATTGACGTATTATATGAAAAATGTATCTCTGATTTTTTTTTTCAGTATTTTTTCCTGTGTAATAAACCTTTCAGCTTTCAGATAATCATAAAAAAATTTTGAAAAAAAAAATACACGCATTTAAGGGTTAAGACAAATATCAAGACTGAAAAGAACATCAAACGGTAAAGCAATTTATTCAGTAGGATTTAGGGGAGTGAAGAAAAAAAATATTTCCTCTTTAGCAGTCATGCATTTTCTTCAAAAATTCTTTTTTTCAAAAATATTTTCATTTACCTCTAAACTTCATATATGCCAGATAAACTGAGAAAGTTGAATGATGCACGTATTTTTTACTGTGTATTAATCTAGCTCAATGACACATGTTACATACAGATAAAATATTTTCTAAAATGCGAATTTTAAAACCATGAACAGTCTCGAGGTTTTTGTGGAAAACAAAACTAAAGAAAACAGGAATATTCTTTCACCGTTCTTCATAATCAGGATCAACGCTTCTTTCAACTTTAGATGGCGGCCAACTCAAAATCATGTCAAAATCAAAATTACGAATAGTCTAATACCGCTCCATAATCTAAGGTGTGTACAGACAGATTCTGAAGATCAGCTATTCTTTTCCTGTTGATTGGGACTTCCCCAAAAGGTGTAGGTTTTCATTTTTTCCATTATTATCCGTTTCTTCTGAATGCCTTTTCCTGAAGCTTCGTCAGAGGGCCTTATTTTACACAAATTCACAAGGAACAACACGGTGTGTGATTTTTGGTTTGATATACTGCCCCGTCATTTTAAAGCAGAAAATGTTTTTGTACTACCGATTTAGTTATGTCTGTATTGAAGAAGGAATGGACGAACTTCATCTGATTAATTCTTTATATCTCTCGTTCGTGGTACACATACATTTAGATAAAGTGTAGAACCAGGTTTGCTTCTACGATGAATATATTTTATTCGATCAAAGTTTGAATATACGCATCTTGTATGTTTTTGCTTTCCATCGTGTAGCAATTATTCAGATTTCACCCAGCACATTTTTTGAGATAACATATGCACTTTATTTACGCAAGAGAAATTTTTAACGATCTCACTTTTAGAGTTCCCACATTTTTCGTCTCGGACTCGCGCTGTATTTTTACATTATGTTTGTAAGTTTCACTATTACTAACAACACCTTTTATTGTTTCCTTTCGAGTTTCTACATCTAAGTGCGATTCATTGGACATTTTTTCAAACAGGAAACTAAAAATAGCCACTAGAAATCCTCAAAACAAACTGGAGAAACATAGAAACTTAAGAATATTCAGACTTGGTTTGGTACGAAATATTGTTAAGATCACGTGTTAACCAACACAGTAAATTGCACAATCAATAACTACCTTCATCATTGTAAATGACGATGTTCATCAGGCTCCATTTAGGACAGTCTCGACTAATCCGAAATAAGTGAGCATGCAAAAGGGTCAAATTCGAAAATTGTGAGCAAAGGTAAGCTGACGAATGGGAAGAAAACTGCTTGATATAGATGGAAGAAAAAAAAATCAGAGAACTGTTGAAAGAAATAATTAATATAAGATTTCTAACAGTTTTGAAGTCTTTACCTTAAAAAATTTTTCAGAGCAGAAAGCGCCCAACTAGAGAACATACCCAACTGTCAGTTTTTGATTTTCACGAGAATGGTATCGTTCGAAAGCTCTTGTCACGACGCGACGGTCATGAAATGCGTAGTAATTATACACCCGAATCTAATAGTTCACGAAATATTCGCGATAGAAAATAGCAAAAAGAATAGATAAAAGAAAGATTGGAAAATTGTTTTACGAATTAAGGGCTTACTTCAGTCATGCGAAAAGACCCGTTCGCTAATGCTATTCCTATGGAAGAAATTAAAAAAAATATCTCGATCGCATTTCAATATTTTTATATGATTATTTTGCTGTGGCTAAATGAGGTCGATATGTATGCAGGACGTTTTCTACTTTTTCAATTTCGTTTACAAGTATTTTTAGTCCGGACACTTTCATTTTCAGAACCGGTTCCTAAAATGAAAGCATCCTCTTGAAAAAAATCCCCAATGAAAATCGAAAAAGTAAAAAACGGCCTTTTTACAGATCGACCTCAGCTACCCACTGCAAAAAAAATCTAAAAATATTGAAATGCGACCGAGATATCTTTATAAATTTCTTCCATAGGAATAGTATTAGCGGGTCTTTTCGCGTGACTGAAGTAGGCCTTAATGGGCGATAAATGCGAATTGCAAGTACAGCATGATTAGAAACAGGAAATAACTCCTCGACTGATCCTACTGAATGAAAAGAGAGCTTGAGGAGGGTCTAGGTGAGAAGTTCCGGGAATGGATCAAGACAGCAGTTTTATTGTGAAACAATAATGCCCTTCGTTGTCTGTGCCTGGTGTTGGAAACGTTTATATTTTCAACACTTTTACATAGAAAAATATTACCATGATTTATTATATGACAAAATTCTTGACTTTGATAGCTTTTGAAGGAATGCTGCTTTCCCTTCTTTATTTCGTTTCTTCCGATACATAAAAGGGCCCATATCTCGTGAACTATTGGATTCGGGAGTATAGTTCCTATACATTTCTTCATCCTCATGGCAAGAGCTTTCGAACGATACCACTCTCGTCGAAATCGAGAACAGACAGTAAGGGGCGTTTCCTAGTAAGTGATGTCATTTGTGCGGTTTCTGCGTTAAAAGAATGTTTCAAAGACGCGAAACGAAGATATGAAAAATGTTTATTGGGTATGTATATGTTTGTATTTGGTATTTGGTTGGGTTTGTATTTGGTAAATATTTTATTGGATTTCTGCACATGTTCAAGGGTATAACAATCAACTTCGAAAACTAATTTTGAGCCATTTTCAAATTTATTTGTCAGTTTCTTTGTACGGTTTCCAAAAGATTATTTATAATTATAAGACATTTATATCTTCCGGTTGAAATGTTTATTTCTATTTAAGTTACAATAAATAGGCATTTAAAACAATAAATTATGAAAAGTATTAATAAATGCACATTAAAAAACATATGAATTATTGCCTACATTATTTTTTTATACAAATAGAATACGATAAACATGGGTGTGTTCGTTTACAATTTGCACCAACAATTAATTTTCGAGATATAATTGCTAGAGATTTTTTATTTTTCTATCACATAAAGCAATCCTACCCTACTAACATTCACTCACATATAAGAAAATTGTAAAAAGCAATCAGAAAATTAATTTGAAATTTTCTTTAAAATAAAATTAGTTTATTTTATACTTAGATTTTCTCTACAAATTTACTTTAAATAAAATAATCTTTTCAAAAAAAAAATATATATATTAACCGGCTTCAAAAAAGCACAAAAAAACACAAAAAAGAATTAAATAATTCTTTAAACTTCTCTAATGACGAAACGTTATCCATTAACTGCACATCGGACATCATGTATCAGCATAAAAACGTTACATTTAATATATAGAATTTAAAATCTACCAAACATGGATTTTCTAGAAGATATTTTTTACAAAAGATTAATTTACATATTTATGATTTAATTTACGAATATATACATATAAAAAGTAGTCAATTACTTTTTGAAGTTGGTACCAACCTATCTTAAGAACAGTAAAATTGTGAATATATTGTAGCTATTACCATGAATAAAGTGATGATGGAAAATATTATACAAAATTTAAAAAAATGCTCTACTACTTCAGCAAATTATTTGTTTAATCATTATCGATTGTGAACGTTTGGCACCAACTTCAAAAAGTAATTGATTACTTTTTATATGTATATATTCGTAAATTAAATCATGAATATGTAAATTAATCTTTTGTAAAAAATATCCTCTAGAAAATCCATGTTTGGTAGATATTAAATTCTATATATTAAATGTAACGTTTTTATGCCTATACATGATGTCCGATGTGCAGTTAATGGATAAAGTTTCGTCTTTAGAGAAGTTTAAAGAATTATTTAATTCTTTTTTGTGCTTTTTTGAAGTCGGTTAATATTTTTTTTTTTTTTTGAAAAGATTATTTTATTTCCTACTTTTTAGTTATTCATACCGTAACACATAATTATCCGGATTTCAACATCTGCTGAATAAGTAAATTATTTTTCAAATAAATTATAATTTACAAAAATTATTTATAAAACAAATAGTTTTTAATAAATTCTTTATAATTTCATTAGAAGTATTAATTTTATTAGCATTTAATACTTATGATATTTTTTAAAACAAGTACATTGTATTCACAACAGTCTACATTCATTCATTTATTTATTGATCACATACACCTGACTTGTGTACTTGACATAATGGGCCCGCTTATAAGTCATCGTTAATATACAAGGACAGAATAGCACAAGGACTTTGACCTTTGAAGGGGGGATGGGGTTTCTAGATAGCACAAGGAAATTTACAACAATAGAGAATTTCATCTGTGCGTTCCACAAAGAGTGTGTGCAACGGAGCCAGCGGGATTTGAACCCGCAGCCCAACTACGCTCTCAAGCGATTAGTGGTGTGGTGTCTTAACCATTCAGCCACAGTCTACATTCAAGAATTATTTTTTGTAAGACTCCGTTGTCAAGAAGCAAAATACAGACTATGTAGCAATATTTGTATTGACTCTTCAAGTATATTGACCAAGACCCAGATATATTTTTCGCTGTTAGCGAAATGAGATTGACCAATCAGAAGACTGCCTTTTTTGCGAACTTATAATTTTTATAGAGTGTGTCCTTTTAAATTTCAAAAATTCTTCTATCCAATAAAACAAAATATTCTGTACTAAAATACTGGTATCCAAAAAGTTGTAGACTTGTCAGATTTGAAAATGTGGTCGAGGGCCCACCGTGGCTCATTGGTCAAGGCATCACGCCGCTAATCGCTTGAGAGCGTAGTTGGCTGCGGGTTCGAATCTCGCTGTCTCCGTTGCACACTCTTTGTGGAGCTCGCGGATGTAATTCTGTGATGCTATAAATTTCCTTGTGCTATCTCCTTCCTGTATATTGACGATGACTCATAAGCGGGCCTGACGCCAAGCACACAGGTCAGATATATGTATTCAATAAACCAATCATGTGGTCCATAATTCTACATTATTCTTTTCCGATAATCTCCATCAATTGTTTCCTCATGTAAGGCGCCTCTATTTGAGAGTGGTGACATACAATGCTCAGACTCTGTTTATACATACGTGTTTGGCAAAACACTGCGGCAAAACTAGACATTTTCTATCCCAGAACTTGGCGATACTCGCTTGGACAAGTTTGATTATACGAGTGGCGGACAATTTAACAAGCATATTAGTTTGGCAACAATGGCAAGCGTTTCAAGATTCTTGGCGATAGCTTTTATCCACAATCTATCAATCAATAATTTTTTTCCGTATGTCACCATTCTCATACCAATACTCCCCATCCTTAGGCAGTAAAGACATCAGAAATGAGCGTCAATGATTAGGTGTTTAGTCTGAATCTGATAACCGAAGACAGTGCTGCTACACATAAGAAGGCACTTTTATGTGTACTGCACTGTTAAAAATCTGCAGCTTTAGCTGCATAGTCACTCCACCGCTTTTATAGAATATTTCTAAACTGACCAATGAGAATGCCCCATAGCATCGAAATTGGGTGTAGAAAAGCTGACAATCCATCAATAAAGTTTACACATCAGAGCGCGGCAAAGTGCTTTAAGAGAAACTTATGTCCAAACTATAGCAAACCTACACTGTTAAAAATATCGTGAAAGATTACCTCTGTTTTTAAAGGCTATCTATTTTCTGACCAATGAGAATGCTACATAAACTCCTATGAAGCGTTCTCATTGGTCAGAAAATAGATAGTCTTTGAAAACAGAGGTAAATTTTCACGATATTTTTAACAGTGTAGGTACAGCGTCTAGAATACCTAGTGTGGAAATATGCTATCCAAACAGTGCTAAAAATTTGTATCCCTTAAATGTGCGACGATATTGCTAAAATGCCAAGTGTCGATCGCAGCGACATCTGCGGGATTTTCGTATTACTAGTATTACATTGTATAGACTAGCAATTTCTTGCAGTTGTAAAAAATATCCTGCAGATGTCGCTGCGATCTGCGGCAGTATCATTGCACATTTAAGGGATACAATATTTTAGCTCTGTTTTAAGTATTACAGAGATAGCCGATTTCCACACTATATATTCTAGGCGCTATAGTGAAGGCATTTTCTATTACATAACTACAGCATTTAGAATATATAGTGTCGAAATCGGCTATCGCAGTAATACTTAAAAAGTGCTAAAATATTGGATCCCTTAAATGTCAAACTATGCTGAAATCCAATGAGTCGATCACAGCGACATCTGCAGGATATTTTTTAAAACTCCAAGACGGTTTGGTTACAGCTTTACAGCGGCTAGCATACCTAGTATAGAAATATGCTATCCAAACAACGCTAAAAATTTGTATCTCTTAAGGGGACTTATCTCGTGGGGAAGAAACATTGTCGATTCCCATGTTATCCTATGGAGAAAATACTTATCCTTCTTGTTCATTCAAATTTCAAAATTTCCAAAATTTTTTTTTTCAGCATATAAGTACGGATGCTCTTCAGTACATTATAAGCTTAAAATATTTTAAAAACAGTTTTGAGTATTTTTAAATTCGTGTTAAAGTTTCGAAAAATCTCAAAAGTATAATGTGTAGTCTTTATTCGTTTATAACTATAGATTGAAGAAAGATATAAAAATTTGGAGCTTATGCAAGCAAAACTTGATTTGTTTTCTTGTACGTAATTAGGCAACTTTTAAAATTTATTCTAATCAAAACACTGTAATTTTGAATTAAAAATTAGCTATACCTAAAATCCGCTACAAACCTGTCACGTTGTCAACTTCACCTAATTGATTACATGAGCTCTATGGATATAAAAGGGTCACTATAGGGGTCAAGGGTTGCCGTAGAAGGGGGAGACGCAAAAGTTCTTGTTCCCTAGTTCTTGTAAAAGCATTGGGTTTCAGTCTTGGAATAGTGATTTTGAATAGTAAAGGAATATAGATAGAACGGGAGTTTTTTTTTTTTTTTTTGTCTTTTCCTAAAAAGTTCTCCTTCCTCCAAATTTTAGTATAGGTCAGATGGCCCGACACATTAAAGTGACTATAACCAGCGCCGTAATTGCTTTAGCCCCGTCAAATTTTCTATAAGTAAACATAATCATTATGAGGGCGTGCACAGTCGGTTTTTCGTCGTCGCGCCCTCTAATTTTAGTATAACCTACATATAAGCCCCTACACATTAAAACGGCTTTAATGCAGGCCGTAATTAACGTAACCCGCTAACGTTTTATGCGGGTATACATAAATATAGGGGATGGATAAGGTTTTTTTTTTTTATATCGAAGCAGGGCTTAATTTCTAACGAAAAAAGAACCGGAGCCCTAATATTCTGCAGTACTAACAGCCGTAACTTGCCCCCTCCTTTCCTCCACGTCCCTCCAACCTGGCTATTTATATTTCATACATTATTTACAAAATTTAAAACATTTTTTATTTCTCAAAATTTTAAATATATCTATCAGTATATACTTAGCTCTCAACTACTCCACTTTTTAGTTATCGCTCCTTCCGAATAGAAATCTTTACGTAATTTTAATGCTAATAAATTGCAGAATTCAGGGATAAAATATGGTAAGTATTATGATTCGGAAATAGTGTTAAAACAAAAGAAGAAATAGTTCGCCAGTTATGCACTTTTATGAAAAAAGAATGATGTTATTAACATTTATATTCTGAAGAATAGAACAACGTTCTTCAAATTCCTATAAAAGATGCATATCTTAAACTATAATCGATTCCTTTCGTCGAACAATCGTTTGTGGTGAGTCCCTGAAAATAACATTAAGTTAAAAACTTGACATCGTTATCTTAAAGATTCGATGCTTTTATAGAAAAAGGGGAAACACTGCTTGTTTGCTTTCTATCAGAATAACAATACATGGCAATTATATCTACTTACAAATGAAAGTGACTTCGTAAATGAGCAGAGCAGAGCCTTAAAATGAACATCGTTCATGACACAAAAAAAGCGCCATTGCATTGGGCTCCGGAGCCCTGTATTTATGAGCTCCGGTGAATTCCGACCAATATTTAAATATTTACTGAAAACAGAGAAGTACCGGAGCTGAGCTCCGGTGGGCTCCGGCGCAAATTAAACCCTGTATCGAAGTCCCATAGAATTTTAGTGTAGTTGCAATGCCAGGACCCAACACATTAAAATGGCTAGAACATAGGATCTATTTAACACAAATAACCCAAATTTTATACGCATGTACATAATTATAAAAGGGAATTTTCTCGGTTTATCGAAGCTCCAAAAATTTTTTAGCATAAATTAAATATAAGGTCCGGCACATTCAAACGGTTACAATATGGGCCCAAAGTGATGTAGCCTCGCCCATTTTTGTATGGGTAAACATAATAATTTTAAAAGAAGGATTTTTAAAGGATTTTTCCTCAAAGCCCTTGCCCATAAATTTTAGTATAAATTAAGTATAAGTGCCCGGCAAATTAAAACTGATATAATTTTGATCTCTGATTGAAAAAAACATGCTCAACTTTTATACGACAATACATAATTATTATAAGGGGACTTTGTCGTTAACCCTCCAAAATTTTAGCACAAAATAAATATTAAGGCCCGACACGTTCAAACAACTATAACTCGGAGCCTAATTGATGCAGCCTGTTTATTTATTCTATGAGAAAAGATAATTATTATAAGAAAGGATTTAGTTTAGTTTTTTTATGCCCTCCAAATTTTAGAGTAATTAGATAGAATATAAGGTCCCGACATATTAAAACTACTATAACTTGATCTTTAAATAGCGTAACCAGCCCAAATTTTATACATAATTATTAAGAGGGGACTTTATTGATTTTTATCAAAGCCGCCCACCCCCCTCCAAAAAAAAAAAAAAAAAAAAAAAAAAAAAATAGTACAATTTTTTTTTTAAGTCATCCTTTGCATTTGCTCAAAGACATCATTTCGCTATTTAGATCTGATGATTACGAAAGATTATCCATTAGCTATTGCACTTTGGTGCTAAAGTGAAATCTGTCAATGAAGTGACAGATATATATTTATATATAGTCAAAACTTTTGTGATAATAAACCATTTTAACAAATGAAATAAATTATGATACCATAAATATATATTTCTTTTCCTTTTTTTTTTCTTTTCTTTTAAATATATTTTTAATGTTGCCGTTATGTAGTTTTATGCATGCCTTACACATTTAAAAATTTAATCATTTTTGTAAAATATCTTTCTTTTTCTAATAAATATTTTTATTTTTCCTTTTTCTGTGGGAGGGGGTGGCATTTTTAAAAGCATAAAATGTTAGATTTGATTTCAAACTAAATTTAAGTAACTTATTTAAAATGCTAATATTACATCCGTTTGGTAAGCGTTTTACTAAATATTTTCATTACTGTTAAGTTTTTAAAATTTGGTAATATTTTACCTATATTTATTATTCAAAGGGGAAAAAAATTAAATAGCACATAGTTGTGTTTTGTCTTGTTTTATATTAACTAGCAAAGATGTCCGAGTTAAGCTCGGTCAAAATTAGTCTAGTGTTCAATCCGATATTTTATCCTCACTATATCATTCTTGCTGTTTAGATACAATTGGCATGACCCTGAGACATAGTGACACAAAATGACCCACAAACCGAATTTTTTCGAACATGCGACCAAACCAATGCTCTTCTCGAACCACAAAACAATAGAATACAAAATTTAGTCAAAATCGTTAAATTCCTTTTATAGATAAAATTAGTTTGACCCATGGTAACCCAAAAGGGACCCACTAATCTAAATTTACCGAACATGTGACCTATCCCACTGGTTTTCTCGAGCTGGGAAACAATGTAATAATTTTTTTTGTCAAAATCGTTAGAGCCGTTTGTTAGATACAATTAGCTTGACCCACAATGACCCACTAATCTAATTTTCTTGAACATGTGACTTAGCCCAATGGTCTTCTCATGCTCAGAAACGATATAATACAAAATTTTGTCAAAATGTTTTGAGTCGTTTTTTAGATACAATTAGCTGGACCCACAGTGACCCAAAATGACCCACTAATCGATTTTTCTCGAACATGTGACTTAGCCCAATGGTCATCTCATGCCCAGAAGCGGTATATTCCAAATTTTATGAAAATGTTTTGGGCCTTTTTTTAGATTCAATTGGTTTGACACCTGTCCCTTTGTGACCCAAAATGACTCACTAATCGATTTTTCTCGAACATGTGACTTAGCCCAATGGTCATCTCATGCCCAGAAGCGGTATATTACAAAATTTTATCAAAATGTTTTGAGACTTTTTTAAATGCAATTGGCTTGACACCTGTCCCATTGTGACCCAAAATGACCCACTAATCGAATTTTGTTGAACATACGACCTATCCCAATGGTATTCTCGTGCCCGAAAACGATGGAAAACAAAATTTCGTCAAAATCGTTAGAGCCGTTTGTTAGATACAATTATCTTGATCCACAGTGACCCAAAATTGACCCAGTAATCGAATTTCTGGAGCGTGTGACTTAGCCCAATGGTCTTCTAATGCTCAGAAAGGATATAATACAAAATTTAGTCAAAATCGTTTTATTCGTTTCTTAGATACAATTACCTTGACCCACAGTGACCGAAAATGACACACTAATCAATTTTTTTTCTAACATGTGACTTAGTCCAGTGGTCATCTCATGTCCAGAAGCAGTATATTACAAAATTTTGTCAAAATGTTTTGAGGCTTTTTTTAGATTCAATTTGTTTGACACTGACCCATTGTGACCCAAAATTGTGGAGTTAAGAGTTTTTTTTTTTTTTTTTTTTTTTTTTTTTTTTTTTTTTTTTCATGTTTTATAACATTGTGTGCTTATAAAATATACTAATTTTCACTTAAATACAAATGTTTATATATCCAATTCAGGGAATTTTATAATACAATTTAATAAAAAAACATAATTAAAATATCTGCATTAAAAAAAAGTTACACTTACTTTAGTCTAAAATACAAACACAATTAGTCATGAATGCTGAAGTGTATTGTAACAAAAGCTTCCTAGCCAATCACAATGACTGTTCTGAGAACCAATCAAATGTCAGTAACTAAACTGTAGTATGTTTTTATTTGTAAAAGCGGTATTTTGCTGGAATGAATTTTCCAGAAGGGGGAATACTAGTGTAACTAAATAGAATGTTTTAATATTTCTATTTTTTTCTTAATGCAAATAATTTAAAACAATATCACCAACAACAAGAACTGATTGAACACCTACAAAAAGAAGTAGAATGGTCATATTGAGAGAAAATGATATCTCTTATGCTGAAATTGCAAGACAGGTTGGTGGATCAGTCTCTTTATTTGGCGTACGAAAGTTGTGCTTACGTTATGAAGAAACCAAATCAGTGATAAATAAATAAGGCAACATCAGGCCAAAAAAAAAAAAAAAAAAATGTACAAGTGCTTCTGACGATAGAAAGATAAAAAGGATGTGCTTCAAAGATAGAAGAATTTCATCAGATGTTGTAAGATGTGAAATGAATGCAATGGGTATTTCAGTTAATTCTAGAACAATAAGGAGAAGATTAGCAGGTTTTGGACTGAAAGATAGAATTCCGAGGAAAAAAACATTTTTAAATCTTCAGCAACGCAAGAAACGAGTTTCGTGGGTCATTAATTGGTCAGAAAATCAGTGGAAGCAAATAATCTGGAGCAAAGAGAGTAAAATATCGCTCTTTCGTAGTGATGGGCGAAAATATGTGAGACGTAGAGTACGGGAAGAGCTGCATCCTGATAGCATTGAAACAAGTACAAAGAACCCAACAAATGTCATGATTTGGGGCTATATGTTTGTAGATAGTGTGGGCCACATTCAAGTGATTGATAGCATTCTGAATGAAAAAAAAATACATCGAAACTGTCCTGGAACCAAAATTGATACCTTCCATCAGGGATCTCTTCCCCAATAAAGCCCCATTTATCTTCACTATGAATTAAACCTGCAAGCTCCTCTGATGATTCTGTGGGTTATTCATTTTTTCGTATTTTCAATACTGGTTTCCAATGTTCATATATTGTTCATCTTCAGAATTTTACCAATTTGTTCATACACACATTTATATGTATATATATGCATTTACACACACACACATATATATATACATATATACTATGCATTTGCACGATATTTTGAAATATTTACATGATATGATTAAAAACATTCTGATTTACAAAATTATTAATACAATTAGAGAACATAAATAAAAATATTTTTCTAGGTTTTGGCGATGTATCTTCTGACGCTTTTCTCTTGAAACTATTTCTCTTTCTAAATTATGTCTTCAACCCTACTTATAGGTTTTTTTTTCTTGTTTTTTTTTTGTCTAAAAGAAACCGATATATTGTCATCTAAGCACAATTTTGCAAGGCATCAATCCATAGTACATCATCTCCTTGTATGGTTCAAATGTACAAAATTTTAAATCTCGAATATAAAACCATTTTTCCCATTATCCGCCAACGCGTGTTATTTTCTTATCTAGTTCCACATATGTTCCTAAGAGACTGGTTTATTCGATGCTTTTCAATTTCTTTTTCTATGAAAATAATGAGTACAAATTCATCTGCCAAAACAGAAAACTTATGTCTAAAGCGGAATTTTTCCACGGTTCCTTGCAGTTTTCGCTCAGCAAGTTTTACTGTATAGGGTAGATGTGACAGTAACGGACACACTTCCAGTAATGGATCCCCTTCAATGTTTTTAGTTTAAAAAAAATAACTAATAAAAATTAATCTTTCATTTTTTTTCATAACTACCTCTAAGGTGCTTTATAATTTTCTGCACTTGTTTGACGAAATTCGTGATTATTTTTCGGAGATCGTTTGACGAAATTTGCAATATTTTTCATCGATCGTTTGATGAAATTTTCTATTTTTTACGTGACCTTTTGATGTAATTAGCGATTTTTTTCCACGATCGATCAACGATATTCGCCATTTTATTCATCGATCGTTAGATGAAATTCGTGATTTCATTCAGTGAGCGTTAGACGAAATTCGTGATTTTATTCCGCGATCCTTAAACGAAATTCACGATTTTATTCCTCGATCGTTAAACGATATTCGTGATTTTATTCCGTGAGCGTTTGACGAAATTCACGATTAATTTCTGCAATTGTTTGATGAAATTTACAATTTTTTCGCGATCTATTGGCGAAATTTATGATTTTTTCACACAACCGAATGACGAAATTGGCGATTTTATTTCGCGAGCGATTGACGAAATTCACGATTTTTTTTCAGCAATTGTTTGATAAAATTCTCTATTTGTTTTCGCGACCGATTGATGAAATTTAAGTTTTTTTTCCGTGACCAATTGATGAAATTCGTGAGAATGCACTGATCGATTAAAAAAATCGATAAAAAAAAAAAAAAAAACAAGAACAGAGGAAACCGTCCAAAAAGCGGAAAAGTGGCATATCTTGTGTTTAAAATCTTCAACCCGCAGTATTATTTGTTTCACATTTGTAATATTAATACCACAAGTGATATATCAAGTAGTTTCGGAGTTCCCAGACATTTAGTATTTTAAACCATCTATCTAAGATAATTAAAATATTGATCTCGAGATAATCACAATAATTAATTTAAACAGTGACTTTCTCACAAATATTTTGTTAATTATAGATATTCTAATTGTTCAATTTACTTGAAAATAATTATTTTGTTTCATTTATATGCTTTCATTAAATTCTGGTTCTAAATACAGTCATAAAAACAGTTATAACTATTTATTTTTTGTGGGGTGCCCAATACTGTAACAGATTGTATCCATCACTGGAACAGAGGGTGTTCATTACTGTAATTTTGGGTATTTGATATATTTCTGTTATTTACAATAAAATTTTGATTAATATACTGGGAATGAGATTATGAGAGTGATAAATATTGTTGACAGAATTATATAATATTGAAAAAACTACATTATAATAATTAACTATTAATTAAAAAATAGTTTTTAAAGAAATTCCTCAATCCATTACCGGGCACATCTGCCCTATATTAAAATAATAATAATATAGTATTTTTAATAGAAATGCTCTTTATTTACTGAAAACTATAAAAGCTTCGAAGACGGAGCTTGTCTATAAAGGAAAGTAGCGTCAAAGCGGTTCTCATAAACATATTGTTCCCCGCTCAGCATATCGAAAAACTTGATGACATTTATAGAGTTATTTTAACACATAAAAGCATAAAATTGGTAGTCATGGCGGTTGAAATTATATGAAACTGAATAGCGTTTTTATTTTTTCGATAAATTCGTTTTAAAAAATCCCATTTTTACAGTAAATCTTGAAAAATATTTTCCATTTAAAGGAAAAGCCACTAATCAATTTGTTAATTTCTAATCAAGAGCACCTGCTGGTTTTATGCGTTTAACAAATAAAAATCATTTAGGCAAGTATCACAAAGTAACTAGTGTGAATTTGAGAACAGCTTAAACGAAAATTATTACCAAATAACAATAAATGAATAATAAAAGACTAAATGACTAATTAATTAAAAGTAAATCATTCAATTCAGAATAAGGAGGGGGGGGGATAAGCGGAGATTTAAAAAAAAAAAAAACTTAATGTAAAACGAAACCGATCAATACCGAAATCACCTATGTATAATGAGATATATTTTTTAAATGGATAAACAAAAATATTTGTTATTAATAAAAATATATTATAAATGAATGTGTGAACGTTTAATTAAATATTATTAATAGAAATGCTCATAATTTACTGGACACAGTAAAGCCTTTTAAAACGAAATATTTATATAACAGAAGCTTTCTGTTAAATGTTAAATAAGTAAAAAATAATAAAATGCAATAATAAAATAAATAACTGACCCATTAAATTAATAAAAGCTAATTTAAAAAAGTTATATTTCATAGTATTTAACCATTCCTTAAATGCAGCTACAACTAATATTTTATTTTCCTATAATCTTCTTTTCTTTTTACTGTAAAATTATCAGCAATTTTAATAATTTAAATGCATAATTAATACTGGATCAACCTAATTAAAATCTAAAAAGTCCTTCCGGTCAGTGCCGGGAGGAAGAGGTAGCTTTCATATTCCTTATTTTAAAAAAGCCAATTTATATTATTCAAACACACGAAGCTCAATTAAGTGGAAACCGAATGTAGGAGATTCAATACTAATTTTTATCAATACTAAATCATTATGAATGAGAATTTCGCGAAATTAGTCAGCTTTATCCAAGCTGCTTTTATTTAAAGTAACTTATATTTGGCTGCCAAATTCGGCGATTTCTTAAAGTACCTGCCATTTTAAGACAACATGGTGGATGAGGCTAACCAATGAACTTGGTCGAGACCTTAGTAATTGCTGTGCACATGCTCACTCACAACGGAATCGGTTGATATATACGAGTGCTGTCGCAGGCAAAAAATCAGATTTTTCAAAATGTCACCCACGTTAGAAATTGAAACTGCTATATCTGAGACATTTTTTAAGATAAAGACAAACAAAAAATGCTCCTGAATCCTTATATCAAGTTCAAATACTTAAGAAAGAAACCTTTTTCAATTTCTAATTTTTTTGCACCTCACTTTAAATATATATATTTTTTAATTTAATGGCCGCCATTTTGAAACAAGATGGCTGATGAAGCTGGCCAGCGAACTTGGTAGAGATATTGATGTATACTATCCACATGCCTTCTTCCATCGAAATAGGCGAATACGTGTGGTATCGCGAGACAAATACAAGATCGTTTCAAAGTGTTAGCCATGATAGAAATTCAAAGTTCTATAATTCAACCACTTTTTAAGATATAAACAAAAGAACAAATTTTCAGAAACAAAAACTGCTCCAGAATCTTTGTATCAAGGCCAAACACATAAAAAAAATCTTTTTCATTTTCCAATTTTTTAATACCTTATTTTAAATTTTAAATTACATTTTTTTAAAAAAATGGCAACCCTTTTGAAACAAGATGGCGAATGAAGCTGGCCAACGAACTCGGTCGAGATATTAGTATGTACTATGTACAGACCAAGTTACATCCAAATCGGTTCATAAATACGCCTGTTATCGCGTGACAAAAATCAGGTCGTTTTAAAATGTCAGCCACAATAGAAATTCAAAATGTGATAACTCAGCCATTTTTTTAGATATAGACAAAACAAAACCTGTTCCGGAATCTTTGTATTAAGGTCAAACACATACGAAAAAACTCTTTTTCATTTTCCAATTTTTTGGTATCTCATTTTAAATTTAATTTTTTTTAAATTTTTTTAAATGGCCGCCATTTTGAAACAAGATGGCGGATGAAGCTGGCCAACGAACTTGGTTGAGTTATTTGTATGTACTATGTACACACCAAGGTACATCCAAATCGGTTCATAAATACGTCTGTTATCACGTGGCAAAAATCAGGGCGTTTCAAAATGTCAGCCACACTAGAAATTGAAAATGCTATAACTCAGTCATTTTTTAAGGTATAGACGAAACAAAAACAGCTCCCGAATCTTTTTATTGAGGTCAAACACATAAGAAAAAAATATTTTTTCAATTTTCAATTTTTTGATACCACATTTCAAATTTAAATTTTTCTTAAAATTTTAAATGGCCGCCATTTTTAAACAAAATTGCGGATGAAGCTGGCCAACGAACTCGGTCGAGACATTGGTCAGTACTATGTATAAACGAAGTTACATCCAAATCGGTTCATAAATACGTCTGTTATCACGTGGCAAAAATCAGGGCGTTTCAAAATGTCAGCCACACTAGAAATTCAAAATGCTATAACTCAGCCCTTTTTTGAGATATAGACGAAACAAAAACTGCTACGTAGTCTTTGTATAAAGGTCAAATACATAAGAAAAAAATATTTTTCCATTTTCAATTTTTTGGTACCACATTTCAAATTTAAAATTTTTTTAAAATTTTTAAATGGCCGCCATTTTGAAACAAAATGGCGGATGAAGCTGGCCAACGAACTCGGTCGAGACATTGGTATGTACTATGTACACACCGAATTACATCCAAACCGGTTCATAAATACGAGAGTTACAGCGTGACATAGGTCAGAGATATATATATATATATATATATATTGATATATATATATATATATATATATATATCAATTTTGAACGGAGGGTGGTTTCGGGGTCTGGGGGTCATGATCGATGAAAATATACCAAAATTTTTTGAAATCGCTTTCCTCCGAACGGCTGCAATAGGTAGCTTTTTGTAAAGAATGCTACCTAAAAGAAAAACAAACACATATTGTCTCCCTATTACTTGGATTCATGTTTTACACCCCTTTCAAAAAAAAAAAAAAAAAAAAAAAACATGCATGGAAATTTTATTATTCTCTTGGTCAAAATTTAACGTTTTCCGTAAATGAGCGGGTCTTTAGGATTGTGAAGAGGGTCACGGATTTTGTTGGTAAAATTTGAGTCTCTTGCATCTTCCCTGAGGGTGAGGAACCTAGACTTCTCTTATTTCTTCTGTAAGCTGCGGACAGCCTGTCATCGGTGGTCAGATCACTTCACCCCTCCCCCCACTTTTTTGTGAAGTTCCAAAACACTCAACCTAAAAGCGATAACGCGCCAAAAATATCATCGGTCAGTTGCTCGCTTTGATCTCTACCCCCTGATGTAGATAGAGATAAATCTTACACACCCACAAAATATTTAGCTTTTGGTGAGACAGGGGGCGCTCGTTGAAAATAAGAGTTCAAAGTATTTTCGTAAGCCGCCTTAAATGTGCGACGATGCTGCTAAAATCCCAAGTGTCGATCGCAGCGACATCTACGGGAATTTCGTATTACATTGTATAGACTAGCAATATCTTGCAGTTGTAGAAAATATCCTGCAGATGTCGCTGCGATCTGTATATTTCAGCAGCATCGTTGCACATTTAAGGGATGCATTTAGCAGTTTTTTAAGTATTACAGGGATAGCCAATTTCCACACTGTATATTCTAGGCGCTATAACAGCGTCTAGAATATATAGTGTGGAAATCGGCTATCCCCGTAATACTTAAAAAAGTGCTGAAATATTGGATCCCTTAAATGTCAAACGATGCTGAAATCCAATGAGTCGATGACAGCGACATCTGCAAGATATTTTCTAAAACTCCAAAAGGATTTGGTCTAGACAATAATAATACGATGTTTACTTTGAAATCTGAAAATATATCGCAGATGTCGCTGCGATCGGCACCCTTGATTTCAGCGTCATTGCACATTTAAGGAATACAACTTTTTAGATCTGTTGGGAAAGCAGATTTCCACACTATGTATTCTAGACGCTGTAATTTTGTAATTTAGTCCAGCTCTAGGCATGTTCACAATACCTAATGGGTTCCGATCCTGAACCGTTCTCATTGGTTCCCCAGATTCAGGTATCCAGAACATATTGACTGACTATCGCAGTAGTACAGCGTCTAGAATACATAGTGTGGAAATCTGCCAGTCAAACAGCGCTAAAAGTTGTATCCCTTAATTGTGCAACGATGCTGAAATCCAGGGAGCCGATCGCAGCGACATCTGCGATATATTTTCAAATTTCAATGTAAACATCATCGTATTATTGCAATGTCTAGACCAAATCGTCTTGGAGTTATAGAAAATATCCTGAAGATGTCGCTGTGATCGACTCATTGGATTTCAGCCTCGTTTGACATTTAAGGGATCCAATATTTTAGCACTTTTTTAAGTATTACTGGGATAGCCGATTTCCACACTATATATTCTAGACTCTGTTGTAGTAGTACTTAGAAAGTACTAAAATATTGTATCCCTTAAATGTAAAACGATGTTGAAATCCAAAGAGTCGATCGGAGTGACATCTGAGGATATTTTCTAAAATTCCAAGACCATTTGATCTAGACGCTGTTATAATACAATGTTTACGGGGCCTCCGTGGCCTAGTGGTTAAGACACCACGCTGCTTATCGCTTTAGAGCGTAGTAGGCTTGCCGGGTTCGACTCCCGCTGGCTCCATTGTACACTCTTTGTGGGGCTCCCGGATGTAAAAATTCTCTGTGTTGTAAATTTCATTGTGCTATCTGGTCCCTGTATATCGACGATGACTTATAAGCGGACCTTGTTGTCAAGCACACAAGTCTGATGTAGGTGTCCAATAAAACAAAACAATGTTTACACTGAAATTTGAAAATATAACGCAGATTTCTCTGCGATCGGCTAATTAGATTACAGCATCATTGCACATTTAAGGGATATATTTATTTAGTGCTGTTTGGATAGCAGATTTCCACACTATTTATTCTAGGCGTTGTACTTGTGCTCTGATACATGAGAAACTTTAAAGGTTGATTTTCAATTTTTCGACACCGATTTCCGATATCGGTTTGTGTCTTTGTGGGCCTTCCGGTTTGGTGGATGACAGAATGGCTGGGATCCAGATAGAATTTTCGCTCTTAGCGAAACGAGATCGACCAATCAGAAGGCTGGATTTTTGCAAACAGCGAAAAGTTCTCAAAACTGCAGGCTTCAGAATGGTCAATCTCGTTTCACTACCAGCGAAAAATCTATCTGGATCTCGGTCCTTGTCCAGCTAAGTTTTTGCACTTTGAAAGATCTCGTATCTCTGTAAGAGTAACAGTATGAAAGGTGAATGCTTATAATGGGCGACTGCTTCAAAAATGATTTGAATTTTAAAGTTTTTATTTTTTTTTAAATGTTCTAATTATCAGGTTTTTATAAAATTGGAATTGGACCAAATGGGTGACTTACACTTTCAAACGAAAAAAACAACGAACAAAATCGGTTCATATTTAAGAAAGTTATGCGTGAACATGGGCAAAACATACATACAGGTCGAATTGATAACCTCCTTCTTTTTGAATTCGGTTAAAAAATATTATGACACTGCATTTTTTCCTGCGATATCTTAATGTAATTTTACAGACAACCATCTAACACATTTTCCTTTATATTTCTGAGAAAATTCAAGGAATTTTAATAGTTCAAGAAAAGTATATAAACTATGCTTTTTTTCCAGGTTGCTTCTATCCAAGGAACTCAAATATGGTGTTAAAAATATGAGTATTACCAACTGAAAGCATAAGTTTTGTAAATTTTATAATATGTAGATACTCCCTATTTCAAAAATTGCATTCATATTCTGAAAAAGAAAAGAAAAAACTTTATTTCAGAGTGTGATGACCCCTTTGATTTATTTTTGTTGTAAGTGATCTGTGGATAAATGAGCGTGTACGGGAAGGAAAGGTAGTGACCACTCAAAGGTTTTATGAATTTTTATACCATTTTAACCATTCAAGTTCTAGGAACAAATACCAATAGTGACTAAAAAACTTTAATTTCAATTGCTATTTTACTTACATTTTAACAACTTTAGGTACTTTAGATACAGCTTTAGGTAAAAAAGGTTAATCTCCAGTAAAAGGAGTCGTGCGATGTACGTAATATATGTATATATATATGTTATTGTTAGTTCTATATAAATTTAGAACACGTTAAAAACGTCAGAATATGTAGACTTTAAGCAGACTAGTTTCGGTAGCATTTAGCGTACCGTCCAAGTGCAAAGAATAACGCAAACTTGCTCAATTATATAGGAGAGAAGCGGATTCAAGTAAGAAGTTCATTGATCAATAGTAAAGTAGGAAAATTCAGATATCAGTCAATAGGAGAATAGTATAGGTAACGTAACCAAAGGTGTGAAAAATGCTGCTTGTAATTAAGAAAAAAAGGATTTTATGTAATACTTTCAACAATCTGATAAAGGGGGAATAGCGAATTCACAATTAACAATATTGTCAAAATTTTTATAGATATGAAATGCTTCAAGAAAGTTAAGTTCAGATATAGAAGTGAGTTTAGAGATGATTTTAGCTGAATTGAAATCAAAAGAGTGTTTCTTCTCCCAGCAGTGTTTAGCAATTGAAGATTTATTACTGGAACTACCTGGGGTGGGCACGGCCCACCCGCCCCCCCCCACACTAGTTACGCCTATGCTCTGCACACACACACTGTTCACGCGAGCCAAATTTTTATCCTGTCGTGCACTCTCGCTTAGCAGTCGAAAATTCCCTTGCTCTTTCTCCGTTACAAAGCTGGCGCCTCCGGCTATTTCTGTGCCTGCGTTCAGGGGGATTGAGTTTCGACTTTACCAACCACTGTTGCCAATTTGTTTTCTTGTCACAAGCCTACAGCTGCACACAGACGTGTGTTTTGCTAGACCTCTCCTGTTTTCGTGGAAATCTTTTCTTCTGAACCCATCTGCGGTTTATTCACAAAAGAATGTGGGGAATGATAATGAACAATGGGTCAGGAGATAAGGAGAGCGACTCTACTTGAAGGAAAGATTCTTCTTTTGCTGGACATCAGTCCCTTTCCTACTGAAGTCATTAAAAATCAAAAACACCGCGTGGCCTCAACGATCGATTTCGACACTGATAATAGTTAGAAGGATGGTGCGCACGCAGCCTAATGACTTTAGTAGGAAAGGGACTGATGTCCAGCAAAAGAGGAATCTTTCCTTCAAGTAGAGTCGAGCTCCTTATCTCCTGACCCATTGTCCATTCCCCTCATTCTTTTTGTTAATAAACTGCAGATGGGTTCAGAAGAAAAGATTTACACGAAAATAGGGTTGGGTTGGGTTGATTGTTGACGGCCAATTATCTACACGAGGGATATAGGCCCTAGGGGGAGTACCTTCCGTGGAGGTCTTTCTAAGGGAACCTAATCCGTATTAACGCATGGAAATCCACGGCTCGAAGAAAACCACGAAAACTCCGAACGATTAGGCCGACGGGCGCGATTGGGTTCGAACCCAGCACCTCCCGTCTACCAGCTTCGAGAGCAGAACCTCTCAGCCACTGGTGGGGCTACACGAAAATAGGAGAAGTCTAGCAAAACACATGTCTGTGTGCAGCTTTACTCCCGTTTACTAATGCGATCTAAATTCGCCTTCGGCGGTTTGCTCTCAACCACAGGTAGAAAACCCCCCTTTTCCTCCGCAACAACGATGTCCCTCTCCTGTTCTTTCTCTGAAATCGGGGTTACGCAATTAAAGGTCTGCCTTTCTCCCTCAGTGCTGATAATTTGATCTTCAACCGCAGTTGGAGGAGTGGACGGGTTTTTCGATTCTGTTTCGGTTTTCCTGTTCGCGTTTTCCCGGCGCGCGCTCTGTCTAGTAAGTACTGCGTTAATTGAATACGGGTTTAGTTTTTGCTTGTCAATTAATTGTTGCGTTTTGTTCCCTAACAAGTAATGGACCATATCCGTTTCTTTATCCACTGTGGTTGCCTTTGTACGTATTGTATCACCGGTGCTTAACTTTATTTCTACTTCAACGATGGGTAACCAACGAAGCTTATTATCTAATGCTTGTTTGACCCACACTTTTTCGCCCATAAATCGGTCCGTAATTACGTCGTGAGTAGATATTAAGACTAAATTGCTACCTGAATCGCGTACAATGGTCATTTTTTCCCGTTAATTAACCCGCGACTGACGTAGGGTACAAAAGCGTCTTCCAGGTCCTGAAGACCAGCTATATGGCAAACTGCTTCGGTCTTTTCGGTCTTTTTTATTTCGGGACAGGAATACCTGTAGTGTCCCATTTTCTTGCACAAAAACGAGTGATTTCTTTTCTTCTATCGAAAATTTCATTTCGATTTTTAGAGTTATCTTTATCCCTCCATTTTCTCCTAATTTCTTCCGTTATAGTTTCTGCTTTCGATTTTTCTGCGAATTTATTTCGCTCTAAAGGTTTTGCTGGATTTTGAAATTTAGGGGGCCCTTGTCACTTAATACTCTTCCTTGCTGAATCATACGCGTCTAATTTTTTTGCTAACTCAAATAGAGTGGTTATTGAGCTCCATATATCAATAAAATGACGCCTAGCTTCCGGACTAAATTTCCGCTTTAATTGATCCGTGATAATCAATTCCCTAAGTTGGTCGTACGTCGTTATTTCTAGATCACTTAAAAATTGGTCAAAGAAATTGGAAGCCTCGTACACGAAATCCTTCCACGTTCTGTTTTCGGATTTTTTTTGTGACGTCACAAATTTTAATCGAAAATTTTCTTCCGAAAGTTGAAATCTTTCTAGTAATACTTTTTTGATATGATCGAAATCGTCTGAATGGGAGGGCGATCCTCGTAGAATCAATTCTCCTAATTCCGTAGGTAACAATCCTAATAAATGAGTGATCCACTGATTTTTTTTGAATTTGGACTTTTTGCGCTTGCCTCTCAAATAAACGCAGGTAAAATGAAATTTCGGATTTTTCCGAATCGAATTTGGGTAGAACCGATTTCAGCGATATCCTTGGTTTTCTTTTGCCTGCTCTTAAGCGAAACTAATTGAATCTGTTTCCGGTTCTAATCTTAATTTTGCCAATTCATGCTCATGTTCTAAAGCTTTCGATTTTTCTTCTCTTTCAAAGATCCTCTCTGTCGCATTCTAATTTCTCTTCGCTTTCTCTTTCCAATCTATCTTTCTCTATAATTTTTAGCTGGGCGAACGCCAAAGGTTCATAATAATCTGGAGTTTCGGTTTAATTTTTTTATGATTTTACCCGACTCTTCAATGTCTGCTCCGAATTCAATAACTAACTCCTTTAGATCAGATTTTTTTCCCTGACCACGCTGCCATTTTGCTCGGTAAATAGAGTTTACACAAAATAATTACACAAATTTTCAGATGTAACTTATTAATGCCCCTAAATTACTTTCCTAATGCAAATATTCCAATTTTAGCGACAAATTATTATCACAAAAACAATTTCACAATATGATAAACAACTCTTATCATTTCTCCACCAAGTGTACATGTTTATGCACCATATCTTCAATCAATTTCGAATAATATTCTCTTAATTTAAAAAAAAATGTGAATACTAATTAAAATGGACTTGTAAAAAAAAAATTCCTTACCCATTTTAAAACCTCTTAATAATACAATATTTTATTTATTTACTTTTAAATCTTAAACTATCCTTATTGACTCATAAAATATTAATTTACGCAGAATTAAATTTACTCAAAAGAACTATTATCAAATTCTAAAAACATGAATATTAAATAAAATGCATTTGTAAAATAAAAATTTTCTTACTCGCTTTAAAACGTCTTAATAGTATTTTTTTTTAAATCTCAAACAATCCTTATTGATTCATGAAACATTAATTTACACAGAATTAAATTTACTAATAAGAATTTCAAAGAATTAAATATCCAATTAATTTTACTACAGATTAAGTTGGACACATTACTGAAAAATTAGTTTTCTAGATTTTGTAACCTCGATTTAAAAATCCTTAAATAGCATAGACGTTATTAATAATAATTTCCCTTAATTATCACAATTTTTATACAGCGAGACCTCTGCAATGAACAAAAAAGAGTGCTAACCTGAAAATTCTTGTTTTGATCCTCTGTCGGCCGTCTTAGCCGGGTTCCGCTCCAATCCAGCTGTCCTCCGACGATTTCCGGCGCACTGGATCCACTGGAAATGGGCGTCTGTTTCCCAGCGACTTAGCCTCTCTCAGAACTGGGGTCAATCCTCTTGCTGGTTTCCACCGCTTTCGATTTCAGGGGTCCGTTCGTCAGTCCGCCTCTGGGGTTCAAGGACTCCTTTCGCTGGTGTCTGTCGCTGGGGTTCCGGGCCTCCTTTGGACTCCATTTACCGGTGTCTGTTTCTGGCTTCCGGGACTCCTTTCTCTGGTGTCTCTTTGGTCTTGTGGCCTGATTACGGCACTTCTATTCTTTCGACGTTTTTACTCCGAAGTATATTCAAAGTATTTAATCTGCCGCTGCCACCACTATAAGGATTTCTCGTCCTGGTTAAAGTTATGGTGGCGCTAGGACAGGAAATCATTCATATTTATAAAAGTAAGGCAATTTTATTTCTGGACTAAATACTCTTAGTGTAAATATACGAGAATATTGAAGCTGTCGATTTTAATTGGCAGTCCATATTCACCACTATGTCCAGCGAAAACGCAGAGTTCTGCTTATACAAGAGACAGGCTGTCTTTTCGAGGAATGGAAATCGCCAGCGTGCTGCTGTTTGCTAAAATCCAAGCACACTTCTCCGACTCTTACGCGTCTCTCCTCTCTTTTCTAAAAAATTCTCCATCCTCTGCCTCCGTATCCAAACGGTGCAGGATGCGCGTCCCCTCTTGCCACACTTCCAATCGCTGCGAGGTCCCTGCGTGTTGATTGGATTTCTTTGTTCTCCCTATGGCACCGATGTTGCCATTCGGCGTCTGATGAGATGCTGGAACTCAGCTCAGCTAAGGTCGGCCAGAGGAGGAAGCCATCTATAATGGATGCACCGTGACGAATTTTTAACGTCAGGGCATAGAAACTAAAAATACTTTGCGATGCTTCCTTAATGTCCATGGAAGACATACCGTTCTCTCTCCATCGGAAACTGTAGTCCCTTGTAAAGCCTAAAAGTCTGGCACAGCTCTTTTAAATTAAATCACTAATTACTTGAAGTCTTATTACAGTTATTAGAGTACAATATGAAAAGTGTTCATTTTTGTTCAGAATGACGTCGATTTGAAAAATGCAACAGTATAGCGAGACATCTGAATTTTTATTGGCAAATAAAAGAAAATACACTCGTTATCGTTATTTTTTAGGGTTCCGTACTTAAAAAGTAAAAACGGAACCATTATAAGATCACTCCTGTGTCTGTCTGTCTGTCAGAGCCCTTTTACTCGTAAACTATGCAACGTGGAAAGTTCAAATTGGGGAAAGTACTGAAGACTATTGACCCACATATTTACAGATTAATAAATATTCGTAAATATATTTGGGAAAAATATACAGGAGCTAATTAAGTTACTTGAAAAAAAAATCTTTTCTTTGTATATCGTGTGAAAGCTTTCGTAACGCTGAAATCAAAAATATATTTCATTTAATTTTAGGTATTATATTTTCAAAGTTATAGTAGAAAATGTAGTGCAAAAATATGTTCCCCCCCCCCCCCCCATCTAATTCCGAATCTATTGAAACTAAAATTATGAAAAAATTAGAGGTAGTAGACATTAATTTAAACCTTGCAGGAAAATTATACCGATTACCTTAGGTCGCATAGTTTTTGAGTAAATCGCATTTATCCGTTACACTCAAATTTCGATTTACGGGCTTCAGCTAAAGTGTTCAGCAGAGCTGGAGGTACCTATCGTAGCAGAAGTATAAAAGCATTGTTGATCCTGAATTTCGGAAAAAATCGTCGGTAATTAGCCGAGATATTAACCCTTAAAAACACGGACGGTTTAGACATACATAATGACAGGGACGGCGTACTCTATGCTCCATCGGCTTTTAAAGCCTAGATAACAAATTTTAAGGATATATTTATGTAATGCAATGCCCAGTAGCAGTATAAAAGCAATAAACGTCAAATTGTTAAAAACAGACTAATTTAATGATTATGAATCACATAAATGCTATGGGATTTGCGACTAGTTTCCATTGTGTGGCTTTCTCAATACACCTACTATGTTTTTAAAGGTTAACTAAAACTATATGTAATACCAAATATACAGAATAGCTATATTTGCTATTATTTAGGTTCCATATATCTTTGAACTTTCATGGTATATCCATTTATACTTTTCTAGTATACGGGGTGCAAAGGAAAGTCCCTTTAACCTGAAAATACTTGTGAACGGAGAGAGCTACAGCTATGCAAGTGAGTTAATGGTATAGTAAAGCGACTACGCCCGATTTAATGAAAACGACAGCAGCGCCCCTAGTAGTGAAATTTGGAAGATAGCCACTGCAAATCGAAAACGAAGAGAGATAGAGCAAAATTTCCAGTTAGAAACTTTTAGAGCATCAAATAATTAATAAAATACGGTATTTGGTTTACATGGATAAGAAAAATCTTCGTCTGTTTAGCAAAAAATGTCCGAAATCGATGCACTTCATTTTGTGTAAACATATGAATGGAATAGTTTGAAGTATGAAGAAATACGCACAATTTATGCTATAAATACGTACTTATCTCAATACATTTTGATAACATCACACACACAAAAAAAAGACAAACTGTCTCACAGTGATAAAAAGTTAATATTCAGTATGTTCGAAAAGTTCGCCATTGCTCACGATACACGTTTGTATTCGTGAGAGTAATTCTGCATGCACATTTCTCAGCATGGAACGTCTATTGCTAGCCTCTTCAATAGGACGACATATATTTAACCCTTTCAAGGGCGGTGGCTAGACGGTACAGCCATCTAATTTTAATTCAAAACTGACAAATGGCTCCAAGAATATTTTAATAAAATTTTGCTTTTGTAATGAAAGTGCAAATTAGCGGTTTTTTGTTTTCTGAGAAATTCGTTTGAATATTCTGGTGTCAGTCAATTATTTCATCAGATTACGAACAGAATTCTTCTGGCCCTGAAAGGGTTATTCTAAAATTTTAAATGCATTGGAAATTAAATCTTTACAGACATTACAGCACAGTACAAAGTGCTCATCGATTTCGGACATATTTGAATATGCAGGCGACGATTTATCTTATCCGTGTGCACCAAATGTCGTTTCGTTCTAATTAATTAATGGTCTAAAACTTTCTAATTGGAAAATTTGCTCTACCTGTTTTCGTTTTCGATTTGCAATGGCTATCTTCCAAATTTCGCCACTAGGGGTGCTGCTGTCGTTTGCATTAGGTCGGGCGTAGTCTCTTTGCTGTACCGTTACCTCGCTTGTATAGCTGTAGCTCTCTCCGTTCGAAAGTATTTTCAGGTTAAAGGGACTTTCCTTTGCACCCTGTATACTATACAGCTATACCCAACCCTACGTTGTATAGTTTTTACAAAGTCTTAGTATTCTTTTAGCAAAGGTATTTTTTTAATAATACACTTACTAATTCATATATTATTGTACGGAACCCTCTGTGCGCGAGTAATACTCGCACTTGACTGTTTATTTAATTAGTTTGTCATTTGTTATGGTGTGGCAACAGAAAAAAAATGATTGAATTAGAAAACTTAAGAGATATTTCTATAATCACAAATTATGGAAGGTAGTAGAAAAAAGGGGTTAAATAGTGGTTTGATGATTTTTTAAAATTGACAGCTACCTTTTCCATGTTCTAAAGCGTATGTGCATCAAGTTTCGTGCAAATCGGTCAAAAATTTAATATTTGTATAAGGGACATACACACAAAGTACGGCTTATATATATGTATAGATATAAGGCATATAAGCTCATTGTGCCTAAATGAGACGCGATTTCCCATAGTTTTGTCACGTTTAGGGTATATTTGGCAATTTATTATATAAATATTATTGGCATTTATTATATAAATATATTTTATTAAGCAGCAAATTACTGAATACTGTAGCTATAATTCAAAACTAACTTCTTTTGTATAAATTTAATAATTATGTGTAGTATAAAACCACAATATACGATTGTCACGAGAATTCATCAGAAAAAGTTCATTTAACCCTTAACTGCTGTTGGAGAAAATTGCCATATAACAATTGTGAGCGGTCTGCAAAACCATTCGATTGAAAGCTGAATAAAAGTCGCGATTAATCATAAATTATTGATTTTGCACTAAACTGTTCATAAAGTACTATCTATACTAATAAAAGAACAAATCGCTCTGTGTGTGTGTGTGTGTGTCTGTCTGTGTGCGATGGCTAGCGAAATCTATGGCACGTACGAGGTTCAAAATTTTTGTGAGAATAGGCCAATGTCTCTCCTGATATACCTGGCTCGCAGAATTTTAAAATTCTGATTATTAGCTGAGTAATTAATTAATATTCGGACATCACTCTCATCAAAAGTACGCCTTTTTCCCTCAGTTTACTTTCGGTTGGTTGGTTTATAAAGCATCGTTCATCAAAAATACGTTTTTTCTTTCCGCTTGCTTTCGGTTGGTTGGTTGTATAAAGCTTTCGCAGAAATAATTAAGTAACCGGGACACAATCAAATAAACCAGTTTGAATGCTTAATGTTTCAAGAGTGACTGTTTTATCAACTAAACATTAAATTTTAGCATGAAGGTGAAACAAGTACTTCGAAAACATATTTAATAATAATGAACTTTAAGAGAATGGATTAGTTTCAAATGACGTCACAACCTAGCAACCATCTTGACAACCTGGCAGGCTTTTTGTTTGCCACACTGTTTTCTGTTTTTTCTCTATTTTGATTGGTTGAGCGATAATATCTGCTAAAAAAACGTCGATTTTGGTTGTTTTACGGAAAATTGGAGGTGCCTGTTTCATGCTGATCTATTTAGATAGCAAGAAACATAGATTAAGGACCAAGATGGGACATTTACGGCAAAATCTGTAATGGAAACAGTACTAGCGTCACTATCCATAAAGTCAGTAACTTCAAGAGTAACAGATCCATCAAGTTTGAATTGTTTATCGCGGGTGGCGCAGCACCATTCTGTTTGCCAGTTTTACACTGCTAATATGCAAAAGCTCCGTGTTGTTATTTGAATGTTGTGTATAATGCTTTGTTGCTATCACTGTAAAAAATTGCTGCAGTAATTTTACTGCAGCAGAGATTCTGGGCAAATTCACATAAAAAACGGTTTTTGCTCCTTGATAAACGGACTTTGCCTTTAGGTAAAAGGGTTTTGCCCGTAAAACATGAACTTTATGGGATCTGACCGTTTATCAGGAAAAAAGTGGCATTTTTCGTAAATATACTGGAGCAATTCACGGTGAATACCGTAAATTTACATTTTTTAAAATAGTGTAATACAGATAACTCTCATCCCTCTTTCCCACAGAGCTATGGCCATAACTACACTGCTAAAAAAAATTAGGGGAGCAAGCAAAAAAGTGAAGAGAGCAGTGCAAAACAGACATGTATGGGCATAAAATGGATAGTACACGTGTATCAATACAGAAGAAAAGACGCAAAAAATTGTAAGGGAGCTTTTATTCTTTGAAAAGATGGAAAGAACATGAAACGATTATTTAGGGTAGGGGTGCACAACCTGTGGCCCGCGGGCCACCAATTTTACCAGTATTTTTATCCAGAAAAATTTTCCTAATTGACTGACAGAAACTTTGCTATTAAATAATTCGGATGCTACTTTTAAATTTTTTGTGGTGGCAAACAATTTTGCGGCAAAAAGGTTGTGCAACACTAATTTAGGGTAATAATTTGGTTTCATGTAAATGATAAAAAAAAATGTATTGTTAAGAAATGATGCAAGATTTTTAATGTGGCGTGTGGTCTCCTCGAACAGCTAAGACTGCTGCACACCTGTTTTCCATGGATGCGATGAGGTTATCGATAGGACTTACTTTGATCGATAGGAGTTACTTTGCAATTATTGAGCAGTGGAACAGTATTCCTCAATCTCCAAGTCCCGAACAGCAAAAGAAGGCCTTGATCTCGCAGCAATGCGTAGTCTGAGTATGTCCCAAACATGCTCGATCGGATTTAGGTCAGGACAGCATGCTGGTCATTCCATACGCTGTATTGTTTTAGCTTCAAGCATGTTATCCACAAGACGAACTGTATGAGGTCTGGCACTATCATGCATGGAAAAAAAAGAAATTACTAATTGCTGCAGCATAAAATACGACATGAGGTCTCAGTATCTCGTCTGTATAATTTCGGATCGTCAAATTGCCATTCCGAATGATATGCAAACCCGTACGTCTACCTATGCTGATTCCAGTCCATATCATCAACCCACCTCGTCTGTAATGTGATCTTTCACGATCGAATGTGAGATTATTTTGAGTGTCCCTTTCTCTCCATGCCATAACACATCGGACTTCACATCCAGACTGAACTGGGACTCTTCTGGAAACAGAATTTGACTCCAACAACGTTGCCTCCAAACTCGATGTTCCGTTGCCCATCTTCTTTGGACCACAGAGTTGCTTGAGGTCATTGGAATACAGACCATTGGCTTACTTGCATAGAGACCACCCTGATGAAGCCTATTTCGGACTGTTTTTCCGGGCACCCTTCGTCCTGTGGCCAAAAAAAACTGTGTTTGCAGCTGAGTAGCATTGCCCATTCCGCCTCGACGAGCTGTTAACAGGATATATCGGTCATCAGTTTCTGTGGTAGCACATACCGACCTTGCCGTTGTCTATTCTACCAATCTATGTGTCTTGGAACTGATTCCACAACCTTGCATTGATACTTCTTGCGATTCCAACAGCGTCCACTATACTTCGTTGTGTTTCCCCAAATACAATTATCCCGATAACACGCCAAGTCATGGATTCCGGTAAATCACATTGTTGTGACATTTTCAAGTCATCCTTTCTCAAAACACAAGCTGGGCAGCTGAATTTTACAACTGAGACTGTGAAACAGACGTTTCTGCAAAATCCCGATTTCTGCACTTATCACCTTTTTCTAGTTTTTGACGTTAGGCGACGTTATTGGGAGGGAAGTTTTCGTTAGCTGTTTTCTACTATGCTTTTAATTATGGATGTTTTATTTTACGTTACATATCGGTGTAAATATTTGCGTAATTTTGTTAAAACCACGTGCTTCCCTAATTGTTTTGAGCAGTGTACAATTATGATTGTCGCGAAAAACTTCGCTTAAAATTCGCGGGATTCGCACGTGAATATTAAACCATAATTTGTAAACTAGTATGATTTGGGTTTCTGTAACTTCAACACCGCATAATTCTGCTTACAATCTAGTGATAATGAAATATAACTACATGATTCATATACGAAATTTAATAAGAAATCGAAATAAGGTATTGGGTTTTATCAAAAGTCTTATTTTGTAATGAAAAAAAAACGAATAAATTAAAGCATGTTTTAAATAGTACCAAAATTTCGGTCGGTGCGAATTCGCATTAGTATGGAGTTTAAGGGTTAAAAGGATATTTACAAGATATTTATAATATGGTTAACAAGAATATTTATTACATGTAACTTTATTTATTATAAAATGTCACATGATAAATATATCCTTATAAATAGATGAAATCGTACAATATTTCTAATAATTCTGATTATGCCAAAGAGAGGCCATGTGCCTGGTATTATGTTGCCCCCCTCCCCAATCCTCTTCATTTTTTTTAACTTAAAAAAATGAATATATTCTGTACCTAAAAATACGTATATGGAAACAAATATTCATTTAGATAAACATAGTTTTATTTATTTTTTATCGTTTTCTAATTTAAAAGCAGATAATGTCGATTATAATAAGTAAAAAGTGAAAACAGAATTAATATATCAGATTTTGAAAAAAATGCTGACAAAAATTATGGACCAGGGCATAACTCAATTGCATCATGTTTTAATCAAAGACAGCATTTAAGCTGCCGAATGGTATAATGTTGGTAAAATTAACTTACTTAACCGCATAAAATAAACACGATTTAAGAGTTTTCAATTTACACAAGATTTTCCAGAATTTCCATCATATAAAATTATTGCAAATTCCGTAATCATGTGTCTATATTATGTTACTCGAATATACACTGCGTTTCTTATACCTTTTTTTTAATTAAAATTTTTAAATAAGCGTATTTTTATATTTCGATCATCTTAAAATACATATTTAAGCACCTGGTTAAAGAAAAACATTAATGGAGGATTATGCTGACTCAACACAGCCTAATTAAACATAATATTTGTTTTAAACAGCATTTTAATACACTATATGAAAAATACCATATAAATTTACCTCGTTAATCTCCTAAATGTGTCTACGCAATTACAACAATTTGTATGTCGCTATTAAGTACTTACAGAAAACAAAGTCTTCAAAATGCGTAGACTATTTTCACTTCTAATCCGAAAACTCGTCCTCTTTTCTTAAGTTTAACTAGTCATGTAACCGAAACAGAGAACGTAGTTCTTTACGTTTATAAGGTTATTTCAGCTTCAAAGTTGAAAAAGAGAATGTGTGAGCCAATTTCGAGATTTTTTGTCACATTTACGAAACACGGGGGGGGGGGGGTCAAAAATAAAATGAACGATGTCTATTTGATTGAAGATTTCTTTGAAAAAATAGTTTTAAATGCAGAAAAATTTTTCGGGTTTTGTTCATTAAGATCGGATGCCTCTTTATACAGAATTTATTTATAATTCTTGCATTAAGATTTTAAGTAAAAGTACATTATCCCATTTAGGTGTCATCATATTTAGGCGCACTGACCTTAATTTAAATGTATGTATTTTAAAAGAAATGAGTGAAAGATTCATACTTTAATTGCATGCAATATGAATACGGTATGAGAAAATCTCTTGGCGATTTATCACCTTGCGCTTGGCTAACATGAAAGTACCAATATTGCAAATACTATGTGTTATGCAAAAAGAAACAATTAATCATGTTATAACCATCCGACGTACAAGAAAAATAACTCTTATTCCTCATTAATACAATATGGTTTCAAGAGTATGGAGTTATAATAGGGAAATTAAACGTGCCAATTGGCTTTGGCCCGATTACGAAAATTTCTCCTATAAAACAGCCACAGTCTTTTACATTTGGTTCGAGCTAAGCTCGATTAAAAAGGTATTAATTAATTATACAAACAACAGTTATATAAACATAGAGGCAAAATTTTAAATTCAAATGTAAATATTTGCCCCCCCCCCCCCCACACACACAAAAAAAATTACAGAAATAAAATAAACTTAGCATTAACCCACGTTTGCTAAAATACGCAATTGGTCGCAAACCTGATTACGGACCTTTACTCCACAATTTGAATTATAAACTTGTATATATTAGCCTTGACGGTACTTCCTTATTATACAGTGTCAGGTTTAAAACCTCCTTTATTTATTTAAAGTTCTCAACACTTCCTAAAGTTTAATTAATAAAATTTATTTAAAAAGATATTTATTACTTCAATCACTTTTTAAATATATTTATTGTTAAACTTACCTATCTTTAAAATTCTTTTATATTTCATTCAAAACTTCTTAAATAAATTGCAAGCGTCATTCTCCCTACTTTGATAAACACCTGCTTTCATTTTCACTTGGATGATGACGTCATGCATCCAAACATCATACACGCGTGCAGGAAGTTAATTGATATTCATATTTCTCAGCTGTTGGCTGTTTGGGTTGTCCAGGGAATGAAATAAGATTATGATAGTTGATATTGTGGTAAAAGATGAAACAACAAGCAGGTAGCTTTTTCTGTTTTATTTTGATATAGTGCTGAGTCAGATGATCTATTGATTTGATACTCATTAAAAATGTATTTATATTTTGAATGTTGTCTTTTTCATATGGAAGTACAAAACGTGCCAATTTTAATGTATCAAGATTGCTTCCTTGCATTTATTTAATCAAGATTGTTATTTTTCTGAAGAATAAAAGTTGTTTGTTTTTAAACTTCTTCTGTCATGTTGTTTCAAAAACACAGTAGCTTATTTATTGCCTATGAAGCAGAATTATATCTATTAAGGATAGAATTAGAATAAATAATACTCAAATATGGTGCTTTACACTGTGCTTAAAATAACTCTGCTACAAAAATAAATTTAGTTTTAGATCAGTTTGTTTTTCAAACTGACAACGGTTATGGGCAAATCCCATCAACCATAAAGAGTGTGTTTACTTAATTAATCATTTATTAAATGATGTCCTTTTTTCTGCATGATGGATAAGTGAAGTACCTTTTCTTTATTTCTGGATGAAACATTTATTTTTCCCAGCTGAATAGCCTAATGTTTAAATTACTACCTCCATTAATAAATAGGATGTATAAGATAATGAGATATGGGGGCAGTAATACTAGCAATGATGGAAAACAGGATAGAATTTTCTAGATAAAGAGGGAATGAGCTGTTTTTATAGAAATTTTTTAAAGATAAGTAACATGATGGAAATTTTTAAGGGAATTTTTAGAAGATTTTTAGAAAGATAGGTTTTTATATGAAAAATTTTAAGATAGACGGTTATATATGAAATTTTTTTTTAATTTTTGGATAGATGGTTTTATATTAAATTTTTTTCCAGAAGATGATGCCCTGCTGTGCAGTAAATAGCTTTTGTTTGAATTAGATTATGATGTTGGCATTTTCGGTATAGAAAAGAAATACTTGAAAAAAAAGAAAGAAAAAAAGTGAAAGAAAGAGGGAAGAGTGGAAAAATTTTTTTAGAACATTTTTTAAAGTTCTTTTGGAAATGGCCCAATCAAATAACTACATAGATAAATTGAATGCAACCAATTACCAGTGTTGGGCTTCTGACATGAAGTATTTATTGATAAATCAAGGTTTATGGGATATTGTTACAGGAGAGGAAAAGCTTCCAAAAGTTAGTACAGATGTTACGGCAGCAGATGTTAAAAAGGCTAAACATAGATCTGATGTAGTTCTGTCATTTATTTTCTTAAATGTTGAGAGGGACTTCCGAAAATTAATTGAAAATACTAAATGTCCTGTTGAAGCCTGGAAAACTCTAAAAGAAAGTTATATACCAGATACGAAATCGCAACATATGGAAGTATTTTCAGAAATGATCGAGTCTCGTAAGGGAAAGGATGAGAGAATAGGTCTTTTTGTTTCACGCCTTCAGCGTTTAACAAAACAACAAACAATGAAAATTTTGACGAAATATACGCATGTTTTCAGCTTCTCAGGTATTTACCGTCTCAATATGATCAGGTTGTTCATAATATATTGAGATGGGATAAAGATAACTTTGTTTTTTCTAAAATAGTGCAAGAACTAAACGCTGAGGAAACTCGTCTCAGACTTCGTAAGGCTGATTCTGAAAAGGAGTATTTTGATATTCAAAGTAACGAGACGCAAAGAATTTCTAGAAAAATAAAGTGTTGGACTTGTGGTAATTTAGGGCACACACAGTCTAATTGTTTTAGAAATGAAAAATATGTTTCTCCTTCTAGTAGAAGCCGACCTTTTTTCAGATCGCCGTCAAGAGGCAGAGACAACCTAAAAAGAGGACGTTCTAAACACCGACAAACCTACATTGGCAGGAACTCTCGGAAGAATGCACAGGGTTCTCGGAATGGCTTCAGACCACAAAGAAGTAATTCACGTAAGTGTAATTTCTTTATACAGTCAAATCTTGGTGAAGTAAATTCTGAAGGTATTTGGATATGGGACTCGGGTGCTTCTCATCATTTCTGCATGTCCAGAGAACTGTTTATCGATTACAAACCATTACAGAATCAACACTTGTCAGTGGCTGTAAAAGACCTTACTTTTCCTGTAGAGGGAACTGGAACCGTGCAGTTAAATTTTGGTAGAAATACCATAACTCTTCATGATGTTTTACATTCTTCAAAATTAAGAAAAAAATTAATATCTGGTCCACGTTTGGATAAAATGGGAGCAAGGTTCATTGGTGGTGGGGGTAAAGTTAAGTTATATAAACATGATAAGTTTCGTTTTCAGGCAGTTTTACGTAATGGCATGTATTATGTCTATCCTGAAAATGCATGTAGAAATAAGAGAGTAAGTTTTGAAAATTTAAATGTAACTAAAGCTCGGGAAAATTTTGAAGTATTACACAGACGTTTAGGCCATATAAGTAAATCTATTATTGAACATACGCACAAAAATAATTGTGTTAAAGGTCTGTCAAATGTTAAATGTAGTGATTTCACATGTAAAATCTGTAAACTTAATAAGTTTCGAAAAGTGTCATTTAAACCCTTAAAGGGAAAAGAACTTAAAAACCACTTGAACTTGTTTTTGCCGACACGTGAGGTCCATGTAGGATTCGCGGTAGGAATGGTGAAAGATACTTCCTTACAATTATGGATGATTATTCAAATAAAGTTGCTTTGTATCCATTAAGGGATAAAACAGAAGTTTTTGCCATTACTAAAAGGCACATTGAGCGTGCAGAAAATTTCTTAAATTTGTGAGTAAAATCGTTCAGATCGGATAATGGATCAGAATTTAAAAACTCTGATTTTGATAATTATTTTTTGGATAAAGGCATTGCACATGAATTTACAAATGTGTATACGCCGCAGCAGAACGGCAAGATTGAACGGTACAATCAAACAGTTACTGATGGTGCACGAACTCTGTTACAGGATAGTGGTTTAGACACTACATTTTGGCCTGACGCCATGACACATTTTACTTATGTTTGGAATTGTTTATGTCCGAAAGGACAGACAAAAACACCCATAGAAATGTACAGTGGTAACAAACCCTCCCTAAAACACCTTAAAGTATTCGGTTCTCTTGCATACGTAGGTGTTCCCGCCCAGAAACGTCATAAGCTTGAGCCAAAGGCCAAACAAGGAATTCTTATAGGTTACGCCTTCAAAACCAAAGGCTACCATGTATGGCTTCCTGATCAGAATACGGTAATTGAAACTATAAATGTCTCATTTGATTGAAAGGGAAATTTTAAGAGTTTTGGCAATGGAGCTGTGCTGGGCTCCAACCAACTCAACAACTGCAATGATCTTTTCCCTAGTGTAAATTTTAACGGCGATAGTGACAGTGATGTTGAAGAAAGGGGAATACCAGACCAATCCACTTGTCCTATCAGTCGCAGATACCGAGGGGGAAGATTCTCAGATTTCATCGGATGATGATAGTAATGGTAACTTAAGTAATTCTGGTTTAAGAGTTTCAAACTGGATCAGGAGGGCCACACCACGTACTTTGGGGAATAGAACTGATATCTATTATTTTGAGGAGGGCTGTACCGACAGAATTAGATCATTAAATGAGGCTAAGGACTATTGCAAGTTGAAAAACATTGATTTTAATAAAGAGAATTTTGATTTTTCTGGTAAAAATAGTTTTTCAGGTAAAATTCAAGGAAAACCATCTTCAACACCAAGCTCAAATAATACGCAGGCATGACTAGACCCGGGGATAATCCCAAAAACATATAATCAGGCAATTAAATCTCCTGAAAAGGAATTTTGGCTAAAGGCCATGGAAACAGAAATTGAGGTTATGAAAAAAAGGGAAGTTTGGCATTTGTCTAAATTGCCAGCTAATACCATACCAGTCGACTGTAGGTGGGTGTTCACCCTAAAACACGGTGAGGGGGGAAATATTGCCAAATTCAAGGCCCGCCTGGTTACACAGGGGTTTAAGCAGGAGAAAGGCATTTCATTTGAGGAAACATTTAGTTCCGTTGTAAATTTCAGCATGGTACGTTTCTTATTTTCACTGCTTGTCGTGTTGAAAAAGTGGGCCCACTTGCAGTGTGATGTTACAAGTGCATACCTCTATGCTCCTCTTAAAGAGGATATTTTCATGAGTCAGCCTAAAGGTTTTGAGGTTCCGGGTAGCGAAAATTTATATTGCAAATTAGATAGAGCTATATATGGGTTGTGCCAGAGCGGCCGTGAGTGGTATTTTGAGATCCACAGGGTGTTGACAGATTTAGGTTTTGTAAAATTGGATAGTTGCAACTGTGTATATACTTTTTCAACAAATGCACTTCTTATTTTGTATGTGGATGACATGGTTATTTTTGGAGTGTCAGATATTGTAATTAATGAAATTTTGGATAAGATACAGGGACATTTTGAAATTAAGGTTCTAGGCAGAACGAGAAAACTTCTTGGCGTAGAATTTGATGAGTCCACAGGAATTGTAGAGATTCATCAAAGGCAATACATTGAGGAGGTGTATAAAAAATTTGAGAAATATAAAATACCAATTTCTTCTTTGCCAATTTCAAAGGGTTCTGTTTATTTAAAGGTTAACTGTCCTGTAACAGAAAATGAAAAATCTGAAATGTCTCAATATCCATATAGAAATATCCTTGGTTGTCTTTCTTATATTGCTAATAAAACTAGACCCGACATTAGTTATTCGGTCAATATTTTTTCACAATTTCAAGTAAATCCAGGAATGTTACATTGGTGTGGACTTCTTATACTATTGGGTTATGTAAATCATACTAAACACTACAAACTTAAACTTGATTGTCAGAATCTTGCTCTAATTACATACACAGACGCTGATTTTGCAGCCAATAGAGACGACCGGACTTCCATGGGAGGACAATTAGTGCTATTAGACGCTGCTCCAGTAGATTGGAGAACTTTTAAAGAGAAAAGTGTCACACTGTCCACCATGGGGTCCGAGTTCGTGGCTATGACAGAAGCTGCAAAGAATCTCGTCTGGTTTCGACCGCATACTTAGCGAGTGTTCAGAAAAGGGTTTTATAGAAAACAGAAAGTCTAAGCCTTTGTTGAAGGTTGACAATCAAGCTGCAATAGATTTTGTCAAATCTCCAATTGAAAATTCGCGTTCTAAGCACATTGATATAAAACTATTTTTTATTCGAGAATTAGTTTATTATGAAAAATTTAACTTAGTTTATGTGAGAAGTAAGGCAAATTTAACCGATATTTTTACCAAGCCTCTCACCAAAAATGACCTGCTCCGATTTATTGAAAATGTTTTTGATGTAAATAGTTGAATAGTTTCTTTGTAGTGCCTAAATTGAATTAAGCTTATGCCTTGTTTTAAAAAAAATTAATGTGAATCTATGCATAAATTTTGTAAAGCAATCTGCTTATATACTGATGTATCAGTAAATGTATTTTTAAACTAATTGTTCTCAATGACACTGTACATGTATTTCAAGAAAAATAGAAGTTAAGCTTTTGTATTGGAAAATTCTTGAAAATCTTTAAAATAATGAAATTCAAAGTAATTTAATGTAATGATTAAAAGTTAAAAATTGAAACTATTTGAATTTTGGAAATTTAGTTGGTCATAGTAAATGTAAATTTGAATTTTTAATGAATTTTTCTGTATTAGAATTTTTGTAATATATTCAATAATGTAAAACTGTTTGAATTCTTTATTGCTTAAAGAAGTCTTTTATAATTGCAGGAACCTGATGTTCACTATATGTTCTGCGTAAGTAAAAGACCTGGCCAGGCAACTTGAATGAATGAACCTGCTGAATGGACTCTGAGTGAATCGGACCGTTTGTGATGTCTTTTATTATATCAGGTTTCAAAGTGTTCTTATTTAAGATACTCATATGTGAAGTTATTTTCCTTCAGTAATTTTCAAGTTAAATAGGATTGTTATTCTGTTGCACTGATCTTGCATCTACGCACTGATCAACTGCAATGTTGTACTGTTGGTTTAGCTGTCGGTGCATTTGTCTACTAGTGACTCTTTTAAACCTCTTTTTGAATTGGCTTTTCAACGAACAATCAAGTATGTTGAGAGACTTTGATCGAATTACAAACTACACTTAACTACAATTACTCAACTATAAATGATGCAAAAACATGCAAATGATGCAGAAGTGATGTATGATGCAAAAACGCTGATAAAGGTTATACGTGGTAAAGTTACCTGGTGATTGGAATCTATTGTCGCAAATTTTTTGGCCAATTTTTCTATTATATGTAGTATATATTTATTCACTTTTATTAACAATTAACATTCTAACAAAATAATTTTTCTAATGTATTGAATTTTATTGATGAATATTCAATGTTTTTAGAATTTGTTTTAGTTGATGGAAGCTAGTTGAACTTCTGCATTGTACCTTATGCATATCAGGATATGTGGTTCTGGCTCAGCGCTTTATCTTACTACTTAGCTGCTTCGTTTTGGAGGGAGTATAATTAAAGTTTTTTCAAGATATGACGGGTGTAGTTTAGTGGAAGGTTTATGAAGTGTCGAGAGAGGGGACATTTGTCAGGTTTAAAACTTCCTTTATTTATTTAAAGTTCTCAACACTTCCTAAAGTTTAATTTAATAAAATTTATTTTAAAAGATATTTATTACTTCAATCACTTTTTAAATATATTTATTGTTAAACTTACCTATCTTTAAAATTCTTTTATATTTCATTCAAAACTTCTTAAATAAATTGCAAGCGTCATTCTCCCTACTTTGATAAACACCTGCTTTCATTTTCACTTGGATGATGACGTCATGCATCTAAACATCGTACACGCGTGCAGGAAGTTAATTGATATTCATATTTCTCAGCTGTTGGCTGAAGAGGGCGTTGACTTCCCGTTTCTAGGTCATTCCTTCACTCCTTAAATGCAGTGAGTGAATGTCACTGATAGCTGCTCATTCTTTTGATGTTGTTCTGGCTAGACAGTTGTTTGGAAATGAGAGAGTTTGTTTGGGTTATCCAGGGAATGAGATAAGATTATGATAGTTGATATTGTGGTAAAAGATGAAACAACAAGCAGGTAGCTTTTTCTGTTTTATTTTGATATAGTGCTGAGTCAGATGATCTATTCATTTGATACTCATTAGAAATGTATTTATATTTTGAATGTTGTCTTTTTCATATGGAAGTACAAAATGTGCCAAGTTTAATCTATCAAGATTGCTTCTTTGCATTTATTTAATCAAGATTGTTATTTTTCTGAAGAATAAAAGTTGTTTGTTTTTAAACTTCTTCTGTCATGTTGTTTCAAAAACACAGTAGCTTATTTATTTCCTATGAAGCAGAATTATATCTATTAAGGATAGAATTAGAATAAACGCTACTCAAATATGGTGCTTTACACTGTACTTAAAATAACTGTGCTACAAAAATAAATTTAGTTTTAGATCAGTTTGTTTTTCAAACTGACATTTGAACTGCCTTCGAGTTTTTTTTTAAAAAGCTTGACGAAATTCGGGTTTTAAGAAAGAGCCAAATGATATTAACAACTAACGTACTAATTAATTATACAAACAACAGTTACATAAACATGTAGGCAAAATTTACATTCAAATGAAAATATTTGACCCCCGCCCCCCACAAAAAAATTTACAGCCATAAAATTAAATTGTCATTAAACCACGTTTGCTAAAATACGCAATTGGCCGCAAACCTGATTACGGAATTCTACTCCACAATTTGCATTTCCATCTAATAGCACATACGGTACTTTCTTATTATACAGGCCTTGGAGTCTTTTTTTTTAAGCTTGACGAAATTTGGATTTTAAGAAAGAGAGATTTATTACAAAATGATATAAACAGCTATGAAATTAAAACTAATGAATTATTACACTCTTTATGTATGTATTTAAAAAATTGCATCTGATTACACGTATTAAATTGCGGACTAAGAATGGAAAACGCTGAAAGTCCAGAGGAGGAAATTTTTCAACAGAACGAAAAAAAGAAAAACTCCTACTTCTGGTACTTACAGCGTTTTCAATTTCACTCCTTTTGGGCTCTTGGTACTTAAGCATTTTCCACTTCACTCCTTTTTACCCGACTGCCAAGAGGGGCTATGTGTTTCACGCGCATCTGGGTATGTGGATTTCTTTATACTCTCGAAACATCCCAACAGATGGATGGATTTTAATGAATGATGTCTCTATCGATTCGTCTTAACCGTCGGATGGTTATAGGCTAGATTTTGTTTTTATAAATTCAAAATAGCGGTAGAGGCGAAAAAAATTTACGCACCATATTGAGTGGTATATCACTGGATAGGTCTTTCAAAATGAAGACGATATTTCACTGGCTATTTTACAGTCAGAAGCTCCGTTTAAATATTACAAAACCTGAAAGTTTTGTAAGTAGGATCTCTAGCTTTACGGCAACTCTAATCTTCATAGACATCTATAGGACTCATCAAAACAGTGTTTATAGATAAGAACTAACAATTAAACACAACTTAAAAATCATCAATACAAGTAAATGAAAAAAAAATAGGTAAGTAATATAAAAAATAGTTTCACATTGATGAGAAATAATTAATTTAGTTCGCTTTTTACGCAGTCGAATTTTTTTTATTTTTTTTATTTAATTTTTATGGTCTCTTAGTTCAACACTTTAACCCTTTATGTGCTAAATTATGAATTCATGAAAATTTTATCTTCTAAAGCATTTCTCGTGAATTTTTGAAACTACATTAGAAGATTTACATAATCATTTAATAAATCTTAGAAGGATTTTAGAAGGATTGAAGGATTTAGAAGGTTTAATTAAATTTGAATTTATAAGGATTTTGTATAATATTTAAAACCCCGCTCAAATCTTTTATTTTAAATCTTTTTCTTAGTATTTTGTAGAATTAGGAAACGTACAAATATAATGTTCTTACAATAGAAATACAGAAATATTTCCGAATTGAAAAATCCCCCCCTCCTCCCTAACGCCAAGACAGCTGAAATGATGCAAAAGCAAAAGAAATCACCCTTTTAAAAATATTTTTGTTTTGTGCAACCAATAATGCTTTTGGAAAAAGATAAAGTTAAGTATCTATAACTCATTCTGAACTGTATTACTGCTAATCGATGTATTAAATGAATTTTACAAAAAGTTACTTTAATGGTAGTTATAAGTACCGTCAGTAGATAAAGGGTTAAAATGTAGGTACCTAGCTTCTTTTTGTTTAGTGTTTAAATACGTAATATTATCATTTGTAGACATTTCTTTTATATATTTATTTAATATTTTTTTCACCTTGCTTAGAAATATCCCATTGATGTAAACAATAACAACAGGATCAAGATTTTAATGGCCACCAGTTGCCGAGCATCCTATCACTAGCACTTTCAGCGTACTCCACTTCACTTCGTGTGACGCATTCAGCGTTCTCCACTTCACTTCGTGTGACGCATTCAGCGTTCTCCACTTCACTTCGTGTGACGCATTCAGCGTTCTCCACTTTACTTCGTGTGGCACTTTCAACCAGTGACATTTTTCTACTCTTTTTTTAACTATTTATACCAGGGTTGGCACTTCAAGGGTTCTCGTGTTTGTTAAACTTGGCATTTAGGACATTTTTTCGTAATATATATATATATATATATTCGATTTTTTGGTACTTTCAGCGTTTCTTAGTCCGCAATTCTCTTTGTATATAATAATAGATAAAGGGCTTCTATATATTAAATAAATTGTGTAAATTTTGGGAAAATGCTTATATGTATCAATCAGTAAAACAGATTGCTAGAAAGTATTTATGAAAATGTTCCTCCTCTTGACTTTTCTCTATCTCGCCAAGTACCCTAACACAAGGAAGTAACGACTTAATTTTGATATGTATTTTTTTTTTTCGGATTTATTAATCTAGGGATTTTATGGAAAAGTTGTTTTCTCAGTTGTCATTATCAGATTGTTTATAAGCCTTTGCTGACTGTCCGGGGCATTGAAATATAGCACTTTTTGAAGAGAAAAGAATCCCCCAAACTGTTATCGACAAACTCATCGCACCAATAAAAGACAGATGTGCAAGTCATCTCAATTCATGTTCGCTTGCTCATAACTTTAGCAGTAATGAAAATATTTTATTGATATTTTCAACAGACTAACTTTATTTAGTGTGAAATGTGGTGATCTATTATTTTAACACAATCAAACTGACTGGTAAAGTTATCATAAAAATTGAATATTTCCAACTGAGCGAAAAAATGCCCAGGCTGGGAAACGAACCCAGATCCTTGGCTTACAAGGCCAGTGCTTTTCCGTTTAAGCTAACTGGGCCGACATCCAGCCAGCATATTTCGCTCAGATAACCTTATTAGTAGGAACATCTGGTCTGTCATGTAGAGAGCTCAACAGAATAAACCGCAGCAAAAGGACCTCCATATAAACGATGGATACGTAGATGAAGTATTATTTTAACACAATCACTATCGAACTATTATTGAACTATTATTTTCGCTCTGTTGGAAATATTCAATTCGTATGATAACTTTACCAGTCAGTTTGATTGTGTTAAAAAAATAGTTGGCCTTTTAAGCCAAGGATCTGGGTTCGTTTCCCAACCTGAGCATTTTTTTCGCTCAGTTGGAAATATTCAAATGCGATGATATCATGAGAAGTGTTATTGTAATTACATCAATGATAATATTTACTCTGAGCTATATTCCGAATTACGGAGTGTCTAGATCAGCATTATTTGGACGCAGATCGTAGCTATTTTCAGCAATTCACATGAAGTTATCACATTTCATAAAAATCAAAGTAAGTCTATTGAAAATAACGGTAAAATATTTTTATTACTTGCTAAAATTTTGAATGAAAATCTGTGTTCGGATTGGAATGAGAAACTTTATATTTATGACTGAATAAGTGGATTGAAATCCAGCTTCCCTATACAAAAAATGTTTGTTGCAGTGAAATCTATAACCTCTTAAAGTTTGTAACACTGGTAGTGAGTCATCCTGTACTTTTACACAGATCGAACAGAGCGGCGTAAAAAATCCACGTTCTAGCAGACTTTGCAATAGCAGACTTCCACGAAGACTCAACGAGTGTCCGAATAAGGACAAAGACTTACAATACTATGCCATGTTATTTAATATATGGAATTTAATAATTAAGTTATTATTATTTTTAGGGTTCCGTACTTAAAAAGTGAAAAGGGAAACATTATAAGATCACTCCTGTGTCTGTCTGTCACAGCCATTTTACTCGTAAATTATGGAACGTGGAAAAATCAAATTGGGGAATCAAATTGTAAAGACTACTGACCCACATATTTACAGATTATTAAACATTCACAAATATATTTAGGGAAAATGCAGAGGGGCTAATTAAGAGATTTGGAAAAAAAACTTTTCTCTGTATATCGTGTGGGGTGCTGAACTCAAAAATACCCTTCTTTTAATTTTAGATAACATATTTTCAAAGATATCGTCGAAAATGTAGTGCAAAAATATGTCCCCCCTCCCCCATCTATTTCCGAATCTACTGAAACTAAAATTATGAAAAAATTAAAGGGAGTAGGCGGTAATTTAAACCTTGCACGAAAATTATAGGTCACATAGTTTGGATTAACCTAGGTCACATAGTTTTTGAGAAAAGCGCATTTTTCCGTTACACACAAATTTCAATTTGCGGGCATTCAGCAAACATGTTGAGGAGTGCTGAAGGTAACTATCGTAGAAGCAGTATAAAAACATTGTTGATAATGATTTTTGAAAAAAAAAAAAAAAAACGTTGGAAATTAGCCAAGATATTAACCCTTAAAGTTACGGACGGTTTGGACATATATAATGGCAGGGGCGGCGTACTCTATGTACCATCAGCTTTTAAAGACTAGATAACAAATTTCATTGATATATTTTGTAATTCAATGCCCAGTAGCAGTATAAAAGAAATAAACGCCAAATTGTTAAAAACCAACTAATTTAATTAGAATTAATCACATAAATACTATGGGATTCTAGAAAACTTTCCATTGAGTGGATCTCTCAATACGCCTCCTATGTCTATAAAGTTAATTAAAAACCTATCTGGAAAAACACGGCACGGTCCAAGGGGGCGCGGCGTTGCAACTCTGCGACCGCCATTCTAAGCATGCTTAGCATAATGCCAAGTTTAACCTTTAACTGATGTTACCGGTCTCTCAGAACGCGGCTTTTTTCAATTTTCATAGTTTAACTTGCAATTTTCAGTTTAACTACAAACACTACCAAAATTTTGTTCCATTTGGAACTTTAGTACTATCATCAGATACGTTTGAATAGGTAAATTTTAATTATAACAGTCCCGTACAAAAAGTTTAGTACAAAAAATCATCCTATGAGTTAATCGTGCCTTTTATTCATCTTTCGATGGAGCGGTCTCACAGACCGCCTCACACTAGTTATGCGACAATTTCTGAGACATCAGTTAAAGATTAAACTTTGAAAAAGGGTTTTGTTTCAGCTACACTGCAAAAAGAAAAGATTATTACCACGCTAAATTTAGTTTTATAAAATGCCATACGAGTAAAAAACAAGTGGGTAAGTGTGATCCCAGATCGCATAGAGGGTTTCGTTTAATATTCCTTTCAAAACACTTTATCCTTTTGCGAAATCTGTTAGTTCCAAATTTCGCAAACAGGGGCGCACTCTATTCTACACAAATCTCTATCAGAACGAAAATCCGTTTTACAATCTATCCGTAGATATATTAGTTGAGGGGATCGGGCCTATAGCACTCGAGATAGGTAGGCGCCCCTGACGGTAAAAGTGGAACTGAAATATGTAAGGCTATGTGCATAATATGAAACAGTGGTCAAAGGGGTGTCGGCAAAAGTTAGAAAAGAACCCACCGGGTGAAATGGGTGGAGGTTAGAGACTTTTTGAAAATTTTATGATTTTTCGTGTGATTGCAAGTGTTCTGCTATAAGTATGCAAAATTCCAAGTCTTAAACTTAATTAGGGGCTCAATTAGAACAAAAAGATTAAAATACATAAGTTAGAGCCCAGAGGGTTAAATATAAAACTTTTTCAAAATTTTATGATTTGTCGTTTGATGGGAGGTGTTCAGCTATAAGTATGCAAAATTTCAAGTCTCCAACATATATAGTTTCTGAGAACGGGCTCTCTGTGACGGACAGAGAGACAGACAAACAGGCAGAAGGAGCGAGACGAATAGGTTTCATCAGATGAACGAAGCCCTTTTAAAACACAAAGTAATGCATATCAAGTTTAAATATGCACTACTTTTATTGACAGTACCGAATTAAATTTATTAAAAAAAACAAAAAAGAACAGATTAGGATAAGATTTTAAAAAAATCTCTGCCAGCTCGACCTACAGGCGCAGGTATATTTCGAAGTTAAGTACTAATTTCACGAACTAAAACTAAATCATGATTAGAGATAAATCCACTTTAACGATTTTATCTGGCAGCTTCTGACGAGTTTTTAATTTCTTTTTTATATAAGAGCTGGTTTTATCAGAATTATGTTAAGGCCAGTATTCAAAAAATATTTTTCCATACTCAACAAGTCGAAATTTTCTGGCACATTTTCAGATTCATTTTTGAAAAGAAAAACATGAAACTTTCTGACGTTATTTTTTAAGACATTTATAAGCGACCTATGTTTTTATTATTCTTTCAATTAATTAGAACTTTATTTATAAACAATTATTTTCTCAGTAGGACCATATTTTTCGTTTTCAATACAATCGCTTCGAGAAATTCGATTCAAAATGTCCAATTTGACATCATTTAAAAAAATATATTCTGCCTCAATCAAAAAAGCGACCATTACGGCACATTTTATAGTTTCTGAATAAAAGAACTTACCAATTGGATGCATTTGAAAGCAAACATGAATTAAAAAATGACTCAGAAAGTAAGCAGTTTGGATTTGAGTACATCCTTAATACGATATTTTTTTCTTCAACCTCGATGAATTTTTAATTTGGTTTGGCTCTAAAAATTGGTCCTATCAAAAACATTTCAATATAAAAGTTGTAGATAATATCAAGAAACTATATAATAAATTAATGCGGATTTGATACCTTGTGAATTGACGAAGTTGTGGATTTTTTTCTTCTTCAACACCCCCACTCCCGCACCTTTTTGTTTTTGTTTTTAATTTTTTTTATCTCCTTAATTAAGGCATACTTTACAAACTACATCTACTTTCCAATTTTCCTGATTTTAGATCCATAGGTACTGTTAGATGTTAAAAAGCTTGGCGCAATTCGGACTTCAGAAAGTGAGATTTGTGACCAAATGATATGAACAGCTGTGAAAACAAATAGAATGAACTTTTATGCTTTTTAAAATATGTATTTCTATACATAAACTTTTATTTATGAATATTAATATTTTTGTTATTTATATACAATTTACTTCTGTTTTTATATAAAAAGTGATAAATGTCTTCTTTATAGTAAATAAATTCTATAATTATTGAATAGAAAATATGCATGAAAACTTTCCTTTTCTCTCCAAACCCATTTCTTCCACTTCGCAAAGGGAAAATAGGAAAATTACAGAATTTACCCCCTTGCTCTATGACAAATCAGTGTCGAACAATATATTATATACGAAAACTATCTCTGAAAAATTGCCTAACTAACAATGCAAATTCTATCAAAAACCGTTTATTATAACTTTTTTCAAAGGCTAAATTGTGATATGAGTTCACCAAATTACAGAATTTTCCCCAAAACTGTATGGCTAAGCAACGTAGAAGGACATGGTTTATACTGAAACCTTTCCTTGAAAATTATCTAATTAACAGTCCATGTTCCATCGAAATACATTCGGCAGAATCTTTTAAAAAGGCTAATTTTTTATTAACAGGTTCATCTCATTAAAGAACTTTAAACCATAATTTGATTCCAAGAAACGTAGAACGACGTGTTATGTACTAAAACCTTCCCCGAAAAATTACCTATCTAACAGTATAAGTTCAGCAAAACCCGAGTTCTAAGCAGCCGGAATGAAATTTCCATTTGAATTTATATATATATATATATATATATAAGTAGAATTAGATTTTTCAAAAAATGCAGTTGTCTAATTAAAAAATAACCAGTATTGTGAATGTTGCTCAAACCGAAGCCACGCTTATGCATTTTTGGCTTAAAATTAAATCGTTTGGCGATAAAATGAAATCGTAAATAAACAGACAATATGTAACTCACAAGTACAGTCATTTTTATAATTACATCTGATATTTTCTTCTGAAAGTCACATGATGGATGAGTTAAATAAAATAAAAAGTAAATAATAAAAAAAATCAAAAACAAAAACAAAATTGTCACTCAGATATTATCTTATCAGATTTGCTGATGCATTTTTTTTTAACCTGACGCAAGCGATAAATTGCCAAATATAGATTAAAACTGCAATATTTCATATTGAATAAATTTTTAAGCATTACAAACATTACCTTTCATTTTTAAATTCCATATTGTCGTTTTATAATATTACCACTCGTCAAAACTATTTTTTCTTTTCTCTTTTTTTTTCTTTTAAACAAAATTATTAAAAGTTTTCTTCCGAGATGTACAGCCGTTTCAATTCATTTATCAACGAAATTTATCGCCAATAAAATAATAGTGACCCTTTCGCCCAAAATAACCGAACTTTCCGTCATAATTCTGTAACTTATCTACGTAGAACTATGTGTTATAGCTTAAAACCTTCCCTGAAACGATACCTATCTAACAGTATAAGTTTCGTCAAAATCCATGCAGTAGAACTTGAAATATAGACGTTCGGAACGAAATTTCCGTTTGGATTTTATATATATATAATAGATAATAAATTTGAAATCACAAATATATGAACAAATTGGTAAAGTTCTAAAGATGAATCAAACATGAACATAGGTAACTAGTACGTAGAATAAGAAACTATAAATAACCCACAGAATCTTCAGAGGAGCTTGTGGATTCATTCATAGAAGATGCGTTATTTGTATGCGTTATTAGGAAAAAATGTAAATTGGAACTGGATTATTAACAATTATGTTTAGTTCTACCATCTTTATCCCCCCCCCCCCAAATAAAAAGAAAGAATGAAATCGATTGAAGAAATCAAGAAATTACTTAGATTAACATTTAGTTAAAGTAGAATGAAAAAATAGGAAAAAAATAATAATTATTGAGTAAATACAAAATAAAATAAAGAATAGGAATAAATGAATACAAAATAAAATAAAGAATTATGTAAAAATAAATAAATAAAAGGACATTGATTAAATTAACTATTTTAAAGACAAATATTATTATAATATAAAAAATGAGAATATAAATGACATTTAAAAATCAATGAAGACTATTTTGAGATAGTAAAATATAGCCTTGTATTGTGTAACTAAATATGAAAATTTAAAAAACAATTATGAATATTGAGGTAGTAAAATATATCCTTGCATTACGAAGCAATATGCGAAAATTTATGAGAAATTTATATATATATATATATATATAACGTTTTTTACTGGGGGTAGTTTTGGATTCTAGGGGTCACGATCGGTGTAGATCTGCAAATGTTTTTCCGAAATTCCAACATAGGGTAGATTCCAATAGGTAGTATTTCATATGAAATCTATATCTAAAAGTGTTATACAGAATAGCAATATTTGATATTATTTAGGCTTCATATCTCTTTGAACTTTTATGGTATATCTATTCATACTTTGGGGATGTTACATACATAACGTTATGAACATTTTGTTAATTTTGGACACCCTCCACCTCTTTACGATATCATACGTTATCATTCATTATCCCCCCCCCCCCATCCGATGATATCATTATCAATGTCTAAAAATTATTTTATTTTTAGATTCTTTATCTTTCTTTTTATACGCTTGCGATGATATACACATATTATTATACATTTATTAGTTGCTCATTATCAATCTCTAATAATTATTTTATTTTTAGATGCTTTTTCTTTCTTTTTATACGCTATATTGATATCCACATATGATTATACATTTATTAATTGGATACTTTGCGGATTCAAAAAATCTATAAAATATCAATAAATTAAATAAATTTATATCAAATAACATCTAAAAGATTTAGTTACTATTTAAAAGTATTTAATAATAGCACATTGTTACATAATGTATTCAAAAGTAATATTGTCTTCTTGCACTACACCCTACCCGGGGGGTTTTAAAACAAAACTTATCAATACAAGGTTGCCACAGGCGACTAATTTTTTAATTCGCTATCACACCACTTTCTCGAAACAAAAATTATTGGCATACTGTTCGAGAACATTTGCAAGAAAAATATACCATAAAAAATCTTTTTTTTTAGAGGTGCTAACAATATAGAAAAATAGTCGCTTGTGACAGCCCTGTGAATAAAACAGAGGACAACATTATTAGTCTTTCTTTACTGGTAAACGCAAGTATATTTTCCTACATATTATGTTCCTGACGACGAATTATATACGCATATGGCAGAAGAACTGGAATGCCAAATGTTGGCATATTCCAAATTTTGGAATGGAATGATTTTATAAACATTTAATGGCTTTAATAATAGCTTTGTAATTTTATAAAAAAATAATAAAGGTAACAGACTATTTAGATGTAAAGAAAAATTTCTGAAAAAAGAAAATTATGGTTGGATCAAAAATGATAACGATATCAAAAAGAAACACCCTCCCCCAGAGATATCTTTCGAAAACACGTGTCAGACTCCCCCTCTCGCCCCTAAAGTGTTAACGTTATATATGCACAGCCCCTTTTCTAGCATATACAGCTACAGTCTATTCCCAATTCTACATCGTATAGTTTTTGACGAAGACTTATTATTCTTTTAGGAACGATTTTTTTAGCAATACAGTTAATAATTCATCTATTTATTGTACGGAACCCTTTGAGGATGAGTAATATTCTCACGTGACAGTTTATTTATTATTAGGAGGGGTCTTCCAAGCCACAAATAACATAGTAATGAATCTCCTCTGATCGTTTCCACCAAGTTCTTCATGGAGATTTTAAGACATGGATTTAAATGCAGATAATTTAAATTTTTAGTTTTCAATCACAAAATTTAGTTTTTCAACGCGCTGATGAATCTGCACAGGAAAAAGGTGTGTGTTGTCATTCGAGAATTTCGAAATGTTTTCACTATAACCGTAGCCGTGATAGCTCTATTGTTTAAATCATCACAAAATCGAACGCATACCTTCAAATAACAATATCTGATATTGTTACTTGTGACTGGTTGACGATTAGGCCACTAGAGGTTCATAATATATTGGGAAAGTTTTTTATGACCCTCCTGCATATATATATATATATAAGAAAGTACAGTCGTGGGGAAAAAAAGTAAACACCCCTTACTAACTCTGCAAAAATTACCGTAGAAGAAAGTTACTGGTACCACACGATTGGTAATAAAGTCTACTTTTAAATGGTGCGTATAAAGTTTGTTTAGGGGGCCATCTACATATTAAAATGAACCATAACTTTGTTTTTTTTCAATAGCAGCACGCAATTCTGATAGCATAAATGAACTCTACACCCTTCAATTAGCCTAAAAACAAATTTTTATGCAATTCGTACGATAAATTTCCGAAAAATTAATTATTTAAAACGAGCGTATTTTAGAGGCTGTATCCAAATTGAAGTTCGGTACTCGATTGTTGACCGAGAGAGCCCCCTTCTTGATCGAGGCATCTTAAGCGCCACACAAGCAGTCGGCTATATTACAGGATAGCCTAAGAAATTCCAAAATATCTAGTCACTTCTATCATAGACGGCCCCTTAAATCATCATTTTGCCGTTTTTTAAGCACAATTTGAAAACTACTTGGAAGAAAATTGTGAAATTTTGGATTTCCATAAAGCAGGACTTAATAAATCTAAATCCATAAAAAAAAATATAGATTGCAATTCATAATTTTTTCGAATATTAATTTTATAATTCATAATTCATATCATAAAATTATAAAAATTGCAAATTCAACGTATTTATATTCGGGTATTTTAGTATTATTGCTACCCAAGAAATGAGCACATTAGGAATATAATTTCAGGAGATATTAATGAAAATATGAAAATGTAATTTAACATTAGAAGCACTAAATTTTTAATGTTTATAATTCAAAAACTTATCATTCAAATGACTTGAAATTTGGTGTCTAGGTATAGTTTGAAGCGAAGATTTGAAATATCTCGTTAAAATTGGGTATTGCAATTGAAAAAAAAAAATGAAGTTTGGGTTCATTTTAATATATAGATGGCTCCTTAAGCACATTTTATATACATCATTTAAAAGTAGACTTCATTTCCAATCGTTCGCTGCCAGTAACTTTCTTCTACGATAATTTGTTGAGGAGTAAGTAGGGGGTGTTTCCTTTTTTTTTCCACGACTGTATATAACTTCATTAAAATGTGCAAAATGTTTAGAGAATATAGTTTAGAGCAATAGCTAAAAAAAATAAAAAACCCTCCTTTTATAACCGGTCGGGGGATCGGCTACGCATTAACTCTCTTTACATGGTTACAGACAACAGAACATTTTCAAGAGAATTCAGTTTTTAGATCCAAAACAGAGCAACTCCATGGTTTATTTGTTAAAAATTTTTAAATTAAAGAAATTATCGAGGTTTAAAACTCTCTTAGTTTTTTCAAATATAAACATTTCACTACATTACAATACCAATAGCTGGCTCCGCAACTATTTATATAAATAAATTTCCCTTTTTGTTTTTTTTTTCATTTTAAAGGAAAAGAATATTCTATTTTAATATATATGTCTTATCGATCAATTGTAATAAAAATATACCAAATAGTGTATATTATGTCAGTAATATATTGGTGATGGTAAAATATACTTAATAATAATGAAAAAAATTCTATAGCTTTGCCTCCTCAAATAAAATATAATTTACATTATTGAACTGCCATCTATCGTGGGAAAACATAACAGTATCAAAGAAACATCTTATGCCAGGAGTGATGTTCGAACCCATGCTCTCTTTAAAGAAGTAGTTCAAAACTGGTATCCCACACAGGGTTACCAGTTTTTATCCTTTTTTTAAATTAAAAAATCGAATTCATACCGGAAATTTTGAATGAAGAAATTTACTTTTTGCAATCCCGAAATGACTGTCATTAAACAGAGAAAAGAATATTATACAGGATTTCTGGTATGAATGCAAAATTTTGGAATTTAAAAAAAGGCTAAATTGGCAAACCTTCTCCCGCTCCGTTTAGCAAGAGAAAAGCACTCTAAAATACTTATTGCACATGCTCAAATCGGTCAACAGCCTAAATCGGTCTCAAACATTCGGCTTTGCGAAGGGCCTGATTACCAACGGAGCAAAATTCCACCAAAAAATTTTAATAGAAAATTTATTCTTATTTAAAGGCCGTAGTCATGCAAAATTACTGGCATGAATAAGGCAAAAATATCTATTCAGTTTTACTGGTGGAAGTTTGCACCGTTTGTAACGAGGCCCTGGCTATGAGTTTTAAATATACAGATAATTTTGTCGTGTTAGCTATTTCGAGACGACATCGACTACTGACGAATATTCCCTTCAGCATTGCACTTATGTGGGTGAGGGGTTTGTTATTATAGTTTTTAAAAATCGAGATTTCTTATACACAAAAAGATCGTATGCTCTTGTACTTTCTTTTTACTCCAGTCCATTGTAATGCACGTGATCGTATAAAAGAAGTCTTTATTGACAGAATCTTAATTCTTAAAATAAATCATCTTATATTCTCTTTTCTTTTGTTTTCTTGATTTTTTTATATTAAGTTTTATGCGAAAGTTAAGAAAAATAATATTTTCGTATGTTGTTCTAGCGTAAGCGCCAGTGTAACACTTGTACCTATGAGGTTTTAGAAAATTCCAGACGATGAAATTATCTATGTCATTTCTTAATTTGTGCTTAATTACCGTTAAACAAAATTCCTTTAATTCAATTAGTGCTATCTCGAATGTTACTTTAAATACATTTATTTCTTTGCCACTTTTAATTAAAATTATTTATGAATAGTGAAACAGCACACCGTGATACATCACTCTTTATCCCTTTTGTAGATGTAAAATGTTAATAGCCAATCATCATCTGAATAATGATTGCTGTCACTTTCATATACTTGTAAGCTTTTATCTTAATCATTTAGACACGAAGTAATTAGTCGGCTATCATCTTATCGTGTGTAGCTCATACCAGCTTAAATAACTGGTGATTTTGTTAAAGAAGTATTGACTGCTAAAATGAAGTGCAAGTAGCTTTATTTTAATTAAAAAATAAAACGTTGATTTTTTCGTGTCAGTAAGTGAATGAACAGGAGAAAAACTGAATCATTGCACAGTGGGCGAAAATCAAAAATCCTAACCAAAAGTCGAAAAATGAAACTTATACAGTCGGAACCTGTTAAGGTGCTCACGATTAATATGCCGTCCCGCTTAATACGCGGATATGCAAAATTATCATGATTAATACGCGAACGGTTATTACGTGATCCCGCTTAATACGCGATAGATTTTCGGTACTTTGAGGCAAAAAATTATGCTTAAGACGCGAATTTATGGACCAAGATGTGAATTCCTTCTCTCTTCACCAGCGTTGCCAATTTGGCGGATTTTTTTTATTCAGATAAAAGCCACTGTTTCTGAATAGTCATATTTTCTGTATTTAATAACAAATTAAGGCGAACATTACTAATAGGAAATAATGGTATATATCTGAATAATAATTTTAAAAAACCGCTAAAGAAAACACGGCAATTCTTCTTTGATCCCTCGTCCTAACATTTCTTGTCTCTGCCTTCGTGTATGTTTTTACTGTAGTAGATAGAGACAGCAAAATTCAGGGTGTCAGATTACGTCATAAAAATTATGATTAGAGATTATTATACCTATTGTGTTAGTGAAGTTTTAAACGTATGTTTTGTCACTGTTATGTTTTATAATGCATGTTATAGGCAAAAAAATGAAACTTGTGACGATTAAACAAATACGACTTTGTTTATATAATTATTTTATGTTTTGATTACTTTTTGCTATGCTAACAATATTTTTTACCCAAAGATTAATAAGGATAGTTTTTTCTTATTATACGAAAAATGAAGAGAAGCTTATAATGTTGCTCATTATCGCAAGTACTAAATATGATTATAATAACTGGATTGTGCTTCAAAGAGATATTTTCTCTTTCTGTTAAAAAAAAAAAGGCTAGTAGAAAAAATATTTTTGTTGTTTTATTTTTGGTTGTAACATATTAATAGGTGATAAAGCCAGGTTTGAATCCATATTTTTTTTCAATTATTATTCCAGTGTTTGTTACTTATTAATCGGCAATAAAGGCATGTTTGAATCCATATATATATTTTTTCAATTATTATTCCAGTCGGTCCTATAAAAAGAAACAAAGAGTTGCATACAGTTAAATTTTAATTTAAATATGCCTAAAAGACACAATTTTCGACCCTAAATATATAAATGAAAGCTCTTAAGTTAATTTACTCGATTAGATATGTAAACAAGCCCAGTTCCTGCAACATTATGCAAATCACGTTTAAAACGCGACTTCTGTCCACTCTCTTGAAACGCGTCTTAACCGGATTGGACTATATTTATTTTATTGTTTAATGTTATTGTTTTGGTAACATGAAGACACACTCTTATCGTTACCAAAAAGATTTGCCCCACAATCATCTGCTTTAATGGACTTATCATTGAACTCGCGGTATCTTTCTTGTGGTCATGCGATGCTTTTCATCATTGAAGGAAACGGTCGGACATTCTGCTAGAGAAAATCTTTCCTTCAAGTCGATCTAATCTTCTTTTCTCCTTACCTATTGTTGAATCTCCCTATCCTTTTGTGAATAAACCACAGACGGTTGGAGAAGAGTACTTTTCATGGAAAAGTTTTGAAGGAAGGTAAAACAAGCGTTTAAACGCAGTCTTAGAGACATATGCTAATTTAAACTTTGCCGTTATTTGCAGCAGACTTCTGCCGTTACTTCTAGCTGACTTCTGTCATTACTTCCAGCTAACTTCTGCCATTACTTTTAGCTGGCTTCTGCCGTTACTTCCAGCTGACTCCTGCCGTGAAATATTGTTCTTAAATAACGCCAGTTTTATTCTTGTTTCCGTACGTTAAAGACGGTTATTCAGAGCATGTTTTATTAGAAGTCAGTCATATATTAGAAGAGCTTATATTACGTTGAGTAAAAAGTTTTCCGCCAAAAATGTTTTTATTGTAAAATCATAAATACATAAGAAATCATCAAAGCTAATGAGGATAGTAATTTCCGTTTAAATATACAATCGTCTGCCAACGTTTTGGCAACTTTTCAATCCCTTCTGCGAAAATTTGTGACGTGCGCGAGTCTAAAAAGTGATCGACCTCATTTATTACCTCCTTATTTGAATCGAAGATTGCGCCATCAAGATGCAGCTTCAGATGGGTAAAGAGATAAAAATCTGAAGGAGCCAGGTTGCGGCTGTATGGTGGATGTTGCATCAATTCCCACGCCAGCTTATAGAGCGTCCAGCTGGTCATCGTACTAACGTGTGGCCGGGCGTTATCTTGATGAAAGAGAACCACTTTCCTTCTGAACTCGTTTCTTCGTTTTTCGCGAATGGCATTTCCAACTTTGATTAGCATGTTGATGTATATTGCACTGTTGCTATTCTGTCCGCTTTTCAGTTACTCTTTGTACAGAATACTACGACAATACCACCAGATGCAGAGAAGCACCCTCTTGTTTGTTAGAGCACGTCTTGTAACCGAGCCTGCTGATTCCCCAGGTGCTGGCCACCCTCCTTTACGGCTTGTATTGTTGTAGTACACTCATTTTTCGTCACAGGTCACAATTCTGTCCAGAATATTCTCTTTCCTTTGATCTCTGAGCAGAGATAAACAACAGGTTTTTCCCTTGCGCTTGTGTTCAGCAGTCAATTCGTGAGGTACCCAGCTGTTAAACTAAAACGTTATATTTATGCGTTATATTGTTTTTTGGCAAACCTTAAGCTGTAATGCAATAGTATGTGTTGAAACATTTCTGTCTTGATCAATGATTTGCTTTAACTGCTCACATTCAACTTCAATAGAGCGGCCAGAACGTGGTTCATCTTCAATGTAAAAATTTCTAGCTTTAAACTTCCGAAACCAAACTTTTGACTGTATCATAAGAAACAGTACTGATGCCTAAACTTTCACACAATTTTCTGTGGCATTCAGCAGCATTGAGTTTGTTACGGAACTCAGAGTACATAATCGTTCTGAGCTGCTGACGTGATAGCTCCATTTTAAACACTTTTTTGAAGCACAAGATAATAATTTTTGACAAAACAAAGTACATGGCCATGTAGTTCCTATGCTCTGCTTTTGAATGCAAAATTTAGTTGGTTGAAAAACTGACAACCAGACAAATAACAGCTGTTGGCGAGAAGGTATCTCCCCTTGGCGTAAAACTTTTTACTCAATGTAATAGAATCTGTTTAGATAGCCAAGTTAGCAAATAAATGAATTTTATTAAGAAAATCGCCTTAGAACATGGTTTTACATGTTCCCACTTTCATAAGGTAATTCGACATTATAATACTCACTCTCCCCCCTCCCCCCCCCCTCTTCCTTCAGGCCATCGTTTTGTTAACGATTTGTATAATAAATACAGAAGCTTTTATTTTATACCCATTATGTTTGAAAAATTTTAACAGGTTCTTCAGAATTTCAATATGAATTTAGTAGCTATCCTCCCTCCTTACATTGTTGAGATTCTCAGTAACAATATTGAAAAGATCCCGAATAATCAAAAATCTGGTGTGTATGAAATTCCGGTTACACTTTCAAACAACGACAAAATTGTCTACATTGTTGTAACTAAACGCACGTTTTCAGAAATATTAAAGGAGCACCGCAAGCAGATTTCGCAGTTAAAACAGAATTCAGCACGTCCAAGATTTTATTCTTCTAACGAGGGTTGCCGGATTTACTTTGAAGAGGTTAGGATTATAATCCCGTGCAGTAATCCATATGTAAGTAAAATCCCTTAAAATTATTAGGAATGGGAAGTATGCCTGTAACGATATATCATTTAACATTAATAAAATCTGGTATAATTTGTTATAATTAACTTAACGCAGTCTGTTCATTTCGTATTTTACCCAACCCTCTTTCTAATGCTATGTTTGGTTCCGTTTGGTAACTATGGCAACTTTGTGGCCTTTTTGTATTCTTAGTTCAAGCATTCTTCTGTACTCTCAGACGTTTGTGTCCACTTTTGAACTTTTAGACTCGTTTAACGTCATTTTATCCTGATGACGATCGCGGAAGCGATTCGAAACGTACATTTGTAATTCATTTTTATGTTTTTGTATTATCACCTATTTGTTTTATGTATCATTTAGCAAGTTGTATTTAGTTTAAATAGAAATTTTTAAAGTATATTTTATAGTACAATTGTCCAATATGCATTTATAAAAACTCATTAAAAACAAAGAAGTTGGAAATAGATAGAAGGATAATAACAAGCCCGACAAGCTCCGAAGAAAGCTGAGGATTCTGGGATACGGTGGACCCTCAAACTGCCTTGCAACCCTGCTGACATTGGCGATTGGCGATAACTTGGCATTTCCTTTAGCTCTCGCTCTGATTCTGCCATTGTGTAGCACCTGCCAAATATTTTTGCTGTGATCAAGATTCTCCTTTTTCTTTATTTTTTATTTTGAAATTATAATTTTTGAAAGATGTCTTGCGCTTTTTCGATTTTGGTTGCAGATTTTTTTTTTTTTTTTTTTTTTTTTTTTTTTTTATAAAGTTACTTTCAGTGACAGTTCTGAAACCTAAAAGTATAGCAATGCTAAAGATATCCAAAAAAAGGTATCCAAAGGTAAATATCTAAGGTATCCAAAAAAATGTCATATTAAAATACAAGCGACAAATTTGAAAAGAATACTCCCATCGATTTAACTTTAGCTTGCGAGTTTCTTTATATATATATATATATATATTTATGTATGAAACGGACAAACAAAATTTTCATTTGGCACCCCTTTTGCCTTTCATTTTGGGGCTACACCTCCTAGTTTCGGCCCTGATTAACTCTACAATTAATACAAATTTTTAGTAAAATCATTAATAGATAATGTTTCTATGTCAGCTTCTGAAAATAAGCTTTCGTATGCATCTCCATTAACTGCATGTGTTCAATGTTGAAATAATGAATTTAAAAATTTTAATTTGTGTCAAAGGGAAAAAAAAAAAAAAAAAAAAAAAGTCATCCAGAAATTCTATTGTGAATATATAATGCCTTGTTGTATGTAAAAAGTATTTTTATGGCAAGTAATATCATAATTCAATTGGAAAATACTAACCTAAAGTTAAAATTTTCATCCCCCTTCCCTTCAAAATATTTATTTATACACAAGAAACAAATTTTCTCTTCAAATTCCATTTAAATGGCTTAAATTTGTATGTTTTTCTGTTTATGCTTAAAATGACATTTGTTATACAAGCATATCATTTATGAAATTAAAGTTGTAACATAAAAGGTTAGATCTTATGGTTAGTAGGTATACTTTATTTATATCTAATGTAATCAAATGCTGCTAGTAAATAGATATGAATAAAAAAAGCTCTTAAATTTCTGAGCTTTCTAGCATCCTTTTCAGTAAATAGTTGCTTTAAAAGAAATTTAACCTTTTCACCACTGAAAAAGTTCTATGTAAATTTTGATATTTAAGGAATGTTACTCTTAAACAACTATTGATTAAATGTTTAAGTAATAACTAGCAATATAATTAAGATAAGTAATTTGGTAACTTTTTAATAAATTATTTTATTTTTTTTAATATAATATTTTATTTCTATTGGAGAAATTTTTCATAATATTTTTTTTTATTAACAATTACTTCATAAAGATATATGGCATTTTAAAATGTAAAACAGAAAGTTTAAAATCTGAAAAATTCAAAAATCTGTGAAGTCCTTAATCACGAGCTGTGCATATTTTGAGTTTATTGTATATTCCAGTAATGTATTTTAATAAACATACTGATTTAAAAACAATTTTGGAAACATTTAAAATTGTATAATTTAAGTATTAAGTTATTGATATTTACATTTTTCTTATCTGAGACATGAAAACATTCTGAAACAAAAATTTTATGCATCCACAGTGGTCAAAAGGTTAACTGCTACTGAGTTAAGTAATAAAATATTTTTAACATTTTTTTTTTCCCTTAAGGTCTTGATTTAAGAATTAGATTTAAAAAACTAAACCTCTTGAATTATCTGTTAAAGTTCTTGGCTTACAGTGCCCAACCCTGTTTTCTTGAGCATGGGTCCTGAGGTATACAGCATATATCCCAGCCAGCCTAATGCGGAGCTCCCAGTGTTTAGTTCACAGGCAATTTGGTACTTATGTTATCGACCCAGAAAGGATGAAAGACCGAGTGAACCTTGACCAACCCAGAGTCAAACCTGTTGCAGGGCAGTCAGATGCGCTGACCACTACGCTTCTAAGAATTTGGATATCTGGAGTACAATGAACTTTTGCTATCAAATTCTGATTTGTCTTTTTTATAGTTCGAAAAGAAACGAAAGTTGTTTATGTAATTTTTAAGAAAATGTTTTAAATCGTCTAATCATTTGATTAATTTTATTGTTGCTGTGAAAATACAAAACTCAATTTTTCTGTGCAAAGTTACATTTCTTTTATAATTATTTATCCAATAAAGTATTTTGTATTATTATTTTGTTTTCTTTTATTTATTTCATGTAATTCTTTAAAAATACATATATATATATTTCTAATGTTTCCTAATTTCATTGAATTAATTAGGATATTTTTAAATGAATTTTCTAAATAATTGCTCAACATGCAAGCATTAAAGTGTACTCTTTTAATTCATCTGATTTGTTTCTTAAGTGGTTCTCAAACTATTTTTTTTCTCTACTCAACAATATCAAACAGTCTCGCGCAGTTACATAGGTGCAAGAAGTTCATCCAAGCAAAGACTATTAGGTGTTGCTGAAAGAGGATAGTCCAGCAGATTTAAATTTGTCTTGCATTGTAGCTAAAAATTGGTCTTTTAAAATAAAAGAATGTGGAATGTTTTTGCTAATAATATTGCTATTATTTCACTATATAAAGTATAATTTACCATTGGTCAAAAATCTCTCCAAGGCTGAAGACTTGCTCTCATGCACATTTGTAAACATAATGGTGTGACACTTTTATGCATGATTATTAAAGGAATTTATTATCGAATAGTTTAATTCATTTTTTGATAAATAAATTGCATCTTTCGTTTTCTGTGCTATTGCGCCTGGATATTTGGTACAAAAATGTCTATTTTGACAGCATTTTCTCACCATCTCCAAAAAAAAAATGGAAAAATAGTTTGATTGCATAATTCCTCAGTAAGAACACTACCAAAATTCATGAGATTAAGAACAAAAAATTAATTTCTAAAGAACGAAAAATGTAATAATTTATTAGTTTCTTGAAAAATTGAATGTATAAAGTTTCTCTTTTCAAAGAAAAGTATCTTAATGTAATATAACTGTATACTTTTTAAATAAATGTGTAATTTATATTAAAAATATCTTTAACTGCCTCTAAGATTTTGTAAAATGTAATATTCCTTAAGTTTTTCCGAAATTTTACTACTCTCCATGAATTAAAACTAAACACATTATGTACATACACTACAAGCTAGTACTAACTGCAGGGTTGCATCAGTATTTTTCTAATATAAATTTTGAAGTATACTTCTCTTGCAAATGTTGTCAAAGTGTGTGTTAATGATTTTTGTTTTGAGAAAGTGGTGCCAGTTAGAATTAAAAACTAGTCGCATGTGGCAGCCCTGTAGCTGTAGCATTATGATTTAATTAAAACCTAATTTAATTGCATATTTACAGAACACATTTTTTTCATAACTACGTAAATTCAGTAGCTGTTCTTATTTAAAAACAATGAAATCTAGATGCACTTGTTATTTTGAATTGGATTTCCAGATGCAAAAATGAAGAAATAATTCTTTATAAGGCAGCAATGAGTAATAATTTGAGATATCTAAAAATAATAAAAATCTATTTGATCACAAATCATTTATATTGAACATACTAGTTTCATGCTATTTTGTTTTTGAGTCTATGAATGTATCAGAAAGTTTTAAGCTGCATTAACATAAGTTAATAAATGCAGTCAGGAAAGTGATTCTGAACATCAAAGCTGCAGAACGGAATTGAGAAATAACCAATTTTTGGAACAGATGTGCTTGTATAGCCTATATCAGGGCCCCACCAGTGGCTGAGAGGTTCTGCTCTCGAAGCTGGTAGACGGGAGGCGCTGGGCTCGATCCCAATCGCGCCCATCGGCCTAATCGTTCGGAGTTTTCATGGTTTTCTTCGAACCATGAAAAAGCTAAACTAAGATTTTTTTTTTCTTAAATTGTCTGATTAAATTAAACTGTCCTGAATTAAAAGACTAAATAAATCAATTCTCTGAATTGATTTTCAAAAATATTGGAAGCATGTAAGAGAGAGGGAGGGGGGGGGGGGATCTGGAAAATTTAATAACTGGATATTTTTCTATTCAAGTCCTTCTTTCTAAATTGCTGTGCCCCCCCTCCCCACAAAAAAGGGGATGAGCTCAGTATTGATTTCAGGGGGGGGGCATTCCCTCCCAAACCAATGAGATGTCCCCCCCCGGAAGATTTGAGATTTTGTGTTTTCAGTGGTCAAAAAGTGCAATTTCCCCCCCCCCCCTAATCGTTCGGAGTTTTCTTCGAACCTTGGATTTTTCCAAGCGTATATACGGGTTAGGTTCCCTTAGAAAGACCCCCTGGGCCTATATCCCTCGTGCAGATAATTGGCCGTCATAAATACAACCAACCAGCCTATATAAGGTTCAGGTTTAATAAAAAAGCTAAACTAAGTTTTTTTTTTTTTTTCAGAATTTCCCTTCGAAACAATTTTTAAAACAGAAATTTAACAGCAAAAAACATTAAATGCTTATTAAAACAACCTAACACAGGAATTAAAGAGTTGAAGAAATTTTGGACATTCTCTGAATTAAAAGACTAAATAAATCAATTCTCTGAATTGATTTTCAAAAATATTGGAAGCATGTAAGAGAAAGGGAGGGGGGGGGGATCTGGAAAATTTAATAACTGGATATTTTTCTATTCAAGTCCTTCTTTCTAAATTGCTGTGCCCCCCCCCTTCCCCACAAAAAAGGGGATGAGCTCAGTATTGATTTCAGGGGGTGTCCCAGGGGGGACATTCCCTCCCGGAGAATGAGATGTCCCCCCCCCCGGAAGATTTGAGATTTTGTGTTTTCAATGGTCAAAAAGTACAATTCCCCCCCCTCCCCAGTGGTGTAGTCCTGGATAAAAAAGTGGGGGGACGCTCACAGTTTCGAACATTAGGGTCTGTATCACTATAGGCAAACTTTATTTTGAATCTTGCTTTTTATTTTCAATTGCAGAGAAAAATAAGTGGAAATTTAAGTTAAAAAATTATAAATGTAAATTTAAATTAATTTAATTAAAGTTTCTTTATCTGTTGGACATTAAAAAGCTTGCTATAGAATTCAAAAATTTAAAACCTTATGTCATGACTGAAATGTTTTTGTATTAGAAGCCGTTATTCAGTAGCAATAATTCAAGCAATGAAAATTTTATAAGAATTTGTTTTGCATTATTTATTTTGGAAATATAGTTATAAAATAACTGCTTTCTATTGAGAATATTGAAAATTATTGCATTTTTACTTTATGGTCAGATAAAGAGTAAGGAATTTATTGTAATTAAGGCAAGGAAAAATAAGACTTTAAAATTTTGGTATATCTTTTCGTCTTCCCCTCCCTCCTAAAAATCAATTTTTAGAAAAACGTCCACTTAGTCCTTTTATGGTGACTTAAGAAAGAAAAAATACTAATGTGGAAAAAATCACCGCAAAACGCTAAAAATCGTGAGGACAAAATTTACTATAGTGGGATAAAGCATTCTAACAGAACTTTTACCAATGTAAAGGAAATGCGGAAAAACGTAAAACTCATTGAAAATCGGATTAAAAATCACTAAAAATTCAAAAATTAAAGAGGACAAAATTTTCTATATTAAACTACCAGAAGATTGAAACTGAGTGACAAAAAATCGCTGCAAAACACAAAAAAAAACTGAAAAATTATATAAAAAATTAGCAAAAAAATTTAAAAATCATGATACGAATTCCAAATAAAATCCCTGCCGGCCCGGCCTACAGGCAGAGGTAGATTTCGAAGTCAAATATACTAATTTCACAAACAAAAACTAAACCATGATTAGAGATAAATCCACTTTAACAATTTTATCTGGCCGCTTTTGACGAGTTTTTATTTCATTTTTATGTAATAGCAGGTTTTATCAGAATCATGTTAGGGCGGTATTCAAAAAAATACTTTTCCATGCTCAACAACTCGAAATTTTCTGGCATAATTCCAGATTCATTTTTAATTAAAAAAATATGTAACTTGCTGACGTGATTTTTGAAGAGATTTATAAGCGACCTGTGTTTTTATTTTTTGTTCAATTAATTAAAACTTGATATATAAACAATTATTTTCTCAGAAGGACAACACAATCGCTTCGGGAAATTCCGTTCAAAATGCATACTTTGATATCATTTTTTTAAAAATATATTCTGCCTCTATCAAAAAATCGATCATTACGGTACATTATATAGTTTCTGAATAAGCGAATCTACCAATTAAATGCGTTTGAGAGCAAAAATGAATTTAAAAATGAGTCAGAAAATAAGCAGTTTGGATTTGAGTGCATCCTTAATACAATGATTTTTCCAACACAATCCGCTTCGGTAAATTCGGTTCAAAATGCCCTGTTTAACAGCATTTTTAAAAACATATTCTGCCTCTATTAAAAAATCGACCATTACGGTACATTATATAGTTTCTGATTAAGAAAACGTACCAATCGCGAAATGACAAAATCTATTACATTAGGGTTCAGAGTTCGAAACCGATTTCCTTTTTCGAATATCATAAAATTGAAACAAAACGCAAAAAAAAAGCTGAAATTCGCATAAAAATTCGCCAAAAATAAATCGCTGTACAAATTCTGAATAAAATTTATTGAAAAAGCTGAAAAGAGGACAAAATTTACCACTACTTGGCTAAAAAATTGAAACGGAATTCCTTTCATCAATGTGAAAAAAATCACAGTCAAAGGTAAGAAAAAAAAAAAATGGCTAAAAATCGCAAAAAAATAAAAAAATTATTTTAAAAAAATCCGAAGTGCATAATTTTAGACAAAATGGTACCTCGCCTCTATCTCATAGCTGTTACAGTGGTCTTTTCAGCACATAGACCACACAGACCAAACTCTATTTTTAGGGTTCCGTATTTAAAAAGTAAAAACGGAACCATTATAAGATCACTCCTGTGTCTGTCCGTCCGTCTGTCTGTCTGTCACAGACATTTTACTCGTAAACTATGGAACATGGAAAGTTCAAATTTGGGAAAGTAATAAAGACCATTGACCCACATATTTTCAGATTAATAAACATTCATAAATATATTTAGTAAAAAAGTAGAGGGGCTAATTATGCTACTTGAATAAAAAAAAAATATTTTCCTGTGAAAGCTTTTGTAACGCTGAATACAAAAATACATTCCTTTTAATTTTAGGTATTATATTTTCAAAGATATTGTTGAAAATGTAGCGCAAAAATATGTCCCTCCCCCCATCTAATTCTGAATCTACTGAAACTAAAATTATGAAAAAAATAGAGGTAGTAGACGTTAATATAAACCTTCCCTGAAAATTATAGCGATTACCCTAGGCCCTAGGTCACATAGTTTTTGAGTAATTAACATTTTTCTGTTATACACAAATTTCGATTTACGGGCATTCAGAAAAATTGTTGAGCATCGCTGAATATACCTATCGTTGCACAAGAATAAAAGCATTGTTGCTAATGATTTTCGAAAAAAATCATCGGTAATTAGCCGAGATATTAACCCTTAAAGGTACGGTCAGTTTGGACATACACAGGACAGGGGCGGCGTACTCTATGCCTAGTTAACAACTCTTAATGATATATATGTGTAATGTAATGTCCAGTAACAGTATAAAAGCAATAAACGTCAAATTGTAAAAAACATACTAATTTAAGGGGTCTCGGGACTCTAAAAAGTGGAAAAAATGTAAAAAAGACCATTTTCAACATTTAATGTCTTAAAATGTATATGATTTTAAAACACAATTTTTATTCGGATGAAAGATATAAGTATGTTCTTTCGTTTCATGTATTTAAAAAACTGCAAGATACAGAATTAGTATTTATAGGGGGCTCGAAACTGTTAGACATTTGTCGAACAAAAAATTGGCATAACAGTTTACGCGAAGGATTACAAAATAAATATTGCAACTAGAATGACAATTTTGGTGCTTACTTATACTTCAGATTGTAATAATTTCCCTGAACTTAAATAAATTTGTATTTAAAGCATTTTTATATTTTTAATGCAATGTTACATTTAGCTAATACAAAATTTTGAAAATTTCAACAGTAAAATCACCTAAAAAAATATTTTTTGAACAATAAAAAGGAAATTTTAGGTTCAGTTTATTCAGACTAACACGAAATGTATGTTTTGAAAATTTCCTGAAAAAATATTCAGAAGTTTTTGATGCATCCTGCGCGTTATGCCCCCAAAACGCCATTTGGAAATTAATGACTTTAAGATTTCGGAAACGCCGCTTCAGCTATTGAGCGGGTATAATTCTAAAAGCCAAAACTTCTGTTCTAATGGGAATTTCAAGGAAACAATTATATCAAAATATTCAGAAAAGATAGGAGTTTAACATCTAAAAAAAAATTTAATTTCTTAAATTTTGAAGCTTTAAGAGTCCTGCGACATTTCTTGAGAATCCTTTCCGGCAAGGAGTAATTCTATTTATAAACCTTTGAAATAATGAACTGACACCAGAATTTATAAACGAATTTATTAGAAAATGCGAACTTGCTTATTTTCACGTACATGATAAAAGGAAAATTTTAATTAAATATTCTTGGTGCCGTTTGTCTGTTTTGGAATTAAAATTAGGTGTCCGTTTTTTGAGGGCATCGCCCTCGAAAGATTTAATTAGAATGAATCGCATAAATATTGTGGGATTCGCGATAGTTTGCATTGAGTGTATCTCTCAATACGCCTCGAGTGACTTTAAAAGTTAATTAAACACCTATCTGGAAAAACGCGGCACTGACCAAGTCGGCGTTGCAACTTTGAGACCTCAATTCGAAGCGCGCTTAGCACAATGCCAAATTTAAACTTTGAACAAAGGTTTTGTTTTAGCTACACTGTAGAAATAAAGGTTATTAGTACGCTGAATTTAATTTCATGAAATGCCAAATGAAGTTTAACTATGCACTGCTTTTATTGTCAGTACCGAATTAAGTTCATCGTAAACAGATTAGGATAATATTAAAAAAAAGAGTTATACGAATAGCTATATTTGACATTATTTAGGTTCCATATCTCTTTGAACTTTCATGGTATACCCATTTACACTTTTCTAATATATACAGTTATACCCAAGCCTACGTTGTATAGTTTTTTTACAAAGTCTTGGTATTCTTTTAGCAACGTTCAATTACAAATTCATATATTTATTCTATGGAACCCTCTGTACGCGAGTAATGCTCGCACTTGGCTTTTTATTATTATTATAGATTTAGTTTTGTCTTCGATTTTGGTGTCAAGTACTTCTCTCTATTAAAGGAAATCTTAATTAAATATTCTTCTTTTTTTTGTTATACTTCTTAAATATATTTTTATCAGAAGAAAGTATTGGAATCTTTTTGATGGATTTACACGCTATAGGATGACCTGAATATGATTTGACAATTTTTTGATGTATGATATATACTCTCTATATGTACGATACAAATTTCTTAACTACTCTATTCCAAAAAGTAAAGCAAGGAATTTCATCAAATGGCACTTTTTCCACTTTTGGAGGACTAAAATGTGTTGGGAGCCCTGATAATATAATTGAAAACATGTTCAAGCAGCTGAACCCATAGATGACAATGTGATGGATTCTTTTGCGTGGCATTGTAAAATGATTATAAATGTTTCACGCACCGTCACGCATCCTATAGTTTTCCATGAATTTCGAATAATTATCGTTAATGGATCATGGTATTTGAAAATATTTTTTAATGTCCGTGTAAACGAACAATATATGCTATTTCCGATAGGGAACATGTAACAAATTTCAAATGCCATTTGCGTTATATTTAAAATATAACTTCATTAATGTCTATTTCAAACAATTTTTGCCAATAAAGCGTAATATGAAAGAACTTTCTTTATGTTTTCACGTAAACGAAATACTAATGCTATACAATAGAGAATTTTTATATGATGTAAGTATATGATGCTATACAATTGTGAAACATTTACATACTACATTGAACCTAAAAAAAATACATAAAATTTTGCTGTAATTCCAGCAAACTTATGGAAGTTTAGTGAATAGGCGAATCAGCACAATAAACACTTTTCAAGTTTGTTGAAAAGTATTAAAAATCATTATCTTATTTCTAAAATTGTTAATTTATTAGTGTCTTCATTAAAAAACTTTGGGAAAGTCTGCGTCCTCCCACGTCTCTAGGCGTCCCCCTTGAAAATATAAAGTAAGGGGACGCTCGAGATAACATAAAAAAGTGAGGGGACGCCGTCCCCTCGCGTCCCCCCTCGACTACACCACTGCCCCTCCCGCCCCGGAGCCACAGAAATCCCTCCCGGAGAAAAGTATCTGAATTCAACACTGGATGAGCTTATTATAAGCATCTGAAAGTCATCTAAATAGATTCATTTAAAAGCTCTTTCCAGACTGAAGTTTTTTTAGACTTTAAAAATGAACGGATGTTTTCATAAGGTTAATGGTACATATAGTTATATTTCATTTTAATGTATAAATAACTTTTAAAATGTGTCTGATTTCCCGTCCTAGTATAAATGGAAGAAAAAAAATTCTGCCTTTTTAAATATTTCCCAATTTTATGCCTACTATTAGAAGTTTTGAAAAAGAACGGAAACAATATCTTTTTTATGAAGCCACTTATGAAGAATAAATTTCCTTCCTTCCACAACCCCCCCCCCCCCCAAAAAAAAAAAAAAAAAATTAAGGAAGATATATGCAAATCATGTAACAGAATATTCATTCAAATTAAAGTACTTACTACATCTTTGAAATTGTTTTTTTAGTTATTTCGCATAAATGTTATAGAAGCACAATTTAAGGTGACGTATTTATAACTTGGGTTCAATGTACAACTGAATATATTTAAAAATTTCGTAAATAAATCCGGTAAACTATTAAAACTGGGTGGTGGGGGGGGGGGAGACGTCTGCGTTTATTTTTATAAGTTGCTGTATTTTGTATATAAGCTTTTTAATAATAAAGTTAAAAAATATATGTCAAATTTAAACTGATTCTCCAAAGTTTACTTTGGATGAGTTATTTAAAATAAATTAGATCTGTTGGAAATATCTAGTGAAATATAAAAGCAGCCAATTAATATTATTTTTAAAAAGTCTTAATTCTATATAGTTAATTTCAAGATACATAGCTGTTAAAATAGCTTTGAATGGATAGTTATCAAACGTTAGTTTCCCGCTACGTCAAATAATCTATTCTACTGTACACAAACACAATATCACGTTCTTTTTAACTCTGTGATGAAACGTTAAAAAGAACAAAATGTCGAGTGTAAGAAGGGCCAAATAAGCGATAAGCGCGCCAAACTATTGCCATTCTCTCAGGGAATTCTGGGAAATGAGGGACCCTCAAAGAAATCCGGTGGCATCGAGTCCTCTCCCTGCTTCTAATGGGAAAGGGGTTTGTTTCCCTTCCATGTATTCCTTCTTCCATGATTAAAAAAGTATTTTTCCCCGTAACAGCAACCGAATGGCGCATCTGCTGGACTTGATTTCCACGTGAAAATGAAAGATAATGACAATTTTGAGTAATTGGCTAAAACTATAAGAAAAGTAATCAACATATCGATTTGAAAATTTCAGATTAAACGTAGAAATATTTTTTACACCCGAATATCCAACTTCTTTTTCTTATCGGTCTGTAATTTTTGCAAAAATCTGACAGCGACGATACAAATATTCGGAGAAAGAACCAGACAGGGACATAAGCATTCATTAAAGACTGAACTAAAAAGATATCCGTTTCAGAAGATAAGCCAACCCCTATCTAATTTGGGATATGAAAGGATATTTTTAAACGTTTCCAAATGATAGAAATATAATTTAAAAGGATTTTGTGAACTTAATCGGAGATTATTTATGTGTTCTGAGGCAAAATTCCCTTAGTTTACCCACAAGGTTTTCTCCCAGTCTATTTCAATTAAAAAAATATGTTTTCCTAAATACAAACTTCAATTACCACCATTTTCGAACTCAAGTAGCGCATTCTTTTCTCGGGTTCTATGGGTCCGATTTCAACGAGAATTGATTCATTCAACTTAGCTTACGAGTCTCTTAAAGTTTTTAGTTCCACCTTATATCGCCAGGGGACGCATTCTTATCTCGGGTTCTATGGGCCCGATTTCAACAAGGTTTGGTTAATTCAACTTGGTTTTCGATAATTTTTCCCTACCTTAATAACTCATCTCTTATTACTCATATCTCCTCAAAACTAATTCCAAATTACATTAATATCTTAATTATCACTTCTCACAGTCGTAATTTATGCGTAGTGGTTACCACTAATTCGGAATAGTAATTTCAGCAAATTTCTTGAATTAGGTTCCTGGATCAGGTAGCAATACAAATTTTCGATCAAGGGCTCCAATAGTCTTACTTAGTCATTTGTTGAAGAGCACTTGCATCTACCCTCACCCTCCCCCATTCATCGGTTTTTGCTTAACTGAGCGCTATCTTAACTCAACTCCTATTACTCATATCGCTTCGAAACTAATTCCAAATTCCATTAATATCTTAATTATCACCACTCACAGTCTTAAAGTTAATTTATGCGTAGTGGTTACTACTATTTTCGAATAGTCATTTCAACAAATTTCTTAAATTAGGTTCCTGGATCAGGTACCAGTTCAAATTTTTGACCAAGGATTCTAGTAGCCCTAATTAGTCTGTTATCAAAGAGCACTTTCATCTCCCCTTCCCTTTCACCTATTTCTGCTTAACTGGGCCACTCACAGTCTTAAAGATTATCACCACTCACAGTCTTAAAGTTAATTTATGAGTAGTAGTTACCACTATTTCCTAATAATAATTTCAGCAAATTTCGTATATTTGGTCCTGGCACAGAGACCAGTCCAATCGTTTGCCCAAGGACTCCAGTAGTCTTAATTAGTCTTTTGTCGAAGAGCATTTGTATCTTCCCCTTCCCCTTTCATCGATTTTTCTTAACTGAGCCCTATCTTAATAACTCAAATACTATTACTCATATTTCTTCGACACTAATTCCAAATTACATTAATATCTTAATTACCAACACTCACTGTCTTAAAGTTAATTATGAGTAGTGATTACAACTATTTCTGAATAGTAATTTCAGCAAATTCTTAAATTAAGTTCCTCTCTCAGGTAAAAGTCCAAATTTTTGACAAGGACTCCAGTATTCTTAATTAATATGTCAAAAAGCACTTTCATCTCTCATTCCCACATCTGACCCCCAGTGAATTTTTCTATTATTTGAGTCCCCACTCCCTAAACTAACATATTTCCAGATAAGCCGAATAACAGAGTTTCGTTCGGATAGAGGTTTCTTTAAAATGGAGTGCAACCTTGTCGGTGGAAAGTGGAACTAATAGATTTTGGATTTTAGGTATATATAAGGTTATTATCACGGGTCCGAGAAATTCCGGGCCTATCAGCTAGTAAAAGCATAAAACTACAAATAGTCATTTTAGACCAGGTTTTTCTCATTTTTGTCCACTGTGTATTGGTTGAAGAACAAAAAGTTCCATTGTTCTACTGAGTTTACGAGGTCTCAGTACCATAAAATTTTGAAGTCTCTCGAAAATGTTGATTTTGAGATTTTTTAGCTAAAAAATTTTTATGTTAAATCTATTTACTGTAATGTACAGTCAAACTCGTTAGGATGCCACTTGAGTAAAACGTCACTCCGCATATTACGTCATGTTTCAGAAGTCCCAAGCAGTTTCATAAACCTTTTCACATATTGTACTCCACTTCGATGATTTTGAAGCTGTACTATTCAAATTATTCAAAAATGTTCGATCCAACAATATTCCGATATCGGGGAAGATTTTAAAAGAAAAAGCATTGAAAGTAGCCAAATAAATCAATGTTGAAAACTTTAACACTAGTAACGTATGGATAGAGCGCTTTAAAGAAAGACACGGACTTTTTTAAAGCGTTCTTTCGTTTGGATTATTCTTTTGTGTACAACCAGTAAAAAATGTGATTTCACTTAGTAACTTGTCCGAGTGGAAATAATGTAAAGGCAGGCTGACAGTATTGCTGTGTTCGAACATGCACGGGACTGATAAGTTAAAACCTGTAGTCATTGGAAAAAGTCAAACGCCACGATATTTCAATACTGATAAATCTCTTTCAGCGGTCTATACAGCGAAATCTAAAGCATGGATTAGGGGAGATGGGGGGCACATGTGAGCATCGCAATTTTTCAATAGTTATTATAAGTTTTTTTATTTGAAAAAAATTACTAAAGATGATAGCACCTGTAGACATATGGTACAAATTCTTTGAAGCTCTTTGATATTTTGTTTGTCCTCTGTAGACAAAACACTGTTTATAGATCTCAAAAGTAAAATTTTTGTTCCAAGTTGTTAAGCGAATAACTTTATTTATTTATTCATTTATTTGAATTTGAGTATTTTAACATATACTTTGAATACTAATAAATATTTTTCATACAGTTCTTTTTATTCTAAAATTGAGAAATGTTAATGATTTATCAATTTAATCCTAGCAGCCATGTGGGGCAGTTATGAACAGACTAGTTGCGGCAGTTGTGAACAGTTCATAAGTGCCCCAATAATCATTCTGTGATTCTGTTCCTTTCAGTTAACTTCATAAGAAATAACGTCAGTTCCATTATCTATAATTTTCCTGAAATAGAAGATATTTTCCACACACAAAGTTGATTTTGTATTGAAACTTCCACAAACACATCTTTCAGCAAGTACATAAAGAGCAACAAGCTCGTTTCGTTCAATTGTACTTTAAAGAAATTTAATGTTTTCTAAAATGCAATAAGTGTTATGTTTTATTTTACTAAACGATTTACAATAATATGTTTTATGCATTTTTAATACAAAAGAATTACCTTGAACAACTTTGTAAATTTTTCTATTGCATTTGTTTTAACCTTGCAATGATGGCTTATTTCCATCTCTAAAACAGTTATCTATATGATGCTTTGAATGGAGATATATATGAGTAATATTTTAAGAAAGTAAAATTTTTAAACTGATAACCACCGTAAAATCTCGATTGTACCCCCCCCCCCTCCCTCTTTCAAAAGCAGAAGGAGGTAGGGGGAGGGTTATAGTCGACATTTAAAAAAATAATAATTAGAAAACCTATATTTATCTATAATTTACAAGTAAATAAGATAAATACAGGAGTGAGAAGCTTTCGTATTTCGGCAGATTTCCGATAAATAGTACCTAAATGCCCTCTCCCAAATATTTCCCCCAAACAAAATTTATAAGTTTTAATTTCTTTTTTAAAATTGCTTCTTTATTTTTTTATTTTATAGCAACAATACTTAATGAATCACCCCGCCCCCCAAATCTACTTATTTTCCTTTTATAATCTTTTGCATAAACATATCACCAAGAAACTAGAGATATATGGGGCATTCTCACAATCTTTTGACTTTTGGGGAAAAAAAAATCTGACGAAATTAAACTTGCTAAAATGACATTTTAATCTGATAGACGAATGCCTTAACCCTTAACTGCTGTTAGCGGTCTCACAGACCGCAGCTTCATTCAATTTTTACAGTTTAACTTTTAATTTCAAGTTTAACTTTAGATACTATTGAAATTTTATTTCGTTTGGGGCTCTAGTACTATCGCTAGATACGTTAGAATTGTTGAATTTCAATTCTAATAGCCCCCCAGAAAAAATTTAGTACAGAAACAGTTTCCTATGAATTAATCGAGCTTTTTATTCATCTTTCGATTGGGCGGTCTCAGAGACCGCTCACAGTAGTTACGTGACAATTGTCACAGCAGTTAAGGGTTAATGATTCAAAATAAAGAAAAAATGATCAGCAGCGAAAATTTTTTTTATTTAACTGAGGTTTAAGTTAAACTTGAGTTTAATTTTCCTTACAATTTTACACCTATAACTTTTTATTTTCTTCTAAATTTTTACTTATAATGAATTTGCATAGTACCCACAGGACATTCAAATAAGAAATAACAACAATGTAGTACTTTTAATACAGAATTTTTGTATAACATTGTCTTAAAGGGTTGTTCACCTTTAACTGATGTTACCGGTCTCTCAGACCGGGGCTTTTTTCAATTTTCATAGTTTAACTTGCAATTTTCAGTTTAACTACACACAACCGAAATTTTGTTCCATTTAGAACTTTAGTACTATCATCAGATACGTTTGAATAGGTAAATTTTAATTAGAACAGTCCCGTACAAAAAGTTTAGTACAAAAACATCATCCTATGAGTTAATCATGCCTTTTATTCATCTTTCGATGGCGCGGACTCACAGACCGCTTCACACTAGTTATGTAACAATTTCTGTGACGTCAGTTAAAGGTTAAAGAAGGGACGGTAAGGTAAAAAAAGTGGATGGTATTTGAAAAAAAAAGGACGAAATGTTAAAAAAAGGACTGTAAGGATGGAACGGTAAGGAAAATTACCACCTATTTTTAGGAAAATCATGTTAAGACTAAGTGATAGCCACAATGTTCATTGATTTTTAGAAACAGTTGTTAACATTGGATTAAATTATTATTATTTTTTTTAATTTACCTCGAAAAGTGCCAGAATAAACCTTGGGGACGGTGAGACTGCCAATAAAGCCACGATGCTTGAAATTGATATTTAAATACTAATTTAAATTCTACAGTAAATTTCCTGCCAAAGAATTTTAGACTTTATTTCTCTAGCATAATTCTGCATGAAAAAAAACTTGAAAAAAATTCTGTGGCTGCATCTGAAATGATTTTCTGTATAATTTTAGAAGAGGGATGGTAAGGAATCTAAAACCCAGGGACAGTGTTTAAAAGACAATAACAACTCTAAAAATGTGTGCAGGTTAATTTTTAGTTACATATTTATATAAAACAATAGTTCCAGTTTTAGAAAAAAATTACATCGAATTATTTTCATTGAAACAATTTTATCCAGGCAGCTGCAAACTTAAAAATCAGCATGATGGACACGGGACGGTATGGGAGTTTTCAGGTGTTTGGACACCCAACATTGTCCAAAAAACTTATTTATCTCGTTAATATTGTTGTGCAATCATGCAATGGGATGTTTCCCAGTATATGAAATTAAAAAAAAGCACAAAAAAGTGTATTAAAATAAAAATTATTATTCAGGGACATGAAAGTCAAAAGATTGTGAGAATGCCCCATATATATTATATTTACTTATGGTGGATTTAACAGGTAATATAACTAATGATTATGATGACAAATGCATAACAGAATAAAAAGCATGTCAAAGGATATTTTTTCCTTGTGTTCACATGTGCCCCACGAGTGTTCACAACTACCCCGCTGATGGGGCACATGTGAACAATTTTTTGAATTAATATAACTATTAAAAAATGTAAGAAAAACTATACAGGCGATTTTTTTAAATACCATGTGTAAAATAAAGTTCTGTTTACTATATTGACTAGTTTATATTTATAGAAATTAATCCAATTATGAGAAAAAGCTATATTTATGTGAACTGTTCACATGTGCTTCCATCTCCCCTACATCTTCCATTTGGGAAGAAACTGTGAAAAAATTGAACAAAAAATTTTGTTTAGAAAAGAGAGAAATTGTTTTCGTTAGCGACAACTGTACCGCTCACAGAGACGTCAAAGTTTGCAATTTTATTAAGCTTTAAAAATAAATACCGCGTATTTTGATCAAAGTCATAAAATCATTAGATGAGAGCAAAGAGTTTCGCGTAACTGTTCTGGAGGCAAATCATTATATTCACAAAAGCTGGAATGATGTTTCGAAAATCACGATAAATAAGTTTTTCAAACATGCCGGATTCATCTCAGGCTCTGAGTTGACTGAGGATACGGAAATGAAGATATTCCTTTGGCTGCGCTATTTGAAGAATTACGCAAACGGAGGCATCTGGAATAACAGGTTGATGAAGATGCCAATACGAATACAGACAGCATTTTACAAACTTCACTCAAAGAAACAATAACTGAAATATTAGCTGATGTTTTGGAAGCGAATAACAGGTCAGCAGTTGAATCCGACAGAAGAAAGGGAACCTCACAAACTGATTTTATCAAAGATAAAAGCTTTAGAATACATTGATGAACTAAGGAACCATATTTCGTCTTTAAGTGACAACTACAGATAGCGAATATAATATGTTCATATTCCGTTGAGAAAAAATCTTGATTTCAGAAAACTACCATCAAGCAAAAATGGATGTTGTTGTTTTTTTTGTCCATCATTAACAAATGGGTACGTATTGAATTATACAGTAAAATACTGCGTTACATACTTGCTTGCTATACTTTCCTTAACTTGTCATCTATTTTAGGGAGTCCAATTCTTATTCTAATAATTTATATAATTTACAATGTAATTTAGTTATAGCGATATGTGAATGGAACGTCTATTTTTACTCTACAATTAGCAAATGACCATGTTATAATTACAAAAAGCAAAAATGATTTAGAGAAAATGACGATAAAAATTAAGGAAGAATATGAGAGATGGTGACTTTATATGAACGTTAGTAAAACCAAATACCTATGTATAGGAGGAAATGAGACAGACCTAAATCAAAATGATAACATAAAAATAGAAAGCTGTGAGCATTATAGATATATCTTGGTGTAGACATTAATGGAGAAGGAAAAGACTCACAGGAAATTAAATACAGAATTTGTCAGAGGAGAAAGCTGTAATACGATTAAATTCTATTTGGTGGAGTAAGGAGATCTCTGGGAAAAGAAAGTATAATGCATACGATTCTATTGCAAAGAGCATATTATTATATGGAGCAGAAATAGGGAGAATTGTGGAGATAGAAAGAAAGAAATTAGCGGCAGTGGAAATGGATGCCCTAAGGAGATCATGCAGGATAGAAAGAATAAGAAATGAAATAATCAAGAAAATTATGAAAATAAAGAGAATCATGTTAGATAATATTAAAAAAATCAATTAATCCGGCATGGTCATGTTAAAAGAATAAGTGCTGAAAGAATACCCAAAATCGCATTTAATTGTAAAACAAATAAAAAAAGGAAACGAGGAAGACCACGAAAGAACTGGATGGATGATATTGAAAAGACGATGAGAGACAGCGGTCTGGAGAATTAATGGACTCATGACAGGAAGAACTGAATAGACTGTTGCAGAATTTTTGGATGGTGGCATCTGATGCCATAAACCGAGTATATATATATAAGATATATATATATATATATATATATGTATATATATATATATATATATATACATATATATATACATGTATAGTTATAGGTATGCTTATTATATAAACATTTCGAATTTCATATTACATGTAATATAAAATCCGCTTAAGAAGTCGCTTAGTAAGTTATATTTACGTGGATCCGAGATTGACATACTGACGAGGTTTGACTGTGTATCTCCAGAAAATTTTATAATCCACCATTTAACTCCGCTACCTATAGTCCTGCCCTTAAAAAGAAGCTACAGCTCTTTGCTATAATAATTATAAATTTATTTGTAGCAATAATTTTCAAATATTTATTAATATGTTTAACACGTAACCGGAGTGACAAATATTGTCACATAACTGCCGCGAGTGGTCTGTGAGACCTCTTAATCTAAAGATGAATAAAATGCTACATTAACTCTCAAAATACTATTTCCGTACTAAACTTCATGTACAGGACTATATATTTAAAATTCAGCTGTTTAAAAGTCTCTAGTGAAAGTAAAAGGACATCAAATAAAACAAAATTTAACCAGTATGTATAGTTAAACTGAAAATTTGTGAAAACTGAAAAATGCAGCGGTCTGTGAGACCGCTAACAGCGGGTACGAGTTAATGCTGCTCTTTTCCACTAACATATCCGAAGACATCTTATAGCCAAATTTTTATCGTTAACATTTATCTTATTCAAATAAATAGATCAAAAGCTACAAGTATTTTAACCCTTTGCACTCGAGGGCTCCGGAGTGGAGACATAATCTTTCTTTGCAAAATATGTTTTTGGCACCAGTAATAAAGGAAAATAAAATGTACCGTATTTAATCAGAGCATTTTAGGTAGCTTTCTTTACAAAAAGCTACCTATTGCACCCGTTCGGAGGAAAGCGATTTCAAAAAATTTTGGTATATTTTCATCGATCATGACCCCCAGACCCCGAAACCACCCTCCGTTCAAAATTGATATATATATATATATATATATATATATATATCTGACCTATGTCACACTGTAACTGTCGTATTTATGAACCGATTTGGATGTAATTTGGTGTGTCCATAGTACATACCAATGTCTCGACCGAGTTCGTTGGCCAGCTTCATCCGCCATTTTGTTTCAAAATGGCGGCCATTTAAAATTTTTTAAAAACTTTAAAATTTGAAAAGTGGTACCAAAAAATTGAAAATGGAAAAATATTTTTTTCTTATGTATTTAACCTTTATACAAAGACTCCGTAGCAGTTTTTGTTTCGTCTATATCTTAAAAAATGGCTGAGTTATAGCATTTTGAATTTCTAGCGAAGCTGACAATTTGAAACGTCCTGAATTTTGTCACGCGATAAAAGCCGTATTTATGTACCGATTTGGATGTAACTTCGTTTATACATAGTACAGACAAATGTCTCGACCGAGTTCGTTGGCCAGCCTCATCCGCCATTTTGTTTAAAAATGGCGGCTATTTAAAATTTTAAGAAAAATTTAAATATGAAATGTGGTACCAAAAAATTGAAAATTGAAAACATTTTTTTCTTATGTGTTTGACCTTGATAAAAAGATTCGGGAGCAGTTTTTGTTTCGTCTATATCTTAAAAAATGGTTGAGTTATAGCATTTTGAATTTCTAGCGTGGCTGACATTTTGAAACGCCCTGATTTTTGCCACGTGATAACAGACGTATTTATGAACCGATTTGGATGTACCTTGGTGTGTACATAATACATACAAATAACTCAACCGAGTTCGTAGGCCAGCTTCATCCGCCATCTTGTTTCAAAATGGCGGCCATTTAAAAAAATTAAAAAAAATTAAATTTAAAATGAGATACCAAAAAATTAGAAAATGAAAAGATTTTTTTCGTATGTGTTTGACCTTAATACAAAGATTCCGGAACAGGTTTTGTTTCATCTATATCTAAAAAAATGGCTGAGTTATAACATTTTGAATTTCTATTGTGGCTGACATTTTAAAACGACCTGATTTTTGTCACGCGTTGACAGGCGTATTTATGAACCGATTTGAATGTAACTTGGTCTGTACATAGTACATACCAATGTCTCGATCGAGTTCGTTGGCGAGCTTCATTCGCCATCTTGTTTCAAAAGGGTTGCCATTTTTTTTTTAATGTAATTTAAAATTTAAAATGAGGTATTAAAAAATTGGAAAATGAAAAAGATTTTTTTTTGTGTGTTTGGCCTTGATACAAAGATTTTGGAGCAGTTTTTGTTTCTGAAAATTTGTTCTTTTTTTTACATCTTAAAAAGTGGTTGAATTATAGCACTTTGAATTTCTATCATGGCTAACACATTGAAACGATCTTGTATTTGTCACGCGATACCACACGTATTCGCCTATTTCGATGGAGGAAGGCATGTGGATATTATACATCAATATCTCGACCTCGCTGGCCAGCTTCATCAGCCATCTTGTTTCAAAATGGCGGCCATTAAATTAAAAAAAAAAATTATATTTAAAGTGAGGTGCAAAAAAATTAGAAATTGAAAAAGGTTTCTTTCTTAAGTATTTGACCTTGATATAAGGATTCAGGAGCATTTTTTGTTTGTCTTTACCTTAAAAAATGGTCCACATATAGCAGTTTCAATTTTTAACGTGGGTGACATTTTGAAAAATCTGATTTTTTGCCTGCAGCACTCGTATATATCAACCGATTCCGATGCGAGTGAGCATGTGCACAGCAATTACTAAGGTCTCGACCAAGTTCACTGGTTAGCCTCATCCACCATGTTGTCTTAAAATGGCAGGCACTTTAAGAAATCGCCGAATTTAGCAGCCAAATATAAGTTACTTTAAATAAAAGCAGCTTGGATAAAGCTGACTAATTTCGCGAAATTCTCATTCATAATGATTTATTATTGATAAAATTAAAATTGAATCTCCTACATTCGGTTTCCACTTAATTGAGCTTCGTGTGTTTGAATAATATAAGTTGGCTTTTTTAAAATAAGGAATATGAAAGCTACCTCTTCCTCCCGGCACTGGCCGGAAGGACTTTTTGAAATTGTGTACTTGAACGAAACTTCTTTTAACCCGGGAGAACTCGCTAGTGAGAATGACCAATTGCTTTTCTTTTACTTTACATTAATATAATATCAACTTTTTTTGGTTGGCTTAGTACTTTTATTCACAAAAGAGGTAAAATAATTGAAAAACGTTTTGAAATTTTAATTAAAATGAAAAATGATTTATATAAGGGTCTTAAAAAAGTACAACTGTGAGAGAAAATCTCATGCAGCGAGTTCTCCCGGGTTAAAAAAGTGGTGCCGATCGAATAAAATTTGTGTAAGAGACGCCGAGCGCAAAGGGTTAATGCAGAGTTTAAAAGAAAGAAATAACGTGCTCCAGATGCTAAAGCACGATTTTTAATATTTACTTTTTAGCACATAATAGTAATATATCCAAAGGTAAGACACTATTCATGTTATACTTTTGAATATATTATTTAAATGAAATTATCAATTATTATTTAGCACGTACTGATTCATGTTTTGCTCAATATTGTAATAATATGATGGGATAAAAATACATTTTTGATTATATTTTTATATATTTATATGTATGATTAGATTTTATAGCATGATAAGAAGTTTTCATCTAATAATAATGCGGAAAATGTGCAATAAGACAAATTATGCGTTGAGATTACATTACTCTTTGGCTATTTGACACATAAAGTTAAGCTTTTACAAATAAAGAAATAAATAAAAAATACTTACATGAAAAGAAATTTTGCGCATTAAATCCCAAGAAGTAGAAGCCCCCTCACTTGGAACTTGACTAACGAAAGAAGAGCCAAGGTAGTTTTCATTTTGAACAAGATAGACAACATGAAACCGCCATAAAGACAGTCGTTAATCCACTTGCATGGCAGTTTCACAAAAACAAGTTAACGATTCTGCGACCAAATGTCTAAGTAACAAACAATGTAGCCACTCTTTTATTAAAAATAACTAAGAATTCGAGAGCAGAGATTCTTGCCTATCGTCTACAACAGTGGAACTTATTAACACCAAATACCAAAGTAACTTATTACCGAAAACAAAGTCAAATTTTCAGCTGTTATTTCACCAAAAAGGGTGATTTTTGTTTTTGCCATGATATTCCCGACTTTTTAATGCAATGAGTCAAAATTATGATCCAAATGAATGGCGTTTATTTATCGATTCAACTAAATATAGCTTGAAAGCTGTATTACTTCATAACGGTAATATAAAACCATCTTTACCAATTGGCCATGCCGTAAACGGTAAAGAAACCTATCAAACAATGTCACTTTTAATGAAAATGATACAATATGAACAGCACAACTGGAAAATAGGGGAGACCGGAGGAATGCCGTCAACCCGGGTTATGCCGCCACCCCACCTAATTTAAAAACTAAGGGCAGTTTGAGATACTGAATGTGCCTGCACTATAGCGGCCAACAATATAAACAGTGCCTAAAGTGAGAGTGACTTTGCTGTACGTCGTTCATTTGTTCTAGTGAAAAATGTAGTTTTCATCTAGTTGCTTATTATTTTGGAGCTTCAAATGAGTAGAGATAAGCACCTTTTATTGTAACATTAGGTATTTAAGATAATATGATTCGTAATCTACATGCATTCGCCGACATTTTGATGCAATGTGTTGAACAAGTTCGGTTCTTCTTTCGGCTTTGCTTGGGGATTTCCGCCATATTGTCCTCTCGGGGTAATGCCGCCGCCATGCAAATCGGGTGAGAAATGGCCTCATTTTAATGTAGTGGAGCCGATTCAGCAGAGTGACTTTTGCAATATGAAGTAAATTGTAAGCTTAATCATTATTCTGCTCAATTACATTGCTTTCTAACTATTTTCAGCAGGTTGTGTGTTTCCAAGTATCCATTTGATGCATGTACTACGTCATTAAAGAGTGGCGGCATTACCCCGGTACAGTGGCGGAATTACCCCAGTGTCCTGGGTAATCACGCCACTGTGCAGAGGTTTACAAAATATTTTTTTATGTATGCTTACTTTATAGTTATGATTACGGTTAAATTTATACAGATACTAAAGATCATGATTCAGCTGTAGAATTTTTACTATTAAAAAATAAACATTTTTTCGAGGTGAAAAAATTTAAATTCCCTTAAGGTGTCGCCATTCCCCCGGTCTCCCCTATGTGGCGATTTAAAAGTACGTTATTATTATTATACCGCAGACCAGGCGCCTACCTGCCGGGTAATATGCCTAGCTTAACCCTTATATGCCTAGTACTAATATGCCTAGCTTGCCCTTTGTGGCTGTATCATGTTACTAGGCTTACAGGGTGGGTATACCGAATATTCATGTTTTTTTGTGCCTGTTGGATAGTCGAGTTAAAGAAAACCATTACATAAGAAAATATTGGCATGTCTGAAATGAATTTACTCCAGGAAAAATGAATGTGAAATGTACAGCTTTAGTGGATCCGTAAAATATAATTTTACCACCATTATACATTAAATTGGGCCTAATAAGAAATTTCGTCAAAGCCATGGATAAAAACAGTGCTGCTTTTAAATATTTACACAAAATTTTTCCAAGTATTTAAGACGCAAAATTAAAAGAGGGAATTTTTGTCGGTCCACAGATACGTAAACTGATGCAAGATATAAGGACTTTGAAAAACTTTTATCATTTGATGAAAAAAAATGCTTGAGATTCCTTTAAAGCGGTCGTCCATGGATTCTTATGAAATCATAAAGATAAAAATTATGAAAAAAATATTGCTGTTTTATTGAAAAACTATCATGCAATGGGTGTGAACATGTCTCTGAAGATACATTTTCTCCATTCGCACCTGGATTTTTTCCCTGAAAACTTGGTGGCACTGAGTGACGAGCAAAGCGAGCGTTTTCACCAAGACCTTAAACTTTTTGAAGACAGATACAGAGGTTTTTGGGACGAGAGTATGTTATTGGACTACTTGCCGGTCTATTTTAAGAGAAACAGATCAAGAAGAATAAAATTAATCATTTCTAATTTTTTTCTTATTATATTTCACGTTATTATTTTTTTAAGTATTTGATATATATTTTTTAAACTAAACGTGACAGATTTTTTTTCATTAATTTTTCCGTACTCAGTGCACTAGAATCTGTGAAGAAATACACATTTTGGCGAAAGTATATAAACCGTGCAAACCAGTGAAATTATTAATTTTAGTCATATTTAAAAATTGATACTTCTTCTGAACTAATAACGCTTTTACACACTTTTTTTCCTTTTTGAGAACAGAAAACAATAAACATTATTTTACCTTCAGATTTCCTAAAATTATTTATTAAAAAATTAATACTTTTGCTTACTCCTAAAGATAATTGCATCAACATACAGAAGATCATTTACACTTAATGAAAACGGTTTTCATAGTTAGTTTCTATGCAAATATTCCGTATTTCTTGAAATTGTTTTTTTTTTCAATTCGATAGCCTTGATGAGTGACTATAGTTCTGGTTCAAAATTTCCATTATAGTATAATTTTTCTTAGTACAGTCATGTAAATTTTATCTCCGAACTTATTTCAATGTTCATGAATGGCTTCTTCCTAAAGTTATATTTAACAAACATCTAGATTGTTATTAAATGGAAATTTGTGGACCACTGGATGAAATAGCTCTATTTAAGTGACTGATACGAAAAAAGTTCATTTTTTGTCAATACAGGGAAGAAAAATCCTCAGGAAAATGGGTTCATGATTACCAAGAAATGTTTCTGAAGAGATTCATGATTGCTGCTGCATTTTGTTCTAAAGGTAAATAAAAGCTAAAAAAATGTATCATGTAAAATTAAAGGAAATGTTTCTTCTATTAACGGCAAAATATTTTAGAACACATTTTCGAAGAAGAAACGTCACTTTTATATGGAAAAGTTATCGATAAAGGCGAACTCCATATAGCCAAAGTTTCCAGTCACACTTCTAAATAAATTGCCGCATAGTTAGCAAGAAATAATCATAAACGAGAGTAAATTGTGTACAATTTGAAGACATAACTGTAAATTCACTTGACGCTTCCTCCATGGGGCCCCACCAGTGGCCAAGAGGTCCTGCTCTCGAAGCTGGTAGACGGGAGGTGCTCGGTTCTAACCAATCGCGCCCGTCAGTCTAATCGTTCGGACTTTTCGTGGTTTTTTTCGAACCGTGGATTTCCATGCGTAAATACGGGTTAGATTCCCTTAGAAAGACCCCCACGGAGGGCTATCCCCCCTCCCCTTTGGGTCTATATCCATCGTGTTGATAATTGGCTGTCATAAACACTACCAACCTTCATGGCTTTTCTGAATTTGGCTTGTTAAAGCCGATTTCTTCAATAACTGTTGAAGACCAATGCATTTTTATCACATCCTATTTTTAAAATATCGAGTAAAACATGGGTCAGTCAGTACTTAAAGGAAGAAGTCATTCATGAACATTGAAAAAACTTAGAAAATCAGTCCAAAAGATGCAAGATAAAATTGACATGAATGTACTAAGACAAATTCTATTGTCATTGAGATTTCGATATCAGATCTATAGCCAAGGGTCCAGGCTATCCAATAAAGACAAAAAGTTTAATTGAATCCGGTATTTATCCATTGAAAATAATACTGTGAAAATTGTTTCCGTAAAGTGCAAACGAGCTTCTGCATAACAGAAAATAATGGTACAAAGTCTCATATCTTTATTTTTTTATATAAATTTAGATATATTGATTTAAATTTAGATATATTGATTTAAATTTAGATATATTGATTTAATTATGACACACTTTGAAAATATACATTCTGACAATAAGATTTAGTATGTGGTACTCTCCAATTTTTTTCACACTTTGGTGTTTTGAAAGTCTTTTTAAGTTATTAAAAATCCAGTATGAAATTCGAGCTGATATGCATAAACAAAAAAGTTATAGCTGATTGAATTTGTAAATATTTTAGGGTTTTTATAAGTACGCCGTACATATTTTCACCGGAATTATCTTCTCGGGTTTTTTTTCTATAATGTGTCATATGACTTTACATTGGTATTCCTCCTTAAATCCTGTTGTTAATTAATCACATCTCTAAATTCTTTTATACTATAAAAGGTATCGAGTTTGACCGTTTTCCATTAGACAATTCTTAAACATTTAGCTTTAGATGCATCCTTCTAATAGCAAAAATATTTTAGATGTCGTTCTTGATCATATTAAAAGCCATTTTACGCCAAAATAGTTGTTTTTTTTTTAAGTGATAAAATTTAGATTTTTATATCGTCCCTGAATCTTATGATTGTTAAATCATAAAGAAAGTTTTTCTATACAAAACTTATAGAAGACAGAGACAGTACAAAAAATTAAATTTCTTCACTTTTGCAAAAATAATTATTTTGACGTAAATGGCTTTTAATATGAGGAAGAACAACAACTAAAACGTAAACATTTTTGCAAATCGAACTAGGGTAAAACCCTCAGTTATTGACAACTAACCAGTAACAGACACACTTCAGCAAAAATCTAACTCAAATAAGCATTTTCTTGTAAAATTCTGCAAAGTATTTCCATATAGGGGAAACTTACTTGTCTTAACTGTTATAACTTATGTTACAGCTATAGGTTTTTCAAAACAAGGATGGTTTCAGTTACTGAAGTTGTTGACCATATTTATGAAAAATAAACGGTCAAGTGCGAGTATTACTCGAGCTCAGAGGGTTCCGTACAAAAAATATATCAATTAGTAACCGTACTATTTAAAAAAATCGTTGCTAAAAGAATAGTAGGACTTTGTAAAAAACTATACAGCGTAGGGTTGGGTATAGCTGTATATACTAGAAAAGTATGAATGGGTATACCATAAAAGTTCAAAGAGATATGGAGCCTAAATAATATTAAATATTGATATTCTGTATAACTCTTTTTCTAATCTTATCCTAATCTGTTAGCGATGAACTTAATTCGGCACTGACAATAAAAGTAGTGCATATTTAAATTTCATTTGGCATTTCATAAAACTAAATTCAGCGTAGTAGTAATCTTTTCTGTTTACAGTGTAATTAAAACAAACCCTTGTTCAAAGTTTAAACTCGGCATTATGCTAAGTGCGCTTCGGAAGACGGTCGCAAAGTTGAAACGCCGCCTTGGTCCTTGCCACGTTTTTACATATAGGTTTTTAATTAACTTTTTAAGACACGGGAGGCATATTGAGAGATCCACTCAATGGAAACTGGTCGTGAATCCCATAGTATTTGTGTTATTAATTATTAAAAATTAATTATTATTAATTTATTATTTATTAATTAATTTATTATTATTAATTAATTTATTAATTAAATTAGTCTATATTTAACTATCTGACGTTTATTGCTTTTATAATCATTAGAAGTAGTTATCAGGGCTTTAACAGCCGATGGTTCATAGAGTACGCCGCCTCTGTCATTATGTATATCCAAACTGTCCGCGTTTTTAAGGGTTAATATCTCGGCTAAATACAGACGATTTTTTTTCGAAAATCATTATCAAGAATGCTTTTATACTTCTGCAACGACAGGTAACTCCAGCGCTACTCAATACCTTTACTGAATGCCTGCAAATCGAAATTTGTATGCAACGGAAAAATGCACTTTTCTCAAAAACTATGTGACCTAGGATAATCGCTATAGTTTTCCTGCAAGGTTTAAATTAACGTCTACTACCACTATTTTTTTTTAAATTTTAGTTTCTGTAGATTCAGAAATATAGGGGGTGGGGTGACACATATTTTTGCACTACATATTCGACGATATCTCTTAAAATATAATACCCAAAATAAAAAGAAATGTATTTTTGAGTTCAGCGTTGCGAAAGATTTCACACGATGCCCAACACGATATAAAAAGAAAGGAGATTTTTTTCAAGTAACTTAATTAGCCCTCTACAATTTTCCTAAACACATTTGTGAATGTTTAATAATCTGTAAATATATGGGGTAGTAGTCTTTATTACTCCCCCAATTTGAAGTTTCCATGTTCCATAGTTTACGAGTAAAATGGCTGTGACAGGCAGACGGACACAGGAGTGATCTTATAATGGTTCCGTTTTTACTTTTTAAGTGAAGAATTAATTAAAAAGTACAGAATTAATTAACCCTAAAAAATTAATTTTGGGTAATAAAAAGTACAAGTTTTTAAAATTTTGTCAACATTAATTTTTAATGTGTCTCTACTATACTTTCAAAAACAAAGATTATAAAATAGATTTTAAACATTTTAATAGTGATTTGAACAAGAATGAAACCTTAAAGTATCAGTTACTGAGAGTTTCACCCTACACCTCTGAAACTAACGGTTTAAGAGAATTAGCAATTGGAGAACAATAAGTGTAGAAACACTGTATAATATAAAAGAAGTTAGAGATGACCTTTGAGAACAACAGTATTTATAATATACTATCAGCAGAAAGTCATATGACACATTATAAAAACAGCGAGATGATTTCAAAGAATATATGCACAAGTTAAAAAAGTCCTAAAATACTAAAAATTCCTGGACTAAAAGAGCCCTAATATACTAAAATTCGAATCTGCTATTATTAAACTATAACAGCTATAAAGTTGTGCTATTTACGCATATCAGCCCAAGTTTCATTCGAGATGTTTTATACCTAGGTTGGACATTCAAACCACCAAGCGGTGTAAAAAATCGAGGTGTAGGGGAGACCGGGGGAATGCCGCCAACCCGGGTTATGCCACCACCCCACCTAGTTTTAAAACTAAGGGCAGATTGAGATAGTGAATGCGCCTGCACTGTAGCGGCCAACAATATAAACAGTGCCTAAAGTGAGAGTGACTTTGCTGTACGTCGTTCGTTTGTTCTAGTGAAAAATGTAGTTTTCATCTAGTTGCTTGTTATTTTGGAGCTTCAAATGAGTAGAGATAAGCACCTTTTATTATAACATTAGGTATTTCAGATAATATGACCCGTAATCTACATGCATTCGCTGACATTTTGATGCAATGTGTTGAACAAGTTCGGTTCTTCTTTCGGCTTTGCTTGGGGATTTCCGCTATATTGTCCTCTCGGGGTAATGCCGCCGCCATGCAAATCGGGTGAGAAATGGCCTCATTTTAATGTAGTGGAGCCGATTCAGCAGAGTGACTTTTGCAATATGAAGTAAATTGTAAGCTTAACCATTATTCTGCTCAATTACATTGCTTTCTAACTATTTTCAGTAGGTTGTGTGTTTCCTAGTATCCATTTGATGCATGTACTAGGTCATTAAAGAGTGGCGGCATTACCCCGGTACGGTGGCGGAATTACCCCAGTGTCCTGGGAAATCTCGCCACTGTGCAGAGGTTTAAAAAATATTTTTTTATGTATGCTTACTTTACAGTTATGACTACCGTTAAATATATACAGATACTAAAGATCATGATTTTGCTTTAGAATTTTTACTATTAAAAAATAAACATTTTTTCGAAGTGAAAAAATTTAAATTCCCTTAAGGTGTCGCCATTCCCCCGGTCTCCCCTATCAGTTATCTAACTCTCCTTGTGAGATAAATGCATTTAAATTCTGAAAAAAAGCACGCCAGTACAACATAATAAAAGTTATACCTTTTGATTTTATTTTTGTATTTACATGCTCTTTGCGCCATTTTATTCTAAATGCTCTAGAGTATTTTTTAAGGTAAAAAGTGAAAATGTGATATTGTCGCGATTTTGTGAACCAGACCTCCTTGAAAGAAGAGATAATAATACATCTCTAGTTCTCCACAATGATTTTAAACATTAAAAGCATAAGATTTTCCTGGATAATTATATGCCTGATTTGTTTGTGAAAACTTAACCACACTTTCACATTAATCATAAACACACATGTACTTAATATTAACATTAGCCATTATTCAACAACTAAACTCGTGCAACATAACTTTACCTAATTACTATAAATATGACTTGTACTTAATAATGTGAGTGATATCAAGGTATGGCATGACCTTTTACAAGACGATCTCTGTCAAAAAAATCACACCCTTTCTCCATGACCCCTGCATAACCAGCTTAAGTGTTCAAAAAAGGAAGTCATGGCTACAGAATTACAGTAGGTTATTTATTAATGTATCTAATGCATGGCTTATTTTAATAAAGTAGTTAATATCAGGCAAAACCGCAGTTATTGTATTCCTATTTACATAATAAATAAATTCCTTTGGTTTACATTAAACGAATAAAAGAGTGAAAGAAAAGAAGGTGTTAATGCTTTTTGCTTTGACTATGTGAGCTAAAAAGGCCAATAACCAGGAAGTTTAAATACATTAATATGAATGAAAAAAGATGAATACAACTACTTTTCAAGGATAACTTTTTAAATTCTTATAACATATTTTAAATGTTGTATACAAAATGTAAAAAAAAAAAAAAAATGTTTAAATAAAATACCTTAATTTTTTATATCACTGATTAACCTGAGTACAGATTCTCATGTAGCACATATGACCAGAGGTATTACAGAGATATTAACGAGCAGCTTCACAATTCCATTATGATAATTGGTAGGGGAGACCGGGGGAATGGAGCCATCCGGGGTTATGCCGCCACCCCGTCTAGTTTAAAAAGTAAGGGCACTTTGAGATAGTGAATGTGCCTGCACTATAGCAACCAGCAATAGAAACAGTGCCTAGAGTGAGAGTGATTTTGCTGCACGTCGTTCGTTTGTTCTAGTGAAAAATTTAGTTTTCATCTAGTTGCTTCTTATTTTTGAGCTTCAAATGAGTAGAGATAAGCACCTTTTGTTGTAATATTAGGTATTTAAGATAATATTACCCGTAATCTACACGCATTCGCCGATATTTTAATGCAATGTGATGAACAAGTTCGGTTCTTCTTTTGGCTTTGCTTGGGGATTTCCGCCATATTGTTCTCTCGGGGTAATGCCGCCACCATGCAAATCGGCTGAGAAATGGCGTCATTTGAGTGTAGTGGAGCCGATTCAGCAGAAATTTATATTTGTGGCTGGGTAATTTGGGTTAAATTGTAACTGATAAATTACTTTTGCTTTCTAAATATTATCAGTAGGTTATGTGTGTCCTAGTATACATATGATGTATTTACTAGGTCATTAAAGAGTGGCGTCATTACCCCGATATTGTGGCGGAATTACCCCAGTATCCTGGGTAATCCCGCCACTGTGCAGAGGTTGAAATAAGTTTTTTTTACGGGTGCTTATGTTACAGTTATAATTACGGTGAAATTTATACAGAAACTAAAGATCATGATTCAGCTTTTGAATTTTTACTGTTTAAAAATAAATATTTTTTAGAGGTGAAAAAATTTAAATTCCCTTAAGGTGTCGCCATTTCCCCCGTCTCCCCTACTCTGCGATTTAGATACGGTTGAATGACAATGATGGTCTACTAAATGTATAGATAAAAACGACAAGCTGACAAGCGCTGATAATTACGTAGAAAGAGGAGACGAGTTTTACACCTGTTAAAATCAGTTCTTTATAGTAACATTCAAATACATCATGATTCTGAAATATCTCATCCCATAGATACTTTTGAGACAATTTATTGCAATTTTAGAAACAATTGCAGAATATTTGTTGTATATAATTTTAATTATAATTTGATAATAATTATTTATGAAAGATCTGAAATAAGGGAATCATATATTTAAAAAATCGAGTTTTTAAAAATTATTGGTTATTTTGGAGACACCATATACCTTGATCCGAGGCCTTTTTCAAGGAGTCGAAGACGTGCTAATGTAAAGAATCCTTCCAGGCTTCTTCACACCTCTTTGAGATCCACTGATTTCATTCAGACTACAGACTTGTTTTGGACAATTACTGCCAAATCTACAATCTGCTTTATTATGTGATTGAACAGTTCCAAACAAAAATAATTTGGCTAATTTCATGTAATCAGATTATCCTCAATTTCCATTGACAAAGTTAACGATAATTCATCAAGCAATGCAGCCAAACAGTCTTTATACAAGGGTGTTTTGTTAGAGGTATACAAATTTAAAACGACATAAAACACATAAAAATAATTGGTTTATTAAAGATTTTATTGGATATTGGTTTTATTAAAGAAATAATTTCATGCCATTAGTGTTTAAGAATGATTTCGGGCATATAGGTGCCGCGACTGACTCGAATGAAACACAATCTGGAAGTCCAGTTTTCGACTACTTTATCGAGCAGCTGGGACCGTACATCAGCAGTAACAAGGCGAATGGTGATTTCCAAGTGGTCCAACGTTTTTGGTTTAGTGGCGTAGAACAGCGACTTCACTTATCCCCACAGAAAATAATCCATTGGTGTGAGATCACATGACCATGAAGGTTGCAATTATAGTATTTATCATAACAAGCCACCCCCCCCCCCCTTTTATGACTTTTTTTACTTGATTCCCTTAAAATAGCATAAAAATAACTTAAAAAATCTTATGTCCCTGCATAAAACTGCTTTTTCAAATTTCTGCAAAATAATAATAATAATACCATAATAATGAATAAAATAAATAAATTACGTACTTAACATGAATAGTACCGTAAAATCTGGGGAAACGGAACTTGTCTATAACAGAATACTACATTAAATAGAAATTTTTCATGGTCCCAGCGAAAAGAATACAATGAATATTTAGAAGGGATGGTGTAGTACCTCCTAAAACGAATATTTGCCTAATACAGGATATTTTATCCGGTCCCTCAATATTCTGCCTTAGCAGGTTTTAATGTATTTTCAAAATAGAAATATATTTGTTTTCACACTTTTATTGAATACAAACATTTTCAAACAAAATTAGTAATCCCGACCCTATTTCACAGAGGTTTCCTTTCCCAGGAAATATTATTATAGAAATTGGCTGCAAGAGTCGTAAGCTTTGTCATGTAATCTAAGGATCATCATTCATTGTGCTGCAATAAAATGTTTGGCAAGAATTTTTTAACTTCCATTCTATATCTCTCCTTTTTAACCCCTTAACGGTCGCATTAAGTTACGGTTTAAAAATTCAAATTGCTTATTGGCACCACTTTTTTGAAAAGAAATTTTCGCCTTATTTAATGACAGGTAAAATCATACCATAATAAAGTCAATTACACAATTTTATAAAACTGGTGGGAATCAAACAAACTGAATAAAATACACAGACCGTGAATATCACGGGAGTGAGAATTAAGTGTTAAAGAAAAAATTACATACCATTTGCATCATGTTAGCAGCTGGCGGTTGGTTATTTGTTCCTTCATATCCTTGAGCAACAATACTTCTGAGGTAGTTATGTTTCCAAACTATGAAATCCTTTTCTCTTTGGTTGATTCCCCGAGAGTAAATCGTACATCTCGGATTGGGAGGTCTGCAGGCAGTATGTTGGTAGCTTAATCGCATATACATGAGAGGACATCCTTGATAATAAGGTGTACGACTGCTGACCCTCGATAACACGTGAGCGAGCACGATTATGTGACATAGTGTAAAGATGAGATTCATCTGGCCAGGTATTTCGTTTTCTTATTAACCTGTAAAAGAAGCATCCATTATTGAAAATCCAGCTTTTAAGTACTTATAATTTGTTATTTTTAATTATTTTTATTTGGCCACTATATAAAGTTATTTTTTTATTTAAAAGGTATATATATATATATATATATATATATATATATATATATATATATGCGTGTGTGTGTGTGTGTGTTAAAACCTTTGAATTCAAAGTTGCCTTTCCAGTAGCGCATAACAAAACCGATATATATATACAGTGGTCGGAAAAACTACTTTTATTTTTTAGCGAACTACAACTAACACAACGTTATCTAAAGCGTAGTTAATTTCAAATACAACTACTTGATTTAAAAAACCGTGAATACAAGCTACTTTTCAAATGTAGTCACTTTATCAAAGGATACAATCAACATTTGAAACGGAGGACATGGATTAAATAATACAGTGGCCTCTCGTTACATCGCGTCTGCCGGTGTACAATCAAATGCTTATACACTATGACGCAAAAGTTTAGACAATGACGTCATTCAGCTTTAAAATGTAGAATTATGACGTCAGAATTACAAAAACCTGTAAATATATTCAAAAACTGATTTAAAATGCTATGTACAAAAGACAGTCGTTTTATTTGCTATAATACTAATTTTTTTCATAAAAATTCAAATGTGCTTGTCGCAAAAGTTTAGACACTATTCTAAATTTCTTTGAATATTCGCTGGCATATGCAAATTTAGAATCGATGATGTCACAAATTTGGAGTACTTAAGTTCTGCAAACGATTGCGCTTCATAGTCGACATGCCGAGAGCTAAAGAAATTCAAGTGAATGAGGTTTCAAGGATTTGGCAGTTGAAAGGTGAAGGGAAGAGCGTTTCTGAAATTTCTGTTATTATTAATAGGTCAAAAAAATCTATTTATCGAGTTTTATCGAGTGGTTCCGAATATAAAGCAAAATGTCGGTCTGGGAGGCCACATGTGACAAATGTACGAGAGGATCGCCTGATACAAAGACTAGCGAGTACTCAACAAATGACCGTACGTGGAGCTCAAAGCTCATCGGGACTCTCTGTATCAAAGGATACGATTCGTAGACGAATTTTGGAAAAAGGAACAATCGTTTATAGCAAAATGCAGAAGAAACCAGCTCTGAAACTATATCATAAGTTACAAAGACTTATGTGGGCTCGAAAGCATATGTCATATGGAGAGAAATGGCAGTCAGTCATATTTAGCGATGAAAAAAAGTGGAATCTGGATGGTCCAGATGGTTGTTTATCGTATTGGCATGACTTGCGGAAGGAACCTCGACGTTTTTTTAGTCGCAGACAAGGAGGGGGCTCGGTGATGGTTTGGGCAGCCTTTTGCTATAATGGACAAGTATCTCTGACCTTCACCAGTGGTCGTCAAACTTCACAGCATTATACACAGACATTAGAAGAAAACCTACTGCCATTTGCTGAGCTTCTAGGGGGTCCTCAGTGGGAATTTCAGCAAGACAATGCTTCAATTCACACTGCAAAACATTCAAAATCTTGGTTTAATTCCCATAATATAAGAGTTCTCGACTGGCCAGCATGTAGCCCAGATCTTAACCCTATAGAAAATCTTTGGAGCATCATGTGTCGCAAAGTTTATAGCAACGCTAGACAATACTCTTCTGAAAAGGAACTTAAGACATCTATTGAGAATGCATGGTACGATATCGATCCACAAACTATGCAAGATTTAGTTTCTTCCATGCAATCTCGTGTATATGACGTAATACATAAGCATGGATGCGCAACCAGGTTTTAAAAATTGTTTATTTCGATTTTATTTAATTTGTGTCTAAACTTCTGAGACAGCAGTTTATTTTTGTTACCATTTAATTTATTGCAATATGCACAATTCCACTTTTCTTTGTTATAAATATTGTTTATATGTACAGCACATTAATTTCAAGCAGTGATTTGAAAATTGAATAAATATTTTTCAAAGTATGTAAGAATTTCTTCATTGTCTAAACTTTTGCGTCATAGTGTATAACAAATGCCATTAATATATTATGAAAGATAACATTAAAAAAAAGTTTTGTGTTAGTCTCCAAAATGTTAGTTTATAAGCATATTAGACTAGATAGTGCCCGTCTAGATTTGACGATAAATAACTTGAAAATTTCATTAGAAAAATTCTTGAATTTTTAATTAGATGCTTTTAAATTAATTATTGAATGACGAATTTTTATATAATTCTAAGTGATATTTCTAAGTGATTGCCATTTCTTTAAGGCGATAGTTGGTGCTGTCAGTCTAACCTATTCAATGAAGTGAAAGAATTTTAAGTTTATAATTTACAACCAATTGCATTAAAACCTCTCTAAAGCTACCACGCCCCGTTCCAATAAAAATTGCTCGCTCCGAGAGGTGATCTCTTAATGGAGGTTATGTTTAAATCTAGATTTTAATTGTTGAAAAAAGGTAATAATTAATGTTACTAAAATTTATTTTTCACATTAGGAAAAAATATAAACATTTAAATATCAAAACAAAAGTTAATTACTTAAGAGTTTTAAAAATGAGTACACTGACGTTTGCTTTGATTTTATTGTTTTATCTTTTATAATTTTTATTTCTAAGGACTTTAGAAGTTTAGTAAATAAATGAAATTATTATTATTTTTTTTTTGATGGGAACAAATCTATTAATTTATCTATTTCTTTGAGAGTTTCCTGACAGAATAGGGCAGGGAAATTTATTGACTGCCATTCTTAATTTGTCATCAGAGTTAAATTCATTGCCTTAAAAGGCACAAAGGGGTATAAACACTTAAACGTTACCGGAATAAAAAAAATTCTAAACTTAGTTTAGAAGTTTGGTGAATAATGCGCTCTCCGGAATTATTTTTCTAATAAAACCTTCTTCAAACGACCAGAAAAAAACGGAATTTGTTTAATTTTCTTCAAAGGAATTGGTCGCGCATGGAGGGAGTTCAACTGGGATGGTCTCTGAATGGAGGTAAAATTAGCATTGAGCTTATCGGAGTAAATTTCGTTCTATGAAAAAATTATCGGACAGGGAGGTTTCACTGTATGCTTGCTTTTTATCAGAAATTTACCTAAAAATACCGGGTAGAGAATTTATTTTTACTTACTACGGCCTCTTTTTTTTTTTTTTTTTTTTTTTTTTTGAAAAAATAACAATATTTATTTTCATTTATTTATTTATTTTTTAAAACTACACGACCATTAAAAGCGCCATGAATTTTATTTTTATCTGTCTCATTCTCTAAAAACCTAAATTTGAAACTAGATGCATCTAACGATTTATAATATATATTTTTTATTACTTGAATTTTATTTTACATTTTTATTCATTTTTTAAATGTATAAAAACTTTGTTTTGTAACTGGTTTTCTAACTATGTTTTGTAACTGGATATCAAGGTAATTTCTTTTATAGTTCTTATACGAATATTTTTCTTTCTTTCCGTTTTAATTTTTACGCAAATGAATGACAAACTTTACACATATATGTTCTTGATAACGATCAGAAAATATAACGAAATTGTAGATAAGCTCAATTTATTTAATTGATAATTACATGCAAAATATTTTAGCTTAAATATTTTAAATATAGTAAAATCATTATATTTTCAAAATAATACGGAGTGTTAAATTTTATTTAATTGTAAAGCATTCAAATAAAAATAATAATAAAATAAATCCTATAACTTCTCTTCCTAATAAAATATGTTATTATTGAAATGAATTATCGACAAAAACATTACACATTTTTCCAGACTTGGGCTCGAACCTACGTCCTTTAGAAAAATTCAGAGCTTTAAATTGCTGCCTTAACCGACTACGCTAGCGTGAACTCGTTTTGCTTCCTTCTAAATGAAGAGGTTCGAAAAACAGTTGACGCATACGCAATTGTCTCGAATTTGAGTTCTGATCTTACAGAAATAGTTTTGCGTTTTAATATTTATGATACCTTATTTTTTCAAAGAAGAAGCTACAACTTAACATGTTAATTTCCCAATCATCGTGTGTAACTATTGGCAATTCATAAAACGGATCACCAGCCATAAATTTTAGCATCAAAGCACTGTGTTTTTTCTTCTGTGTGTAGTATGACCAAAACAATATGACACCCCGAAATAAACCGTATCTAGCCTTTAATATCGACACAAAAAATTTTGAATTGTTAATAATGCTGAAAGAGCCAAATAATATTAACTTTGTGAAAGAAAGAAAAGCTTGATTAAGATCAAATAGCAAACTTAAAACAACTTCTACCTGTGATGTGATAGTTAAATTGAGCAAAGAACTTTACCCATGTGCAGCGCGTCACTCCAAAGGCAGCCTTGTACTTATATACTGCGCATGCGCAATTGTAGAATTTTAATTTTAAATTACGGCTAATTAATAAAATATTTGAACAAACGAATGTACGATAACAAATCTGTGGCCATATATCTTTAATTTAAAAAAAGAGTGGTGTAATTTGATGCAGTTGTTTCTTCTCACGGACTGTCGAAAGAAAACGCTTAGCGTTTTAAATACAGGGTGTCCCACAATGTACGCAACGGCTAATATGTACAGATTCGGATAGAGCACGTCAATATGAGCATTTTGAATGGTAACATGTGGGGTCCCCGAATATAGCGTGATAGTCTAATTACAGGATGAACGTTATTGACGAATCCGATAGTGGGTATTCCAAATGACGATCTGTACGACGAATGCTCCACATGTAAGATTCCCCAGATGACTATGCAAATTTGTGACAACCAATGAGAGGAAAAGCGCATCTGGCTGTGAATACGCAATATCCCTCCGCAGCATACTATAAAGATCGAGAAGAAGTTTGAAGAGAATGAGTTGGGCGTTACTCGCTAGGAACGTAGGGTTGTATCGTTATCGTTTCGTTTTTGTTGTGTTAACGTTTCGGTTCTTAAATGAGCAAATATTCTTTTGAGCATCGTGCTTTCATGGTACTGATTTACCTATTGCTATCCCCAGCGGCTGTGATCCTAAAATTCAAGAAAAAATTCGGCAATCACCAGAACATAAGCGGCATGACGATCAAACGAACGTACGACAAATTTAAGGAGACCGGCAGTGTGTTGGACAATGTGCTAGCGATGGTCCCCATCGCTAGCCCTCAAAGAGGTGAGTGCATGAACTGAAGTTAATGTTAAGAAAGTGACAGAAGTGTGCGAAGAAAGTCCACCAGCTTCGATACGACAGGTGGCTCAAAAAGTTGACATGTCCAAAAGCACGGTGCATCGGATAATGAGGAGAGATGTGTCTTTGTTTCCTTATAAAATCCAAATCAATAAACCATTGACGGGATTGAATGGTTTAAGGAGGTTTGATTTTGCAAACACGATTATTAATAATTTTAAAGATGGCGAAATGGATTTTAATAGGATCTGGTTCAGTGACGAGGCGCACTTCTACCTCCAAGGATATGTTAATAAACAGAGGTTCTGGGCCAACCAAAATCCCCAATCATGCAATAGTTTGGCCACTGCACACACTGAGACTGTGTGTTATCTGCCGAAGGCATCATTGAACCAATTTTTTCACCTGAAATATCACCGGTGACGCTTATTTTGACGTGTTGCATGACTGTGTCATCCCATTCTTGCATGGCATGGATAAGATAAGCGATTATTGGTTTATGCAAGATGGTGCTAGACCTCACCGCACTCAGCGTAACTTCGACCTCTTAACGGAACATTTTCACAATAGAATCACCGGGTTGGACTCCATTACAAAAACAAGCAATGGTATAGAGTGGCCGCCGTACTCCTCGGATCGCCTTTTTCAAGAAGGCTCACGTTTTGAGCACCTTATCGCCAGAGTAACGGTTGGCGCAGGGATGAATTCAACGCTACGCACCCTATCTTGTTCGTGACGTCATACGCGCAGCGAACAGCAACCCCATTCCTTTGCTGAGAGGAAGAGATGTGCTTTTTTTCATTTGTTTTTCAGCAAATGTAAAAAGCTAGATGAAATGTTATTTCTCCGTGCTTTACAATTAAAACCTTATTTAAAACAGCTTTTTCGGATTAAAATAACTTTTAATTTCACAATATATGTAATTCAAACATAAGTTATTTTTTCAGTTCAATAATATTCATTCATTTCATTAATTCGCTATATGTTCGAAGAAAGTGAGAATGTATTTTATTTTTTAGGAAAAGTAAAAACAGACGTAAAGATTTTCTTGCAATAAATATAATTCTGTTGATCATGTTTTTATGACACAATTGAACTTAGTTTTATTAGCATTACTACTGAATTAATTTAGTTTTATTTTATTATTAAGCGACATATTTGTGTGACGTGTTAATTGCATTAATAAAACATTTTCACAGAAATAATTCATTAAAAATTAATTGTTTTTAATCTAATTGCGATTAGAAGTTAATATAAAGTTGAAACTAAAACCAATTTGATTGTAATTAGATTGAACGATAAATCATAAATTATTTAGCTGTATCCTGCAAATAAATCAATCAGCTAAAATAATTGCAAATTGATGCATGCAATTAAATCAATTAATATTACATTTTAATGCTGTTAAATCTTTATCATTATTTGAGTTTTTATGAAAAAAACATTGGTCTGCCCCTAGTGCACAAAATTAAAAATCTTTAAAATTCTTCAGTTTTTTATTTTAAAATTTTTGCCATATTTTTAAATATTATTTCGTCTTAGTTGTTTTATTTGTCATTTTAAAATAGTAATTCGTCATATTTGAATAAATCATCTAAATTCTTCTCTTGAATGAAATCCCCCCTCCCCCCACCCACACGCTCCATTTTTCGTCATTCTGCACACATATTGTACTATTTATTAAGTTGAAGTGGCAATAAAATAATGATCAATCGTCTGAGGCAACCTCTCATTTCGAATTTTCTCTCTCACCCCACCCCCCACCCTTTCCTCCAGCACACTATTTTTTGACCATTTAAAATTCATTGTTGCCTTGAAGAAAAGATTAGTTAAAAGATTGTGTCTGAAATGTTAACTATCCCTTCGCTTATCCATAACAGTGCATAAAGTTTACTGTTTTGCTCTATGTGTTGATTTTTAAATAACAAATAAATAATTTACCATAAGAAAAGGAAAGAATTAGAATGAAAGATTTTTTTTTTTTTAATCAGGATTAACCCTTTGTGCACACGCTTTCATTTTTTTTTTAAATTCTTTACATTTTTTTAAATTTTCTCTCCTATTTATTACTTTGAAGTAACTATAAGTAAAAGACCAGTTATTCAAATTCTGCCTCCCCCCCCTCACAAAAAAAGTTAAATATTCCAAGTTTTTAATTTTTTGGTTTGTTTTTCTATTTGTTAATTAATAAATTTAACTATTTAAATCTACAGCTCCTCACTATCATACACAGTTAAAAAATATCTCTAGAGATTTTATTTGTTACTTTGAAGTAACAAAAGATAGTCATTCAATATTCCTTCTTCTCCACCTCCCCCTAAGAAATTCATCTCACATTAAAAAGGCAATTTCTAAACATCCTGTTTGGGGGTGTGAAAGTTTTTTTTTCTTTCTTGGTTTGGCCTATTTTCACTCGACTTTGGGGACTGTTTCTGCAGAATGATTTGGCATTAAATTAATTATATAAGAAAATAATAGAAAATAGAAAATATAGTAATTTTCTGCAACAGGTATTTTTTTAAATCTGTCTACATATACATCAAAATGCACTGAAGCTGCATTAATTCATCATCCCCATAAATCCATCTTTATATGTAATCAAATATCTAGATTTATGAAGGTAATGAGTTTTTGTTTAACAGGTATGGAATTAATAATGCTCAGTTGAATGAAAATTTAGATTTTTGAGGGGATCAAATAATCAAAATTTTAATCTATATATTATCAAAAGTAATAAAGGCCTTTGATAAGACAGAGTATATAAGAATTCGTAATACAATTTCTTTCAAAGAAGATTTCTTTTCATCTAGAACACATAATTGAAAATATTTCTTTAATTTAAGAAGGACTGTTATTCTAAAATATGCTAGTTCGTCTTCCGCCATTTCGGTTCAAAACAAAACACAGGACGACGATTGGCGTTAGAGCTGGCTGAACGTTCTCGCTTTCGCCAACTCGCCAATTCTGGTGCTGAAAACGTGAGCCTTCCTGAAAAAGCCCCCGGATCTTAGCCCGTGTGACTATTTTTCTTGGAGACATCTCAAAGACACAGTATATCGCACATAGCCCAAAACATTAGACAACTTGAGAGCAGCAATTGAAAACAAAATGAAGGAATTTGGAAGAGATCTATTGCAAAAAACAATTGCGAACTTCCATTCCAGACTTCAAAATGTTATTTCTCCGAACGGTGGACAATCGAAAATCTGTTGTATTTAAAGTTCTCAACAAAGATTGATTTTCACTTGTCTTTTCATTTCTTGTGTTTTTCATACGACAAGCTTCACACCTTACTTACACTATCACGCTATATTCGGGGACCCCACATATTACCATTCAAAATACTCATATTGACGTGCTCTATCCGAATCTGTGCATATTAGACGCTGCGTACCTTGTGGGACACCCTGTATATAGATGTTTACTACAATTAATATTTATATATGTTACATTATAATGGAGTTAAGCAACAGCTTATTATTATTTTATTTTATTTTTTCGATATACAAAAACAGAGTTATATATCTGAATAAGCGATTTAACGAGAACTGTTAGTGTAAATAACATACTTATACTTAACCATACACTACATAAATTTATTTACTATCCTTACATTAATTTGTCGCTGACACTCGCAAATATTTGCGTAGGACACATTTTTCTTTAAAGAAGCAAGCTACGATCATGTGATTTGAAAAATGATAAACATTCATTTTCAGTAAATTCCGTCCATATCCGTTAATGTGTGCGAATTATTTCGTGCAACTCTGTACATGATCCATTGAATATATACACACCGCGTAAAATTAAATATTTTAAAATGCATACCACAGCGGAAAAAGCAGTTTCGGCAGTTGTCGATTATTCTTAATCCTGTAAAAGTAGCATTTTATGAGTCGCTGTAGATAAACGATTAATGCTACACACTCCATAAACTATAGAAAACACACTGCAGTGTCCCTCGGTGATTATTTTTAATTTCATTGTGTTTGATGTACCATAACATCATTAAAATGCACCGCAAACGATTTTTCTCCATTGATCATAATGTGATGGCAAACAGATAAACGGAATTCATAAATAATTTTCAATTATGTTGAAAGTCTTAAAAAGCATGAAGTCAAATTAACTTTTACTGTTGAACTAAGCAATTTTAAAAGTTTAATATAAAAGTCAAAATCACATTTGAATTTTTTCTGATTTGAGTAAATGAAATAAAGTTCCTTTCCTGTTTTTTTTACGTAGCTTTCATTTTATAAAGGTAAAATGCTACCTATTGCAGCCGTCTGCAGTATTATTTTTTGGGGGACGTTCTCATGGGCGTCTCTGGGACCCGTGGCTGTGGTAGAACAGACCATGAAGACTGTGGAGTATCTGACCATCATGGTGGACTAGACGTACATGGCATCTGTCTTCACAACTGGAAATGGTGTCTTTCATCAGGACAACGCTCCATATCACAAGGCTCGAATTATGCTGTAGTGGTTCCAGGAACATAATGCTGAATTCCATTTAATATCCTGACCTCCTAACTCACTGGATCTCAATCAGAAAGAACGCATTTGCGATATCATGGAACGTCAGCTCAGAGCTCAAAAACCACTATGTCGGAATATCCCGGATTTACGTGACCGCTGCTTGAATATTTGGTACAATCTGTCCCTAGCCATCTACGAAGGACTTGTGGCATCCATGTAAAGGCGGGTTGCAGCTATTTTGTTGGCCAGAGGTGGGCCAATGCGTTATTGGATAGATGGTCATAATGTTTTGGCTCTTCAGTGTATATACAGTGGAACCCAGTTAAGACGCTCATAGTTAATACGCGATCCCGCTTAATACGCGGATTTTTTCAGATCCGTTGAATATCGCTCCTAAGGCTAATGCAAAAATATCACGTTTAATACGCGAACGGTTATTACGCGATCCCGCTTAATGCGCGATAAATTTTCGGTCCTTTGAGGGAAAAATCACGAATTCATTGATTAAGATGCGAATTCCTTCTCTCTTCTCAAGTTTTGCCAATTTTACCAATTACTTCTATTCAGATAAAAACCCACTGTTTTCTACTAGTATTATTTACTTTATTTAATAACAGATTAATTAACGCAAAAATTACTAATGGGGAATATTTTACAAAAAATATTTATATACTTAATATTTACTTCCTTTCGCTGTGTGCCCTTTTCAATATATCATCATTTATATAACAGGAATAAGAAAAAGGCTCTTACTTGTATTCTCGGTAACGCAGCTACCCCCGGTCTCGTCACTCGTAAAAACGCCAATATCTTCCTTCTCACAGTCGCATGACATATTTTACAAACGAAGCTAAAGTGTTTAAGAAAAGAAAATAGATGCTGAATTATTGTGGATATTTATTATTCAGTGTAGATTTATGGTTGAACTTATTCCTTCAATTCTTGATTAATAACATTTAATAAAACTCTTGATTAACATATATTTAGGTACCGAGAGATTATCTTCTCGGCACATCTTCAAAAATACAACTACGTGTTACAGAAAACGAAAAAGAGTCTGATACAATGTATTAAAAGATAGTTCAAAGTTTTAAGTCAGTGACGTCAAAATAACTGCAACCCGTGCAGTGTAGTGGTATGAAAAATAGGCGAGGCAAACCGCAAGTATTCACTCTTTCTTGAAGCTGGGAAAGTTTTAAACTTTGAATTGTAATAAAAAGGATTTCTGGTTTTTCACTTTCAGGGGTTACATTTACCAACAGAATAGTGGCAGATATTTGAATAAAACAAAAACCCGCTAAATTGGTAAAACTGCAATTCTCTGATCCCGCTTCCTAGCATTCTTTGTGTCTCGCTTCGTGTACGTTTTTACTGTAGTAGAGATATATAGACGAATTTAGCTTACTCAGATACGTCATAAAAATTATATGATTAGAGATGATCATACCTGTTGTTAGTGAGGTTTTAAATGTAAGTCATATCACTACTACGTTTTATAATGCATATAAGCAACAAAAAATGAAACTCGTAAAGATTAAACAACTGCGGTTGGATAATTCTTTCGTTTTCTTTACTTTTTGTTATGCTAACATAACAATATTATTTACACAAAAATTAATATAGTTTCTTTCGTATATTAAAAAGAAGGACTGGTTATAATATTACTCATTAATACAAGTAACTAAATATGATTTTTAAAACTGGGTTGTGCTTCAAAAATTTATTTATTTATTTTTCTGTTAAAAATATTAGTCTAGTAGGAAAATTATTTCTGTTGTTTCATTTTTTGTTGTAACGTACAAATCGACAATAAAACCATGTTGGAATCCACATTTATTTTCCGCTATTATTCCAGTCTGTCCTATAAAAATAAACAATGAGTTAAAGTTAGATACAATTAGATTTTAATCTAAATGACACAAGTTTCGACCGTAAATGTCTAAATGAAAGCTCTAAAATTCAACCAGACGATTAGATGTGCAAATAAGACCATTTCCTGCAACACGTTTAATACGCGATCCCGTTTAATACGCGACTTTTGTCCACTCCCTTGAAACGCGTCTTAAGGGGCCGCTGCACTGAAAATCCCAGAACTCGAAATCCCATGTTAACCTATGGGAAAACTTTCAAGCGCGATTACTGATTACCTAATATAATTATTAAAATACCGTTTACACCATCAGAAAGTAGACGTCAGATGCAGATGATGTGCGTTTTTAAAAATTGTCTACGTAAATTTTAAGTATTTTAAAGAAGATAGTAAAATTTAATCAAATGGAAATTTCAAAGTTTATAGGGATTTTTTATGTACTTAAAATTTACGGAGATAATTTTTAAAAACGCACATCATCGGTATCTGATGTCTACTTTCTGATGGTGAAAACGGTATTTTAATAATTATATTAGGGAATGAGTCATCGCGCTTGAAAGTTTTCCCATAGGCTAATATGGGATTTCGCGATCGGGGAGTTTCAGCGCAGCGGAGCCTTAACCGGGTTCGACTGTATATACATTAAATGTTAATATGCATACACATGTATATATATGTTCATTACTTTAAACTGTGCCATGTGCCAGTTAAATTTTTATGTGCCATGTGTGCTACGTGCCATGTGTGCTACGTGCCATGTGTCGGCTGAACTGTTAATGTAATTTTATACACCACCTAAATTTATTGAAACAATCATTTTGAAACAATGTGATTTTTGTTATACGAAAGCACGCGTATTTATTAACCGATTTGGATGTGACTGAGCATGTGTACAAGACATACCAAGGTATCGGCCGAGTTCAATAGCCAGCTTCATCCGCCATTTGATTCAAAATGGCGGCTATTTAAAAAAATTAAAGTTTAAAATTAAAAATGTGGTACAACAAAATTAGAAATTGCAAAAACTTTTCCTTTAAGTGCTTGACCTTGATACAAGAATTTCAGAGCTTTTTTTGTTTTGTCTTTATCTTAAAAAATTGCTGAGATATAGCAGTTTGAAATTCTAAGGTGTGTGACATTTTGAAACCATCTGATTTTTGTCATCGACAGCATTCGTATCTATTAACCGATTTCTATGTGACTGAGTATGTGTACAGAACATAACAAGGTCACAACCAAGTTCATTGGTTAGCTTCATCCGCTATATTTTCTTTAAATGGCGGCACTTCAAAATATCGCCAAATTTAGCAACCAAACACAGATCGTTCTAAATGAAGCCAACTTGACTATAGCTGACAAATTTGGCATTCAAATTTAGTATTGAAGAAAACTGGGATTTAATCTTTTATAATCGGGTTCCACTCATTTTAGCTTCGTGTGCTTTAGTAAAATAAGGTGATTTTTTTTTTTTAAAAAAAACGAATGTGAACGCTAACTTTTCCTCCCAGTAATGGCCGGAAGGACTTTTTTCTTTTGTCCTTTCTTTTTCGAAAGTTTTTCTTACATATGGGATTTTTTGTTGCTGATTAAATCTTTGTACAATTTATATTTCAGGAATGTAATAATTTTTTAATGACTCATGCATTTTCAATACAGCATGCATTAATTTCTTTAAGTAAAAATCATATGCTTTTTACGATACTTGTAAATTAAAGCAACTAGTAGATCGAACCAGGACTTTCCGGGTTACAGTGTATAGGTGAAAAACATTTTTTTAAATTTAAAATTCAAAAAACTAATAATTTTTTTTATTATAATATGCTTTTTAGATTACCCACCAACGCCAAAAAGTATTCATATATGAAAAATATTAAATATTCGATCAGATATAGCCCAGTGGTTAGGGGATTGAATTCGGAATTAATTAGGGGAAAGGTGGAAATTGTTTTAATCCCTTTAGTTTAGGTCTAGAATGAATGTACTAAGTTTCCCCCTCGTACCAGGTGAGCGTTAGAAATTATGTACATATTTATAGTCGAAAAACACGTATTTTTTACTTTACCATAACAATATCTCAAAAACACTAGTTCTATCAAAACAATATCAATACAAATGATGTAGAGCTTAAAATTCTGAATAAAATGAGTACCCACATTTACTATTTTTGTTTAACATAAAGCTCACAACTCTACTTAAGCCTTAAATGCATCATTTTTAACACTTTTCAACCAAGTTGAAAAGTGTTTATGACTTCGGTTTGTCTGTCCGTCTGCCCAAACTCTAACTCTCGTAAATATGCTCGGATCGTTCTGAAATTTTTGGATGCTAGTGACCTCTACCATAGCACGTTCCCTGCTTCAAATGAAGTTTGTAGCATGTTTAGTTCATTTACAGGGACAGTCAAAAGTTTTCCGTTACATTACGGCCAAGGGGAAAAAATCGTTTCAAATGATTTTTAATGGTGTTACACTCTTTCAAACATAGTAAAATTAATATTCATTTATGTAGTCCACTAAAATATGCATTCTGTTGAATATGCGGTGCAAAGAATAGTTATTGTTCATTTATAGGCCACACAAAAGAATTCCGTTCATAATGGTACAGATAGAATTGTTTGCGGTGTATTTGAAAAGATTTCAGGTACTATATTGTATCCGAATTGCTGTATATTAGTAATGATTGCTCGAAATGCATTTTTAATTATGATATGCGGATTTTTCACTATATTTATGCATACTATAAAGTGCGTACAAATGTTATAGTTCATATACATTGCTACAGAAATGAATTCTTAAAGATTACTGAGTATGAGCATAAAATGCTTAAAGGTGGTTTTTAAATGAGTTATGCATTTTTATGCATATCTCTGTAGACTCCCGTAAAATGCATGTACTATAATCATTTATTTGTGCGATCAACTTTGTATTGCTGGAAAAGATGACAACTAGAAAACTGCAGGAAAGAATGAAAGAACATATGACAGACATAGCAAAAGGAAAACAATCTACAGCTTTATCTCGTTTAAATTTAAATGCAGATATTGACATCTTTTTCGGCAATACAAAGATCATCCCACAAATAAATTATTATAGCACACGCATTTTACGGGAGTCTAATATATTGGCTAGAGGAAGGAACTCATGTAATGATACATTATCATGCCATATACCGCAAATTTGGTTTAGTTTGCTTGATGATAATGGCGTATTTGGAATGATCTACATCGCTCCATGGATTCATCAATTCCCCCCCTTTTTTTCAATTTGGTTTCGCCCTGAAATATTTAAACCAGTGTGCATTCTGGAGGTTTGCTAATTTCTTCTCACTTCACCCCTTGATGATGACCAGGGTTTGGTCGAAAGCGCTCGAAATTCTTTTATATTTAACAACTGTAAATTGGTTTTAATGTCTTAAAGCCTGTTTTTAATCAAATAAAGCATTCTGATATCATTTCGTTTTGGTCTCTGATGGGGTTTTTAAATCTCAACGTCTTATTGAACAAAGAACAAAATTTTGTAAATTTAAGATAAACTCTTTTCTCTTAAATATTTCTCACTTGCATATTAATAATTTTAAATGATTTTTTTCTTGCTTAAAGTAGCTGAGATTGAATTCTAACCGGTTTAGTGTTTACTTTTTCGATTTTGGTTAAATATAATAATTCAATTTAATTTTAAAATATGAGCTATTAAAAAGTTGAAACAGGACTGTGGAAGTCCCGTAAACAGTATTTTATTATTTATTTTCTACTTCAATTGATTTTTTATATTTCACTTTAGCTTGTCCTGTGATTGATGGTGAATTTATGTTGTACCGTGTGATGTGGCCGTCAAATGATTCATTTTCCTCCATCGTGCAAAAATATGTTGGTTGATTACGCTAACAGGCACTACAATAATTTTTTATGGCTACCCTGAAGCTATTGCAGTAAAAACGACAAGATCAGTAGAACGTATCTGAGGAAAAATGAAACACATAACTGGTCGTCTTGTTTGATGAGTCGATGTCATCCACTATGTCTCAAGAGAAATTTCTATCAAATGGCAAGAAGAAGCAACTGCTTCTAAGTATGCTGTATGTGTAGTTTCAAAATGAAGGTTTTGTTGTGAAATAAGCTGATGAAGATGCTGACTATCTGATAATTAAAAGTTCTTTGGAAATGGAAAACTGATCACAATGTGTTGTTGTACTTGGGGAAGAATTGACCTCTTGGTAATAATGGCAGCATCCACTACTTCCAAGAACATTTCTTTCTTGAAGCCTGGAAGAGGTAAGACAGAGGATGTTTCATATTGTCCAGCAACTCTGAACATTTTTCCAGACATAAGAAACAACATCTCGTTTCTCCATGCGTTCTGTGGTTGAGATACCACATCCGCTCATTTTAGATAGTTGAAGAAGAAAAAGTCAAAAGATCTAACACGAGTATAAGTACAAGTTGTGAACATTTTCCATGATGAAAATGTTTGCCCTGATGACATCATTGAAGCAGGACATACACTTTTGATAGCCTTGTGTGGGGAGAAAGGGCAGCGAAGAAAAATTAGATTCTTTGAGATTTCGTCTTTTTCAGAAATCATTGATAAAAAACTTCAATTTGGCGTCTCTGGACCACACTTCAGCATCTGCACGTGAACACCCTCTTCTTGCATACCTACAGGTTTAACTTTGAGTAGATTTGCAAAAAACCCTTTCGATTGTGATTATAAAACAAGTACTGGTTGTTCCCAGTCACCATCCACAAGGAGCCAGCTTCTCCAACACTTCTTTCTATGATATAATGCAAGAGTAAAAAAAAAAAAAGGTGTACTTTGGCATAAAGTTGTAGGAAAGCTGGCATCAATTATTCTACTAGTGCAAAGAGCAAGCATGTACCAATTCTCTGACGGATGATTACATCACAAGTAACTCAGACAACCAAGAGTTGGAAATCAATATTATGATGGAGAAAGTAATTTCAAAAGAAGTTGACTTATTGGAGTTAAAGTACAAACCAGTGCAAGTGGAGGAGAGTGACAACAAACTGACATTGAGGATTATGACACACCTTCAACATCTAAAAATATTAAATTGATATAAAACTTTTTTTATATATAATATTACTTTAGATATTATGTTAAATAATAAGTGCTTAACATGAATATTGTTGTTTTTTCTCTCTGCAACATTGCCGATGCTTTAGCGTACCCTTTTTATCTATTAAACGGTGTTGGGACATGTATTGTTGGGACATGTATTGATTACGGTGTTGGGACATGTATTGTCCCCAAAATTGTGGTACGAGTGAATATAAAAAAATCACCAGTCCTAGCCCGTAATCAAGATGTTAAACCATAATCCTCAAAGTATTCAAAATAAAGCCATAAAATAATTACAAAAAGTCCTTCCGGCCAGTGCCGGGAGGAAGAGGTAGCTTTCATATTCCTTATTTTAAAAAAGCCAACTTATATTATTCAAACACACGAAGCTCAATTAAGTGGAAACCGAATGTAGGAGATTCAATACTAATTTTTATCAATACTAAATCATTATGAATGAGAATTTCGCAAAATTAGTCAGCTTTATCCAAGCTGCTTTTATTTAAAGTAACTTATATTTCGCTGCCAAATTCGGCGATTTCTTAAAGTGCCTGCCATTTAAGACAACATGGTGGATGAGGCTAACCAGTGAACTTGGTCGAGACTTTAGTAATTGCTGTGCACATGCTCACTCACATCGGAATCGGTTGATATATACGAGAGCTGTCGCATGCAAAAAATCAGATTTTTCAAAATGTCACACACAATAGAAATTGAAACTGCTATATCTGAGCCATTTTTTAAGGTAAAGACAAACAAGAAATGCTCCTGAATCCTTATATCAAGGTCAAATTCTTAAGAAAGAAACCTTTTTCAATTTCTAATTTTTTTGCACCTCACTTTAAATATATATTTTTTTAATTTAATGGCCGCCATATTGAAACAAGATGGCTGATGAAGCTGGCCAGCGAACTTGGTCGAGATATTGATATATACTATCCACATGCCTTCTTCCATCGAAATAGGCGAATACGTGTGGTATCGCGAGACAAATACAAGATCGTTTCAAAGTGTTAGTCATGATAGAAATTCAAAGTGCTATAATTCAACCATTTTTTAAGATATAAACAAAAGAACAAATTTTCAGAAACAAAAACTGCTCCAGAATCTTTGTATCAAGGCCAAACACATAAAAAAAATCTTTTTCATTTTCCAATTTTTTAACACCTCATTTTACATTTTAAATTACATTTTTTTTTTTTAAATGGCAACCCTTTTGAAGCAAGATGGCGAATGAAGCTGGCCAACAAACTCGGTCGAAACATTGGTATGTACTATGTACAGACCAAGTTACATTCAAATCGGTTCATAAATACGCCTGTTATCGCGTGACAAAAATCAGGGCGTTTCAAAATGTCAGCCACGCTAGAAATTCAAAATGCTATAACTCAGCCATTTTTTAAGATATAGACGAAACAAAAACTGCTCCCGAATCTTTTTATTGAGGTCAAACACATAAGAAAAAAATATTTTTTCAATTTTCAATTTTTTGGTACCACATTTCAAATTTAAATTTTTCTTAAAATTTTAAATGGCCGCCATTTTAAAACAAAATGGCGGATGAAGCTGGCCAACGAACTCGGTCGAGACATTGGTCTGTACTATGTATAAACGAAGTTACATCCAAATCGGTTCATAAATACGTCTTTTATCGCGTGACAAAATTCAGGACGTTTCAAAATGTCAGCTTCGCTAGAAATTCAAAATGCTATAACTCAGCCATTTTTTACGATATAGACGAAACAAAAACTGCTACGGAGTCTTTGTATAAAGGTCAAATACATAAGAAAAAAATATTTTTCCATTTTCAATTTTTTGGTACCACATTTTAAATTTTAATTTTTTTAAAAATTTTTAAATGGCCGCCATTTTGAAACAACATGGCGGATGAAGCTGGCCAACGAACTCGGTCGAGACATTGGTATGTACTATGTACACACCGAATTACATCCAAATCGGTTCAGAAATACGAGAGTTACAGTGTGACATAGGTGATATATATATATATATATATATATATATATATATATATATTGATATATATATATATTGATATATATATCAATTTTGAACGGAGCGTGGTTTCGGGGTCTGGGGGTCATGATCGATGAAAATATACCAAAATTTTTTGAAATCGCTTTCCTCCGAACGGCTGCAATAGGTAGCTTTTTGTAAAGAAAGCTACCTAAAACATCGTAAAGGCCTCAATAAAAATAAAAAAATTCATGTATATAAAAATTGGAGGCAGGGTGGACTGAAAACTTGGTCTGTTCTGGCTTCAAGCTCCTAAATAGAAATTTAGGAAACATTTTGAAGTAGAGTTCTAAACTTATTGTTCAACAAAAATATTAAGAGTAGGTATTCATTTTATTCAGCATTTTAAGCCCTACAACCATTTGTATTGACAATAATTTTGGTAAAATTAGTTTGTTTTCAGATGTTGTTATGGTAATTAAAAAAGCTCTGTTTTTAAATTTGTACTACATGTTTCCTAATGCTCACCTTGTACGAGGGGGAAAACTTAGTACTTATTCTAGACCTAAACTGACGGGATTAAAACAATTTCTAGCTTTCCATAATTAACTCCAAATTCGGCCGTTTTTACCTCACCTACCACTGGGCTAATAAAGCTTTGAAAGGATCTAGCCGGATAAGCATAGCGAAATGGCCCCCACGGCCGAAGTTTGAAATAACATGTGTGCTAATAAGGCTCACAATGAGAATACAATATAGGGTGTTTTTAGCCTCTGACCTTCAACTGTCCTTGAGATAATCGGGGAAGTATGCGCCGGCGCTACTATTTTTCAAATACTTTTTTCTCAAAAAGTACTAAATATAAAAAATGAAACCAATGCCATTTATTGAAGAATGTACTAGTTCATATTATATATTTTTTTCGCATTTTTATACGAATTTTAACATAGAAAAATAAACAAAAATATATATTTTTTAATTATTAGCGTAGTAATTTTATATTTACACCAACCAAAAAATTACAGAATAATGCTCAAAGTATGTATTTTTAAGAAAAAATGTTTCGTTAAAATCGAAGATGCGTTTTTTGTGTTATAACAAAAGTAATGCTAGCAACTTACTAAACATTTCGTAACTTTCTCTGTTTGTATTTGCAGAAATACGCTGCTATCAATGCATTGGTCGATTCGTGACATTCCCACTCGGGCAGGATGCGCAGTGTGTCAAAATGAGAGCGTATTTCCATACACAACATTTCCCTATAGGTTTGTTTCGTGTTTGTAAACATTCTGTTATTTTGGCGTACTGCGCATCCTTCTCGCGTAATAATGTCAAGAACTGATAAACAAAATGGTAACATTTTCCTACGATGATTTTCACACAGAAGAAGGCTATGGGGCTGTACAGTGTACATGTATAACATATCACTTTAGGGAGGTGGGGGCTGGCATTTGACATCGGAAGATATCTGTAGGGGGAGGGAAGTTTGTCATTTGATATCGTTATCATTGTTGATCAAACCAAAATTTATTTTTTGGTATCTTTTTCTTTAAATCTATTATCTTAATTTTTTTAAGTATGTTTTCTTCGTTTTATGAAAATACAAAGTTATTCTTAAAATCATTGAATCATTATATAACATTTCATTCCAAAATATGGAATAACCCAACGTTCGCCATTAATATTCTCCTGTCATATGCGTATGTAATTCGTTGTTAGATAAACCAGATTCGAAATAAATACTTGTTATTTTTGCTAGTAAAAGATGGGGAAGAATGCTTGTTGTCCGCCTGTTTTGTTTACAAGCACTTCTGTTTAGCTCCATGCAAGGGCGAAGTGCAAGAAGACAATATTACTGTTCATTGCATTACACAACAAAGAGCTATTATTAAAATCTATTTAGTAAAAAGTATTTCTTTAAAATGTTATTTGATATAAAGTTATTTCTTATATAACAATAATATTTTATGAATTTCTTCTCTTCATTTAAATCAGTAAAATACGCGAATAAAAAATGTACAACCATATCTGTATATCATTGCAAACGTATAAAAAAAAAGGGAAAACAATTGTAAAAATAAAGATTTTTTATACATTGATAACAATATCATTAGGGTGAGGGTGTTTCGAGGAATGATAACGTATGATATCAGAAGGTTGGGAGCGGGTCCGAAATTGCCAAAAAGTTGATAACCTTATATATTTACAGCTCCTATTCAGCTTCACCTGCACAATCCACAAGACCATTGACTTGATATTATTACGCGAAAAGGATGCACAGTACGCCAAAATAACAGAATGTTTACAAACACGAAACAAACCTATAGGGAAGTGGTATATATGGAAACATCATCTTATTTTGTCGCACTGCGCACCCTGCCCGAATAGAAATGTCACAAATCGATCAATGCATTGATAGTAGCCTATTTCTGCAAATGCAAACAGGGAAAGTTACGAATAGTTTAGTAAGTTGCTAGCATTATTTTTGTTATAACTCAAAAAGCGCATCTTCTATTTTAACGAAATTGTTTTTCTTAAAAGTACACACTTTCATCATTATTCGGTAATTTTTTGGTTGGTGTAAATATAAAATTAATACATTAATAATTTAAAAAAAAAATATTTTTGTTTATTTTTCTATGTTAAAATTTGTGTAAAAATGTGAAAAAAATATATTATGTGAACTAATATATTCTTCAATAATTGACGTTGGTTTCATTTTTTTTAACTTTTGCACTTTTTGAGAAAAATGTATTTGAAAAATAGTAGCGCCGGCGCATACTTCCCCCGATTATCTCAAGGACAGTTCAAGGTCAGAGGCTAAAAACACCCTATATTGTATTATCATGGTGAACCTTATTGCCACGCAAGTTATTTCAAACATCGGCCGTGGGGGCCATTTCGCTATGCTTATCCGACTAGACCCTTTATCAAAAGCGATATTTTGGTATTATACGCATGCCAGGAGTTATTAGTCGAAGATTTTGCTACTTACGGCTGCATTGTTGATTCTGATCATTTCAGTGCTTTAAACCCTTGAGGGGCACCGGTATATATTATATGCCACCTACGATTAATGAAGTTTTACGCCAGAAAAATTTTATTAAATTTTACTTTTCTAGCTTTGGTGGAAAAAAGCCGTAAAATTGCTTTTACTTATTTTAAAATAGAATTTTTCAAAGATTCCGGAGGGAATTCAGCATTTCACAAACGTAATTGCTTGCCCCTCAAGGGACTAAGCGCGTAGTTCAATTACATGTCTGCTAGTATTTTATTTATATTAATTAATTTAATTATTTATAGATGAAGTTTTAATTTTGCTATGGTATATTAGCCGGAAACAAATGCTGAACTCTTTACACTGTTTTAAGGGCAAAATATTAATCTGTCGTAATCAAGGTGCACATGATAGAGATAAATTTAAAAATAATTCAAGCTTGAAAATTATTTTTTAAACCATAGCCAATCTGTAAACTGAAATACAGTTTTCAAACAAATTATATTTCAAAGTATTTTTTTCTCCTATTTGGCGATGTAAAAATTTAAATTGTTTGATTACATGTTAAATTTGTATTTTAAAAATATTCCTTTATTTATCTATTGATGAAGCTTTAATTTGTTATAGAAAATTAGCCGGAGACAAATGCTGGACAGTATTTATAGTTTTTTGTGCAAATTGTTTATTATTATTTCGTCATGGAGCCGGCACGTGGTAAAGATATTTTTTTAAACTATGTTTAAAAATTATTTAAAAAGCCATAATAAATCAGTCAATTGAGATACAGTTTTCAAACAAATTGCACTTGAGAGTAGATTTTGTTCCTAAACGACGGTATAAAAATTGAAAATGTGCGATGTTTAGAAGATTAAAAATTTGCAGTAACGAAAATATCAAAATTGAAATTTCACCGTGAAATATTTCCATTCGCAAAATGACGTAGCGTTACACACAGACACGTTTATCCTTTATAATATACGTAGATATGTTGCGCATACCAAATATATTACACGCATAGAAAAATGCATAAGTAAACAAACGGCAGCACATGCATTCTTTCAAAGAAACTTTGTTTCAAAATTAACTCCATGTCAAATTTAAAATTTGCCTTTTATAAATTATTTAAAAATAAAAGATGTCCATTTTTATGTGTAAAATGCAGATCTATTTTTTTCCCTCAAAATATACTTCCAAAATAAAAATGGTACTAAAAATAAAGTTTAAAATATTACATAAATAATAGTATCATAAGACGAAACGCAATATTTCATCTTGATTCAAACATAAAATATATTATATGAACTTTTAAAAGTTCACTGTTTTACTTAAAAGGTGACTAAAATAATAGAAGAGATGTTACAATTTATTTAAAACTTCTTAGTACTTTCAAGCTTTTCCAAGCTCTTCATCAGAGAATATTGTAATATTAATTGTTGTTTATTTATACAAATACGTCCGTTTTGAAAATGAAAGAGCCAATACTTATTAGTGTTGAAAGTTGAAGTAGCAGTTTCTTGGATTGAACTTAGTTAGATAAAATATAGATTATTATTAACTGCAGTTTCATTTATTTTATCACTCTGCTCTCATGCGTCACTTTCCTTTTTAAATGCGTAGCTGGACAGTCGATGTAACGACGTCCTATCGTTGAATATTCCCAACTTACGGTTCAATATTCTGAAAATAAATCCTGAATACTTCAGAAAAGTGACGTATTAAAGTTTATGGTACGGCAGTTAAATATTTTTTTCTAAGCAAATTTAATCTGAAACACTGCTACTTCGATTGTCCAGTTACGCATTTAAAAAGGAAAGTGACGTATGACAACTGAGTGATAAAATAAATGGAACTGTAGTTAATAATAATATATATTTCTCTAATTCAGTTCAATCTAAGAAGCTGCTGCTTTTACTTTCAACTCTATTAAATATTGGCTCTCTCATTTTCAAAACGAAGTGATGAATTTGTATAAATAAACAGCAATTGGTTATTAAAATATTCTCTGATGAAGAGCTTGGAAAAGCTCGAAAGTACTAAGAAGTTAAAATAAAATGTATATTTTTAACTTGTTACATCTCTTCTATTATTTTAGTCACCTTTTAATTAAAACAGTGAATATTTTAAAGTTCATATAACATATTTTACATAAATAAATATGATTATTCAAAAAAGAAAAAGAGGAAGAAGAAGGAGTTAAATAAATTTGTTTTGCATTTTCCTACTGACAGGATGACAGGTAACAAAAACAAAATTAAAAAATTGTCTGCTCTATCACATTTACTGAAAATTTCTCATATAAGCGATCTCCCATTTTCTTTAGCGTTTAATATTTACTTGTACATATAAATCATCGAAGGAGTCTAGCCAAGTAAGCTGTTCATAATTCATAAAAAAAAAGATAAACATTGCAGTCCGAAAACCATCGCTTTCCTCCACAAAAAGACCGATAATTAACATTAAAAGAAAACAAAAGTCAATTATTACATTTTGTGAAATTTAAAAGTTAAAAATACACGAAAAAAGGCATAAAATTTGAAGGAGGGCTGAAAAATATTTTACCATGCATTTGATTTATTTTTTTCTGATTTATTTTTTTCTTCCGTAACCCTTATTTTTATTTATTTCTTCATTCATTTCAAGAAAAAAATCAATTTTTTCTTTTTTTTTTTCTATTGTCATTGATTTTTCTCCAATTTGGCTGTGTAAAATTTTAAATTGTTAGATTAGATAAGTGTTAAATTTCTGTTTTCAATATATTATATTCCTATTTTTATTTATTGATGAAGTTTTAATTTCTTATGGAAAATTAGCTAAAGGCAAATGCTAAACTATATTGTTTTAAGTGAAAATTTAATTCTTCCGTAATAGAGCCGGTACGTGATAGAGATAGATTTAAAACAATCATGTATGAAATTTATTTTTAAAACCATAATAAATCAGTCAAAGATACAGTGTTTAAAAACTTGTATTTGAAAGTAGATTTTTTTTGCTATACGATGGTGTAAAAATTAAAAATCTACGATCTTTAAAAGTTTAACTATTTGCAGTAATAAAAATTGCAAAAGCGAAATTTCATCGGCAAGTGTTGTCATTCGCAAAATGACGTCAGCGTTACGCACAGATACGTTTGTCCTTTATAATATAGATACGCTGTTAGCACCAGTGCTAATTTTTATGGTTTGTAAAAGTAAAACAAACATATTTGAACCAAAAACTTTTTTTAATAAAATAAAATAAATTGTGTTTTACGTTTCACTAAGTAATTATTTTTTTCTTTGGTTCGAAACATAAGTATATATTATTTAAAAATGCATAGATTTTTTTATTGACAACTATATGATAGTACTTTAGTCGCTTCGTTTATATGATATGTCACTGTTATCGTTGCAAAAAAGGATGTTTTCTTACTTCATTGGATTTCTTTATTGTCTTTTACTTTATTTTATGCTAGACGCTGGTGGCACATCAAGGTTGACTCTATAATAAATGATTAATTTTCTTTAACTCTAATTTAAAACTAAAATCGATACATTAAATTGGTATCCTAGTTGAAAATTCCATCTTTTCTCCAGAAAGTAACAGGCATTGTGATGACCCAGAGAGTGATCTAGACTTTTAAGGTTTGGAACCAAAAACAAATTATGTTTGAAAAATTCAAAGTAGTTTAAGGAAAGACTATGACCATGAACTCGATAATCATTCTGACTAACAAAGGTAGTTTTCACAAAATCACCTTCACTCCATTTTCGTATTATTTTTACTGACATCACCTATTGTGTGAATGATATTTCACAAGATCATGATTGAAAGCAATTTTAGTTATTTTTCTTCTAAGAAGTTTAATGTATTTAAAATTTAAATTTAAGCTGTTTAAAATATAATTTATTTGAAATTCTTTCTATTTAATACCGATATTTAGTTTAAATCTATGTAATGATCAATAACGATATTATGAACACAAGTCTGTATTAAATTTCTTTTATGAAATTAATGTTGTGCCAATAAAATGTTTAAATATAAATTTTGAATTTAAAACACTCTTCTAATTTAGAAAAATTACATAATAATGAATTTAGCTTCCAAAGTTTTAAAATTTTTAATGCTTGTACCAAAATTTCAACTGATTATACTAAAAAGGGTTCATGCATTCAAACACATAAAAGAAGCAATTTTTGACTTTAGTAAGACTTTATTCCGCTAAAATTATATACATATATAACTATAATAGACGACGACATAATTCAACATATTCAAATAGAAGAAAAAATGAAAAATGAATTCATAGCCTGTTATGATAAATTATCCAAAATTAAAAAAAAAATAATAATAAAACTTGTGGAATGAAAATTACATTTATCAAGCACAAATTACTATTGTCTCCACAAAACATGTACGATTTAATCCTTGCGCGATCTATAATAAGCTAAAAAAGATTCAAGATTTGAGCTATCGTACATAAAAAAACGCTAAAAATGGAATGCAAAATTTGCTTATATGATTACAATATGCTGACATTCAAATTCTACAAATGCAGGGTGATTTGAAAAATAAAAGGAATGATTCATGAGGATTGGTTTATTGATCTTTTAAAGGCAGTGAAATACAAAATAAATAAATAAATAAATAAATAAGAAGAAGAAGAAGAAGCGAAGCCTCCAAAAATATTTGAATCGGATAAGTTATGGCGCTGCCATCTAGTAAGATAAATTAAAAATTAAAAATGGAAAGAGCTGGAATTAACCCAAATATAATTATGCATTACTGATAACAAAAGCTAATTAAAACTTGAAACTTACACGTTACATATCGGCACTTAAATTAAAATAATAAGATAGAATAAAATAATTAAAAATAAAAGTAAATAGGATGTAGGTGAAAAATAAATAAATACATTTATAAATTTATATTAAAAAGATTCTGTAATAAGAATGCTTATAAAAAGGAAAGTAAAAAAAGGGGATATAGAAGTGTTAAACGTTAAAAGAAGACAATATATATTTTTGCATATAATTGCAAGAGGATAACTGTATTGAAGTGTAGAATACTTAAACAATTTCCCACACAAAACGAAGATAATTAATTATTAAAACTATTGATGTCAATCTGAAATTGAAATGTTACAGAATCGACTATAGTGGTTAAAGAAATGATTAATTTGTTATGCATAATGATACTGTTAATCTCTATTTTTTATTCTTTATTTTACTGTATATGTTTGCATAATTAAATTAATTAACTATTGCACATTAAATTTCCATACAACACCACCCATCCTTCGTCCTCGCATCTACAACAACAGCCTGCCTGCCAATCATTTTTTGCATTTTTATTTCATTTTTAAGTTTATGATTATTTTACTTTGTTATTTATTTCGTTATTTTTTATTTTTATAAGTAGTATATGAAAATCAAAAATTACGATGCTAAAATACTTTGGAATATTGTTAAATAAAAATTTGAAATCAATTGTCTTTATATTTTTTACAGATTTAAGATCTTGAAGAATATCAACCATTTGACAGCTGTTTTTATCAATATTAGTTGTAGATGCGCATATTTGATTTAGTATATTTAATAGAAAGCTTTATTATTATAGGGGTTACAGCTAGTAGTTACACTTCTAAATTTAATGGGTGTTTTATTAAATTTAGGTATAAGAACTAAATACAGATAGTTAAATTTAGTAGAGGAAATTGTAAGTTGTTTATAATAATTATGAATTATACGAATATTTATGACTGTAGATTCATTAAATATTTTGAATGAATTTTTAGAAGAAATAGTAGATGTAAGAATTTGAAGGTAATAAGATTTGAAAATGGTGGCATAATTTTTATATATGTGTATTAAGAATGAAAGTCTCGATTAATATTATTTCCTATTTTTGTTAAAGTTAATATTTGTTCGATCAGTGTTTTGTTAGTGAAGATACATTATTCATAGATTTTTCAACGCAAAAAATTAAATTATTCTCAAGGAGTGCCCAACGAAATGTAAGAAAACAGTGTTAACATTTTTAAAGTTACCTCCACCATATCATTATCACAAAGTCATCACCATCATCGTTATTTTTAATCTTCTGCACTTTCTACAACTTTTTCTAATTCCAATCAATACAATACAGACTTGACTTAAAGAATTTAGTTATAGAATTAATCGGTATGAACCCACAATAAAATTGCAATAAAATGACACTAAAAAATATTTTTATAATGAAGTGCTACCTTGTTCTAAGAAAAATATGCATTTTAATGTTTAGTATTTTGAATCTACCTGAATTACCTACAAATAAAGCTTCTTTTTATGTTTATCTTTGGATGACTTAGTTCATATTTTAGAAAACTATATTTTTTAATTATAGAAATTATGAAATTAGTCCATTATTCTCTTTTATAAAAAATTATACAAATGTTACTTGATTTTAAATATATATGAATCGCTATGTAAAACTATATAATTAAAAAAGAAAAAAAAGCACCGCATCTGCTTACATTTATATGCCCTTTTAAACCATTGGCAATGTATAGAAAATAGAAAAAAATGTGTTTCGAAAATAAATGTTTTTAGAGTTTTGATAGGCTATTAATCTTATATTCTTTGAAAATATAATATTACTATAAATAAAATGTAACGAATCTAACAGGGTTAATAACTCAAAATTTGCTAAAGATGCTGATGTTTTTTCTTTTGTAAATGAAAAAGTAATTTTGAAGCAACAGAAATGCAGTAATGAATGCATAACTCAAAATTCCATCAAAATTTTGAAGGCAAAAAAGAAACAAAGTGATGAAATTACTGAAAGCAGAAAAATGCTTATCATGACGTTGTGATAGAAAAGTGAAAAGAAAAGCACTTATCATCAATGTATTATTGGTATTCTAAATTGATCTCTTTCTTTTCATATATTGTTTTTTTTTTCAGTTTATTTGATATTGGACTCATTATCATAAATTTAAATTTTCGAATAACTTTGACTAAAATTGTAAAAACCTTCGCCAGGATACATTTTTGCCATCATATCTAAATGAAAATAAATCGTTTTACTTTAAATTCACGATCAGAATCTTTCTAGACAATATTATTTATGTTCAAATATAAATAGTAAACGCCTTTCTTAATTTACTTTGATTCTCAAACATTAATGAAATGTCCCATTTAATTAACCGTTCTGCAAGGTTTAATATGAAACTAAACACGATATCGAACTTCACTTTCCTCCCTACTCTATTTTATCATGAAGAGTGTTAAATCATAGCACAGGAAAAAATGGTTATGATTAATGTTCGAACGGTGGAACAATTAATTCTTATTTATTAGATAGCTAAAAACTGAATAATACTAATTACGTTGTAAATTTCTATCGTTTTAATGCATGCACACCTTTAAATATATTTATTATCTACTTTTCATCAATTAGGCTAATATTAATTATCTTACTTTGCCGAAACATTCATGCTGTTATTTTTATCAGCATGCGATGATCGCATTGTGTTTTCAATAATTTATTACTCAACGAGTAACCATATTTCAAGCTAATTAGCTATGGGCATGAATCTTTCACGCAAGGGAAATATTTCTTTCTGGAGGGTTTGTATAAAAAGTTACTTTTTGAATTAACTTAAAGATGATAATTATTAAATTTAGAAAATTTTGTTTCTAATGCTTTTACAAGGGCATTTACCAATGCGTTTATGGACAAGTAAAAAACAAAAACAGCAACAGCAACAAAAAAACCATTATTTTTAACTTTTAACTTCAGCATTTTGAAATCGAAAGAATGACACCGGCATTTTTGATGGATACTTAAAGAGACAGGCAGTCATAGTAAAGGGGATAAAATATACTAAGCTAAGTACTTGCAATTTTATTATTTGAAAAAAAATTATATAAAATACGATGATAGCATTATGTTTTCAAAAAATAGAACAAAATAATTTCAAAAAAAAGTACTCAAAGGCTAACCATATTTCATTCTAATTAGCTACGGGCATGGATCTTTCAAGTAAGGGAACTATTTATTTCTAGAGGGTTTGAGTAGTTGGTTATTTTTTGGGAATTAGCTTAAAACTGCTGATAATTCAACTTGATAAAATTTCTTTTCTAATACTGTCAACCCTTTCCACTCTTTCAGAATTACTGTTTCGAAATAGTTAAGTTTCGAATTCCATTTGCAACCGCTATTTCTATACTATAATCTAATATTCCTATTACATATGATGTAGAAATATACTATGAAGATGCTAAGATATTTAAACTAGCGTGGTAGCAAAAACTTAATTCTAAAGTACCGGTAGGTAACAACAAGCGTTATCGAGTCACACTCGACAAAAGAGTCTAAAGAGTTAAAACACTGTATATGGATATACAGCTCATATTCAAAATATTAAAATAATTACTTTTTTTTTACAAATTGAAAATATCAATTTTTAATTTAATGTCTTTTAATGCAAATATGCAAACGGTATTTTTATTAGGAACTTATTGTTGATTAAACTTATTTATTATCTTAAAATTAATATCATTTTTGAAAAGATTAATTGAAAAAAAATATTTTGAAAAGTCAAAATATTAGAATATTTATTCAAGTAGTTCAAAATATTAGAATATTTCACATTAATTCTCCTTTAATTATCACCAATTCATAACTGGTGGCATCATTGATTAAATTCAGACGATTTTATTTAAAATCAGTACTCTTTTTGCAGTTTGTTTGCTTTTTCGTCTTAAAATGGGTCATGTGAGTGATATCCCTGCATCTATTAAACATCGTATGGTTGATTTGTATCGGCATGGTAAAAATCAATGTTATATAGCGAATTATTTACATCGTTCGTAATCAAGCGTTAATAAAATACTAACACAATATTCAAAAAATGGAAAATTTCAAAATAATCGCCGAAAAGGTGGCCGAAAACCAAAAACATCTGCTAGAGATGACAGGAAATCGAAGCGTATGGTTAAGAAAAACCGTTTTAAAAGTGTGCAATTCTTGCACCGAAAATAGAAAGAAGAAAGAGTTGAAGTTTCTACATCAACAACATTAAGACGTTTCTATAAATTTAAGTTTGAATCTCGTGTACCGAAAATAAAACCTCTTATGACTGAAAAAAAAGCGTATAAGATTAAATTGGTGTAAATCGAGACGTTTATGGAGCGAAGAAGATTAGAAAAATGTATTATTTAGTGATGAAAGTATGTTTTGTGTTTTATATGGTAATCAAGGTACTCGAGTTTGGAGAATGAAGCAAGAAGCATTTGATAAAGAATGCCTTAAACGTTCCGTAAAATTTGCTGCTAGTGTCATGGTTTGAGGTTGCATGAGTGCAGGAGGACCTGGAAAGTTATGCATTGTCTACGAAAAGATTAACTCTCAGATATATCAAGAAATTTTGGAATATTACATGATTCCATCATCAGAATATTTATTTGAAGATGATTTCATCTTTCAACAAGATTTAGCGTCACCGCATTCTTCGGTGTAAACTAAGAATTAGTTCCGCCAACGCAACATTAAGGTACTTTCTTGGCCACCAAACTCACTAGACCTTAATCCTATTGAAAACTTGTGGTGCATAATGAGGAAAACACTCCAAGAAAATTCTCCTTTAAGTAAAACTGAGTTAGAAGCACGTATAAAGTCTTTTTGGGCTAATATCGATAGAAAAGTTTGTAAACACCTTGTATATACTATGCAAGATCGATTGTACGCTGTTATGAAAGCTAAAGGGGATGCTACAAAATATTAACTACCATTTACTTCATATTCATGAGGTAATATTTTTGCATAAAAGAAAATATTCTAATATTTTGAACCAATCTAAATTTTATTCTAATATTTTGATGTGTTTCAGAAAGCTATAGGGTAAGGTGCCCTATTACCGTCCTCCAGTCACTTTTAGGCCCTTGGAAGTTGTAATTTTCGGTGAAAATCTACCAACCCACGCACATAGAAAGATAGGCAAATATCGTACAAAAAAAAAAAAAAATTAACAATGCGAAAAATTGTTTTTTCAAAAGTATCTAAAAAATGCAAAAGAAAAAAAATGGTCCCAATTTCGTACCTCCAAAAAATCGAATACACCGAGGCTTAACTTATAATTAAAAAAAAATTTATTTCTAAATGAGAAGTAATTTAATTTACATTAAAGTAAGGCACAAATAAATGTACTAATTGTCAGTGGAAGAATAACATAACGAAACATTAGCCATCCAAACACGAGGAAAAAATAAATAAAAAAATGTCATGAAAAGGCATTCCTAATTTCGTCCTCAAGACGAAAATAAGAACTACAGGGGGGACGAAATTAGGACCACGCTACTTCCCAATATGACGGAACTTCAGTTAACGTAAGACTAGCAGAACGTCCTAAAATTCACTGTATGCTACTGTCAGCATCTTACCAACGTAAAATACATGCAATGAATACGAAATAAATACTTATAGTACAGCAAATAACGTTATACAAACGACGTAATAAAAACTCGGGTCTTCTAAAAATAGGAAATTCGCAGTCTTTAATTTATGTATGCGTTTTGGCGAACGAAACTTTCAACACTGACCCCTTTTACCTCCCGTCCCCTGTACCTTGCGTCATAAGTGGCACCACTTTCGCAGAAGCGGAGAAATTAAGAGGGACGAAATTAAGAGAGGGGACGAAATATGGGCACTTTACCCTATGCCTAATTTATTGTACTTTATTTTATATTTTGTAAATTTTAAAATCTTATCTAAACATTCCAGATTTAATTTATAAGAAATTTAATTGCATTTACTTAGTATCAAAAATAAATAATTGAAATATTATTTTTTCTTATTACTTTTTCTCAGTTATTCTAATATTTTGAATATGAGCTGTATACCCAAAAATCATTATGTCAACTTTCAAGTTAAGTATCATGAAACAGAAAGAATGATACTGAAATGTTAAATGAACAGTTGAATAACCTGAATTTTTTTAAATACTTTCGAAGATTTGTGAAAATATAAAATAATTTTTAGAAAGCTTTGTCTGTTAAAATCGATAAACTAAATAGGTATCTATATGGGTTAGGTGAAATATTAAAAACTTACTTAATTATTAAATTACTTAAATCCTTCCTTTAAAATATTATTTTTTGTGTTTTATAAAATTAGAAAATGTACAAAAAGAATGCCTAACTCATAAATGCAGAAATTTTTCAAAATTGAAAAGTTGAACTCTATGTCTTTCAACATCATGAAATCGGAATAATTATAACTGAAAAAGAAATTATCCATTAACAAATATTTTCGCTTTATAATAATGATTTTTGGAACATGATAAAGTAAGGTATCTATAACTCATTCTAAATTATATTACTTCCCATAGAATTTGTTAAATGATTTTATAACATTTTTTAAGGTACCATCATGAAATAAAGGATTAAAGAAAAAAGTCAATCAGGTAGATAGATTTGTATTAACTTAAAAAAAGATAATTTTATGTAAAATGCAAAATTATGTTTTAATTAAACTTTTAGTTGGTACAAAATTATTCTCACGTAAATGTATTAAATTGCTTTAGGAAATGAGAACTTCTTTTAGGCAGAAAATAGACGTGATGCTAATCTCATAGCAACGAATGTGAATAAAAAAAGTGAAATATTGTGTATAACTTTTTAAATTAAGCACATTTATAGTTAAAAGTAAAATATTTTAAAGATAAACGATATATGAATGTAAGTTTAGAAAGTATTAGCCTATTAATAATAATTTGGTTAATGTTTTTCGATTTTCTTTGAAAACTAATTTTCTTTCGATATTCTAAACATGATTAAAAACATCTGCTCATAAATACCTCCCAAAAGATTCTTATTAAATAACCATATTGCAACCTTCTTATTACTTGGTAAATTAAGTTTTAACACTAACTGACGAAAAAACTCAGTCACGCTCACTCGATTGTGAAGATATTTAGCACTCATCAAAGTACAATATAGAATTAAAATTCAATTTTGTTATTTTTTGTTAAATTTTAAGGTGATTTATTATACATGAAAGTTATGCTTAAATGTGTCAGGTCTTAGAATGTTAAAGAACCAACAATTAGCATCAAATCTTATTAACGAACAATAAGATGCGCAATCTATTCAAATTATCTGTTGTGTGACTCCATGAAAAATTAAGTAGATTGCAGTGGCCGTTTTAAAATATTGACAATAGTACATTCAAACTCAACTATATTTTCAAGTTTTGAGGTTAACGGACTTTTTAAAAAATCCAGAGACATATAATCAAAAAGTAAACAAAGAAACAGACTAGCATCGGATGATAATTAAACATTGAAGATTGTATGGAAATTTCACAATTTAATAAAATATTTTATCAAAATCTACTGTTTATGCCAAAGTTATTCGTGAACATGTACAAATAAATAAATTTTGTTGATTTAATTGAGAATCACTTATACATTCGGTTAAAAAGATAACGACAACTTTTATAACAAGACTTCAAAACCTAAACGCATTTAAAGCTATCTGACTTTCTAGAAGCAAGATTTTTATCTGACTGACATTCAACTTGGGTAATATATCTCCATCTTACACTTGAAACTTGCACTCATTTTACACCTGGACACAATATATTAATCACAGGATTATGCATTAATCGCGCCACTTGATTCTCAGCACGCACAAAGAATTTTCTGCATATCCTGAAGATGAATACCACCTTGAACCTGTCATGCATTTTATCGAATGGTGTAAAACGGAACACCGGTTATCGAGCTAAAGAAGCCTTTTTGAAAGCATTACGTAAATAAAATATAATTTTAAAAGGAAAATGAATAACGGCTACATGATAGACAAAAAAGAATGACATATCTATGCAAAAGTTTGTCAATTATATGTAGCTATTTAAGAGATTACGTGTAGTTCTGGAATTTAACAGCAGTAGAGAAAAAAGAAAGGAAAGATAAGAACTGACTGTTTTTGGCATGTCTTTTTAAAATTTTACAGCACTGTTAGTTCAAAAAGGAAATTTTTATATATGTAATAAAAATTTTATTGAGTCAGAATGCACATTTGTCTAAACTTGTTTTTTCTTAATAGCTACGTTCTTAGCATAATGTGTCATTTTTCAAAATAGAATTTTAAGGACTTCTGTTTTCTTTTGAAAAGAATAAAAAAACAAGAAAAACTGATTATAAATAGAAAATTTTAATCAATGAACAAATATGACAGAACATTTGATTTAAAAAGAAAACACATATATTATACCAGATATAAGCTATAATTGTTTAAAACACAATAAAATTAACTTAATAAAATCTGACCCTGCCTTCGTTTGTACGCTGATTGACATAGGGGAGATATTAAAGTTCCACATTTATTTTAAACTTAACTTTTGGTAACTTTTGGCTTCCGTCTAACCTACTGTAACTCTATTTCACAGAAAAAACCAACGCTGCACAACACAGAGTTTTCCATATGTGGAGAACACTGCAGTACACTGGTGGAAATTGATTTATGGAATCACGGTTTTTTAACAAGAACTTCTATAGTATTCATTAAAAATGAATGAAATTTCATGGGATATACATAGTATGTATAACAAATGAGTTACAAAAATAAAATTTCATACATAATATTAAACAAAAACAAAAAGTCAAAAATTAGATTTTCGTAATATGCAAACATGGAAATTGATTTATGAAATATCACATTTCATTGGCTATTCCGAAGTAATATGACGAAAATTTGCATTAAACAAGGTAGCGCAACATACACAATAGACCTAAAAAGAGTTATATTTTGGAAGCAATACATTTCCGTTATACTATTCACGATGGGTAGACGAAAGTTATTGTCTGAAGAAAAAAGCTCTAATATCAATGCATAGGTAGGATGTGGAAAGTCTGTTCCGGAAATTAGTAAAATTAATTAAAAGATAAATTGGGGTGATATATAACTATAGAAAATATCCAGCAAATTATGGCAAAAATTTTAACAAAAATGTAATCCACGTTTAAGTAAGAGAGAGAAAAGGGGTGATTCTTGAACTTGCATCAAAAGACGACCACACTTCAAAGAAGATTTGTGCAGATCTATCCCTTCCCGCTACTTCTAGAAGAGTTAGATAAATTTTATATTCTTCACGAAGCCTGAGATGGTCGAAAATGAAGTCTGGTCCAAAATTACTTCTGTATCACAAGCAGATGCGTTTGCAGTATTACGAGAAGTACATGACAATGGGTGACAACTGGAAGAAAGTCATTTTCTCCAACTTAAAAAGATTCAATTTGGATGGCCCGGATGGTTTGGCGTATTATTGGAGGTATCTGCGAAAAGAATCAAAATCTACATTCAGCAGACATTTTAATGGCGGAAGTTTGATGATTTGGGCAGCGATCGCTTATGATCGTTTTATCAATGTTATCTAGAATAAAAAAAACTCTGATGAATAAAAGCGGCTTTACTAACTATTAATTTCAATTAAATGTGATATTTCATAAATCAATTTCCATGTTTTTATGTTACTAAAATCTAATTTTTGACCTTATGTTTTAGTTTATTAATATGTATGAAATTTTATTTTTCTAAATTATTTGTTATACATAGCATATATAACGTATGGAATTTCATTCGTTTTTAATGAATATTATAGAAGTTCTTGCTAAAAAACCGTGGTTTCATAAATCAATTTCCACCAGTGTAGAAGGACTGCTTGCAATTTTAAATTCAAATAGCTCTTTGACTACGTTCAGTAATAAAAATGTACTTTTCTTACTCTAAAAAATACTCTTCATACCACAAAAAATATTGAAAATTGTTAGAGCTTGAAACGTTACAAAAATTATTTTTATTGTATGATAAACTGTGCATTTTTTAGTTTTTTTTTTAATTACTTAATAATTGTGATTCAGGCGTAATATGTTCAATTATTTGATTTTTTTTATATAGTTTCATCATTATTAAAAAGAAATGGAAGCTTTTTTAAACAAATATTTCTTTATTTTTCCATTTAAATGCAACGGATCACGTTCATAGATGTAAATTGCATTTTCCCCTATTTGCATAGGATATATGTGGTTGGTATTTAATGTTATATCTTTATATTTTTCGGTTTGGGTTGAAGTTTATTTCTTAGGATTTTTTCGATTTAAAAGAAATTTTGTTTGTTGTTTCCGAAATTTAAATTATCTTCAGAAATAAAATGCAATCAAAATGGAAAAAAATACAAAAACATTACGTCAATAGTACGTGTAGTTGTTGCGTACTAGTTAGTTATATTCACAATTAGTCAGTCTCGTACAAATACAACATCGATATCAGATATCCTATGCAAGAAAATAATTTAAAAATATTTAAATGCAAATAAAAAATTTGGGAAGAACGTTTAAAGTTTACCATTAGCTTGCGAATGCCGTCGGCTCTTTCAAGATTTTTAAATGATTGTTTTTTCATAGGGTACATGTGGTCTATGTCTAACATTACAGGTTTACATATTTTAGATTTTTGTTAAAGTTTCATTCTGAGGACACTTTTAATTTTGGAAACAAATTGTTTGGTTTAATTTTTCCAAAATTGAAATTGATAATGGAAAACGCTACCTCGGTCATCACCGGTTCGGACATTAAAAGTGCCCTCAGAATGAAACTAAAACTGAATTGAATACTTAAATAGAATAAGTTTAGAACTACAACGCTATAGGGGACGGGACGGACTGGGCCGTCAGAATAAAGACAAATTTTTAACGGACCGGGCCGACAAAAAAATTAAACGGGCCAGCTGGGCCGATATAAAACTTAAGTGGGCTAAACGGCCTTATATAAAATTTTATACGAAGCCGATAAAATATGAACCATTTTCAATTCATATGACTTGCTCGAGAAGACGAATAAATGTGCTACACCATTCGATAAAATATGAACCACTTTCTATGGATATGACTTTCGCGAGAATCAATAAAAATTAGTGCTCCTGACGCGATACTTATTTCAGTCATAATTTTAACCAATATACGTATATATGTATAATACGTCGATATTAAATACCTATACATTAAACGATACGTTTAAATCTATCCAGAAACGTATAAGAGTATACCGGTTAAACGTATAATTCAAGTATACTTGTTTACTTTTAATGCCAATGCACCTCACCAGTCTTACGTCATTGAATGGAGAACAAACTGGAAATCGGTGGCGTTATCGTAACAATCTGTTTTATATGTTTCATACACAGGATCTTGTTACTTTTCCTTATAAATGTTTTAGTGAATTTATGTTACTACTAATTTTTATTGAATTAAGTGATAAAGTGTCATATATATTTGTTGGAATAGTTTAAATTGTTTTATATTTCTTAAATTTGCCATTATGGCTGTTATATGCCTTTATGAATGCAAAACTCTTACGGGTGTTTTTCAATGTTTCTGATCTGCTGACCAGCAGGAGAAAAACAACTTTTTTTCCCGCAGTGAAGAAAACCGTTTAAACGTTTATACGCTTAAGAACTGGGATAAGTTCCGTATGTACTGTTTCGTGTAACCGCATTGGCCTATCATATGTATCCAAAATATGTGCTTCATATAATACGTATTACACGTATACTCGTACAAACGTTTAATATGAAGCACTGGTATAAACGTGCTGCACGAGCCTATATTAGTTTGACAGCATCAATACACAAATATAACACTTTCAGCGTAGAGATCACCATTGAGAGTTACATCGTGCCTGAGCCGTGTCTGAATTTTTTCTGCAGACTCGGGCCGGGCCGGATTCAGGCTTCCAAATTTCTTGTTCATAGTCGAGCCGGGGCGGAATTGGAATTAATTGTTCCCAGAACGTCTGGGGCAGGCAATATGTTTTGTAAAATAGCAATAGCGGTAATGAATTTCTGCTAACGGAATCATTGGAAACATACCTTAATAAATTACAGAGAAATATTTTTTAAAGTCTTCTTTTTATTATACAGGTTCAAAACTTATGCTATTTTTAACCATCTTTTTCTTTTATTTTAAATTACATTATTTTTTTAATGAATCTTTATTTGAATATTGAAAAGTTTAAGGGTATAAGTAATCATTAATGATGCTTTTGTGTATTTTCTGTCCCGCGAACACAGTGTAATCTAAAATGTACTGTAAAATTTCCCCATAAATATGTATACAGTATTCTTTAATATAATTTTAACTGTATGTTAACAAATATCAGAATTTTTTGTAGAAATTGAGTCGGGTCGGACCGGGCCAGGACTGTTTTCATAGATTTTTGTACGGGCCGGGCCGTGAACTGTGAAAATATAAAAGGACCGGGCCGGGGCCGAACTTTTAGTCTTTTCTCCGGTCCTGAAAATTCTGGCCCATGTACTTGTAAACCTGTACGCCAGGTATTAACAGCTTCCATTAATTGTAATATTAACTTGCGAATGTTAGTGCGTGACTCAAATAGGCTGTTAAAAACATTGTCTGCTTTACGATTTAAAAAATTATATTCTGAAATAATGAAGAATGGACACGTGAAAGAGATTAGGGTAGGGAATCCTGTTAACAAGTGAAACAGTTTCAGATGATTTCTTATTTTCTTAGCGGTCATTGTCATGAATTTAATTACAATTCCGATGGTTCCCTGAGTGTGACTAAAATACTAACTATGCCATAATCAAAAGATAACCATGCGAGTAAATTCCAGATGAAAGAGAGAAAATTAAAAGAAAAAGAATTTGCAAAGAAATCAGAAAATGTAGACTAATAATAAATATTTTTACTAAATTTAAGTAACAACTCATAAGTAAGAATTAATTCATTGTAGTGAACCTTGTTTATTTTAACCTAATTTAAAAAATCCAATAATTCAATACAATTTCATTCTATGATTAAGCATAATCTAAGTTAAATGTTTGTCTTCTCAGGTACAGTTCTTCAATATCTATAAACATGCAAGTTTCCTCTACCTAGTGCTAATATATAGAAATTTTTTTTATTAGTCTTTAATAAAAGCCGTAAAAAATAACTCATAAAAAAGGTGTACTAGTTGAATTTTTTTTTTAAACTAAAATGATATTTATAAAAGTTTGATTCGTGTATTAACAAAATGTACTTGTGACGTTGCCTGATTTGTTTTCTTTTTTTGTAGTAAAGGGTTATCGTACTGTTTCTTTTTTCTTTGCGTTTAATATGAATCCACTGTTCTTTTTTTTTTATCTGATGTAAATGCTGCGACATATCTATCTATATTATAAAGGACAAACGTGTCCTTGAGTAACGCTGACGTCATTTTAACTTTGGCAATATCAGAAAACTAAATTTCGCTTTCACTGCAATTTTTTAAACATCTAAACATCGCACATTTTCAATTTTTACGCCGTCGAATAGGTAAAAAAGTGTATTTTCAAATGCAATTTGTTTGAAAACTGTATTGGAATTTGCTTGAAAACTGTTTCGTAATTTACTCATTTTTTATAGGTTTTAAAATAATTTTCAAGCATGATTTTTTAAAAATCTACCTCTATCGCGACTAGACGATTGTGAAAGATAAATCTAGTTCAGCATTTTTTTCCAGTTTATATTTCATAACGAAATTAAAACTTCATCAATCAATAAATAAAATAATAAAATGAAAAACAAATTTAAGACATGTAATCGAACTACGCGTTTAAAATATTGAAATTATCAGAATCAAAAAGGCTGCTGTAAATAGCGAATTTTGACAAGTTCTTTGATTGTTAACTTCTGGCACGAGGCCAATGCGAAGGTATATATTTTAGCAAATTTCATTATTTTATTTGAATACATATTACTATTTTTTATATAAAAATGGTTTTCGGTATTGTTAGTTGGCAATTTAAATAAATAAATATATATATATATTAAATGTAAATAATCTATCAGAGATTTCAATTTTAAAGAAAATGGTTTTCACATGTATTCTGTAATCCAGAAAGCCTGGGTTTGATCCCTTAATACTAATAAAAGAAAAGAGGTTGTCTCTGTGTGTGTGCGATGGCTAGGAAAATCTACCTCATGTAGACGTGCGAAACTTTGGATGATGATTGCCCAAAGTTGCTCCTAATGCACTTGAGACTCAGATTTTTACATTTTTGATAATTAGACGAGATATTTATTAAAACTCAGAATTGAAAAGTTTCTTCCAAAAAAAGGCGCGCCGGCCCGTGCTAGAACCACGTTCCGAATGGCGGAAGCAGAGAAGATCCGAAAGTGCGAAAATATACCAAAGCATATGTACATGTACATTCTTTATGATTTGTAATGGAGCAATACGTTTAAATAAATACGGAAGTTAACCCTTTTCAAAAGCATTAATTAAAAGCGTTGAATTTGTGTTTTTCCCCTGTCTTTCGAAGCCAACATCCGGTTGTCTAACCAAAACACGAAAAAAAAAAAGATTAAACTAAATTAACGATCGTACATTTATGTTTTACTTTTTATTATGTTTTACTTTTACAAAAACACAATATGTTTAAAAATCGCAATATGTTTAAAAATATATCAATGTTAACCCTTTCAAAAAAAGGTTTTCAGAGTTTTTCGCGATTTTTGCAAACTTTGAAAATCTCCCAGCAAAGAGGAAATTGCTGGCCAGCAGCAAGATAGGTGCTGGCAATGATGGAAAAGTGCTGGCTGATAGTCTACCACTGCATGACCACTGCTGGACAGCTTCAGTCCACTTTGTTGTTGGAAATCATCAGATAAAAGTCTGGTGGGCATCCATTTTATCTCATGCGCTGGCTCACCACTACATGGAAGTGCACGAACTTTTGCAGTATTATTGCTGGGAACCCTTACGCTAGGTGGCGCTGCGAGTATCAACAGACATTGAGTATTTGAACACAAATCTGAAATTAATATCTTAACACAATTTAAGCTGTGAAGCTAATTTTTTTTTAAACTATAAAAAATATAGCACCACTGCCACCAATAAAATAAATAAGTAAATGAAGAAATTCTTTATTTCAACGCACTCTTTTATTCTACTTAAATCTGGTTTTACTAGGTTACAAAGGATTTCAGTTTTCATAATTTACGCAGTTCAGAATCAATAATAAAAAAAATCGTATAAAATACATAGGATTTCTATACAATAGAATAATTTCTATACCAGTTTAATGATTGGGAACGTAAATCACAAAAGAAACAAACTTGAAATAGTGTAATGAGAGATTGAAAACTAAGAGCAATCGTAGCGTACGCTGATAGCACTTGTTCATGTCCGATCACGAAAACCAAGCAGCATTGAGCGCGGTCAGTACTTGGGAGGGTAACCACATGCAGTTCAAATATTTCTGTAGACATTTCTATTGTAGATACTTCTACAGATGTTTCTATAGCTCTTGGTGAAACTAGCTTATAGAAAAAAGAGCCATAATTATATAATACATTGTTTTCTTATAGAATTCTATAAGAAATTTTTGTAAGGGAAAGTGCTGGGCCAGCAAAGGAATAGCAGTGGGACAGGTGCTAGCACTGCAGGAAAAGTGCCGGATTGAAGTAATGTGATGGCATACTAATGCTGGCCTGCTGTTGGCCATCACTGATGGGCCAGCTGCATTCGGCTCGGACACTTTTCGACAGGTTTAAGTAATGGCACCCTTGCACTTTACCGCTGATAGCACTGCTGGCTGCCATCTTTTTTCCAGCTTATGGCCCACTGTTTATTTCTTTGCTGGGCTGGATCCGCACTCCTGAACAAAATACGAAAGAACTAAAAGTACCAGATCATATCTACGTTCATTTTTCTTTCGCATGCCGTTTCGAAAAATAATATTAATCTTGTGAATAAAATTCGTTTGCAAAACAATTTTCGGGAATTCCAGTTTTTTTTTTTTTTTTTTTTTTGTACTTAACATTCTGCATTGGCTACGGAAACCCAAATACGAAAACGAAAAATATCATAGCATAACTACGTTAAATTTGCTTTCAAATGCAGCAATTCGTTTCAAAAAACATTAAAATTAACCTTTTAGAAAAAGTATTTTGCAAAACTCACTCTTGCAATTTGTGTCTTTTCTTGCAATGCTTAAGGTACTACAATGGGATTTTTTTATCTAAAGACAAAAAAAAAAAAAAAAAAAAAAAAAAAAAAAAAGAAGAAGAAATTAAACACACACGCTTAAAGAGCATACATTGAACTTTTAAAAAAGTCTTATGTTAAATAAAATATTAATATTAACCCTTTACAAAATGTTCATTTCTGAAAGATGCTTCTGGCTTTTTTTCGGATCATAAATACGCACTTGGCTTTTGCTCTCGATCAGCAGGCCTTTTTCCACTAAATATCCTTATTTTAGCACCATTACGGTGACCCCATAGTTTTTTTGTAAAGATTTTCGTTTAAAATTATAAGATCATGTAAATTCGAGGTTTCTTTGCAAAAACAGACGTGTGTATCACGCCCGATGTAAACTGCCAAAGGCAGTGAATCCCAGCAACTATAGGTTTGTTTGAATATAGTTTTGTTTAAAAATATAAAATCATACAAATTCGAGGGTGTACACTGACAAAAACAGCGGAGGGTGGTCACCGAAATCCGATTCTTTCGGAAAGATATCAGTTTAAAGATATAAAACCAATACAGACCCAAAGCGAGCATAGAACATCTGTGTACGCTGCCAAAATCAACTTCCTTGTAATTTTTATTTAAAAACATAAAATCATACAAAGCTGAGGGTGTACGCTACCGAGTGCAATGGGGCTTCCAACATTAGATTTTTTTAGAAAGATTTTTGTTTAAAAATATAAACTCATTCAATACATATTTTAGGTATAATTAAGACTAATATCATGGGCCCGGGTAACGACAGGCGGATCAGCTAGTATAAAAATATTACTTGGAGTAAAGTCTCGTTTTAATTTAATGATTTTTTTGGCTGTGAATTCTATATTCTATTTTATTAAAAATTGTTAGATGAAATTCTTCATTAGTTTCTGTATTACCTTTTTTTTTTATGCCAGAACTGCAAAACATCAGGTTTAATTTTCTAAAAAAATTCCTCTAAAACTTTCTTTTCTATATTATCCTGAAAGTGAAAGAGGGCATTTTGTTTAAACATCACTAATGATAAAGAAACTACATCATTCCCACTATCACAATAAATATATTTTATGGAACAAAAGACATTTGGTCGTTGTGCCAATAGCCAATAGTGTGAAAGTTGGATGAATTCAAAAATACCTGTGTTGGAAAGAGTATTTTTAATATCAGTATGCAAACAGGGAAAATAAAGATTACAAGTTAAATCTTGCCTACGCTGTGAAATGTCAGTAAATGCAATATCCTTTTGAAATCAGGGAATTTTTTCTATTTAACAAATAAAAATTCACTATATCGTCAGTTTTCAATTCAAAAGCCTTTCGTACGCGTTTCGATTAGTGTGCTATATTTAAGATCGCCAATCAGAGCTGATAATTAGACACGTAAAGATTTCTGTAGAACGACACAATCAGTAAAATTTCAGATTAGAGTGACCATATATGCATATTTTTTTTCACCCGGGCCTTTTAAGCCATGCTTTTTCTGCTGAAGGCATAATGAACTCAAGTTTGTATGTGTCAATTTTTGTAAATTAGTTAATATTATAAATACATTTTTCGTTATAATGTTTATGAAAAGTGTTTTAAATTACATAACAGTATTTAGTTTTCTTACTCTTCTAAAATGCCAAATACTCAACATACAAAAAAATTATCAAAGTTGACACTTGTTTGATTCATATACATACAGCTGCAAAAAACCCGCAGATTTTGAGAGGCGGGAATAAACGCGGGAATTTTGGGGAATAAACCCGGAATTTTCGGGAATATTGGAAATTTTGAAAATCAATGAAACCAATCATTTTTTTTCAATTTGAAATTTTTATTTTTAAGAAATTTCAGTTACCGTTCAGAGAAGTTTAAGACAGATTTTTCATTATTAATTCACGAAACATGATCTTGAGCTCTAAGTTTTGTAATTTCTTAAAAATGATTTCCTTTACATTAATAGCGGTTGAAAATTGGCGATGATTGAAATGTTTACTTAAAAATTAAAATTATTTCATTTCTTTTTGCTGGCATATCTCTTATTCAGGCATACTCTGTAATTGTTTTCTTGTGAGTTACATTGTATTAGGTAACTTTCATTACAAAAAGCTACCTATTGCAGCCGTTCGGAGGAAAGCGATTTCAAAAAATTTTGGTATATTTTCATCGATCATGACCCCCAGACTCCGAAACCACCCTCCGTTCAAAATTGATATATATATATATATATATATATATATATATAAGATACCAAAAGAAAAAAATACTTCAAAATGAATTGTTGACATTCAAAATGAAAAGATATATTAAAAACATCATAAAAAGCTTACATTCAATTAATGGTTATATATCTATATCTATATATATATATATATCTGACCTATGTCACACTGTAACTCTCGTAATTATGAACCGATTTCGATGTAATTCGGTGTGTACATAGTACATACCAATGTCTCGACCGAGTTCGTTGACCAGCTTCATCCGTCGTTTTGTTTCAAAATGGCGGCCATTTAAAATTAAAAAAAAAAATTAAAATTTGAAATGTGGTACCAAAAAATTAAAAATGGAAAATATTATTTTATTATGTATTTGACCTTTATACAAAGATTCCGGAGCAGTTTTTGTTTCGTCTATATCTTAACAAATGGCTGAGTTATAGCATTTTGAATTTCTAGCGTGCCTGACACTTTGAAACGTCCTGAATTTTATCACGCGATACAAGGCGTATTTATGAACCGATTTCGATGTAATTCGGTGTGTACATAGTACATACCAATGTCTCGACCGAGTTCGTTGGCCAGCTTCATCCGCCATTTTGTTTCAAAATGGCGGCCATTTAAAATTTTTTTAAAATTTTTAAATTTGAAATGTGGTACCAAAAAATTGAAAATGGAAAAATGTTTTTCTTATGTATTTGACCTTTATACAAAGATTTCGGAGCAGTTTTTGTTTCGTCTATATCTTAAAAAATGGCTGAGTTGCAGCATTTTGAATTTCTAGCGTGGCTGACATTTTGAAACGTCCTGAATTTTGTCACGCGATAAAAAGCGTATTTATAAACCGATTTGAATGTAACTTCGTTTATACATAGTACATACTAATGTCTCGACCGAGTTCGTTGGCCAGCTTCATCCGTCATCTTTTTTTCAAAATGACGGCAAAAATTAAAAATTAAAAATTAAAAAATTAAAATGAGATACCAAAAAATTGGAAAATGTAAAAGATATTTTTCGTATGTGTTTGACCTTAATACAAAGATTCCGGAACAGTTTTTGTTTCATCTATATCTAAAAAAAATGGCTGCGTAATAGCATTTTGAATTTCTATTGTGGCTGACATTTTAAAAGGACCTGGTTTTTGTCACGCGATAACAGGCGTATTTATGAACAGATTTGGATGTAACTTGGTCTGTACATAGTACATACCAATGTCTCGACCGAGTTCGTTGGCCAACTTCATTCGCCATCTTGTTTCAAAAGGGTTGCCATTAAAAAAAATTAAATTTAAAATTTAAAATGTGGTATTAAAAAATTGGAAAATGAAAAAGATTTTTTTTATGTGTTTGGCCTTGATACAAAGATTCCGGAGTAGTTTTTGTTTCTGAAAATTTTTTTCTTTTGTTTATATCTTAAAAAATGGTTGGTTGCATGCACTTTGGATTTCTAGCATGGCTAACATTTTGAAACGATATTGTATTTGTCACGCGATAACACACGTATTCGCCTATTTCGATGTAAGAAGGCATGTGGAGAGTATACATCAATACCTCGACCAAGGTCGCTGGCCAGATTCATCAGCCATCTTGTTTCAAAATGGCTGCCATTAAATTAAGAAAAATATATATATTTAAAGTGAGGTGCAAAAAAATTAGAAATTGAAAAAGGTTTTTTTCTTAAGTATTTGACCTTGATATAAGGATTCAGGAGCATTTCTTGTTTGTCTTTACCTTAAAAAATGGCTCAGATATAGCAGTTTCAATTTCTATTGTGTGTGACATTTTGAAAAATCTGATTTTTTGCATGCGACAGCTCTCGTATATATCAACCGATTCCGATGTGAGTGAGCATGTGCACAGCAATTACTAAAGTCTCGACCAAGTTCACTGGTTAGCCTCATCCACCATGTTGTCTTAAATGGCAGGCACTTTAAGAAATCGCCGCATTTGGCAGCCAAATATAAGTTATTTTAAAGAAAAGCAGCTTGGATAAAGCTGACTAATTTAGCGAAATTCTCATTCATTACATTGATAAAAATTAGTATTGAATCTCCTATATTCGGTTTTTCACTAAATTGAGCTTCGTGTGTTTGAATGATATAAGTTGGCTTTTTTAAAATAAGGAATATGAAAGCTACCTGTTCCTCCCGGCACTGGCCAGAAGGACATTTTTTTCATTGATTTCTCTCACCTTTTTTTATTTTCCTTTTTGTTTACGTTGGATAATTTGGCGAAATGTTTATTTTCATATTAGGCAAGATGAATCTGCCATCTAGCTCTCTCACTTTCTACTTATCAACTATTAAAATATTAAATTACTTATGATATTTAAATAACTCTTACTTAATATTGCAACCATAAGTATCTATTTCGTTAGTTTTCATGTAAATTGTGCTATTTTTCTATAGCTATTTTATTGGTTTTTTTTGCATTTCTAAAAAAAAATATTTTGCTTACATTGACAAAAATTGAAATCATTAAAAAAGTTAAAAGTAATACATAAAAAATTTTCATGCCTGAAATTTTCTGAAAACTCCCGGAATTTTCAAAATTTCTTTTCCAAAAAAACCGGTTTATTCCTGGGAATAAACCCGGTTTTTTCCACCCTTTGCAACTCTACATATACCTGAGGAGAAGAGGGGGAATGAAATAATATCCAACTAATTGTAAAAACTCTCATCACATTAATATTCTTTACATTTATAAGAAACTCACCTTTTATTCAGTGGGCTTGGTGCTCTCTTTTTCCTATACCACTATTTCAAAACACTGATTTCGTGGTTGATTTTTATTGCCAAGTTTTAAAGAATATATCATGAAAATTATTGTTTGGAAATAGTAGTAGGGAAAAAGAAAGACGTTGCGACTCCTGTTTATTATGCAAGAGTATCATTTTTAAATAATTTGTAAGCGAATAATTACCTAGAAAAAAATGTAGGAACCTTTGTCTATATCCAACATTTGCCAGATGTCCTACTAAAGTATAATATAAAATGACAGTTATTATACTAACGAATATCTTAAAGTTTAAGTCATATTATTTATTTTGTGTTCGCTTCTTTTAGTAAAATTTACCACAAATGTAGGAACCTTTGTCTATATCCAACATTTGCCAGATGCCCTATTGAAGTACAACATAAAATGACAGTTATTACAGTAATGAATTTCTTAAAATTTAAGACATATTATTTATTTTGTGTTGTCTCCCTTACATAAAATGAACTACAAATCTAGGAACCTTTGTCTATATGCAACATTTCCAGATGCCCTAGTGAAGTACAACATAAAATGACAGTTATTATACTAACGAATTTCTTAACATTTAAGTCATATTATTTATTTTGTGTTGACTTCCTTATACGTAAAATTAACTACGCTGTAAAAAAGACAAATGTTTCTTACTCTAGAAAAATATAATATTTCCGAGATACATCTCAGAATTACGAGAAAAAATCGGATTCGTGGAATTGTCTAGGAAAATTCCACGAATCCAAAAAGCCGAGATCAGATCCAAAAGCACGGATCAAAAAAGCTTTATCTTTACAAATAACAGAAACCAATATATTTTCCAGATTTAAAGAAACATTTATAAAAACATTGCTGCCACTTATTTTCGAAAACATTTCCAAATAGTTTTTATAGTGTATTAATAAGTTTTTCAACCTTTTTAGAATGCTATCAATTTTAGGTAGACATTTTCATATTCAACAAATATGGTTTATAGACAAAGTTGAAAAGTTAACAGCATTAACATTAACATTACAATTAATATTATTTTGTTACTCTTGCATGTATAAATTCAGTTATACTGCTGAAAGTGTTTAATCGATATTCCGGTTTGAGAAAACTAGTTAATACACTATAAAACTACTCGGAAACTTTAAAAGAATAATAATAACAGCAAAATACATTTTGTTTATATAAATGATTGTTTAAATCACGAAAATATATTGGTTCTTAAGGCTTCTAAAGATAAAAAAGTCTTTCAGAATCATGAGTGACTTGGATGAGGTTATCGTATATTTTTTATTCGATGTTATTATATTATGATTTTGTTGATTAAAAAACATTTGTCTTTTTAACACGTTGAGTGCCACCATGCGGATTGCCAGTTTGGCCTCCATTTTTATCCAGAAATTTAGTGTTCATACCAGAAATAAAGAATAGTGTCTTACGCTTTATTTAATACAATACATTTAGTGATAACATAAAATAAAATATTTTCTTTCGGAATTTCCGGTATCAATTTAAAATTTCTGATCACTTTCGCTGTCGATCCCGCGCGACATCACGCGCTGGCGCGGGATTGGCAGCGAAATTGTTAGTGCACCAACCATATTTCCACAAAAAAAAAAAAAAAAAAAAAAATGTCTCCTACCATAATTGTAATAGACATTATGCCAATATGCAACAGTAAGTGAACTAACCAAGATTGTTATTATTATTATTTTGTATAAATTAGAAATACGATAGGGTAAATGTACTGATATTTTTTTATTTATACATTTTCCCAATTTCAAATTCATGACTGCATAAGATTAATTCCGTTTAGAAGCATTTTAAAAAAAGTTTTAAATGCATAGCTGCTAACCTTCCGGTTTTTTTTAAAGCAAAAAAAAAAAAAAAAAAAAAAAAAAAAAAAACATACGTGGCACCATAAAGTTTATTTAATAAAATTATTTAATAAAGTAACTTGTTTCTATTTGATACTTATTTTGTTCAATTTCTTACGAAAAGTTTCTGGTTCGAAGTGTGTTTATTTAACTTAAAATAACCTGGAAATTAGGCAGCTATGTAAAAGTGATTGTGAAACAAGATAAAGAAAAATTCTCTCTTATTTTGATTCCTGTATTGGCAGCCTCAACATCTCTGCTTTTTCACCTATGATTAAAAAAAAAAAAAAAAAAAGTTTATGACGTATTTAATAAATCTTAAAGGATAATTTTACTACTTTGAATACTTGAATACGTGCATGAAATAACCTTGGAACCTACTTTATCTAAAGCACTCGGTATAAAAAAAAAAAAAAAAAAAAAATTCTCCGTTCGTTCGTTGAAGTATATCAAAAGTGATTTTTGCAGTTAAAATATAAGCGTTTTGACCTCCCTTCATTTCTGTTTATTTTACATATACTGAAATTGCTCATTTTATAAAATTTTTAATGATTCTTTTCAGAAGATATTATCTGATTTCAAACCGATTTCTAAAGTTCACATGTTCCATTTAGCGGCCAAATATCTTAAATGGTGAGCTAATTAGTGCAATATTTAGGTTAATTGACTTATTAAGTTTCTGAAAAGATCGATTCTTTTGAAACTCCTTTAAGAAAAGAAATAACCTTCGACCAAGCATTTAGTGCAAACAGCAAGGATACTCCAGCAATAATTCAAACTTTGTCATTTGGAAAATAATAAAAGACCTTTCTGGCATGTAGATGAGATTAGATGAAATAAAACTAGATTCGACAGGTCAATTTATGACCATTTTTGGACCAGGTGAGCAAAGCCAGACAAAATTAAGTATTGCTATAAATGCTTCATTATGTCAAACTAACCATATGTTCAGAAAGAATTAAGATTGGAAGTGAGATCTCTTATTCATTGCACGGCGAGATAATGGCCTGAGGAAAAAAAAGTAGAAAGGGAATACCCCTCATATTTGCACGCAGAAGGGAGATGCAAGGTTTTATTGATGAAAGATAAGAAATGTATTGGGTTGAACTTACACTTTATTATAAATATTCTTATTGCCCATCAAATAAGCTCGATGTTTTTTTTTTTTTTATGTGAAGCTAAATAAAAAGACATATCATTTATTTTCATTGTTTTACACTTTGTTTCACAAACGAAAAAATTATACTTGTATTATATGTATATTGTTAATCAACTAAGTAATCAGAGTCTAAACAGAAATATAAATAATCGAAAACAGACTTATCGCAGAAAGGCTAAGCTTCAATTATCAACTTAAACTAGGCTTCAAATTGAAGCCCCGACCCACGGGGCCATATGGCTCTGCCTATCCCCTCCTTGTGTTTGGGACGCCCAAATTTGGTATTTCATTTTTCTTTTTAGATTTTCCCCAATATAACGAAATGTTACCGATTATCTCATTGTTGTGTAACGTATGCTTTTGTTATGAGTATCATTATTTTGCTTCACCTTCCATTATGAGACTCATGTGCCGAATATTTTAATAAGATTTTGATCCTTACTGATTACAATAACTATTTTGTACTTTTAGAGAAGGACGAGCTCAAAAGCCTACATTCCTCAGTATACGACAGTTATAAGCTACTCTTGAAGCAGTGAAAGCGTTTTCTACATATTTCTTGTTTTCATTTTAATATTTTTAATTATTTTTTTTCGCTTTTTTGAATGTTTGGTGTCTAACATGATAATTTTGTACCATCCTCCCTCTTTTTTTGGGGTGTGTGTGTGTGTTTCCTTATTGTGAGCCGTTGACCTATACCTGTTCCAAAATTGAAAGTGTACTAGGATTAAACAACCAAAAAGAATTGCATCAGAATTCGAAAAAGCACAAAACTATCCCGTTACACTTTGACCGCAAATACCCTATGCCCTATGGATAAAGAACTTTTCCAAATTAACTGCAAACGAAAAATTTGTAGACAACTCTATTGATTTAACATAATTTGAAATTGCAATATGCTGACGAGTGTAAGCTCCTAAGCATAAAAGATGCACTGAAAAAAAATGAGTACTCAAAATTGAGTAAAAAGTACTAAATTTTAAATACGTCACATGCTCAAAATAGCTCAGATCCAGATGTACTCAAAATTGAGATGTGTACACATGTACTTATTTTTGATTCCATGGTTGTGTTCAAATATGAATCGTTATGTACTGCCCCTTGAATCTACAAATTAAAGTAAAAATGTACTGATATTTATTTCCCGTTCACAATTATTAACAAGAAATGTTTAATTCATTGTTTATTAAGAAAAATAGCAAAATTATTAGCAAGATAATCAAATCGAATATTTTTATGACAAGAGCATTATTTGCAAGTACTTTTGAATTATTTTAAAATACTGTGCACAATTTAATAGTTACATTAATAAATATCTTTTATGCCACCATAAATGAAATAAACCATTTTACAGGATACACAATTATCGTTTTGTTTGAGTTTGATAACATGTGATGAATCAAAATTGAGAAAGGATATGTTCAATTTTGATCCAAACATACTCAATTCTATATCTGTACATCGATTTACTCATTTTTGAGTACTTAATTTTTTTTCAGTGTGTATTGATGTCATTGGGGGTAATGAAAGAAATAAAGAAGATTATACTTGACCAATTATTAACTCAAATATAAGCGGATTTATTCTTTAATTAAGGTAGAAACCAGTAGAATCTAATATTTAGTTAAATAATGCGTTTCTTTTGTCATTTCTGTCTGTTATCAACCTTCTTTCTCCGTATCATTGCAAACTCTTTACCGACCAAGTAATCGCAAGCGGTCAATACTCATTTCACCTTCCTAGAACAGCATATGAAAATCTAATTATGTAGATTAACATAAAAATATATCCATATGCAATCGGATGAACGTTCTAAATTTCCGCTCTTCAGTCTGAACTAGCATCTCCAAATCTTTAATTTAGAACTATAAAAATATATTCGAATAATGTCATCTTCATTCATGTTGTTCTATTTTATTGTACAGCGAATCAATAAAAGATCCTTTATAATCACATGAAAATTCTTAATTTTCAACTCACATACATTTAGTGAATTAGCATCCTTTTGACTGAGCTTTAGACAATACCTCTAAGTATATCAATATGCTAGAATGATGTGACACATCTAATATGAAATGTAGCTACTTTTTTAAACACCTTTCTAAACATTCAGACATAAAATGGAGAATTCTCCATAAAATGGAAAAAAAAAATCTGAAGGCCAATTGCAGTAGTCACTTAAGCAAATTATCGTTAAAATATTGTCCCCTGTTGCGCAAAGGTCTAAGGCATTCAGCTGTCATCCTGGCGGTGACTGGTTTGGCTCCAGGCGGCCCCGTAGTGGAGTTCTCGGCTGTAAACTTTCCTGTTCCTCGTGCCGCTATCCGACTTGGGAATTATCTGTAATAAGGATTGTCTGCTTGTGTATGGATTTCGGGAGATATTTAGAAAATTTTTTAACAAGACTTGTGTGTATATGGAACAGAATTATTAAGAATTGTGTAATAAAGATCATTCGAGACAACAGCCTTGGTACCTAAAGGTCTCAAAGTAATATTACAAATCACAAACTACATATTTGGGGATTTTTAAATCAAAGGCTATATATTATTGAATCAACTTATAAGAATATTGCTTTTCATACATAAGTTCAAATTACTTGCAATGCAAAGTTCTTCTTAATCTTACACTGCATAATGATGCCCAGATGAATCAGTTTAATTTTCCCTCTACACTAAATCTACTAAGCTTCAGCCCACCACTATTTTCTAATAGTAATTTTCGCTTTTCCTGAGGTAGTGGAATTCTGCGATTCGCTAAGTAAAGAATTTCTATTCAAAAATAGCGGTATCTAGTTCTAAATATGTGTATAAAAAATATAGTTCCGAAGGAAAAATCCATGCTGTGTAGGGTAAAATCTGGAAAGATCTCTGCTGGTTCTCTAACGATTAAATGCGGGATATTTGTAGCAGTTTCAAAGAAGCAATTGAAGAAAAAACGCCAAGATATGATGGGAAAAAATCTATTAAAGAATTTCATATATTGTTAAAAGATCACCATTTTCCAATTAGCAAACTGTGCATAGAAAATCATTCATTTCTTTTCAAATAAATTTGAATGCCACGAATTGGAATTCTAAACAGAATTTCAAAAATACTATGCGTTTGAGTAATTTTAATATGTAAAAAAAAAACACAGAAAAGGAAAGAAAAGAAAAATTATATAACAGCATTTTTTTTTTGTTGTAATATATTATAAATACAATTTAAACTGGTTACATCTGAACAAAATTAAAAAAAAACATCTTACTCTCGCTAAAAAACAATAAAATCTTAGACTGAGACTAATTTGCGAACAGTTTCATAAAATGTGTTAATTGTGCTTTAAAGTATTTTATTATGATTGTAAACTCTTCTCTACCTTTGAAAGAGACAGTTTTATTAACATGCATTATTTTAATTATACATGGGTTAAGTAATATTACACAATGTAATTTTAATTGTATGTGGTAAATATACAGTATTTCCAATATTTTAATCGTGAATATTTCCATTAATATCATTTTAAAAACAACATAATATTCGGGAGATCAACAAAATAAACCAAACTTCAATTTACGTCAATTCCTTTAACATCAAAATGTTTATTTTTCGATGTAAATCACTTGCCAGGCATGAGAGCGTTCCGACCCAATGACTGTTTACTACCACTAAGTTTTAATGGTATTTCTCGCCTTATATAATCACAGAATTTCTAAGATTTAATAAAGCAAAGAATACTATTAAAATTTAGTGGTGAAAATCAATCATTTGGACCGAAGTGCTCTCATCCCTGCTTGCGGAAAAAAATACTTCATGTCAATTACCACAGTTCCAAACATTTTTTATACTAAAATTATACAATTTTTTCTGTACAGAAAATATTAACCATTGGAAAGCATTTGATAAACTTAAAACCCATTCAATTTTAGGTAGCTTCCAATACGAAAAGTAAAAAGCTACTTTTTGCATCCGTTCGAAGGAAAGATATTCCGGGAAATTTTGTTATATTTTCACCGATCATGAACCCCAGACACCAAACCAACGTCCAGTTGAAATGTTGATATATATATATGCATATATAAATATATATATCTGATTTTTGTCATGGTGTAACACACGTATTCAACCGATTTGGGTGTAACTTAGCGTGTGTACGGGACTTAGTAAGGTCTCGACCGACGTCTTTAACCAGTTACATCCGATCATCTTGTTTCAAAATTGCGCCCTGAAGAAGAAAATGGAAAAATTTCAAATTGAAAGCGATGTACAAAATGATCAGAAATTAAAAATGTTTTTCCCCTTTAAAGTAATGGCCTTGATAGCTGAATTCCGGAGTATTTTTTTGTCTTAAAAAATTGCTGAGATATAGCAAATTGAAATTCTAGGGTGGCTGACACTTTGAAACAAGACAACAGATTGTCATGCTGTAACACTCACATTTATGAACCAACTTGGATGAAACTGAGCAAGTGAACAGGAAATACCAAGGTTTCTACCCAGTTTCTTAGCCAGCTTCATCCACCATCTTGTTTCAAAATGGCAGCCTGAAGCATAAAATTTCAAAATTCGAAAATATATACAAAATAATTAGAAATTCAAAAAGTTTATTATTTTCAGTGTTTGTCTTTGACGCAAGAATTCGGGAAATTATTTCGCCTCTATCTGAAAAGATGACTGAGATACAGCAGTTTGAAATTCTAGAGTGGCTGACATTTTGAAACCAGAGAACAGATTGCCATTCTGTAACTCTCGTATTTATGAACCGATTTTGATGTGACTCAGCATCAGTGGTGTAGTCGTAAAAAAATCAGAGGGCATACGCTCTAAGCAGAGGGTACACGCTCAAGGCTGAGGGTATATCCTACAGTGTATATACTATAGCTTTTTGAGAAACAGAGGGTATACGGTGTTCCTTAAAAAAATCCAGAAGGTATACGGCGTATGCCACCGTATACCCTCCACTACACCCCTGCTCAGCATGTGTATAGGACATACCAATGTTTTGACTGTGTAATGGTGGCTTGCTTCATCTGTCACATTGTTTCAAAATGGCGGCCTTTTAAATGTTTTAAATTCAGAAATTCAAAAAGCTTATTCTTGTAATTGTTTGGCCTTGATACAAGGATTCCAAGCCCAAGCATTTTTTGTTTCGACCCTATCCTGAAAATTGGCTGATATATAGCAGTTTGAAATTCAAATTTAAATCGCCATAAATGAAGCCAACTTGGATATAGCTGGCTAATTTGGCGAACTTCTTATTCAAATTCAGTATTGACGAAAACGGGGATTGAATTTTTTATAATCGATTTCCATGCATTTTAGCTTTATGTGTTTAAATAAAATTAGCTTAATTTTTACTTAAAAAAAGGGATATTGAAGCTACCTTTTCTCACTCAATTTAGCGATATGTTTTAACTCTAATTTCACAATACCAGTGTTCATATTTTCAGAGACTACATTCGTAATGTGTGTGACTGGGGGGGAAGGAACTGCTCAACGTAGCATACATTGAACCGCAGTAAGCATACAAAAACAGCTAAAACTTAAATCTATATTAAAAAATAATCGTTTGTAAAAGCGGTGAAAATATATCTACCCCTTTATAACTGCGTTTTCTAAAGTTTAAAACTTTTTATTGTAAAAATTATGAAACTCACTTGTGAAAACTTGAAAGGAATATACAGGTTGTCAACAAAATCTCTTTACAATTTCAAGATTTTATTGCATAGATTTTATACACTCTTAATATTGTACTACTTCCACACATGTCTCTGTTCATATGTATTTGTAATAAAAAGTTATAAACAGGCTTTGTGGATACCCTGTATAATGTATATATTTATGACACGGTCAGGCAAACACAATCGTTTAGCAGTAAATAATATTTTAGCAGGTATTTAAATCGAGAACTTCGAATTGATTAGTAATAAACTTTACGTTTTGCAGTTAAATAAATAACTTTTACAGGCTGTGAAATCTAATCAAAATAATAATATAGAGGATGTTTCTTAAATGTCTTAATAGGCTAAATTTTAAAGTAATAAAATGTTTAATTCAATTTATTTCAACTGTGAATATTTACCATTGGAGACTGATTCAGAGCATATCACACTCATGATACTACGCTTGATTTATGGTTAATTAAACTTGCAGTTATACAGAATATGTTTTATCAGTATGATTAAAAACGTGCGACCATAAATAAATACAACGAATAAAAAATTAGTCACCCCTTGGTATGACATATCCAGTTGAAGCCACACGCTCATGAGCAGATCACATTAAGACAACCAAATTTCGGGATGCTGATGTCGCCGTTTTAGTCACTATTCCAAATAGCCCCAACCTCAGATTTTTTATGTAGCTAAATTCAGGTGATTATATGTTCCAGTCGAGGTGCTATAGTGTTCCTCAAACCAGTCATATATGCATGTAGCCCTATAAACAAGGCTGATGTCATCTTAGAAAATTGGGAGGTGTGCATGGCATATTCTTCAAGAAAGGTTGAATGAAAGCAATACCTGATCAAAGAGAGTGTTAAAATAAACATCCTGGTCAACTGAATTTGTGGTCCATGTCATAGTACGATAAACATCCCAAAACCATCAGAGGACCACTTCCGGTTGAACCATGCAGCCTCCACACACTACCGCTGAAATGTCCCATTTTGTATTCCTCAAATTTGTAATTCATCAAAATGGCACTGCGCGTCTTTAGTCAACTACTAGAGATTGAATATATAGCTACTCGTCTCTAGTTCGGGGTTTTTTGTCGGATTACAGAATTGCAACATTATGTGCTGCTGTGAGAAATTGTCTCTTGCAAGGTACCCTGTTCTAAATGTTTATTGCATAAACTTCCCTTTGTAAATTTGAAACAGGTTAGGATGAAGCTTCCTCACTGACTGCAGCAATTTCTCTCGTGTTTGTAACCGATTTCCATCGTCAAGGCGTGACAATTGTTTCAGGTACATCTGAGTTGCAATAATTTTCCAACCAAAGATTTTGACGCCGTGCTTCGTGGCCAACAGGGGTACAACATTCCGTGCAGGCAAGTTGTACAGTACGGTTCGATACACAAACAAATCGGATAACTTCGCTCACTGCGTTGTTGTGGCACGCCCAATCATGATAGCATATTTTTGCACTCATAACACACATTTCCACTGCTTAAGAACGATTTACCCGCTCAACATTTCTGCTATAATCACGAGCAGTCAAGGCTCGGTTTTCTTTCTGCACCGTCATTTGTATAAGTATAACTAAACTGTCGTGTTTATACTCAAGCTTGATTAATTTTCTGCCCGATGTGCTTATATACATGGGGCATTCTCACAATCTTTTAACATTCATGTCCCAGAATAATAATTTTTTATTTAATACACTTTTTTGTGTTTTTTTTTAATTTCATATCCATGGGAACATCCCAATGCATGACTGCACAACAATATTAACGAGATAAATAAGTTTTGGACGATGTTGGGGGTCCAAAGACATGGAAAACTCATCTACCGTCCCGTGTCCCTGATGCTGATTTTGAAGTTTGGAGCTGTCTGGATAAAATTGTTTCAATAAAAATAATTCGATGTAATTTTTTTCTGAAACTGGAACTATTGTTTTATATAAATATGTAGCTAAAAATTAACCTGCACACATTTTTAGGGTTGATATTATTTTTTGAACTCTGTCCCCGGGTTTTAGATTTTTTACCATCACTCTTCTAAAATGATACAGAAAATCACTTCAGATGCAGCGACGGAATTTTTTTCAAGTTTTTGCTCATGCAGAAGTATGCTAGAGAAAGAATATCTAAAATTCTTTGACAGGAAATTTACTGCAGAATATAAATAAGCATTTAAATATCAATTTCAAGCACCGTGGCTTTATTGGTAGTCTTACCGTCCGCAAGGTTTAATCCTGCAATTTTCGAGGCAAATTAATTATTATTTTTAATTTAATCCAATGTAAATAACTGTTTCTAAAAATCAATGAACATTTTCACTACCACTTAGTCTTCATATGATCTGCCTAAAATAGGTGGTAAGTTTCCTTGCTGTTCCATCCTTACCGTCCCTTTTTTCCACATTTTGTCCCTTTTGCCCCCATTTTGTTCCTTTTTTCCCCATTTCCCCCCATTTTGTTCCTTTTTTCCCCATTTTTCCCCCATTTTGTTCCTTTTTTTGCCATTTGTCCCTTTTTTCCTATACCATCCCCCTTTTTTTACATTACCGTCCCTTCTTTAACACCCCTTTAAGACAATGTTATACCAAAATTTTGCACTAAAAATACTATATTGTCATTATTTCTTATTTGAATGTCCTGTGGGTACTATGCAAATTCATTATAAGTAAAAAATTAGAAGAAAATAAAAAGTTATAGTGGTAAAATGGTAAGGAAAATTAAACTCGCAAGTTTAACTTAAACCTCAGTTAAATAATTTTTTTTTCGCTGCTGACCATTTTTTCTTTATTTTGAATCATTATAGCATTTGTCTATCAGATTAAAATGTTATTTTAGCAAGTTTAATTTCGCCAGATTTTTTTTTCCCAAAAGTCAAAAAATTGTGAGAATGCCCCAGATATCTATATCTACTAAAAAACAACTTTTCAAAAGTAAAAAATAAGCCAAGCAAAAAAGTAAAAAGGTGAAAGTTGTGGCTAAAAAATAGTGTGATATCAAATTTCCAAGCTTATATTGCGGTACTTATTTAATATTTTTTGATAAAAATTTACCATATGTAAGTCGAGTACCTAAGTATGCGTTGATAGAAAGCCTTTTCTTCTTTACTAAATACATCATAACGTGTTTCTGAAAATTAATTTTTTTTAAATTATGCATGATGGGCTTGGCGGCCATCTTTCCATATTTTACACAAATTTCTAAGCACACAAGTTCATTGTTAAGATTGGAAGTTCGAAATTGTTACTAAAGCAAACATTTTATTATTTTAATTTATGGAAATGAGTGCCTAAAAATTTGTGTCTAAAAATAAAGCTGAAGTAACTTCAGGTTTCATCTTATGATTCTCTTTTTTCGGAGGGGAGTTAATTAATTAGTTAAAGCAGTAAAAATCAATTTGTTTTTTCAAAATAAAAAACTTTCTTAATTTATCTGTCTGTAGCTAAAACTATAAGTTCGAAATTCTTAATAATGTAAATATGTTACGAGCTTGAGTGCTTAGAAATTTGTGTAAAATATGGAAAGATGGCCGCCAAGCCCATCATGCATAATTTAAAAAAAATTAATTTTCAGAAACACGTTATGATGTATTTAGTAAAGAAGAAAAGGCTTTCTATCAACGCATACTTAGGTACTCGACTTACATATGGTAAATTTTTATCAAAAAATATTAAATAAGTACCGCAATATAAGCTTGGAAATTTGATATCACACTATTTTTTAGCCACAACTTTCACCTTTTTTTTTTTTTTTTTTTTTTTTTTTTTTGCTTGGCTTATTTTTTACTTTTGAAAAGTTGTTTTTTAGTAGATATCAGTTCTTTTTTTAAAACAAATGATATATAACTGGAATAATTCTACTAGCTCAAATTAAGATTAGTCCTTGTATAGCCTTTATAAGCAGGGAGCAAACACAATATTATACATTTTGTTTACCTATCATTCATTTTTTATAGTGATTAATAATTTAAAAGTAAGGAAAGTCAATTTCTTCTTTCAAAGTATCAGTCTTTCTCAATTTATATCTCCTTAAAATTTTCTACGAAAGATGAAAATTTAGTAAAAAACAGAGTTGAAATAAAATATATATTTACAGTTAGTCTGTCAGTTAATTGTTTTTTCTAACTTTTTTTGCTGCCGGTTTTGCAAAATAAATTTACCTTTACAAATACCCACGGTTAATCCGAGAATGAAAACCCGCAGGCATCTAAAGAATCGAAGATCTGTAAATCTAGCAATTCTAGACATAATAAAGGAACATTTTTGATAAAAAAAATCTAAAAATTTAAAGATATAAACTGTACATATAACTTCATCTTCATTTAGATCGTGTTATAGAGAAGAAAGAATAAATATGTAATTTTACTCAAGTCTGTTTATCCATACCTATTTGCATAAATGTGAGGATATTAATTTACTATAAAATTTCCCCTAAATTGATTATCTTTAATAGTCTATTATTAAAGCCGCATATACATTAGAATTAAATATTTTTCGGTTAAAAAGTGCCTGAAATCTATAGTCTTATCGTTCGTTATTTTTTTTTTTATTTTTATGCCCAGACTCTTTTTCTGAACTCTGACAAAAGATCACAGACATATTGAAGCTATCCAAATTCTTATATCTTTCTATCGTATTTCCTTTTTTGAGGGGGGGGGGTGTGAGAAAGAGCCTTAAGAACTTCGTTTTGTTCTCAGAATTCTGAATTATTCATTCAAAAGATCTACCTACATAAGTCTTGTTGCAGAATTTTCATTAGTTAAGAGTTGCATCAAGTTATACATCATGTGAATCTATTAAATTAATTTTGTGAAATACTAGATGGGAGCCATTGATATTTCCAGACCATTTGCCTACATTTTAAACTTGAGTCATTTACTACTATTCATTAATTTTCTATACGAATTAAAGAAGTCGTTGTTTCCATGCCAACTGTACCTTTCACTATTGCTTGCTTGTTTGTTTGTTTGATTTATTGAACACATACATCATATCACATGCGGATCACGGCGGGATTCGAATCTGCTTCCACCTACGCTCTCAAGCGATTAGCGGAATTGTGTCTTATCCACTCAGCCACAGTGGGCCACTATTGCTTTCTCTAATGCCCAGATACTCAAATTTAACCAACTGCACTTAGAATCATGGTCATAACACAGAACATTTATATGTTAGAGCAGTGTTGCCAGTGGGCTACTTTTTTTTAATTCAGATTTCTTGATTGCCAGCACTTATTATAAACGGTAAAATTCCCATTGTTTTCGCCTTAATTAATATGTCATTAAATAAGGCACATTTTACAATTTCAAAAAAGTGGTGCCAATCAAGTATCTGAGTTAAAAAAGTAGCCCATCTGGCAACACTGTGTTAGAGTGGTGACATATGCACAAGTCGTGTACTCATATTCAATTTTTTGTCCAAAGTACGGTAACTCAGTTTTCAGTAATAGACGAGGAAGATTTTAATTAAACTAACCAGAAAAGTTAGCAAACATTGGCTTCCTGATTTGATTTTATTCAAAATTGTTTTAACCAACCAAAGTTAATGTCCGGGATCCAGATAAATTTTTTTCTGTTAGTAAAATTACATTGACCAATCAGTAGCCTTTATCCTTGCAGGCTTTTCGGTGTTTACTGGAAACATCAAAAAGTTCGGAAAAATGCAGACGTCTGATTGATCAATCCCATCCCGCTAATAGCGAAATATCTATCTTGATCCCGGCCTATTCAACGCCCTTTAAATATTGGAGAAAGCCTTGACACGTGTCAGAAAAACGTCACACAAAGCAGGCAAAACAAAGAAGAAAAATCATTCATTGGCTCGTTCATATTCACGAGCCGATGAATGATTTTGTTTCCTTGCTTTGCCTGTTTTGTGTGATGCTTTCGTGACGCGAGTCAAGACTTTCTCAGATATTTAGGATGCTTTGGCGTATTTCACCACCATGAAGTTATGAATAGAGAGGAACAGACATGTCAATCTTCCCGTGTGAAAAACTAGTTACCAAAAAAACGAGTTATTTCCCTCTCTTCTGCCCTTTTATCTCTTGATTTTGACCGATAGCAGCCCATTTAGCAGTCTCCAGTACAAGATGCCGCTATATACGGTGGACGCAGGAGGGAGGGTGTTAGCGCGACCAATGACATAATAGGCCAGTTCATGATGTTTAAAAGTCACACGCAGTTGGATCGAGGCTAACGAAAAAGACAGACTACCGCGGTGGGTCCGATTCTTCATTTTTTACAAACCGCTGGAGTCACGTGATGCTCTTTTCACGCACCTTCTTTGGTGCATTCGAGCATCACGTGACTCCAGCGGTCTGTAAAAAAAGAAGAATCGGACCCACCGCGGTAGCCTGTCTTTTTCGTTAGTCTCAGAGTTGGATCATCTTTACACGATGATTAGTACAAAGCTGCGAGCCGATTTTTTTGTGTCCATTGCCGTGTACAGATAATCAACTCCGTGTGACGTTATGAACTGGCCTTATATTTTGTTGGCCACAGTTTAGGAACAGCTACAAATGACTTCATCTATATCTACTCCGAGGTAAACGAAAAAGACAGGCTACCGCGGTGCTACAGCGCCTAGAATATATAGTATGGAAATCGGCTATCCCAGTAATACTTTAAAAAGTGCTAATATATTGGATCTCTTAAATTTCAAATGATGCTGAAATCCAATGAGTCGATCACAGCGATATCTGCAGGATATTTCCTAAAACTTCATGACGATTTGGTAACAGCGTCTAGAATACTTAGTGTGGAAATATTTTATTAAACAACGCTAAAAATTTGTATCCCGTAAATGATCGACGATACTGCTAAAATTCCAAGTGTCGATCGCAGCGAAATCTGCGGGATTTTCGTATTACATTGTATAGACTAGCAATATCTTTCAGTTACAGAAAATATCCTGCAGATGTCGCTGCGATTTGTATATTTCAGCAGCATCGTTGCACATTTAAGGATACAATATTTTACCACTTTTTTAAGTATTACAGGGATAGCCAATTTCCACACTATATATTCTAGGCGCTATAATTTGGTCTAGACGCTGTAGCGTTTTTTTTTACATTTTATTAACATACATCTGACTTGTGTGCTTGGCGTCAAGCCCGCTGTAATAATACGATGTTTACTTTGAAAGTTTATCACAGATGTCGCTGCGATCAGCTCTCTGGATTTCAGCGTCAGTGCACATTTAAGGGATACAACTTTTTAGCGCTGCTTGGATAGCAAAATTCCACAGTATGTATTCTAGACGCTATATCGGTGCATTACACGTGTCTCTTTCTTCTTTAAAAAATATCCTGCAGATGTTGCTGTAAATGACTGTTTCGAATTCAACATCATTGTACATTTAAGGGATTCACTATTTCCGCGCTTTTTTAAGTATTGCTGGGATAGTCAATTTCTACAACATATAATCTAGGCCTATAACGGAGCTATAGTACAGCGCCTAGAAGATACAGTGTGGAAAACGGCTATTCCTATAATGCTTTAAAAAGTGCTAAAACCTTGTGTCCCATAAATCTCCAACAATGCTCAGCGGCAATATGCTGATACGAGCGCCATCTCGTAACTCTTTTCAATATAAACACTGAGTTTTCAAAAATTATAGAATGTTAAGTATCGGAAACTATAAATATAAGATATTTTGGTCTGTTATAAGCTAATTTAGTTAAGGAATGACGTGAAATAGGTTAAAGAGTCTCTTTTAGAATGACTATCGTTTTTAAATCACTACGATGGCGCTACTATCGACATCTTGTTATTCAGCATCGTTGTACATTTATGGGATTCAATTTTTTAACACTATTTTGGAGCCGTTTTCCACACTGTATCTTCTAGGCGCTGTATATATAGTGTGGAAATTGGCTATCCCTGTAATACTTTAAAAAGTGCTAAAATATTGTATCCCTTAACTGTGCAATGATGCTGCTGAAATATACCGATCACAGCGACATCTGCAGGATATTTTCTCAAACTGCAAGATATTGCTAGTCTATACAATGTAATACTAAATCCCGCAGATGTCGCTGTGATCGATACTTGGGATTTTAGCAGTATCGTCGCACATTTAAGAGATACAAATTTTTAGCGTTGTTTGGATAGCATATTTCCACACGAGGTATTCTAGACGCTGTAGCCATACTTTCGGCAAAAACTTGAAATGAGCATGCTTCCTGTGCATATATCACCACTCTTATGTATGAAGGCTCTCTGTTATGGTGTTGATTCTGAGCGCTCTTTGTTAAATTTCTATATTTGTGTTTTAGAGAAAGCAATACAGAAAAGTACTGTTACTATGGAAACAACAACTTCTTTAATATTGAAAGGTATAGCAAAGGAGTTCAGAATCAGTGCCTTAAATAGTTTCGAATATGTATTGTTGTCATGACAATTAATACCCTACCTGGATGTGGAAATGCAAAATTGTGTTCAACATAATGGAGGATATTCCATCTACATTTTGATCACGTGGTCAAGGTAAAAACGTCTATCGTAAAGAAGGGAAGTCTCCGTAGACGTGTAATGTAAATCCCCGCTAGCCAATGAAACGGTTCATGAGGCAACGTAGTAGTATCTTCCCTTCTTATCAGATAGAAGTTCCTTGGATAAATTACCGGTATCACATGACTTTTTCAGCCTCGAACCCATATTTGGAATATCCTCCATTGTGTGCAATCTAGATAGATTTTTGGCTGTCAGAGAAACGAGATTCATCAATCAGAAGCCTGCATTTTTGTGAACTTTTCGCTATTTGCAGAAATGCAGGCTATTGATTGGCGATTCTCGTTTCGCTAACAGCGAAAAATCTATCTGGATCAAAGCCTACATTTCTACAAACATTGCACTTCATCCACGGCACTAAAAAAATGACTCAAAACTTTCATGACATAGGCCGGGATCCACAAACAGCAAATATTCTCAAACATGCAGGCTTCTGATTGGTCAAACTCATTTCGCTAACAGCGAAAAATCTATCTGAATCTCAGCCATAGTTATCTTCGATAAAATCAATGCAAAAGGATAATATAAAAGAAAAGTATAAGATTTCTAAAATGTTTTGGCGGGTTTATCGCTATTTGGCATAATTTGTAAACTTTAAAACTAATTAACAGTTTTTCGCTAATTATGAATAGAAAATTAATGTTTTTAAAGCTGAATTTTATAAAAGCACGTAGATTGAGTAAATATCTATCCAAAAATTCAATCCTTACTTTTTTCTGTCCATTATTTAAGTCTCTACCTCGATTTAAACATAAGTTGTGACGAAGAAAATAAATCTGTCATTTTCAGTATCTCGACGTTATTTTAAAAAATCTATATCTCTGTTTATAATTAATTTATGAGGATGCATTTGATCTCAAATTGAAGATCTTCTTTATTAGGTCCTTCTAGTGTTGGTTTTATTTTTCTGCGGTGATTGCTTCTTTTGATATGGGAAATTTTACGCTGGCATATTTCGTTCATTTAACATGGAGAAGTTGTCATCAGTATAATAAGCAGTTACGGTGTCTTGCCTTATTCTTGGCGTTTGTTTGCTTGGCGGGGTTAGCATTTTTTTTTTTCAGCTTGGCTTGGCAGAACGACCGTCCTGCTTGATATAAAGAGAGAGATAATACAATTCAGAGCAAATTCTGATACATCGTACCGTTTAATCAATTGAACTTATTAATTTTATGTTAAATATAAAATAGAAATCTGCACGTTACTTCAGTTTAGCGACAAAGTGCTGTATCTTATGGTTCATCATCATCATCCGTAATCAAGTCCATGGCTAAATGTCGTATCTCTTCAAATGAGATTTTGCGAAGGGATTTTTTAAAAACCTTTAAGAATATTCATATTCACATTAAAGGACATTGTAACCATGGTGGAAATGCTTGAAAGTGGATCCAATTACCGAAGGTTAATCGAATGTAAAGAAACATTTTTTTTTTTTTTTTTTTTTTTTTTTTTTTTTTCCTTTGCTCTGAGAAATCAACTACCAATAGCAGTAACTTTGGCACCATTTACTTTACATTATTTTTGAAAAACAAAATCCTTGTTGACATAGGGTAACTCCGGGAGAGTCGCCGCATGCGGGATTCCTCGCGGATTCCTCGCGGGATTCCTGCGGGATTCCTCGCGGGATGCCTCACCCCTTGTATTTCTTGTAATTATCGATAGATGGTCGTCAAACGCACAGTATAGGTGCGCAATGATATTATTTTAATCAGTGTATAGCGTGAATCTCATTTCGATGTTTACTTGTAGAAGTACAATCCTTAATTTGATGTAAGTGCATGATTTCACTGTCCAAACTTTTAAACACGTTATGTTTAAATACTTATCATACACTAATTACTAAATGCATGCATGATTTCGAAGTCAAAACTAAGTGTAGGGTTTGTATAGAGTACTGTGTGTATGGTTACGCCATTCCCCTTAGCGATGGCAGGTAACTGTGATGGTCGACGCCTGCACCATGCAAAATGGGATACATGCCGCACTGCTATCCCGGTATGCATGCCGCACTTTCTTTTGTACGGGTTGATTAAGTGTTATTAACTTTTCCTTTTCTTTTTGCACAGACTAACCATGTTAGGCATGTTATCAAGTTTACTAAAACCAATCGAGAAAAAAGGGAAAATAAAAAGTAAGAAGGGCAAGAAAGATGCAGGGGAAAATAAAAAGTAAGAACGGTAAGAAAGATGCAAGTCAAGATGATAATAATGAAAAATTGGATTACGCGTAACGCAGACGTTCTTTGCAAGGAATGTTTAGAAAACTATTCCAAAAAAGAGGAAGTGTAATTGGCTTCGTTGCATCATGTGTTTAAACGTAGTTACATAAAGACTGTACTTTTTCGACACTTTATCTGTAGATTGTAGTCGAAAAAACAGGTCTCTTAACCTATTCGGGACCATAGGTGCATATAAGCACGTTCATAAAGAGCTTACAAAATTTGTTTCTGGCACCAGTAAAAAAAGAAAAGTAATATTTGCTTTGTTTAATTAGAGTATTTTCATGATTATTTAAGTAAAGGTAACTTCTTTTTAAAAAGTGGTACCGGTCCCAAAAGAGTTAACAAATAAATTATGTCAAAATTTAACTTTTTTTTCTTTTTCCATTCTCATACATTAATGTTAGGTTGTTGCTGAAATAGCAATTAAAATTTAATGTAAAAAAAAATAAGTCAAAAATTTTAATAGTGAAAGTAGGAAACAATTATTAATTTGAATCTACTAATACGTTTCATTGTATTCATTTAGTTTCATTTTGTTACTACATCGTTAATTATAGTCCAAATATGAATATTTTTTTAAATATTTTTATTTATAATTTCATTCTGTTCTTATTACAAGCGCGGCATAACTACCACACTAGTGCGGCGTCTCAGCCTGAATGTACGGGTGACGCGCCGCAGTGTAATGTTTTAGAAAAAAAATGTTAAAAAATATTAATAATTGGTTTTGAGATTTTTTGTCGCAGTACACGCGTTGTATATTTAACATTAAATAGCACAGCATGATTTTTTTTAATTTTATGTCCACTATGGGACTTTATACACAAATTCAAAAAAATGTGCGGCATAAATCCCGGAATTACCCTATATTTAAAAAAAATCATGCTTAAAAATTATTTAAAAATTCAATAAACTGAACTACATTTTTCAAAAAATTTCCATCTCATAAAATTTTTTTCTCCTATTCGATGAAGCAAAAAAGGAAATTATGCAATATTTAGAACAGATGTATAAGTTATTACATTTTTAAAACTTTAAAACATAAGAAAACATAAATAAAAAAATTATTTTTAGGAACAAAACTTCAGGGACTCATGTAATTAAAATTTCATGCAATCCTCGGTAGTCGTTTCCGACAAATAGCGCATGTAAGCTGCAAAATAACATTTTTGAATAAAATGAATTTAAAAAATAAAAATCCTTTATATTATAAATGACACACTTGTTTAATATATAAGAAATTAACTCTATTTCAGTATGAGATTAAAAAATATGAATTAGTATGAGATTAAAGAAATTTCGATTTTTTGGAAAAAATTAAATTTATCTGATCTTGATTAAAGTACAATGTGGCGTTGTACTACAAAGCCTGAAAGACGAGATCAAACTTATATCCCTATCATCTGTATTAGAAGATAAAGAAAGTTTGAATTTTAATGAAAACCATAAGCTTCTCCTATTTACTAAGTGCATATAATGCTAAAGTTAAGTAAAAACCATTTAGACACATTAACCCTTATCTTACCGCGTCTTGTACACAAGACAGTTCAGATTTATCGAATTTTCACAGGTAATATCGCATTTTTTAAATTTCTGCTTTGGTACTAAAATAGATTTTAAGTTTCATAAATATTACTTATAATAATTTTAAGTTCAATTTTAATAATTTTCATACATATATTTTGGATTTTTGAACTTGGCTAATAGATTTGCAATTTTCTGGGGAAAATATGCAGAAATTCTCTTAAAGTTTAATCATGACAAGTCTCAAACATTTTTGCTCAGTAAAACTATTAATATATCAGGGTAATTTCAAAACAGATGTTCACAATTTATGTAGTAGTGTAACCTATCATTGTCCTATAACAGGATTGCTTCTAAAAAGGAAACCAATAAAGTTTTACTACGTTAAAGTTTAGGATTTTATATGTTTTTTGTATAGCTCATTATTCTGTAATAGCAATTTTTTGCAAAACATACACTGGTTATCAAAAATTAAGGAAAAGTCACAAAATGCTAATTTTCAAGTACGCGAACACTCAAAAGGAAATAATATAATTCGAGTAATTACTATCTCTACAACACAGCTAGTCCATATAACATCTCATTCATGTCGCACATGGTCACAAGTGTCACAGTCACTACGGTGAAGCAAAAAAATAGGAAATTCCATACATCTCATTATGAGTCTCAAATGATCACTATATGTGACTCCACTGAGACGTCACTGTGACTGCTGCTTTGTGACGAGTCACCTTGTGACTTTACTATGTAGTTACATTATTACTCTCATGTGACTGTCATTTGTAGTCTCAATTTCAAAGTCATCGTGAACTCTGCATTGTGATAAGTTACCAAATAATGTCACATTAAAGTCACATGATGACTTTCAGGTGACAGAGAGACTACTGTGAAGTCACCATTGTGCTCTTTTGGGAAAAGTCTCCATGTGACTATAATATGATATTATTTGGTGACTTATCATAATGCAACGTTCATGATGACTATGAAATTGAGTCTCAAAATGACAGTCACATGAGAGTCATAGTTTAACTACATTGTAAAGTCACCTGGTGACTCATCACAAAGCTGCAGTCACATTGGCTTCTCATTGGAGTCGCATATAGTGATCATTTGAGACTCATAATGAGATGTGTGGAATTTCCTATTTTTTGTTTCACCGTAGTGACTGTGACACTTGTGACCATCTGTGACATGAATCAGATGTTATATGGACTAGCTGTGTTGTAGAGATAGTAATTACTCGAATTATATTATTTCCTTTTGAGTGTTCGCATACTTGAAAATTAGCATTTTGTGACTTTTCCTTAATTTTTGATAACCAGTGTATTATTTTATATGCTGTAAAATAGGGATTAAGTAAAGGCAAATCTAGCCTTCTTAGAATTTTCTTGCGAGTTTTGCGGCATTTGCGGTGAATTCCCTCTTATTCTCTGCCGCAAAGTTTTGAGAGAGAAGTGGCTTAGCGATCGAATTTCACTGTTTACAGAACCTCATTGATGAGCAATTTGGACAAAAACAGTGTGTAAGGTTTAGATAAACACATATTTCTTTTCAATTATAGCATCGCTAAATTTTTTTTAATACTAGTTTTCATGATTTGCACTTAAAGAAATCAGCTTTGAAAGTATTATTTTCTAAATTTTTAAGTCTGAATATAGGGTAACTCTAGGATAGATGGCCATAGAGTAGAGATGGCTAGTCTTCATATCTCCAAAACTTGATCATAGATTCCAATATAAACATTGTTCATATGAAATAGTTCAACGAGTTTATTTATTGCGACGTGCGGTTGTGTTTTTCGATTATAAAAAGTAAGTGTAATTTTAATGTCAATTAAATAGGTGGTTGAATTTTTTTTTATTTATTTAGGTATCTGGATGTTTTGTAGTACGTACGTTATATATATTTTTTACTATATGGACTTTTAAGGCACGTATATAATCCAATCTTTACTTCTAAGTCTAAAACAAAGACGTACAATGGCTATTGATGCTTTAAATTGGGCGACCATCAGTCCTACAATTTCAGGAGAGATGGCCACCTTTAATCAATATTTCAGATTATATATAGTGATGATTTTAACTAAATATAATTAAATTTAAAATAAATATATAACGTTTACGTTTTTAAATATATTAATTGATATAATTATTTAAATTTTAACTAATATAAATATTTTAATAATAATAATGATACTATAATAAGACCTCACGATTTATTTGTTTCAGAAAATACTGAAAAACGTCGGAAACTTTCATAACAGAAACTGATAAAGTTGATAAATAAACTAAATTGACATGATTAACTATTTGAAGTGTGTTATTTTTTTTTCTATTTAAATTAACTTTTTCTTTCTTGTATTGGATGGCCATCTCTCCTCGGCTTTAAGGAGAGGTTGCCATCTGCTAGTTAAATTTCAATTTTGTTTAACACTTTTTGTTTTCAATGTTTAATTATTTTTTGCATAAAATATTATAAGTATATGTATAAGAATTTTAAATATGCATCAATATTACTTGTATTTGTATTCTAAGAATTTTTATTTCAATCTTTAAAAACTATGGCCATCTATCGTAGAGTTATCCTATTGTTTTTAAAAAAATATATATATCCATTTCAATGAATATTTTAATTTTACATTTGATGTTCACATATTAATAAAGATTATTCTCAAGCTCAATTAAAGTAAATTTTATCTTATACTTTTAGAACTATTGAAATTTGTCGCTTTGGACAGAAAATGCTTTTCAAAATTCTAATAAATTCGAAGATGAAATTTAAAAGGACACTATATTTGTATTTTCTTTCTTTTGAAGAACAAATGTTGAATTTTAAAATCAGAATTCAATCTTTGAAAAAATTTGATCAATATACTCTCACACAGCGCAAACGTTATGGATAAACTGTTTTATTTGTACTATACAAAAATAAAAATAAATAATAGCAATGCAAAATAATAGCTAAATAGCATATAAAAATAATACATAGATCAAAGCACAAAGTAAAATACTTTATTTTATATAATAATAATTCCAATTCTGAAAATCGCAGAATAAAGTTGTTACAGAAACGAAAAAGAATGAAAAATTTAAGTAATATTTCGCTCGGTTTTGGGGTACGAAAGAAAAAAATATTCTTACATATCGGAGCTAAATCATTATGTCAGACATTTCCTCTGGGCGATTTTTTTCAAGACACGGAGGATAATGTTAAGAATTATCTAGTTAAATCTGCAAGGTATGTACCCGCTTGAATGCTAATGTCTGCTTTGATGCAACCGCAAACTAGCAAAAAATACACGCATCAACCCTCTCCCTTTTTTTACAATGGTATGTTATATTTCTTTTATTTCTCTTCTTATATAATGTCTTACATTGAATTAAAAAAGAATTAGTAAGGTTACTTGAATTCAAGAATATTCCACGCTCGTTATTTTCACTTTCACAGGGGCGAAATTTAAAGACTTCTAAACTATTAGAAAAAGCATACGAATTATTCCCAGTCTAGAAAAGTTTTGAAACATTCACATCCAGAGTTATACCAGGTGGTCCGTCTTATGTTTCTCTAATAGGTAATTCTTAAATCGTTATTTTTGTAGGTATAGTTCCAATCGCAAAAAAAGTTTCATATGAGGTTCTTCATCACATCAAAAGCCATTTGCATAACTTATTACTTTTTAGAGTTTTCTCTCTCTTATAATAGAAAAACGCATTTCTTGTGTCAGAAAAAATTGAAAATTCACAAAATTCAACTTACGATAACTCGGTAAGTTTTGATTGTACAAAAATGGAATTTTTATTGATTTAAATGGTAGATCATGGATAAAGTTTTTCTAAATACGACTTTTTGGATCAAGGCAATATAAAAAATTAATTTTCGTAAGTTTTATATGAACAACTATTTCAATATAAATGGCTTTTATGATGAAGAATAACATTTCAAACATTTTTTTAAAATTAGAAGTATGCCTCAAAATCTAGCGGGCATAGAGTTAGCTATTGGACAATAATAAGAGGGGCATCCTGTATACTTCATCAATTTCTTTTGTGTATGACATACTTAATCCATCTATTTGCTGTTTTTTAGTACAATAAAATTTACCAATCTGTTTTAAATTTTAATTTGTTATTCAAAATAAATTCTGAGGTCTTGATAGGTAGATTACTACATTTTTTAAACCTCTGAGCTTCTGAGGGTTTTCCTGCATTTTCATGAAACTGCTTATCAAACTCAGAACTTAAAATTTTTTTCGTAATTTAGCGTCAAACAACCTTTCATATTATGTCATCGCAATACTGCCTTAGTTATAATTCTGTTGAAAATACATTTTCTCCAGATCGAATTTAAATTGTTTCCGGGAAAAGAAAAAATACGTGACAGCCGCTTACAAGTAAAGGTACCTTGGCGGCGAATTTAGATTTTTACAGCTCATTCGATTAGTCGCGTTGAGTTTTGTAATTTGATGCCTCGCATATCTGCTATTGAATTTTTATAATGACAGAGGATCGGGTCAAAGTTCAAAATTTCGTTCATTTAAAAACAGTTGCCGTCAAAAAAATAGTATAATTTAAGATTACTTACGGTTCTTTCACTGCCATACATTGGTAGTAACTACTATATAATTATATTATTAAGATTATTATAAGATATTTTAACTGCAGTTGGTATGCTATTTGACAGGCAGATTATATATTTTTCTTGTGACTAGGAACAACATCATAAAGCTTTAATCACTGGCACACAATCAGTTTCCATCAGTTAAGTTCAACTCTATGTTCAAGTATCGATTTGCCAAAGGAGTCTACATTGATAAAGGCGAAAATACGGTCACCCCTACAGGTTGTTAATTTATAATTCAAAAAAGGAAACAGAGCTGTTTTCAGTGTGTCGTCGAGTCAGCTGAAGAAGAAGCCTTTGCTCATTGTGATCACTGCGATAAATATTTTTGCTTTACTCATTTCTTCGGAGAGCACAATGTGTCAAAAATTGATTACAATCAATTTATGGCAATGTTATAACCAAAAATAAACTTAAATCATACTTATTTCTTTGACGGCAACTGTTTTTCAAAAAACAAAATTGTGAACTTTGGCCCCCTACTATTATTAAAACTCAATAGCAGATATACGAGGTATCAAATCATTTCGATGAATGAGGCGAATTGAATGAGCTACAAAAATCTAAATTCACTGCCAAGGCCTCTGGTACCTTCACTTGTTAGAGGGTGAAATATAATTCAAAAAATAAATTTTCTGCACTGGAAATGGCAATGAAGTGCTTCAGTTTAAATTGAAAGTTGCATAAAGTAATGCCAGTCATGAGCTACAAAAATCTAAATTCACTGCCAAGGCCTCTGGTACCTTCACTTGTTAGAGGGTGAAATATAATTCAAAAAATAAATTTTCTGCACTGGAAATGGCAATGAAGTGCTTCAGTTTAAATTGAAAGTTGCATAAAGTAATGCCAGTCATGATATAAAAAGATGTCAAAATGTACTTTTAACTGCTTGTGAAAGGGGATCATATGAAAATAATACTTATAAAGAAAGTTCAATCAATCAGTTCATTCATACATTTTTTAGTTTTATCATTTTTATCTATTATTAGATCAATAACCATCAAATGATTTGTTTTATTTTAAGTGAAAGAATTAATAGTTGCTTAAATCCGTAGTACGATATCACATTCCTATTAAAACATTTGTAACAGGTCTGAAAAAAATTGCTATTGTCGAAAAAAACATCAATTGTTCCTTTTCAAATTTTTGAAAGACTGCCTATATTTATCAGTCTAGAATTTTTAGAATTTTACATTTTATTAATGACAAGTTACCAAATTCTAAATGTAACTTCAATAAATAATATAAGTTCATTTTAATTACAGCACATAAGTTTTAAAATATTTAGTTTCAGTACTTCAATATTTTAAATAACTAATTGCGTCATTTGAGGTAGAATTGGTGTTAAGAAAACTTAATGTGAATTGCCAAATTAGAAGTTAAATCAGGACTAGAGCTTAAGCTCTTTCTTTAGAATATTTCTAAAAATAAAGTCTACTTTGTTTATTTCAAAACAAATTGTTTCATCTGGAAGGTGCAAAAAATCTGGAGCTTTCTTATTGAAAACTCCATAAAACAATATTTTTGAATCAGAGTGTTACAGTAGTGGGCAAATCATTTCGGACAAGGTGAATAAACTTTGATATCAGACATTTTTTGGAATTTCTAGAAAATTATTCGACGAATTGGTCATATTTGACCACTTAAAGAGGATGCTTTAACTCACACATTCCTATGAATATTCCGCGTAGAGAGTATTTAGAGGACCATTATTAAATTTTATAAGAATAGTAATTTTGTAAACCTGTATCATATAAATCCGGAATTAATCAATAACCTTAAAAATAATTTTTCTTGTTAGACTCAATGCCTGTATGTATTTTCTAAGTAAAGGAATAACAAATACTCGTACATCCACGAAGATATGCGATGTTTCTTTTAAAAATTCAAATATTTTTCGTATATGGGGCATTCTCACAATCTTTTTACTTTTAAGTCCCTGAATAATAATTTTTATTTTAGTACATATTCTTTTTTTTTTCATATACTTAGGAACATCCCACTGCATGACTGTATAACAATATTAACCAGATAAATAAGTTTTGCACGATGTTGGGGGTCCAAATATCCAGGAAATTCCTATACCGTCCCGTGTCCCTGATGCTGATTTTTAAGTTTGGAGCTGTCTGTATAAAATTATTTCAATAAAAGTAATTCGATGTAATTTTTTTCCGAAACTGGGATTATTGTTTTATATAAATACACTATGACGCAAAAGTTTAGACAATGACGTCATTCAGCTTTAAAATGTAGAATTATGACGTCAGAATTACAAAAACCTGTAAATATATTCAAAAACTGATTTAAAATGCTATGTACAAAAGACAGTCGTTTTATTTGCTATAATACTAATTTTTTTCATAAAAATTCAAATGTGCTTGTCGCAAAAGTTTAGACACTATTCTAAATTTCTTTGAATATTCGCTGGCATATGCAAATTTAGAATCGATGATGTCACAAATTTGGAGTACTTAAGTTCTGCAAACGATTGCGCTTCATAGTCGACATGCCGAGAGCTAAAGAAATTCAAGTGAATGAGGTTTCAAGGATTTGGCAGTTGAAAGGTGAAGGGAAGAGCGTTTCTGAAATTTCTGCTATTATTAATAGGTCAAAAAAATCTATTTATGGAGTTTTATCGAGTGGTTCCGAATATAAAGCAAAATGTCGGTCTGGGAGGCCACGTGTGACAAATGTACGAGAGGATCGCCTGATACAAAGACTAGCGAGTACTCAACAAATGAGCGTACGTGGAGTTCAAAGCTCATCGGGACTCTCTGTATCAAAGGATACGATTCGTAGACGAATTTTGGAAAAAGGAGCAATCGTTTATAGCAAAATGCAGAAGAAACCAGCTCTGAAACCACATCATAAGTTACAAAGACTTATGTGGGCTCGAAAGCATATGTCATATGGAGAGAAATGGCAGTCAGTCATATTTAGCGATGAAAAAAAGTGGAATCTGGATGGTCCAGATGGTTGTTTATCGTATTGGCATGACTTGCGGAAGGAACCTCGACGTTTTTTTAGTCGCAGACAAGGAGGGGGCTCGGTGATGGTTTGGGCAGCCTTTTGCTATAATGGACAAGTATCTCTGACCTTCACCAGTGGTCGTCAAACTTCACAGCATTATACACAGACATTAGAAGAAAACCTACTGCCATTTGCTGAGCTTCTAGGAGGTCCTCAGTGGGAATTTCAGCAAGACAATACTTCAATTCACACTGCAAAACATTCAAAATCTTGGTTTAATTCCCATAATATAAGAGTTCTCGACTGGCCAGCATGTAGCCCAGATCTTAACCCTATAGAAAACCTTTGGAGCATCATGTGTCGCAAAGTTTATAGCAACGCTAGACAATACTCTTCTGAAAAGGAACTTAAGACATCTATTGAGAATGCATGGTACGATATCGATCCACAAACTATGCAAGATTTAGTTTCTTCCATGCAATCTCGTGTATATGACGTAATACATAAGCATGGATGCGCAACCAGGTTTTAAAAATTGTTTATTTCGATTTTATTTAATTTGTGTCTAAACTTTTGAGACAGCAGTTTATTTTTGTTACCATTTAATTTATTGCAATATGCACAATTCCACTTTTCTTTGTTATAAATATTGTTTATATGTACAGCACATTAATTTCAAGATGTGATTTGAAAATTGAATAAATATTTTTCAAAGTATGTAAGAATTTCTTCATTGTCTAAACTTTTGCGTCATAGTGTATGTAGCAAAAAAATAACCTGCACACATTTTTACGGTTTTTACTATTTTTTTAACTCTGTCCCTGGATTTTAGATTCCTTATAGTTCCTCTTCTAAAATTATACAGAAAATCTCTTTAGATGCAGCGACAGAATTTTTTTCATGTTCTTTCTCATGCAGAAGTATGCTAGAGAAAGAATGGCTAAAATTCTTTGACAGGAAGTTTACTGCCGAATTTAAATCAGCATTTAAATATCAATTTCAAGCATCGTGGCTTTATTGGTAGTCTCACCGTCCCAAAGGTTTATTGCTGCACTTCTCGAGGTAAATAAAAAAAAATTGCCTATGGGTACTATGCAATTTCATTACAAGTAAAAAATTAGAAGAAAATAAAAAGTTATAGTGGTAAAATGGTAAGGAAAATTAAACTCGCATGTTTAATTTAAACCTTAGTTAAATAAAAAAATTTTCGCTGCTGACCATTTTTCTTTATTTTGAATCATTAACGCATTCGTCTATCAGATTAAAATGTTATTTTAGCAAGTTTAATTTCACCAGATTTTTATTCCTGAAAGTCAAAAGTTTGTGTGAATGCCCCATATATATATTTATTTTTCTGACATAGAGAATTTTTGAACAAATTTGAGGAAACTTTGAGAAGAATTTATAACTTACAGGAGACACATTATGCCGAAATTTTCAATGGATGCATTGAATTTTTGATGCGATATAAGCATTTATAGAAAACATAACTAGGCATGCGAAAAAATACCCTTTTCCTCTTTCATAGCTCGGCTGTCAAATGTATGTGGCCACTTATATAGAAATTACACTAAAATGTGAAACTTCAGAAGGATATTGGCGATATATTAAGTTCAATTTTAAATTATTTTCTAAAATACTTTCTTATTAAATTTGATGTTGTCTCCCTAAATGAACTGGCGACTGTATTTTCCCTGGAAAGAGCACTTTCAAGAATTTTATTTACGTAGCTGAAGATGAAGTACATTTCATAGGGTATTTTTTCCGAAATTCGAAAAATATATATGAAATCGAAAGCTCATCAATCTTGTTCCAATGTCCCAATTAATTTGCAGACTACCATATAAGGTTATTGAGTCATAAAAGCTCAGTGAAATAAGATTATCAATAACCTTATACGTATTTCTGCATATATACAGGGTGTTTCAGAACCAAATATAAAAAATGTAAAGGCAGGTAAGGGGGACCTAAATAAGCAGATTTCGTATAGGAATGTGGGCGCGGAAATGCAGCGTTGAGGCAGTAGAGGGCGCTGTTGAGTTAGGCTAATGAAAGCGCTTCCCTGACCTGAACTGTCCTTCTCCGCTCGGAGTTCGAGCAACATGCGGCGTTACACCAATGCGGAGCTTGCCGACGTGCATTTTATGTATGAGGCTGCATAAGGAAATGGAGCGGTTGCTGAAAGAATGTACATGGAACGATTTCAGGGTAGGAATTTGTTGGAACTCCAAACATTCAAGCGTCTTCATCGGGAGTTGTACACAAGTGGATAATTTTATGCTTCAAGGCGTGATACGGACACTGAATGATCTCACAGAATTCATGCAGTGGAAGAAGCAGTATTACGCATAGTGGAGGATAGTCCTTCGACAAGCTCGAGAGCTGTTGGACGTGCGTTCGGTGTGAGCCATTTCCTTGCGCAGCCCCATACGTGAAATGCATGTCAGTAAGCTCCGCGTTGGTGTAACGATGCATGTTGCTTGAAATCTGCGCGGGAAATGACGTTTCAAGTTAGCGAAGCGCTTTCATTCGCCTAACTCAATAGCGCCTTCTACTGCCCATACTATACCGCCTCTACTATAATCAGCCCACGAACGTCATGAACAGGTCACGAAATTTGCAAATTTTGTGATCTATAGCGATAAGAAAATTTTCATTAGTGATTTTTTGCAAGTGAAGGTAAGGTAACGCGTTAATTGTTTAGGATTGTGTTTTCACTATTTTGAGGTGGTTAATCCGATTTTTCAAAGAAATCCTGAATATTTTTCAGATGAAAAAACTACATATTTGAACATCAATCAATACTATGTACAGAATGTTTCAAAAATATATACCAGAAATTCAAATGCAGGTAGAGGGGACCTAAATAAGGAAATTTCCTATAGGATTGTGAATGCGGAAATTCAGCGTTGAGGCAGTGGAGGGAGCTGTTGAATGCTCTTCATTGGTTTGAATCGTCATTTCACGCACGGATTTCGAGCAACATGCATTATTACACCAATTCCGAGTTTGCCGATATGTATTTCATGTGTGGGATTGCGCAAGGAAATGGGTTGGCTGCTCAAAGGATTTAGATTGAACAATTCCCGGGTAGGATTCTGACGGATACCCAAACATTTGAGCGTTTTCATTAGGAAATGTACACGAGTGGATCGTTTTATGCTTCCAGGCGTGATAAGGGTACTGTAAGATATCGCAGAATACCTGCAGTGGAAGAAGCAATATTACGCACAGTAGATGATAGTCCATCGACAAGCTCAAACTCTGTTGTACGTACATTTTGTGTGAACCATTTCCTTCCTTAGCCCCATACATGAAATGCATGTGGGCAAGCTCCGCATTCGTGTAACGATGCATGTTGCTTGAAATCTGTGCGGGAAATGACGATTCAAGTCAGCGAAGCGCTTTCATTCGCCTAACTCAACAGCGCCTTCTACTGCCTCAACGCTACATTTCCGAACCCACATTCTTATACGAAATCTGCTTATTTACGTCCCCTCTACCTGCCTTTGCATTTTTGACATATAGTTCTGAACCACCCTGTATATATAAAATGCATGATAAATGTCATAAATTCCAACGTGAAAGTCTGAAATAAAGCTTGAAACTGTGCTCGCTTTATTATTACAATAGATTTCCTTAAACGCATAGTAATGAGAAAATAATACATTTGTGCGAACTCTTTAGTTTCAACTAATGCAGGCATACCACTCGGTCCGTTTTTTGCACACCACTTTTTCAAAGAAAAATTTGCTTTTCTTTTTTTATTTTTTATTTTAAAAATCTTACAGAAGCCAACCAGGAAGGTGATTTTTGTTGGATATGTTATAAAAAACCTAGCAGGGAAAAATTTCTTCAGAAATGCTGGTATTCAAAAAACGGACTAGTGGGAGCTTTGCAAATGCAAGAAAAAGTGAAATGCAGCGGTTTTATCCCTGGAAGATTCTTTATAAATACATGTAAATTTGTTTTGAAATACAGGATCATGTACATATAGGAATTGAACCAGACTTTTAAAAGTTGTATTAAAAAAAAAACGATTATTTTTTACATATTTGAATTCAGCATTTAACTAATTGAGTAAAACCAAAGTTTCATCAAATTTGATTTGGTGGTTATGGAAATGCAAATTGCTGAAAAAAAATCGTATAATAATATCAAATAAACTCCATGTAGCCTCGAATATCTAAGAATAGGTAGTATAATTATTTATATACTTCGTTATTTTTCATTATATAAGATATGTCGTAAAAGCATAGATATAATATTCATGCATATTTTGAAATTAACGTTTTTGAATAGTACTGTAATCAGTATTTTAATACATTTAATAAAAATTCACGAAAAGAAACACGTATGCTGCCGTCTCCATTAAAATCAGCATGCTTTATAACTTCCCTAGAACAAAATACTTTTATATTCTGATCTTCGTTTTTAATAGTTTATTTGAATGTCAACTTTTATATGTATTTTTTAATTCTACACGAAAAAGATTTTCTCAAAAATTCCTGTTCTTGAATCTAATTAAATGGTGTTTTTTTTTTTTCTTTTTTTTTTACTTTGTGTTGAGTGGTCAAAAACTTAAATTATCACAAAAATAACTTTAAATAATATTTTTTAGTACTTGTAAACATTATACCATGGTTGTTTTGTAATTTTATAATAAATGAAAGATATTTAAAAATTCCACATTATTATTTATAATCCGTTTGAAATCTATTTTATGTGCAAAATATATTTTTTATCCACCCGAAAAACAAATACATTTTGGAATGTTAACGGAAACTTTAAAAAAAGTGTTAGAAAGCGATATAATCAAAATAAAAAAATAAAAATGTACCTGGTCCTTAATTTGGTCGGTAAAAGTTCGTATGCAAAACCTTCTGCAAAAGATTTATATTTAATAAATAGTTAAACATATATAATACTGATGTTTTCACCGCTAAATAGCTAAATAAAATATGCGGTTTTGTGCGTTTTCATTATTTATAGGAATATAAATAAATGGAAAAAAAATTATAGGAACATTTACTAGTTGGGCCATATAGCCTCAGCAAGCTTTTTTACTTAATAATTGTTCAACTATTCTTAGTAATTAAAAATAAAATTTACAATATACAAAATATTTACAAATAGGAAAATAACAATAAATAAAATAATAAAATTTTTTTGTAGTGGGTGCTCGAAAATTAAAACATAAATTTTACATGAACTATAACGAACATTATTAAAAAACAAAAGTACATGCGGTATGTGCAACTGAAGTATTAATGATTCTGATGAGTGTACTTTCTCTTTTTACATTAAGAATTTTTTCTTGAACGCAAACATTTGTTGTATTTTTTTTATTTTTGACGTAAGCACCTGCTACTTTCTCAGTTATTTTGGACTTGGCTACTAGAACATTTATTCCATTCCTGCGTGACGCTTTGTGCCTTCCAAGTATTTCTTTTCTGGTAATGTTAGTTTGCATGGTGACTGAGCGGATAATTAATAATTCACTAGGATTTATTCGATAGACAATCGTGGTGTAGCCATTTTCACAAATTTATTTCACATTTAACAAAATTAATGTATTACTATAAAAAAAACGGCATAAAAACTAGCTATTGCATATCGATAGAGATAGAACTTGTTAATTAAGTGTTTCGAAATTATGCAGATGGTTTATCTATTCGCGTTTTTAATCTTTTTTTTTCTTTTTTTTTTTTTTTTTTTTTTTTTTTTTTAACGGAAGCCAAATAATAAATTTAACCCTGCTGTTCTGTTCGTATTTACTCTATGCAAGTAAAGTAGTATTTAAAAAACTGTATAGAGAATACATAAATAAAAGAAAATCTTTTTCGGGAGAATACAATTCCACTTTCACTATTCTATATTGTCGTTTTTAAGGTTCCGTACTTAAAAAGTAAAAACTGAACCATTATAAAATCTTTCCTGCGTCTGTCTGCCTGCCTATCACAGCCATTTTACCCGTAAACTATGGAACATGGAAAGTTCAAATTAGGGGAAGTAATAAATACTATTGACCCACATATTTACGGATTAATAAACATTCACAAATATATTTAGGAAAAATGTTGAGGGGATAATTAAGTTACTTGAAAAAAATATCTTTTCTTTGTACATCGTGTGGGGTATCCTGCGAAAGCTTTCGTAACGCTGAACTCAAAAATACATTTTTTTAATTTTAGATATTATATTTTCAGAGATATCGTCGAGAAATGTCGTGCAAAAATATGTCCCCCTCCCCGTTCTATTTCCGAATCTACTGAAAGTAAAATTTTGAAAAACTTACAAGGAAGGTCTCCATACGGGCATATTCAGAAAAATCTGAAAACATTACAGAGTGTTCGTCTCATGTGGATATATATGTTTATAAACAAAATTTTGGCGGAACCCCGATAGAACGTTCGTAAAAAAAATAATGAAATTTTCGTTTATTTGGCGATTTATCATCGGTAGGCGATGAAATGAAATTTCGAAAAATACTTTTTCATGTCGAATGCTTAAGATAAAAATATTTCATATTGAACTTGTTTAAATAAATTTAACTTAAATGACTGTAGTTTTGTCAGTTTTGGTTTGATTTAGCTATAGTTTTGTCATATATGTATTTATAATGAAAGTTAAATATCAAATTTTATGAATTAAAACAAAATTAAAATTGTTTAAATATCTCAAAATTAAGTCCAAATGAGCGCTGTGGGTTCAATTTTGTTGCTATGGAAACGACGATTTCCTTGGTTTGAAATGAATAACTGCTAAATGAATCTTGCCTTTATTTTGGAATACGCTTAAATATATGAAAGTATTTCTTATAGATGAAATTGTTTTTAAAGTAATAAAATTAAGTAACAAGCAACATAAATATGTAATACGAAAAAATGTATTTATTAAACTCTCTCATTGTTTATGTTTAAATTCATTAAATACTTTTACACGCATTCTAAAAATCAATTAACAAACAATTTTCAGATGCATTAAAATCGTTTGCTTTTGGCGAGGAAAAGTACTGCTCGCCAAATCGCGTGACGCTTTCGTCTTTTCGTGCCAAATACTCGAAAGTATTTTATTTTTTTACAGACTTTCTACTGTAATTCCGACTCTAAATTTGACTGATCCTTTATTGCATACATAAGTAGTTTAATTGGTATTTTTTTCAAAATATTCTGAGTATGCCCAGTATGGAGACCTTCCTTGTTAGAGGTAGTAGACGTTAATTTAAACCTTGCAGGAAAATTATAGCTATTACACTAGGTCACATAGTTTTTGAGAAAAGCGCATTTTTCCGTTACACAGAAATTTCGATTTCCGGACATTCAGCAAGGGTGTTCAGGAGTGCTGGAGGTGCCTTTTGTAACATAAGTTTAACAGCATTATTGATAACGATTTTCGAGGAAATTGTCGGTAATTAGCAGAGATATTAACCCTTAAAGACATGGACGGTTTGGACATACATAATGACAGGGGCGGCGTACTCTATGTACTAAGCCAAATAATAAATTTAACCCTGCTGTTCTGGGGCGGCGTACTCTATGTACTATCGGCTTTTAAAGCCTAGATAACAACTTTTAATAATATACTAGCTGTTTAACCCGTTCTACGCACGTGAGTTTAAAATGAAAATCCTTAGTAAAAAGTAGTAGCACGTAAAAAAATCACATCAAATAGACATAATAATAATAATCGAATATGAAACGAAATTAGCGTAAAAACGCAATGACAGCAAACAACTTTAAAATATCTAAATAAGAATTCCCCTGTTAAAGTGTTGAGTTGTTCTATAACTATTTTATTTAGAAAAATATTTTTCTACTACTGTGCATTTTTAATGATATTTAATGTATCATGTTGCCATGGTAGCAGACGATAAAACGATATCTTTGGAATAGGGGAATAAATAGAATAAAAAGTTTTGTTGATGTATGTGATAAAATGTTTTCTTTATATTTTTTAAAGTAATAATTAATCGCAATTAAATAATCTCTAATTATTTGCATGCGAGGTAAGAGAATTATCGTATTGCAGCGTGGGGTACGTAATATGTATATCTCACGTTGTAATAAACATTTAGAACTGGTTAGAACTCGGGCGATTGCGGGCTGAGCATAAAAAAGGTAAAAATTCGTCAAAAACTTTCGAATTTTTTGCCCCAATCGTTCAAGGGACCCCTACAAGCAACCCGTGTGCCAAATTTAGTAGCACTGCGCCCTGTGGTTTCCGAGTTTTTGAGGTTACCATACGCGCACGGATTATACGCACGGGTTATACGCGCACGGATTTTAATAGGGTAGATTTGTGTAATGCATTTTTTGCCTAGTAGCAGTATAAAAACAATAAACGTCAAATTGTTAAAAACGGACTAATTTAATTAGACTTAATCACATAAATACTATGGGATTCGTGACTAGTTTGCATTGAGTAGATTTCTGAATACGCCTCCCGTGTCTTTAAAATTTAATTAAAAACCTATCTGGAAAAATACGGCACGATCTAAGGCGGCGTTACAACTTTGCGACTTCCTTTCGAAGCGCGCAGCCAAGTTTAAACTTTGAACAAGGGTTTTGTTTTAGCTACACTGTAAAAAGAAAAGATTATTACTACACTGAATTTAGTTTTGTGAAATGCCAAATGAAGTTTAAATATGCACTACTTTTATAGCCCGTGCCGAATTAAGTTCATCATAAACAGATTAGTATAAGGCTAAAAAAAGAGTTATACAGAATAGCAATATTTGATATTATTTAGGCTCCATATCTCTTTGAACTTTTATGGTATACCCATTCATACTTTTCTAGTATATACAGCTATGCCCAACCCTACGTTGTATAGTTTTTTACAAAGTCTTATTATTCTTTTAGGAAAGATTTTGTTAATAATGCAGTTAATAATTCATATATTTATTGTACGGAACCCTCTGAGCGTGAGTAATACTTGCAATTGACCGTTTATTTATAACCAGAACACAACGGTAAAGTAAAAAAAAAATGTGTAAACTATTCAAATACATGGTAAACAATTAATGCCTTTTATTCTATTAATTAAGGTTTATCTCTTTAGTATTCAACCTGTTACAATCACTACGTATATATATATATATATATTTATTTATTTATATTTATATATAATTAATGAAACAATTATTGCACAACTGGCGCTAATAGCAGCTCATGTCAAATGCCACAAAATGTATTTCAAAAATATTAAAGGAAAAGTTTAAAGTTGATTATAATGCAGAATTTTTGGATATTTCCTTAAAAAATTTTGATAAGAAATTAACTTTGGATTTGTATGATAAAAGAAAGAGTTTTCATTTTTTTACAAGAAGTATGCCATATTTGTTTTCTAATTTACATAAAACAATTTGCATAAATATTGTAATTAAGGAATTAACTCTTTTTAACAAAATTTGTGGCACAGATAGTAATTTTTATAAGCAGATTTTTAAGTTTTTGGCTAATCTTTTTTTACAATAATAATTATCCTATAAAGTTTTTGAAGTATTATTTAAAGATAGTTTTAAAAAGTAAGTGGCAGCATTGTGGATTTGCGGGATGAGCAACTTATGGTAACATCCTTCCAGAACATTCCATATGAAGCGTGAATTCTAAAGTCTTGTTTAAAGAACGAATTTACGGAGATGTTTTGAATCGAAGGAAGTATTCAGATGTGAATTTCTAGATTTTGACACTGGACTCGGAGGAAAAATTAGCAGTTCGATATTATTGACAGGTGAAGGACATTGTACAGGTACTACTGTTTTCATGTTTTTGAAATTTTTTCTTGTAGGTTTGAGAGGGTGCACGTTCTTCTGCATTCATACATGTTAATTTCATTTGTTTATATTTAAATATCAGTAATTTTCTAAAAGACCATTTTATTAAAGAATTTTTTGTTTTTGTATTTTTAAATTATGCTTTGTTTACATTACTTTTTTCATTACAATTGGTTTATTTCAGCCTTTTTGAGTTTTGTTTCTAAAATGACAATAGTTTTTTCTGTATTGGGTGCAGGATGGAACTGTGTTCAAAAACCTGCAAGCTTTTAACAGTGGGGGTGGAGTTAGGTCTGTCTGTCCTCCCACTGATGAGGAACAGACTGTCTTTTGCCTATGTTTTGTTTTTTACCTGTATTTTTGAAAGTTTTTGAGATTTTTATCGTTAAATATTGCTGATATACACCTTCTTTTCAGAGTTACGGTGTTTTTTGCGTTTCTAAAGTAGTAATTATATATATATATATATATATATATATATATATATATATGGGTCATTCCATTTCAAGTGGTCCTGAAAATCCTTTATTCGGTGCTTGTCCATTTTTAAAAAATCTGAATTTTTTTGTACAACAACCCTAACATGATCGAAGTTCAAAATGACTATTATTTTAATTTATTAATTTTTGTTTGTGCATGGCGGCCATCTTTGTTTCGTCGTCTGCAGCAATTTTCTCACATCAAGGGTTTACGGAATTGTAAATAATTCATCGTTTATTTCCCCAATTCAAGTGCGGTTTAAAGCAATTTGTACAGAATACGTTGGGTTAAAAATTTGGTAATAGAGTGGTTTCCGAAAATAAATCCTTATTGGTGAAATTTAAGCATAAAGTTTCATTTTTTCTCCAAAATTTGTCCATTTACAAAAGGGAATTTTTCTAGCAAGGAAAACTGTGAGCATGACATTTTTTTTTCAAATAGGCCGAAAGCACTTGTATTCACACGCCAAGTTAAAGATCTAGGACTTGCTTTCTCTTCGTTAAAAAAAATTCCAAATTTTTCAAAAATGTCAAAAATCGCACTTTTGAGGCTTTGATATCTCTGGTGGGGCACGAGATAAAAATCTGAACTTCTGGTTTCTGAGAGTATTGTATGGTAGTGTTATGCACAAGAAATTTCAGGATGGAGATTTCACTACAAGCTGAGATATGGCAAGGGCAACATGTCAAAACAATGCTGCAAAACTATTGTTTTGTTGTAGTCACAGCTAGGTATTTATCTCAGACTTATTTAAATTTATTTTTTTTTTTGATTATCTTTAAATAATAGCAACAGAAAATAAAGCCTTTTGCAATGCTTAACAATTAATTAAAAGAAATAATTATGCCTAAGGCCTACATTTTGTATAGTTTCAGTAATTTTTGTTGTAATTAATTTCTGTAACTAAAAGAAACCTCAGCACTTTTACACAAAGAAGAAAAAAAATATTTTTACACAAGACCTGAGACTAAAACAGAATAGGGAAAGAGAAAAGCTGTTAATGTTGTCGTACTTGTTGAAACATGATCAAACATGTCAAAACACATTCTTGCTTGTTGGTTTAAAAACCACAATTTTGGTCTTTCTCAAAATTTTTTTTGTATGAGCCAAGTCTTGTTATCTCTTGAAAACTTGATTAAAGATCTTGGCCCTACTGGCTCATAGAAATAAACTTTAAAATCACTATGTGCAAGTCTCATTTCATTAATAATTCCTAGCTTACTTATGCAAAAATGTCATTTTTCTGCAGTATAAATTTTGAAAGTGCTTTGGATATCTTTACTTTCTGAAAATTACTTGAGGCAGATGCATGGTAATATGGTATAATGTTTCATTTACAGGAACATACTTATGGTAGGAACAAGTTTCAGGGATAGGCAAGCAGCATTAAAATTGTGGTTTTTAAATCAACAAGCAGGAATGTGTTTTGACACGTTTCATCATGTCGGAACAAGTATGTCAATATTAACAGCTTTTCTCTTTCCCTATTCTGTTTTTGTCTCAGGTCTTGTATAAAAATATTTTTTTTTTATGTAAAAGTGCTGAGGTTTCTTTTAGTTACTAAAATTACAACAAAAATTACTGAAACCATACAAAATGTAGGCATTAGGCATAATTATTTGTTTAATTAATTGCTAAGCTTTACAAAAGGCTTTATTTTTCTGTTACTATTATTTAAAGATAATCAAAAAAATTTTAAATGACACTCTAAGATAAATACTTACCTGTGACTGCAACAAAACAATAGTTTTGCAGTATTGTTTTGACATGTTGCCCTTGCCATATCTCAGCTTGTAGTCAAATCTCCATCCTGAAATTTCTTGTGCATAACACTACCATACAATACTCTCAGAAACCAAAAGTTCAGATTTTTATCTCGTGCCCCACCAGAGATATCAAAGCCTCAAAAGTGCGATTTTTGACATTTTTGAAAAATTTGGGATTTTTTTTAACGAAGAGAAAGCAAGTCCCAGATCTGGATCTCGGCGTCTCAGTACAAGTACTTTCGGCCTATTTGTAAAAAAAATTATGTCATGTTGACAGTTTTCCTTGCTAGAAAAATTTCTTCTTGTAAACGGACAAATTTGGGAAAAAAACTGAAACTTTATGCTTAAATTTCACCAATAAGCAGTTAGTTTCGGAAACTACTCTATTACCATATTTTTAGCCCAATGTATTCTGTACAAATTGCATTAATCCGCACTTGAATTGGAAAAATAAGCTGTGAATTATTTACAATTCCGTAAACCCTTCATGTGGGAAAATTGCTGCAGACCATGAAACAAAGATGGCCGCCATGTACAAACAAAAATTAATAAAATTAAAATAATAATCATTTTGAACTTCCATCATGTTCGGGTTGTTGTACAAAAAATTTCAGATTTTTTAAAAAGGGTCGAGCAACCAGTACTGGACCACTTGAAATGGATTGACCCATGTATATATATATCTACTAAAAAACAACTTTTCAAAAGTAAAAAATAAGCCAAGCAAAAAAAAAAAAAAGAAAAGAAAAGAAAAAAGGTGAAAGTTGTGGCTAAAAAATAGTGTGATATCAAATTTCCAAGCTTATATTGCGGTACTTATTTAACATTTTTTGATAAAAATTTATCATATGTAAGTCGAGTACCTAAGTATGCGTTGATAGAAAGCCTTTTCTCCTTTACTAAATACATCATAACGTGTTTCTGAAAATTAATTTTTTTTAAATTATGCATGATGGGCTTGGCGGCCATCTTTCCATATTTTACACAAATTTCTAAGCACACAATTTCATTGTTAAGATTGGAAGTTCGAAATTGTTACTAAAGCAAACATTTTATTCTTTTAATTTATGGAAATGAGTGCCTAAAAATTTGTGTCTAAAAATAAAGCTGAAGTAACTTCAGGTTTCATCTTATGATTCTCTTTTTTCGGAGGGGGATTAATTAATTAGTTAAAGCAGTAAAAATCAATTTGTTTTTTCAAAATAAAAAAAATTCTTAATTTATCTGTCTGTAGCTAAAACCATAAGTTCGAAATTCTTAATAATGCAAATATGTTACGAGTTTGAGTGCTTAGAAATTTGTGTAAAATATGGAAAGATGGCCGCCAAGCCCATCATGCATAATTAAAAAAAAATTAATTTTCAGAAACACGTTATGATGTATTTAGTAAAGGAGAAAAGGCTTTCTATCAACGCATACTTAGGTACTCGACTTACATATGATAAATTTTTATCAAAAAATGTTAAATAAGTACCGCAATATAAGCTTGGAAATTTGATATCACACTATTTTTTAGCCACAACTTTCACCTTTTTTCTTTTCTTTTCTTTTTTTTTTTTTTTTTTTGCTTGGCTTATTTTTTACTTTTGAAAAGTTGTTTTTTAGTAGATATCAGTTCTTTTTTTAAAACAAATGATATATAACTGAAATAATTCTACTAGCTCAAATTAAAATTATTCCTTGTATAGCCTTTATAAGCAGGGAGCAAACACAATATTATACATTTTGTTTACCTATCATTCATTTTTTATAGTGATTAATAATTTAAAAGTAAGGAAAGTCAATTTCTTCTTTCAAAGTATCAGTCTTTCTCAATTAATATCTCCTTAAAATTTTCTACGAAAGATGAAAATTTAGTAAAAAACAGAGTTGAAATAAAATATATATTTACAGTTAGTCTGTCAGTTAATTGTTTTTTCTAACTTTTTTTGCTGCCGGTTTTGCAAAATAAATTTACCTTTACAAATACCCACGGTTAATCCGAGAATGAAAACCCGCAGGCATCTAAAGAATCGAAGATCTGTAAATCTAGCAATTCTAGACATAATAAAGGAACATTTTTGATAAAAAAAATCTAAAAATTTAAAGATATAAACTGTACATATAACTTCATCTTCATTTAGATCGTGTTATAGAGAAGAAAGAATAAATATGTAATTTTACTCAAGTCTGTTTATCCATACCTATTTGCATAAATGTGAGGATATTAATTTACTATAAAATTTCCCCTAAATTGATTATCTTTAATACTCTATTATTAAAGCCGCATATACATTAGAATTAACCCCCCTCACTGACAAGACCGTGTTAATACGTTCACTAAGCTCTAGGTTTCACTGCAATACAAGCAATATTTAAAGTAATATAATTCTATTGATTTAATGTATTTTTAATACATTGAACAATGATTAATACTTCCAAGGATTGCATTCATATTCGTTATTAAGTTTTTTTTTATAAAATGTTCAAAGAATCATATTTTTAGCATTTAAAACAAAATGCAGAGAAAACAACATTACAATTTTGCCCTTTTCCAAGACAGTCGGAGGGTTAAATATTTTTCGGTTAAAAATTGCCTGAAATCTATAGTCTTATCGTTCGTTAAATTTGTTTTTTTTTTATGCCCAGACTCTTTTTCTGAACTCTGACAAAAGATCACAGACACATTGGCATCTAAAGAATCGAAGATCTGTAAATCTAGCAATTCTAGACATAATAAAGGAGCATTTTTGATAAAAAAATATCTAAAAATTTAAAGATATAAACTGTACATATAACTTCATCTTCATTTAGATCGTGTTATAGAGAAGAAAGAATAAATATGTAATTTTACTCAAGCCTGTTTATTCATACTTATTTGCATAAATGTGAGGATATTAATTTACTATAAAATTTCCCCTAAATTGATTATCTTTAATACTCTATTATTAAAGCCGCATATACATTAGAATTAAATATTTTTCGGTTAAAAATTGCCTGAAATCTATAGTCTTATCGTTCGTTAAAGTTGTTTTTTTTATGCCCAGACTCTTTTTCTGAACTCTGACAAAAGATCACAGACATATTGAAGCTATCCAAATTCTTAAATCTTTCTATCGTATTTCCTTTTTTGAGGGGTGTGTGAGGAAGAGCCTTAAGAACTTCGTTTTGTTCTCAGAATTCTGAATTATTCATTCAAAAGATCTACCTACATAAGTCTTGTTGCAGAATTTTCATTAGTTAAGAGTTGCATCATGTTATACATCATGTGATTCTATTAAATTAATTTTGTGAAATACTAGATGGGAGCCATTGATATTTCCAGACCATTTGCCTACATTTAAAACTTGAGTCATTTACAACTATTCATTAATTTTCTATACGAATTAAAGAAGTCGTTGTTTCCATGCCAACTGTACCTTTCACTATTGCTTGCTTGTTTGTTTGTTTGATTTATTGAACACATACATCATATCACATGCGGATCACGGCGGGATTCGAATCTGCTTCCACCTACGCTCTCAAGCGATTAGCGGCATTGTGTCTTATCCACTCAGCCACAGTGGGCCACTATTGCTTTCTCTAATGCCCAGATACTCAAATTTAACCAACTGCACTTAGAATCATGGTCATAACACAGAACATTTATATGTTAGAGCAGTGTTGCCAGTGGGCTACTTTTTTTTAATTCAGATTTCTTGATTGCCAGCACTTAGTATAAACGGTAAAATTCCCATTGTTTTCGCCTTAATTAATATGTCATTAAATAAGGCACATTTTACAATTTCAAAAAAGTGGTGCCAATCAAGTATATGAGTTAAAAAAAAGTAGCCCATCTGGCAACACTGTGTTAGAGTGGTGACATATGCACAAGTCGTGTACTCATATTCAATTTTTTGTCCAAAGTACGGTAACTCAGTTTTCAGTAATAGACGAGGAAGATTTCAATTAAACAAACCAGAAAAGTTAACAAACATTGGCTTCCTGATTTGATTTTATTCAAAATTGTTTTAACCAACCAAAGTTAATGTCCGTGATCCAGATAAATTTTTCTCTGTTAGTAAAATTACATTGACCAATTAGTAGCCTTTATCCTTGCAGGCTTTTCGGTGTTTACTGCAAACATCAAAAAGTTCGGAAAAATGCAGACGTCTGATTGATCAATCCCATCCCGCTAATAGCGAAATATCTATCTTGATCCCGGCCTATTCAATTCCCTTTAAATATTGGAGAAAGCCTTGACACTTGTCAGAAAAACGTCACACAAAGCAGGCAAAACAAAGAAGAAAAATCATTCATTGGCTCGTTCATATTCACGAGCCTATGAACGATTTTGTTTCTTTGCTTTGCCTGCTTTGTGTGATGTTTTCGTAACGCGAGTCAAGACTTTCTCAGATATTTAGGATGCTTTGGCGTATTTCACCACCATGAAGTTATGAAAGGAGAGGAACAGACATGCCAATCTTCCCGTGTGAAAAACTAGTTACCAAAAAAAAAACGAGTTATTTCCCTCTCTTCTGCCCTTTTCTCTCTTGATTTTGACCGATAGCAGCCCATTTAGCAGTCTCCAGTACAAGATGCCGCTATATACGGTGGACGCAGGAGGGAGGGTGTTAGCGCGACCAATGACATAATAGGCCAGTTCATGATGTTTAAAAGTCACATGCAGTTGGATCGAGGCTAACGAAAAAGACAGGCTACCGCGGTGGGTCCGATTCTTCTTTTTTTACAAACCGCTGGAGTCACGTGATGCTCTTTTCACGCACCTTCTTTGGTGCATTCGAGCATCACGTGACTCCAGCGGTCTGTAAAAAAAGAAGAATCGGACCCACCGCCGTAGCCTGTCTTTTTCGTTAGTCTCAGAGTTGGATCATCTTTACACGATGATTAGTACAAAGCTGCGAGTCGATTTTTTTTGTGTCCATTGCCGTGTACAGATAATCAACTCCGTGTGACGTTATGAACTGGCCTTATATGTTGTTGGCCACAGTTTAGGAACAGCTACAAATGACTTCATCTATATCTACTCCGAGGTAAACGAAAAAGCAGGCTACCGCGGTGCTACAGCGACTAGAATATATAGTGTGGAAATCGGCTATCCCAGTAATACTTTAAAAAGTGCTAATATATTGGATCTCTTAAATTTCAAATGATGCTGAAATCCAATGAGTCGATCACAGCGATATCTGCAGGATATTTCCTAAAACTTCATGACGATTTGGTAACAGCGTCTAGAATACCTAGTGTGGAAATATTTTATTAAACAACGCTAAAAATTTGTATCCCGTAAATGATCGACGATACTGCTAAAATTCCAAGTGTCGATCGCAGCGAAATCTGCGGGATTTTCGTATTACATTGTATAGACTAGCAATATCTTTCAGTTATAGAAAATATCCTGCAGATGTCGCTGCGATTTGTATATTTCAGCAGCATCGTTGCACATTTAAGGATACAATATTTTACCACTTTTTTAAGTATTACAGGGATAGCCAATTTCCGCACTATATATTCTAGGCGCTATAATTTGGTCAAGACGCCGTAGCGGTTTTTTTTTTACATTTTATTAACATACATCTGACCTGTGTGCTTGGCGTCAAGCCCGCTGTAATATTACGATGTTTACATTGAAAGTTTATCACAGATGTTGCTGCGATCAGCTCCCTGGATTTCAGCGCCAGTGCACATTTAAGGGATACAACTTTTTAGCTCTGCTTGGATAGCAAAATTCCACAGTATGTATTCTAGACGCTATATCGGTGCATTACACGTGTCTCTTTCTTCTTTAAAAAATATCCTGCAGATGTTGCTGTAAATGACTGTTTCGAATTCAACATCATTGTACATTTAAGGGATTCACTATTTCCGCGCTTTTTTAAGTATTGCTGGGATAGTCGATTTCTACAACATATAATCTAGGCCTATAACGGAGCTATAGTACAGCGCCTAGAAGATACAGTGTGGAAAACGGCTATTCCTATAATGCTTTAAAAAATGCTAAAAACTTGTATCCCATAAATCTCCAACAATGCTCAGCGGCAATATGCTGATACGAGTGCCATCTCGTAACTCTTTTCAATATAAACACTGAGTTTTCAAAAATTATAGAATATTAAATATCGGAAACTATAAATATAAGATATTTTGGTCTGTTATAAGCTAATTTAGTTAAGGAATGACGTGAAATAGGTAAAAGGGTCTCTTTTAGAATGACTATCCTTTTTAAATCACTACGATGGCGCTACTATCGACATCTTGTTATTCAGCATCGTTGTACATTTATGGGATTCAATTTTTCAGCACTATTTTGCAGCCGTTTTCCACACTGTATCTTCTAGGCGCTGTATATATAGTGTGGAAATTGGCTATCCCTGTAATACTTTAAAAAGTGCTAAAATATTGTATCCCTTAACTGTGCAATGATGCTGCTGAAATATACAGATCACATCTGCAGGATATTTTCTCAAACTGCAAGATATTGCTAGTCTATACAATGTAATAATAAATCCCGCAGATGTCGCTGTGATCGATACTTGGGATTTTAGCAGTATCGTCGCACATTTAAGGGATACAAATTTTTAGCGTTGTTTGGATAGCATAATTTCACACAAGGTATTCTAGACGCTGTAGCCATACTTTCGGCAAAAACTTGAAATGAGCATGCTTCCTGTGCATATATCACCACTCTTATGTATGAAGGCTCTCTGTTATGGTGTTGATTCTGAGCGCTCTTTGTTAAATTTCTATATTTGTGTTTTAGAGAAAGCAATACAGAAAAGTACTGTTACTATGGAAACAACAACTTCTTTAATATTGAAAGTTTATAGCAAAGGAGTTCAGAATCAGTGCCTTAAATAGTTTCGAATATGTATTGTTGTTATGACAATTAATACCCTACCTGGATGTGGAAATGCAAAATTGTGTTCAACATAATGGAGGATATTCCATCTACATTTTGATCACGTGGTCAAGGTAAAAACTTCTATCGTAAAGAAGGGAAGGCTCCATAGGCGTGTAATGTAAATCCCCGCTAGCCAATGAAACGGTTCATGAGGCAAAGTAGTAGTATCTTCCCTTCTTATCAGATAGAAGTTCCTTCGATAAATTACCGGTATCACGTGACTTTTTCAGCCTCGAACCCATCTTTGGAATATCCTCCATTGTGCGCAATCTAGATAGATTTTTGACTGTCAGAGAAACGAGATTCATCAATCAGAAGCCTGCATTTTTGTGAACTTTTCGCTGTTTGCAGAAATGCAGGCTATTGATTGGCGATTCTCGTTTCGCTAACAGCGAAAAATCTATCTGGATCCTAGCCTACATTTCTACAAACATAGCACTTCATCCACGGTACTAAAAAAAAACGACTCAAAACTTTCATGACATAGGCCGGGATCCACAAACAGCAAATATTCTCAAACATGCAGGTTTCTGATTGGTCAAACTCATTTCGCTAACAGCGAAAAATCTATCTGAATCTCAGCCATAGTTATTTTCGATGAAATCAATGCAAAAGGATAATATAAAAGAAAAGTATAAGATTTCTAAAATATTTTGGCGGGTTTATCGCTATTTGGCATAATTTGTAAACTTTAGAACTAATTAACAGTTTTTCGCTAATTATGAATAGAAAATTAATGTTTTTAAAGCTGAATTTTATAAAAGCACGTAGATTGAGTAAATATCTATCCAAAAATTCAATCCTTACTTTTTTCTGTCCATTATTTAAGTCTCTACCTCGATTTAAATATAAGTTGTGACGAAGAAACTAAATCTGTCATTTTCAGTATCTCGACATTATTTTAAAAAATCTATATCTCTGTTTATAGTTAATTTATGAGGGTGCATTTGATCTCAAATTGAAGATCTTCTTTATTAGGTCCTTCTAGTGCTGGTTTTATTTTTCTGCGATGATTGCTTCTTTTGATATGGGAAATTTTACGCTGGCATATTTCGTTCATTTAACATGGAGAAGTTGTCATCAGTATAATAAGCAGTTACGGTGTCTTGCCTTATTCTTGGCGTTTGTTTGTTTGGCGGGGTTAGCATTTTTTTTTCAGCTTGGCTTGGCAGAACGACCGTCCTGCTTGATATATGTTATATAAAAATTTTTACTTTTACTATTCATTTAAATTATTCTAAATTGCCGGCCTATTCATTATTTACTTTTTTTTTTAATACGCTCTATTATTTATTTCTAGCTAAATTCCTCTATTTTTAAAACGCGTATCTTAATAATAGATTTATTCCAAAACGTAATCTAAACTTTTAATCCCTTCATTAATCTTTATCGTCTACCAAACTGTAAAGTTCTGAACGCAGTTACTTATTTTTCGAATATTTATCAAAGCCATTTTTACTTTTTATTCTATTTCATATCTTTTCCCGCCAGCTGGGAGACAGCCTTTTCACATCGAAATCATTCCATTAGCGGCGCTGGGATTCTTTCCTGTGACTTTTCTTGATCGCTCTCCATTGGCTGAGTGTCGGATCCCAGTTTCACTTCGAGGCTCGTTCGTGATTTTCGTTGGTTTAGCTTGAAGTTTTCATTTCAATCGGAATTCCTCCGCGCATTCTCATAAATAGCGAGAGCATGAGCTCAGAACGAGAGATTTTTGTGCTGTGATTGTTTACATAACCTGTTACCCGGTGTCCTTTGCCATGTGGAATATTCATTTCGTAAATTAACATCTATTTAGCATGAGTAATTAGTATATGCTCGAGTGAAATGCTCTGATTTCTCATCTGCGGGAATTGTTCAGTGTTGGTATGTTCTGATGGAATAAACAGTTGTACTATGACTACGTTTCCATGTGTTTAATTGGGAAAACCCCATATTTCTTCATACGCCTTTTTTCGCCACTCACGCTGCCTTGTTTTCATAATGAAATAATAAGTGTTTGATTGGACTATACCAATATTATCATCGCTCTACAGCTGCTATATTTTCAGAGTTGATACCTCCGCTACAATGCTTGTGCTAAGTGTAGGATTGCTTACAACATCACCAACGGCTGATTAAAATGTGGTATGACTCCAGTAATACGTAATAAGCACGATGTGATATTTCAACTACACCCATTAAATTGTTTCGTAACACACACACACACACACACACACATATATATATATATATATATATATATATATATATATATATAACGCAAATATGACCATCGTGGAATCGTTGGAAATGCAGAACCAATTCGAACCTAATTTGGACATTGTATTGATCTTGACAATATCTTGGACGACTACGTTAAGCAAGTACGTAGCTCTTACAGTTCATTTATACGGACACACAAAACAAATAAGCATTGAAAACAAAATTACGATATCGTCCTAAATGCTGAACCAATTCGAACCTATTGGGTCAGCGTATTGATCTTCGAAGTAACTTGAATGAGTTCCTTAATCGAGTATCTAGTTTTAGGTAGCTTTCATTACAAAAAGCTACATATTGCAGCCGTTCGGAGGAAAGCAATTTCAAAAAATTTTGGTATATTTTCATCGATCATGACCCCCAGACCCCGAAACCACTCTCCGTTCAAAAGTTGATATATATATATATATATATATATATATATATATATATATATCCATATATATATATATATATATCTGACATTTGTCATACTGTAACTCTCGAATTTATGAACCGATTTGGATGTAATTCGGTATGTACATAGTACATACCAATGTCTAGACCGAGTTCGTTGGCCAGCTTCATCCGCCATTTTGTTTCAAAATGGCGGCCATTTAAAATTTTCTTAAAAATTTTAAATTTGAAATGTGGTACCAAAGAATTGAAAATGGAAAAATATTTTTTTCTTATGTATTTGACCTTTATACAAAGATTCCGGAGCAGTTTTTGTTTCGTCTATATCTTAAAAAATGGCTGAGTTATAGCATTTTGAATTTCTAGCGTGGTTGACATTTTGAAACGTCCTGAAATTTGTCACGCGATAAAACGCGTATTTATGAACCGATTTGGATGTAACTTCGTTTGTACATAGTACATACCAATGTCTCGACCGAGTTCGTTGGCCAGCTTCATCCGCCATCTTGTTTAAAAATGGCAGCCATTTAAATTTTTAAGAAAAATTTAAATTTGAAATGTGGTACCAAAAAATCGAAAATTGAAATTTTTTTTTTTTTTTTATATGTATTTGACCTTGATACAAAGGTTCGGGAGCAGCTTTTGTTTCGTCTATATCTCAAAAAATGGCTGAGTTATAGCATTTTGAATTTCTAGCGTGGCTGACATTTTGAATCGTCCTGATATTTGTCACGTGATAACAGGCGTATTTATGAACCGATTTGGATGTACTTTGGTGTGTACATAGTACATACAAATATCTCGACCGAGTTCGTTGGTCAGCTTCATCCGCCATCTTGTTTCAAAATGGCGGCCATTTAAAAAATCTTTAAAAATTTAAAATTTAAAATGAGATACCAAAATATTAGAAAATGAAAAAGATTTTTTTGTATGTGTTTGATCTTAATACAAAGATTCCGAAACAGTTTTCGTTTCGTCTATATCTAAAAAAATGGCTGAGTTATAGCGTTTTGAATTTCTATTGTGGCTGACATTTTAAACGACCTGATTTTTGTCACGCTATAACAAGCGTATTTATGAACCGATTTGGATGTTACTTGGTCTGTACATAGGACATACCAATGTCTCGACCGAGTTCGTTGGCCAGCTTTATTCGCCATCTTGTTTCAAAAGGGTTGCAATTTAAAAAAAATTAAATTTAAAATTTAAAATGAAGTATTAAAAAATTGGAAAATGAAAAAAATTTTTTATGTGTTTGGCCTTGATACAAAGATTCCGGAGCAGATTTTGTTTCTGAAAATTTGTTCTTTTGTTTATATCTTAAAAAATGGTTGAATTATAGCACTTTGAATTTCTAGTATGGCTAACATTTTGAAACGATCTTGTATTTGTCACGCTATAACACACGTATTCGCCTATTTCCATGTGAGAAAGCATGTGGATAGTATACATCAACATCTCAGCCAAATATAAGTTACTTTAAATAAAAGCAGCTTGGATAAAGCTGACTAATTTCGTGAAATTCTCATTAATAATGATTTAGTATTGATAAAAATTAGTATTGAATCTCCTATTTTCGGGTTCCACTAAATTGAGCTTCGTGTGTTTGAATAATATAAGTTGGCTTTTTAAAAATAAGGTATTTGAAAGCTACCTCTTCCTCCCGGCACTGGCCGGAAGGACTTTTTATAATTCATTTGCAGAACATTCAAAAGTTTTCGATGGCATTTATTGAACGGTTTTGGATTTGAACCTCGATTGAGCGTCGTAAATATATCATAGTCTAGGACAGAATTTTAAACTGGGATTTCAACAAGTTTTTAACATTTTTTATATGATTGCCTAATATTCATTCAACTACATTTGTTAAGCCAAATGTAAAATTGCACTGCAAATTAACTTTATCGCTAAAACAGCTAACTTAGAAGTAAGACCAATTTGTTTAATTTGTATTATATCCGATATATGTACTTTAAAATAAAAAAAACCTAAGAAATCAACCTGCTCTTTCAGCTGATCCGGAAGGACGGGTTTATATTTCTAATTAATTTGCACATTTGGGATTTCATTTTGATACAAATTTTGTAAATATAAAGTCATTGGTTACAAAGTTATTAGAACAAACCAAGCTGGATTAATTATGGTCCATCCTACTTATCAAATACAAAAATATACAACAATATTATTTCACCGACATTAACATGAGTTCGACTAATGTTTTCAGAAATTCAAACAAGTGAATAAAAAAAACAACTCCTGAAGGATAGACATATTCATCCTATTTATCATCTTGAAAGAATTTCGTCAGTCAGAAACCATGCATTAAAAACCAATTTGTCACAGAATTCAATTTTAATGTCAGAAAAATCACGTGCTTACATAAATAGCTAAACCATGCAAGTGAAAGTGTTTTCTTATCATACGAAATCAACGATAGCTAATAATAATAAGAATAAAAATCCTTTGAAAAAGTTGTAACAAAGTCTAAATCTTCCATATAATTTGCTTTAATATGCATGATATAGAATAATGATAACAATTAGCATCTATTACTGGAATGGAAATCTGCTGTAAGCTAGTGTCAAGATGAAATGAAGCGATCGCGATGATGGCTGTTATCTATGACAGTTGATATCCGCCAACTATAAAATCACTAAGCCGTCAACCGAATGATTGATCAAATGCCTCTTTTAGTTACGTGATTGAAAACTAGAAATTAAAATATTGCGTGCTTTTAAGGCATATATTGAGGTAATATGGTTTAATTCTTTTACCGATTGAATTCATATTCCCTTTTAAAATATTTTTTTTTGTCACTCAGTCGTTCAGTTTCAGTATTTAGTACTTAGTGTTTGAGTTTTCATTAAAGAAGCATCACATAATTATAAAATAATCATTTTTCCCAAAATAATACAATTTGTGTAAGCAAACTTTGCTTAATAGGATCAGAGGTGTCATTCAGTATGTTATTTACTGACATTCGTTGTGCTACCCTTTTCCGCAAATAATATTAAAATATTTTTGTTTGTTCTGGTATATTATTTATAAGTTAAAAAATAATTTTTTTTTTATTATTATACTAGCAAGTAAATTTTTATAGTGTCTTTCTGTTGACCATCTTTGGAATTCTAAATTTGTACGATCTTGACATACAAAAAATCGCACTTATTTACACATATTGCTATTATTACATGTCATTCTTAAGTGTATCTAGAGTAAAATTGCAAAATTTTTGGTGCCTGGCGTTGCTACTTGTAGAACAAATGAATTGACAACGGAAGGAAATAATAAGAAAAAATAGAGTAAAAGAATATACAAAGAAAACTTTGTCTATTCTTTTTCAAACATGACTGAATCAAGATCGAATAAGATATTATATGACTATTTGACTAACAAAAATCTCTCCCATTGCGTTACCAGCACAATCCTAACCGCTGTATCTCACACAAGAAAAATGTTCTTTTTCTAAGTATAAATTCCTTACTTATAAAAGGACTTATTACACTGTATTTAAATGAGTAAACTATGACTACGGCTAATCAGTGTATGTAATATATTTTAAAGTTCATAATTAAAATCACATAAACTACTTACAGTAATAAAATACAATAATATTCCTACAGTTTCGGACAATAAAAAACTTGTCCATCCTCAGGAATAACATTAGGGCGAAACCAACACGGTAAAATATCAACATTAAACATTATCTATTAGGTTTAATGTAGATATTGTACCGTGTTGGTTTCTCCTTAATGTTATCCCTGAGGATGGACAAGTTTTTTATTTATCCGAAACTGTAGGTATATTTTGGTATTTTATCATTGTAAGTAGTTTATGTGATTTTAATTATGAATTTTAAAATATATTATATACACTGATTAGCCGTAGTCATAGTTTTTAAATTCCTTTATTATAAACAAATAACTTATGTGTAAAATATGCATAGGTATTCACCTTTTTTAAAAAGAATAAGAGTTGGGTACATTTTAGAACCCTTTTTTACATATTTTGAGTCTGTTATAGTCTGTTAATTTTGAATAAAAGTTTCAAGCTGATTGATTTTAAAAATTAATTTGTTTTTATGGTAAATATTTTAATAGTTTTTATAAAAATTGAACATACACAAATACCGGCATAATTTACGTTCTAAACCAGTATAAAATAAAAATAATTTTACATTATTAGGTTCGCTTAAAAATTTTTAAAAATCTACTTCATCACACAAAGAAAAAACATTATTAGTGTAATTATTTACACAAAACCACATCAAAATGTCAGGTGAAATAATGATACATATAAAATTGTTCAAAAGGGACAGATGAAAATTTTTCTCCCGTATTAGTACTTCTGTTTAATTTCTCATAAGTTTTAGTATTACATTTTATGCGTATAGGTAAATTAATGTTTATTTCATTGTTCTGAATGTTTCTGAGTCTTCTTATAGTAGACTGTACCTTCTATCGGACCAAACTAGAGGAAGTTGATTTATTCATAAATTACTGTATTCAGAAATAATACAGAATTCCTTACGTTTTCTGCCTTTTTGTTTCTGTCTGTCTATCTGTATCTCTATCTGTTTGTCTACCTGTCTATCCCTGTATCCATCTATCAATTTGTCTGTATACCTACGTGAACAAAATTAAATCAGTATAAAACTAATTTTGAGGCTCCGTCGCAGCGATTCATAATTTAATGTAATCAAACATCAGTAGACAAAGTCAGGAAAACAGAGCAATATTGATTTATTATCATTATAATTATTATTAGTAGTTTTATCATTAGAAAAAATTATCTTTATTATCTGTCTTTATAAAAAGAAACAACATCATCGTTAAGGTGAGTTGTAGTCCAAGAAAAAATAAAGAAAATCACACTTTAAAAAATTTTCGCAGCATTTCGGAATTTATTGGTATTTCTTTGAATGATTATTCGCAATGGTTTCAGAATTTATTTGTTCCTATATTAAATTGGATTGTTAGCAGAACTATACTTTCGTCGTAGATCTTAAAATTTGATTTAGTAGATTATTACCGATTTTATGCGATTATTGTAGTTAATATGAATAATATTTATTTTAAAAAATCTAAATCACTTTTTTAAATTGAATTGTGAATTCTCAGCACTCTAAAGAAATATTTCTTCAAAAAGCGTAAAAAGTACTGGCAGCGCAATTTCCCCACCTTCTGTGATTATGTATTTATCTAATCATTACATATTATTAATTATCCCCAAATAAAATTAAACTACCCTTTTAACAGATATAACTAATTAATAATTAACTTTCTTTTCCTTTTAAAATATATATTGTTTTGTCTTTTTTGTGGTTTAAATGTTTAATTCCTTTTTACAGCTTACCAGCTCCTTTCAGCCATTAATAAAGAAAAATGCAATTTTACTTCCCTATCCTAAAACTTTAACACTGTACACTGTTAAAAAAAAAAAATCTATGAGGTTACTAAGAATTTTCTAGGAAACTGGAATGCCTAGAACTTTTTATGTAACTGCAACAAGAACAAATCATGTAACAGATTAACGTTTACCAGTGGTGGAAAATTGGCGTAGAGGTGGAGCCTATTGACACCGCGAAATTTTAGTAGTATTTTTCAGCTTATCAAATGACAGAATTTCTTAGCTTTTATTACAGTGAAGAATACTGTAAAAATTTAGTGGTGTCAATAGGCTCCACCTCTGCGCCAATTTTACACAACTGCGTTTACACTTAAAAAAAAAAAAAAAAAAAAAAAAAGAAACCTATAATGTTACAAAGAATTTTCTAGGAAACTGAGATGCCTAGAACTTTTTATGTAACTGAAAAAGAAAATATTGTAATTTAATAGATTACAACGACCATTTGGAATTTATTTCGTCCACCAAATTCCGTCGCATCCTCTTCAACAACAGACCGCAAAGATCAAATTTCAGACGACCAAAACCTTCATCGATAAACTCCCCAAGTCCCGTTTCGAGAAGAAAAACTATTTACAAATCGAAAGCAATTCCGCCGAATCATCCACAGATTGCGACAAATTACCTACGCTGAGCGCAATTTTACCCGGTTAAAATCGACCGATTGTAAAACGCGGTGGCTAGTGGATTGGAGCCCCTCGAGACATGGCCTTTTACTATCAATCGATTAAACATTAGATTGTTTCCTTTTTCGCGTTCGTCTTTTATTCTGTAATCGATTTTCATGGGCTACATAATCAGTTGAAGACCTCGATTTTCATGGCCTACATAATGAGTTGAAGACATCGATTTTTGCTTTGCAAAACGATTTTCATTTCGGCGTCGCTCTTTGACTTTGGATTTTTCCATATCTGATAATTTGCGCCTACCCATTTTGTAACTTTTTCAATTTTTAATGATTTTATGCCTTTCGATTACCTATTCAAACAATTTTTAACGATTTTATGCCTTTCTATTACCTATTCAAATAAAAATTCTTCTAAAAGTAAAAAACATCGTTGAATTTCGTTAAAAAAAATAAAATGCGAGCATCATTTGGCCCCATCCTCGACCGAAAACAACAACCATTTCCAAATGGTAAGGAAAAAAAAACACGTAATTATCCCTGGTTACCGATAAAATTTTAGTAAGCATACAGATTTATGTAGCTTTTCAAAAATTAGTTTTGTAGATTTACACCTTTTTTCTTTACAGTATACAGATAAACATTTGTAAGCTTACACAGTTTAGTAATAGATTTCTGTAGCTTTTACAAAAGCTAGTTTTGTAAATTTACATATTTTTTTTTAGCGTAGATGTATTTATTTTTGTCCATTTAAATGAATATATAAAATAAAGTTTTATATTACCTTCCTTCCTTCATTAATCTAAACCAGCCGTACACAGCCTTTTTACCTCGCAGGCCGCAAACAAATGTTTGCTGCGTTAGGTGGGGCGGAACGCACTACACTTATAAAATAATGTCAAAAACAGATAATCAAAATAGTAAACAAACAAAAGTAGCATTACAGAACAATATAAAAAAAAATATTTTAATTGGCATAAGCTACATAACAAGTATAATACGCAATAAAAAATGCAGAATTTCCAAAATCTAAAAAGGATAATCATAAAATTTCTTTAAAAAATCCGATTTTGCTCAATGAAAATGACTTTTTATCTTTTAAAATGTAAAAATATATAATTTAAATTTAATTAATTTTAAATAATATTCGTTTCTTGTTTGAGATTAAGAAGTATGTGCCCCACTGTAATGCAATTCGGCTGCACGTAAAAAGAACTTTTGATCAAGTAAATGACATTTAGGATGTTTTAACGCGCACTTCAAATTTTAGTATACATGAATCAATGATTGCGTTTCTCGAGCCGCATATAAAACGTCTCCGGGTCCCATGCGGCCCACGGACCGCAGGGGTTGAGTGTGGCTAATCTAAACTCTTATAAATGTTCAAAAGCTGTAGTCACTACAAGTGATTATTTCACTCATAATTCTGTTCGTTATTTATGTTAAAGACAAATCGTATTTACAGTTGTGTACCTTGTGTCTCTCTTTCTACTCGTTATTATAAATTTCCCCAGTTCTCGCGTTTGGCATTCTAATGTGTATGTTGAAATTTCAATTACGCCAGTAAATAAGTTGGCTGGCTGGGCTTAAAACTTGTGTTAAAGGAATTATAGTTTAGAATTATTATAAGTCAGGATTTCAATTTTTGGATTGATAGATTGTAATCGAGTTTCAGATGGTTTTTCAGCAGTTATTTTTATGTTCGTCAAGGAAATATAAATCGGATCGCTGTCTGTTCTTTTGTATAAAGGTCAGCCACCGCGGCAGTACAGATTCGGCCTCTTATGTATATTAATACAAGATCTTTAATAAAAGCCACATATATCCTGTTGCAGAGATGGCGCCCGCAATCCAGATTCACATCTGCAACCCAAAATATTTCACATGACCATAGCTTGCAAAAACCCAAAAAATCTGTAAATTAAATAATAATGTATCAAAATTACAGAAATTTCGCCTTTGGGATTAAAAATATATATTTGGGTATAACACACGGTGTTATATTTTAGGAGGTATTGTGTTTTCTTTTTTTTGCATTTTAGATGCTAAAAGTTGATATCAAGTTCATACTTACTTAACCCTCTCGCTGCGGAACCCGAGATTTCATCGGGGATGCATTTTTCCGTCTAATTAACCCTCCTTGATTATTCCCTCCAGTTATTTTTTATTGTAAATTTTGCCTTATTTATTCGGAACATTTTCCCGATTAAATTAGACAAAAATTTTTGTTTTGAAAAACCGGTGACAAAAGAATAAGAATTCTTAAATACACAATTTTTGAAGGTATTTTGATAAAACAATTACGCAGCGAGAGAGTTAATTTAAGAGTACACAACTGAACTGGAGTCATAAAAGCATAAACGTTGGCAGTCATGAAAATATTCGTGTCCGAAAATAATGACTCGTAACACAAATTTTCAAAAGGGCAAGGGTCAACTTCTTTAACTGGCTCTTAGTATCAGGAATTGAATTTTAAAATGCCATAATTTTATCTTTCCTCGTCTCCAAATCTTCTGTTAATTTGAAAAAATAAAATGAGCCAATATGTAACTACATTAGAAATCATTAAACTGCATTTTAGTTTCTTCAATTTTCAACGAATTGAATTTAGGCAAATTTTAATTGTCTGAATTCATGTATTTTGTTCATTTTCTATTTACAACTCCACTCGATGCTGTGCCGAAAATATTCTGACGCATGTCATAAATTCGCCATCACTGTCCTATTGCATCAGTGGAGTATTAAAGAATTTCTCGCCCATAGCCTGATTTATTAAAAAACGCAATGTACTCGTTTGTTCGGCTGCCTTTTTGTGATTGAAAACTAAAAAAAAAAAAAAAAAAAAAAAAAAAAAAAAAAAAAAAAAAAAATTAAAATTAAAATATTACTTAGAGCAATACAATATAAGTAGATAAAACAACGTGTTCAGCACCAGAACATTTCGAGTGATGGCACCAGAACTGCTTCGGGGGATCATCCTTCGAATCCACTTCTCCTACATATTTGTGAGCAAAATTCCATCACCTTTGCGCTAAAGTCGGCAAGCTGATGCTTTGCAGCAAGTTAAAACGGCCTGATGCTACAATCGTTATTTTACCTGCTTGAATAAATAAATTTGTCGTCAAGTTTTATACATCGATCTTCAAAGGATTTTCTTTCACTTCGCGTGCTTTGACGGAAATGCCAGTTAGATTGGATGATTTGGGGTAATTTTTCATCTTTCATTGTTTGAGTTTGGTTGCTTTGAAAGAAAATGAGTGAATAAAAGCAGACATTTTTTGATATTTAACGGATATAATTAAGAAACAATGCATGTCGATTGTTGGTTTTTTGTACTTTCCAACATAAAATTCAGTTTATTCCTCTGTCTGTCTGCCTCTCCTAGCTCTAACTCAAGTAAATATACTCGGATTTCTATGTAATTGATGTATGTTACTGAGGTTTACTATGGCATGTTCGGCATTGAAACTGGAATGAATAGCTTTTATAGTTCTTCTACAGAGGCCCTCAAAAGAATTCCATTATATTATGGACTATGGGAAAAAATCTTTTTACAATTTATTTTAATGATGTTGTACTATTTTAAACATATTGAAATTAATACACATCTCTGTGGTTCACTACAAGATGCTTACTGCAGAGTGTGGTGAGCATAACACTTATCATTACGTTACAGGGACACTCAAAAGAATTATGTTACACAGTACTGTCTATGAGCAATAATTGCTGGAAGTGCGTTTTCAATTGTCGTTTACGTTTTTAAATGTAAATAATATTTTGCAAATTACTTGGTGTGTATACTTTCTATAGATCATTACAAGGCTGCACAAAAGAATTCAAATACATTTCAGGTTATTGATAGGAATTAATAAAGGGGAATTTTCAATTGCATTGTGTATTTCCTAGCTGAACTACATTTTTTCATATTATTAAGCGCATATACAAATCTGCAGATCATATACAAGCCTGAACAAAATATATCTAATATTTTCCCATTTATAAATGGTAATTGCTGAAATTGAGTTTTCATATAAAGTATAAGTTTTCAAAATTATTTATTTAGACATCATCTTTCACTTTATTAAAAAGTAAAGTTTTGTAACAGTATTCTGCTGAATGTGTTGAAAAGTATTTCATAATCTATATTTGACGCATGATGTTTCTTTCTTGTTTTAAAGTGTGTCTATCTTTAGTCTTTTTTTAAGTACTACTTTCCATGTGCCTGTTTTTAGGCAATAAATGGTGTCTGAAAAATCATCTTTACGAATGCTTCGAAAGGAAATAAATCATGTATGCTACTCTGTCAGTATTTTTCTTTTTATGCTACTTCTGTTGCTCTCTTTATGTCGCTAACTGCTGATTGAAATTTATATCTAATTTACTGCTGAACCGTCCCTGAAAATTTGTAATGATTACAGTGGGTACCCTGGTATTTAAGCCTGTATAACTGCAGCACTTATATATATTTTTTAGATTTTTTTCAATGATTTTCAAATATTTGCGGTCATTATCCCTTGATTAAGTAATTTGAATAACATCTTTTCTGAAAATATGTTCATACAATATGGTTTACATTCCATGCTTATGGGAAAAACTCTATCCGTAAAAAAGTACCTATGAGAAGTCGTTAAAAAATACATAATCAGCATACGATTAGGCAAGAGTTTTTAATCGAAAAAAATTCCCCCTTTTCTTTGCACGATATTGTTCGTGGAAAATGCCTGGTATTTACACAATATTATGTGGCTTCTTCGACTGTTGTACTGAAAATGATGATAACATCAAAGAGAAAATGATATATTTTGAGCGTAATAAATTTTATCTAAGTATATAGAGATAGTTCCTATTAGACTTCTGGGAAAATCTCTGCCAGCCACTATATCAAATTGTATGAAGTTTGAGCGAAAATAAATTTTGCCATTCTTGTGGTGCGTAATGAGTAGGCTCGAATGTGCCCATGACCTTTATCCGTTTCTTTACTTGTTCTTTTTTATTGATGATGACAGTTCAGCAAAAACGACCATGGCCTGGGGGTAAACTATTTAAGTATTCTGCAAGGCTACATATTGAAGCCGCATGAAAAATGGAGAGCAGTTCAGTTGAATTTAAAGTATAGATAACTGATTAGCAATTACGCAGATTGGTGACACTTGCCGAATAAGTTTAAGCACGAAATCTTCAGATAGTACGCGTATTGATTTTAGAACGAACATGATTTTAGTACATGATATTTATTTTATGACAGATACTTATTAAAATTATATTTAAAATTGCAGCTGTATCACAAAAATTGTAAGATAGTTAAACAAGTAATCTTTATGTGAATGTTTCATTTAAAGAAAATCAAAATGTAATATTAAAAAGTAATAATACTTTATCTATTTACATAAGTTATTCATTTAGTAAAATTAAATTTCTGAGAATTGAAGATATTATGTCAAATGATATTATCCAAATGGAAATCAGCTTTTGATGAAAAAATCAAACATTGTGAATGTAATCTTACATATCGATAATTATAATAACAAGCGACATTACATAATAATTCATTTGGTTATAGCGAATTCTACTGATTCACCACCATAAACATTTATGAAATATTAAAATTTTGTAATAACATCAGACGCACTTTCATAGTCTTATAAACAATGATTTTTCAAGTCAATGTTCTTTCAATATAAAAGCCCAACCTCTCTCTAAAAATTGGACATATGTCATTTAAAAATTAGCCAATTTCCATTTTATAACTGTTACTGAGGTTCATTTTTCCAATAATTCTTACTCTCTGCCAATAAACAACTACCATTCGCTTAGGATAGCTTGGCTGATCATTAACGCAAATTTAAATTAATTTATTCATCAAATAAGATGACAACCACTACTATCAACTAGATGAGTTAACTTTTTAATTAAATAATGCATTTTCCATGCTATTTGTGTCTGTTAGCAACTTTCTTTTCCAGCAGCAATCGAGAACTCTTTGAAGGTCATCGGGCAAGTTATCGTATGCGGACTGTAGTCATCTTCTCAATTCAAGTCTGCGCATTCCCTCGTCTACGTCCTTGCATAGGTAAGTTACACTTTTTTGCACAAGAAAACTATAAGTTATACCACTACAGATTAACCAACGGGCTCGTAGCCGCTTCGGTCGCCGACGTATTAAACGCCTCGTCTCTTCCGGTAGCTTTTTAGCTCACAGGCTATCAAAGCCTGAGAGCTAATGTGCCCGCCCGTTCTGTATGTATGTACGTATGCATGTATGTATGTATGTATGTATGTACGTAACGCGATAACTCTTGATAGAAACATCCAATTTGCTTCAAAAATTTTTTCTAGGTTCATTGTGATAAGGCGCTTCCCTGATTAGTTTTGGGAGTTCATTGGTTAAGGATAAAGGGGAAAAAACGGGGTTAGTCCAACCCCTTAATTCAGATAAATGGGTTTTTCATGCAGAACCATTCGATTTGCTCCAAATTTGATATACCGGTTTATTATATTAAGGAACTTCCCTGATTATTTTGGGGGGTTCATTGGTTAAGGATAAAGGGGGGTTAGACACCCCTTAATACAGATAAATGGGTTTTTCATGCAGAATCATTCGATTTGCTCCGAATTTGGTATACCGGTTTATTATGTTAAGGAACTTCCCTAATTAGTTTTGGGGGTTCATTGGTTAAGGATAAAGGGGGAAAAGGGGGGTTAGTCCACCCCTTTTAATTCAGATAAATGGGTTTTTCATGCAGAATGACTCGATTTGCTCCGAATTTGGTATACTGGTTTATTATGTTAAGGAACTTCCCTGATTAGTTTTGGGGGTTCATTGGTTAAGGATAAAGGGGGAAAAAGGAGGTTAGCCCGCCCCTCTTAAATTAGATAAATGGGTTTTTCATGCAGAATGATTCTATTTGCTCCGAAGTTGGTATACCAGTTTATTATGTTAAGGAACTTCCCTGATTAATTTTGGGGGTTCATTGGTTAAGGATAAAGGGGGAAGGGGGCTAGTCCAACCCCCTTAATTTATATAAACGGGTTTTTCATGCAAAATTATTCGCTTTGCTCCAAATTTGGTATACCGGTTTATTATGATAAGGAGCTTCCCTGATTAGATTTGGAGGTTCACTGTTTAAGTATAAAGGGGGAAACGGGGGCTAATTCCCCTTCACTTATTTTTTTGAGGGGTATTATTCTTTAAAATAAGAGTATGATATACAATTAGTGTGAATAGCCTGTGAGCTCAATGCCATCAGTTTAGCTGGGCACTTTTCTTTTTTATTAACCTGTGTTGATAATTGGCCGTCATAAACACAACCAACCAACCAACCTTTTTTATTAACTTTGTTACAGGTTTTGCCTAAAAAATGAACTTTTAGCGATCGCAAAGACAATATTCCCTAAAAGGTTTTATTTGTGTCTTTAACTTAAGGAAAATTCTTCTTACATTTTTCAGGTGGGGTCTCTGTGTCTGTAGATGGATTACCTTCCCGGCAGTCTTCCTTAGTCCGGCTACTGTAAAAAAAACCCCTCTGAACTTGCTAAATTTTTTCTACGAAACTGGGATTTCAAGAACTTTTTATGTAATGGCAACAACAAAAATTCATGTAACAGATGCACTTTTGCACCGTAAATCAAAAAATCTGTAAGGTTGCTAAGAATGTTTTAGGAAACTGGGATGCCTAGAACATTTTATGCAACTGCAAACCGGGTTACAGATAAAATTTTAGTAAGATTACCGTAATTTTAGTAGGTTCTTTTGTAAAGCTATAGATTTCTGTAGCTTTTGTAGTTTTACATACTAGTTACATTTGTAGTTTTACAAATTAGTTTTGTAGATCTACATTTTTCTTTTTTTGTATAGTGTAGTACAGATAAAATTTTAGTGAGCTTACAGATTTCTGTAACTTTACATCTGTAGAATTGCAGATTTTTTTTTTCTTTTTTACACTGTACACGGATGGTTGTCATTATATAAGCTAACACTAAGTTGGACCTAAAGTTGCACTTTTCCATTTAACACTTCTCACATGAAACGCTAAATCTGAATAGGACGTTGTTTCCCGCACTCCAAATAAAAGTATTCGTTTACATCATACGTTTAAATAACAGATATCCCGCATATTAATATAGAAGTATTACTTTCTTTAACCAAACTAGTAAAGAAACGTCGTGACTCAATTAAACATTGGTATCTCAGATTTTCGGAAACATCGATGTAGAACAAACTTGATTGTAGCATAATTAAAATCTGTTTGGTTTTTTTTTTTAAACATGGTAAATGATACATGGAAACTAATAGACCAACAAAAATGTTTTCTTTATCTGTCATTACAATGAACATAATGACAAAATGCTGTCACAAGATACTTGTATCTCTATACATACGCAAATATTACCGCAGGGCATAATATTGTGAATGCTGGAAATCAAAGGCTGTCAGTGTCATTTAAACAATAACGATTACAACTGGTTTTACTGACGGTAGATATGACATTTTCATTCATCTCAAATACCTACAACAGCCGATCGAAATAAATACTGTTGGTTCCAATACTGATTTTAAATAAAAAATATACAAGGGAATATCAAACACTAATAAAATGCAGAAGAGGAAAATTATTTGTTCAAATAATAAAGAAATATTGTGTTTACACAAAAAACAACAACGCATAAATATATAAAAATTCTATTATTTAATATAATGTAGCAGTCATGTTCCAGGTAAAATGCCGCAAATAGCCAGATCCGGATAGGGGAGGGAGAGGTAGGATGAAAAAAGGGGACTATTCTCTAAACAGGATCTAAAAATAAAAAAGAGCTGTTTTTTGTTTTAATTATTTATTTATTTATGTATTTTTGTAACATTAAATTTTTATGAATTTAATATACTCTAAATGAACAGCGTGTAATTATAGTTAAACAAAGCTAGTTATTGGAATAATTAATAATACTGTATGCCAACAATCTAATGTTAACAAATGAAACTTGATATCATCTTTACACAAAACACATAAATTTTTCGTAAGCATTAGACAGTATTTCTTGGGCAATCAATTATTCTTTGCATATATTCCTGTCTCTCATAAAGAAAATAATAAATATGTTTTAAATCTATTTTTAAATGATTAATTGTCGTTTTAATTTTTCCGGAGTATATTCTGATCATTAATTTATGCTTTAGCAATGCGGAATTTTAAAATAATTATTATTATATATACAGGGTGATTCATAAATATCGAAACAATAGGCTATCTCCTTAAATATTGCTCCTAGGCACATACTTCCAATTGCAAACTTTCATAAAAAAAGATGCCAAATTTAATGACATAAGTTGTAACTCCATGGGAGGTTTATTTGAGTAAATCCAAAAACTAATTTTTTATACGGCCCCCGTTGTGTAAAATGTCCAATTAGGAAATTTTTTCTTATCCCTTCCTGAATTAAATAAAAGAAAATTCCTCTCGGTATCTGCAAATCTCGCAGAGTAATTAAAATTAAAAATTCGCGACTTACATCATTTTCTCATTCCTCTGAGCGACAAGTTATTGACTCATTTTTAATGCCAAATAGGGATCATCCACAAATTGAAACAGTGCCTCTCCTTTGGACATTAAATAGCAGCGTATAGATTTTAAGTTAAACCTTCTTTCAAATTATGCTGGTGGCCTTTATTAGAGGTCTGCACCGGTCGAAATATCCAGATCCGGTCTAGAGCCGACCCATAGAAAAAAAAGTTCGACCCGGCCTGGAAAAATGTTTAAATCTTAGCCCGAGTCTCGTCCGGCCTGATTGAATTTCTAGAAAACATCAAGCAGGACGGTCGTTCTGCCAAGCCAAGCTGAAAAAAAAATGCTAACCCCGCCAAACAAACAAACGCCAAGAATAAGGCAAGACACCGTAACTGCTTATTATACTGATGACAACTTCTCCATGTTAAATGAACGAAATATGCCAGCGTAAAATTTCCCATATCAAAAGAAGCAATCATCGCAGAAAAATAAAACCAGCACTAGAAGGACCTAATAAAGAAGATCTTCAATTTGAGATCAAATGCATCCTCATAAATTAACTATAAACAGAGATATAGATTTTTTAAAATAATGTCGAGATACTGAAAATGACAGATTTAGTTTCTTCGTCACAACTTATATTTAAATCGAGGTAGAGACTTAAATAATGGACAGAAAAAAGTAAGGATTGAATTTTTGGATAGATATTTACTCAATCTACGTGCTTTTATAAAATTCAGCTTTAAAAACATTAATTTTCTATTCATAATTAGCGAAAAACTGTTAATTAGTTCTAAAGTTTACAAATTATGCCAAATAGCGATAAACCCGCCAAAATATTTTAGAAATCTTATACTTTTCTTTTATATTATCCTTTTGCATTGATTTCATCGAAAATAACTATGGCTGAGATTCAGATAGATTTTTCGCTGTTAGCGAAATGAGTTTGACCAATCAGAAACCTGCATGTTTGAGAATATTTGCTGTTTGTGGATCCCGGCCTATGTCATGAAAGTTTTGAGTCGTTTTTTTTTAGTACCGTGGATGAAGTGCTATGTTTGTAGAAATGTAGGCTAGGATCCAGATAGATTTTTCGCTGTTAGCGAAACGAGAATCGCCAATCAATAGCCTGCATTTCTGCAAACAGCGAAAAGTTCACAAAAATGCAGGCTTCTGATTGATGAATCTCGTTTCTCTGACAGTCAAAAATCTATCTAGATTGCGCACAATGGAGGATATTCCAAAGATGGGTTCGAGGCTGAAAAAGTCACGTGATACCGGTAATTTATCGAAGGAACTTCTATCTGATAAGAAGGGAAGATACTACTACTTTGCCTCATGAACCGTTTCATTGGCTAGCGGGGATTTACATTACACGCCTATGGAGCCTTCCCTTCTTTACGATAGAAGTTTTTACCTTGACCACGTGATCAAAATGTAGATGGAATATCCTCCATTATGTTGAACACAATTTTGCATTTCCACATCCAGGTAGGGTATTAATTGTCATAACAACAATACATATTCGAAACTATTTAAGGCACTGATTCTGAACTCCTTTGCTATAAACTTTCAATATTAAAGAAGTTGTTGTTTCCATAGTAACAGTACTTTTCTGTAATGCTTTCTCTAAAACACAAATATAGAAATTTAACAAAGAGCGCTCAGAATCAACACCATAACAGAGAGCCTTCATACATAAGAGTGGTGATATATGCACAGGAAGCATGCTCATTTCAAGTTTTTGCCGAAAGTATGGCTACAGCGTCTAGAATACCTTGTGTGGAATTATGCTATCCAAACAACGCTAAAAATTTGTATCCCTTAAATGTGCGACGATACTGCTAAAATCCCAAGTATCGATCACAGCGACATCTGCGGGATTTATTATTACATTGTATAGACTAGCAATATCTTGCAGTTTGAGAAAATATCCTGCAGATGTGATCTGTATATTTCAGCAGCATCATTGCACAGTTAAGGGATACAATATTTTAGCACTTTTTAAAGTATTACAGGGATAGCCAATTTCCACACTATATATACAGCGCCTAGAAGATACAGTGTGGAAAACGGCTGCAAAATAGTGCTGAAAAATTGAATCCCATAAATGTACAACGATGCTGAATAACAAGATGTCGATAGTAGCGCCATCGTAGTGATTTAAAAAGGATAGTCATTCTAAAAGAGACCCTTTTACCTATTTCACGTCATTCCTTAACTAAATTAGCTTATAACAGACCAAAATATCTTATATTTATAGTTTCCGATATTTAATATTCTATAATTTTTGAAAACTCAGTGTTTATATTGAAAAGAGTTACGAGATGGCACTCGTATCAGCATATTGCCGCTGAGCATTGTTGGAGATTTATGGGATACAAGTTTTTAGCATTTTTTAAAGCATTATAGGAATAGCCGTTTTCCACACTGTATCTTCTAGGCGCTGTACTATAGCTCCGTTATAGGCCTAGATTATATGTTGTAGAAATCGACTATCCCAGCAATACTTAAAAAAGCGCGGAAATAGTGAATCCCTTAAATGTACAATGATGTTGAATTCGAAACAGTCATTTACAGCAACATCTGCAGGATATTTTTTAAAGAAGAAAGAGACACGTGTAATGCACCGATATAGCGTCTAGAATACATACTGTGGAATTTTGCTATCCAAGCAGAGCTAAAAAGTTGTATCCCTTAAATGTGCACTGGCGCTGAAATCCAGGGAGCTGATCGCAGCAACATCTGTGATAAACTTTCAATGTAAACATCGTAATATTACAGCGGGCTTGACGCCAAGCACACAGGTCAGATGTATGTTAATAAAATGTAAAAAAAAAACCGCTACGGCGTCTTGACCAAATTATAGCGCCTAGAATATATAGTGCGGAAATTGGCTATCCCTGTAATACTTAAAAAAGTGGTAAAATATTGTATCCTTAAATGTGCAACGATGCTGCTGAAATATACAAATCGCAGCGACATCTGCAGGATATTTTCTATAACTGAAAGATATTGCTAGTCTATACAATGTAATACGAAAATCCCGCAGATTTCGCTGCGATCGACACTTGGAATTTTAGCAGTATCGTCGATCATTTACGGGATACAAATTTTTAGCGTTGTTTAATAAAATATTTCCATACTAGGTATTCTAGACGCTGTTACCAAATCGTCATGAAGTTTTAGGAAATATCCTGCAGATATCGCTGTGATCGACTCATTGGATTTCAGCATCATTTGAAATTTAAGAGATCCAATATATTAGCACTTTTTAAAGTATTACTGGCATAGCCGATTTCCACACTATATATTCTAGTCGCTGTAGCACCGCGGTAGCCTGCTTTTTCGTTTACCTCGGAGTAGATATAGATGAAGTCATTTGTAGCTGTTCCTAAACTGTGGCCAACAACATATAAGGCCAGTTCATAACGTCACACGGAGTTGATTATCTGTACACGGCAATGGACACAAAAAAAATCGACTCGCAGCTTTGTACTAATCATCGTGTAAAGATGATCCAACTCTGAGACTAACGAAAAAGACAGGCTACGGCGGTGGGTCCGATTCTTCTTTTTTTACAGACCGCTGGAGTCACGTGATGCTCGAATGCACCAAAGAAGGTGCGTGAAAAGAGCATCACGTGACTCCAGCGGTTTGTAAAAAAAGAAGAATCGGACCCACCGCGGTAGCCTGTCTTTTTCGTTAGCCTCGATCCAACTGCATGTGACTTTTAAACATCATGAACTGGCCTATTATGTCATTGGTCGCGCTAACACCCTCCCTCCTGCGTCCACCGTATATAGCGGCATCTTGTACTGGAGACTGCTAAATGGGCTGCTATCGGTCAAAATCAAGAGAGAAAAGGGCAGAAGAGAGGGAAATAACTCGTTTTTTTTTGGTAACTAGTTTTTCACACGGGAAGATTGGCATGTCTGTTCCTCTCCTTTCATAACTTCATGGTGGTGAAATACGCCAAAGCATCCTAAATATCTGAGAAAGTCTTGACTCGCGTTACGAAAACATCACACAAAGCAGGCAAAGCAAAGAAACAAAATCGTTCATAGGCTCGTGAATATGAAGGAGCCAATGAATGATTTTTCTTCTTTGTTTTGCCTGCTTTGTGTGACGTTTTTCTGACAAGTGTCAAGGCTTTCTCCAATATTTAAAGGGAATTGAATAGGCCGGGATCAAGATAGATATTTCGCTATTAGCGGGATGGGATTGATCAATCAGACGTCTGCATTTTTCCGAACTTGTTGATGTTTGCAGTAAACACCGAAAAGCCTGCAAGGATAAAGGCTACTAATTGGTCAATGTAATTTTACTAACAGAGAAAAATTTATCTGGATCACGGACATTAACTTTGGTTGGTTAAAACAATTTTGAATAAAATCAAATCAGGAAGCCAATGTTTGTTAACTTTTCTGGTTTGTTTAATTGAAATCTTCCTCGTCTATTACTGAAAACTGAGTTACCGTACTTTGGACAAAAAATTGAATATGAGTACACGACTTGTGCATATGTCACCACTCTAACACAGTGTTGCCAGATGGGCTACTTTTTTTTTAACTCATATACTTGATTGGCACCACTTTTTTGAAATTGTAAAATGTGCCTTATTTAATGACATATTAATTAAGGCGAAAACAATGGGAATTTTACCGTTTATACTAAGTGCTGGCAATCAAGAAATCTGAATTAAAAAAAAGTAGCCCACTGGCAACACTGCTCTAACATATAAATGTTCTGTGTTATGACCATGATTCTAAGTGCAGTTGGTTAAATTTGAGTATCTGGGCATTAGAGAAAGCAATAGTGGCCCACTGTGGCTGAGTGGATAAGACACAATGCCGCTAATCGCTTGAGAGCGTAGGTGGAAGCAGATTCGAATCCCGCCGTGATCCGCATGTGATATGATGTATGTGTTCAATAAATCAAACAAACAAACAAGCAAGCAATAGTGAAAGGTACAGTTGGCATGGAAACAACGACTTCTTTAATTCGTATAGAAAATTAATGAATAGTTGTAAATGACTCAAGTTTTAAATGTAGGCAAATGGTCTGGAAATATCAATGGCTCCCATCTAGTATTTCACAAAATTAATTTAATAGAATCACATGATGTATAACTTGATGCAACTCTTAACTAATGAAAATTCTGCAACAAGGCTTATGTAGGTAGATCTTTTGAATGAATAATTCAGAATTCTGAGAACAAAACGAAGTTCTTAAGGCTCTTCCTCACACACCCCTCAAAAAAGGAAATACGATAGAAAGATTTAAGAATTTGGATAGCTTCAATATGTCTGTGATCTTTTGTCAGAGTTCAGAAAAAGAGTCTGGGCATAAAAAAAACAACTTTAACGAACGATAAGACTATAGATTTCAGGCAATTTTTAACCGAAAAATATTTAATTCTAATGTATATGCGGCTTTAATAATAGAGTATTAAAGATAATCAATTTAGGGGAAATTTTATAGTAAATTAATATCCTCACATTTATGCAAATAGGTATGAATAAACAGGCTTGAGTAAAATTACATATTTATTCTTTCTTCTCTATAACACGATCTAAATGAAGATGAAGTTATATGTACAGTTTATATCTTTAAATTTTTAGATATTTTTTATCAAAAATGCTCCTTTATTATGTCTAGAATTGCTAGATTTACAGATCTTCGATTCTTTAGATGCCAATGTGTCTGTGATCTTTTGTCAGAGTTCAGAAAAAGAGTCTGGGCATAAAAAAAAAACAAATTTAACGAACGATAAGACTATAGATTTCAGGCAATTTTTAACCGAAAAATATTTAACCCTCCGACTGTCTTGGAAAAGGGCAAAATTGTAATGTTGTTTTCTCTGCATTTTGTTTTAAATGCTAAAAATATGATTCTTTGAACATTTTATAAAAAAAAACTTAATAACGAATATGAATGCAATCCTTGGAAGTATTAATCATTGTTCAATGTATTAAAAATACATTAAATCAATAGAATTATATTACTTTAAATATTGCTTGTATTGCAGTGAAACCTAGAGCTTAGTGAACGTATTAACACGGTCTTGTCAGTGAGGGGGGTTAATTCTAATGTATATGCGGCTTTAATAATAGAGTATTAAAGATAATCAATTTAGGGGAAATTTTATAGTAAATTAATATCCTCACATTTATGCAAATAGGTATGTATAAACAGACTTGAGTAAAATTACATATTTATTCTTTCTTCTCTATAACACGATCTAAATGAAGATGAAGTTATATGTACAGTTTATATCTTTAAATTTTTAGATATTTTTTATCAAAAATGTTCCTTTATTATGTCTAGAATTGCTAGATTTACAGATCTTCGATTCTTTAGATGCCTGCGGGTTTTCATTCTCGGATTAACCGTAGGTATTTGTAAAGGTAAATTTATTTTGCAAAACCGTCTGCAAAAAAAGTTAGAAAAAACAATTAACTGACAGACTGACTGTAAATATATATTTTATTTCGACTCTGTTTTTTACTAAATTTTCATCTTTCGTAGAAAATTTTAAGGAGATATTAATTGAGAAAGACTGATACTTTGAAAGAAGAAATTGACTTTCCTTACTTTTAAATTATTAATCACTATAAAAAATGAATGATAGGTAAACAAAATGTATAATATTGTGTTTGCTCCCTGCTTATAAAGGCTATACAAGGAATAATTTTAATTTGAGCTAGTAGAATTATTTCAGTTATATATCATTTGTTTTAAAAAAAGAACTGATATCTACTAAAAAACAACTTTTCAAAAGTAAAAAATAAGACAAGCAAAAAAAAAAAAAAAAAGAAAAGAAAAGAAAAAAGGTGAAAGTTGTGGCTAAAAAATAGTGTGATATCAAATTTCCAAGCTTATATTGCGGTACTTATTTAACATTTTTTGATAAAAATTTATCATATGTAAGTCGAGTACCTAAGTATGCGTTGATAGAAAGCCTTTTCTCCTTTACTAAATACATCATAACGTGTTTCTGAAAATTAATTTTTTTTAAATTATGCATGATGGGCTTGGCGGCCATCTTTCCATATTTTACACAAATTTCTAAGCACTCAAACTCGTAACATATTTGCATTATTAAGAATTTCGAACTTATGGTTTTAGCTACAGACAGATAAATTAAGAATTTTTTTTATTTTGAAAATACAAATTGATTTTTACTGCTTTAACTAATTAATTAATCCCCCTCCGAAAAAAGAGAATCATAAGATGAAACCTGAAGTTACTTCAGCTTTATTTTTAGACACAAATTTTTAGGCACTCATTTCCATAAATTAAAAGAATAAAATGTTTGCTTTAGTAACAATTTCGAACTTCCAATCTTAACAATGAAATTGTGTGCTTAGAAATTTGTGTAAAATATGGAAAGATGGCCGCCAAGCCCATCATGCATAATTTAAAAAAAATTAATTTTCAGAAACACGTTATGATGTATTTAGTAAAGGAGAAAAGGCTTTCTATCAACGCATACTTAGGTACTCGACTTACATATGATAAATTTTTATCAAAAAATGTTAAATAAGTACCGCAATATAAGCTTGGAAATTTGATATCACACTATTTTTTAGCCACAACTTTCACCTTTTTTCTTTTCTTTTCTTTTTTTTTTTTTTTTTTTTTGCTTGGCTTATTTTTTACTTTTGAAAAGTTGTTTTTTAGTAGATAGTATTTTACGTCGATATGGTTAAAAATTGTTTCGTATGAAAGAGTTCTGAACAAAAATAATTTTATAGCTTTATAATAGCTTATAGATTTCCTTTTTATATGTTTATAATTTTCATCTTTAACCCGGGAGGACGCGCGCCGGGCCAGATAGCCCGGAGTGCGTACGGTTTTTACACTTGTCACCACTATCTTTTTAAAAGTAATCTTCAACTTCTTTTATCGCAAAATTCTCTCCGATTAAATAAGGTGACGATTATTATTTCTTTTTATTGGTGACAAAGTAAATACCATTCATACCCTGGGTATGCGCGCGTTCTCCCGTGTTAAAAAAATATCAAAGGCTGTGATAGTGTGATATTTATTTTTTTTAAATGAATTTCTATTTGTATGTAAATGTTTCGCTTACCATTTAATATTGTTAATCCATAATCCATTTATTGGATACTTTCAAAAATGATATACAGTAAAACCTTCTAAAACGGAATCACACAGACGAGAAAAAAATGCCTTATAGACAATTTCCCATCTTAGGAGGTGCAAATGTATTCTATTCTTTTATCAAGTATTATTATATTCATTTTTCATAGATAAAAAAAATATTCCGTTTTAGACAGGATTCCGTAATAGGAAGGTTCTTGTTCACTTGTTTTACTGTAAATTTTTTTTGTTTAAATTTATTATTCTTTAAAAACGATTTTCAAAGTTTAATTGTAAATGGTAATATGTTTTAATTGTAATGAAGATTTAAAAACTCAGGCATTTTTTATAAACTTTTTCGGTTGAACCAAACTTTACTGATTTTTGCACGGATTAGGCGAGTCAGATAGAATGATTTTAATACGGGTTGAGTTGAGACCGGGATTGAAAATTTTGGCCCGTGCAGACCTAGGAAGAAAAGAAGCCAGTCCCGGTTCGGTATGAAAAATTCATTAGGGTTGGTCGAGACTGCTCCGGCATCAGAATAGAGACTTTTTTAACCGTTCGCCGGGACGATATAAAACCTGAAGTTGCGAGGGTTAAAATTATGAAAACACTCTTAATCGGTATGTTAGAAAAAACCTTGTTAGTTCAGAAAGAAAGTGGAAAGGGCAAAAGTTAATCTGAATCAGAAGTTTAAGCTACAAGAATGAGTTACATACTCACCTGCAATTTTTTAAAAAGCATTTAAACATTTTATTAGGAGCCAATCTTTGTTTAAAACTTTAAATGCTTTTTAAATTATTAATTTAAATTGTTAAAAATAATTAATTTAAATCTATTAATTTAAATGCGTAATTAAAATTTAAATAAATTTAATTTATATTATTCATTTACATTTTAAAGTCAAGAATTGTTAAAAGAAACGTGCAAAATCGGAACATGAACTTTTTGATTTTTTTATATTAATTTTGTTTCGACAAATTTGAAAATATATTTATTTTTGAAAATATGAATTTTTTTTTAAATAAGTTACATCATTATTTTTAAATTTGTGTTTTTAATATTAATATTTTAAAAAATGCTGAAACAAAATTAAATTATGTTTTCATCTTTAATTAAATGAAAAAAGTTTGAAATCCGACGATAACATTTCGAGTAATAACGATTTTAAATTACCCCAATTTAAAAAAATAATAATAACTTTAAAATTTTTAAATTTTCTGAGAAATTTTAGGATGTGATTTTATTTCCAAATTATATGGTTAATCGTCACAAAAATCAGAAAAATCTAATTCTAACTCAATAAATATATATTTTACATGTATCCTGGAACTTTTAAAGTAACATTATTTCTTGAATAACACGTATTTCAATTTGTGTCTAGTCCCTTAAAACCTGCGGAATTATTTAAACAGGCATAGCTCCATAAGTTTTGCAGATATGAAGATGGAACTTTTTGTGTTTAATTCAGGAATGGATAAGGAAAAATTCCCAATTGGAAATTTTACACTACGGGAGCCGTATAAAAATTTAATTTTCTTATTTTCTCAAATAGACCTCCCATGGAGTTATAACTTATCTCATCAAATTTGCCATCTTATTTTATGAAACTTTGTAATTGGAAGTATGTGCCTAAGGTCATTAATTAAGGAGATAGCCTATTGTTTCGATATTTATGAATCACCCTGTATGTAGACAGATTTTTTTTTTCACGGTAACTTACGTGATAGAATAAAAATTTCTGGTGAAAAATATAGACATTAACGAAACGAAAAATGCTATTCTGTCTACTATCTAGTAAACATGCCAAATACATTTTGGATTCATTAGTTATACATTTAAAAAATCTGTAATTAACTCGTCTTTGGTGATAATAATAGTTCATTGACCCTTCTACTAATTAACAACATTAAAATAAATGAAAGTCAACAATACTATGTGGCATTTAAACATTGGATGATTCAGCAAGACACATGAAATGAGATCGTATTCCGTAAATTGGGAACCTAATAGCACTAGTCAAACATTGCCATTTTATTTTAAATATCGGCGTTTAGTTTATATTGATACTGCAAATTTTAAGTATTATAAAGCTATTTTTAAAATAACTTTTATTTATATAACATTGCCTTACACACCCATGTTTTGTCCATAAAGAACAATTATGCTTACAGCCTTTATTTATTTATTTATTTTATGGCTCAAAATTTGAAATTTTTTCTCAATACCAAAAAATTTTCTATTCTAGTCAATTCCCGCTGATGATGCGAAAACGCACCATTTTCTTAACCATTTTTTTCTCTTATGAAAATAAATGCTTGTACAAACAAAAATATTTTTCTTGAAAGTCAGAACATTTGTCTTAACAAATTCAATGTTTTTGGTTGCAATGTCGATTTGTTATGTTTAAAACAATGTGAAATTATAGATATTGATTCGTGCCTGCAACATGCCTGTATATTCTAAACGCTTTAAAACACTTCATAAAAAATTAAAATCTGAATTTCCGTGAATTTTTATTCATCTTAGGAAACATATCTGCAATACAAGCAATCAATGTTTTATTTATTTTTTCTTTTTGGAGGAATGAATCTAGATCAGTGGTTCCTAAACTTTTTTTAACCACGCCCCACCTAAGCATCTCTAAAATTATGATACCCTTCCATCCCCCCTCTGTATAAGACATATAAATTTTACCGCTTAAAAACATACTTTCACATTTGATACATTTTATGATTGATTATAGTATTTCATTAAGAACAAATATATATATATATATATATACACAGGGTGCAATATGTTATTTATCACCGACCTTTAATTTCTCAACCGTTGGTCGTACACATATAGTTCCAATTACAAAAACGTTTCAAATGAAGTAAACACTCATGCTGTGGCATTATTTAAAGTAAAAAATCAATTTATTAAAAATTACGAAATCTAACTTTTTATACGGTCCCCCAGTCCCTATAGTTATATTTAGTAAAAGTTTACACATATCATAACACATATATCACTAAAATTTTGACACCTGTACTACAAAAATTGACAGAATTATTAAGTTTCAAATTTTGAGATTTTTGCATATGATTTTGTCTTTCATTGAGGGATCAGTTAAAAGATGAATTAAAGTAATTCGAGGTCAAAATCAGGGTGCTTTGTCCTTTTTACGGCAAAACCACCTTTAGCCGGTATCGGCAAATCGGTATATCGTCAAAGAGGGTTATTTCATCAAAATATTTGAGCTGACTTGTAGGGGTCGTATACAAAGCGAAGAATGAAATATTGAAATTAAACAGGAAAATAAATATAAATTTATTATAATATCGGAAACGGTCTACTATAAAAAAAGAATACATAAAACGCCGGAAACTACTAGAGATCATTATATCTAGTAAACTACTCAAAGTGTTCTCTTTTGGTGGCAATGCGCAATGGAATGCGTGACAGTACTGAGTCCAGGACACGTTAGAGCATAGCAGGTGTGCAAAATGTGCGACAATCAAGGATGATGAGCTGTTTCAGATAAACCATAGACGTAGTCTCAATCACATAGACTTATGCCTTGATGTAATCCCAGAGGTAGAACCCAGAGGTAGGTACATGAAAGTCAAGTCCGGTGAACGCGGTGGCCACTCTGCCGGACACACATATCCAAGGATCTGATGACCGAATTCGGTGACCAGATACGCCCGAACGTTTGATGTTTTATGCGGAGAGGGCCCCATCACGTTGAAATCACACCCGGCATGCGTGTCGGAGAGCAACTCTTCATACCAGTCACGTACCTTGTTTTGTAGCAGATGCAGGTAACGATCGCCCGTTAATGTCCCATTGTAGAAGAGGGGTCCTACAATCTAAGTGCCCCATATACCGCACCACACGTATCGTAATGTCCGGGCGATGTGGAGGTTTCCAGGTCGCATCATCCTTTTGATTGTCGCACAGTTTGCACACCTGCTATGCTCTAATGTGTCCAGGACGCAGTACTGTCACGCATTCAATTGTGCATTGCCACCAATGGAGAACACTTTGAGCAGTATCTCTAGTAGATTCCGGCGTTTCATGTATTCATTTTCTATACTAGACCGTTTTCTGATATTATAATAAATTGATATTTATTTTTTTCGTTAATTTCAATATTTCATTCTTCGCTTTGTATACGACCCCTAAAAGTCAGCTCAAATTTTTAGATGAAATAACCCTCTTCGGTGATACCCCGATTTGGCGATACGGCTAAAGGTGGTTTCACATTAAAAAGGACATAGCACCCTGATTTTGATCTCGAATTACCTTAATTGATCTTTTAACTGATCCCTCAATGAAAGACAAAATCATGTGCAAAACTCTCAAAATATGAAATTTAATAACTCTGTCAGTTTTTATAGTACAGATGTCAAACGTTTTGTGTTATATGTGTTATGATATCTGTAAACTTTTACTAAATATAACTATAGGGACTGGGGGAGCGTATAAAAAGTTAGATTTAGTAATTTTTATAAAATTGATTTTTTACTTTAAAAAAGGCCACAACATGAATATTTACTTCATTTTAGACGTTTTTGTACTTGGAACTATATGTCTACGACCAACGGTTGAGAAATTAAAAGTCGGCGATAGATAACATATTGCAACCTGTATATTGATAATAAGATCTCTTTGTTAATACCACAATATACAAGAAGCATTTTTGGATTATCATCTTTATTAGTTTTAATTAGCCAATTTTCTTTCTTACAATAATGCATTTCTATGTTAGCGAGCTTTGCTTTCAGTATTATTTCAAGTATAAACTGTTTTTTTTATTTTAATGTATGTCATAACATAGACTTATCTACTGTGTATGACGCCTGCACCAGAGCAATAAGAATTTCAGCTAATACCTTCTATAATTTTCCATTTGGGATATTAATAATTTCATAACCTTTGTAGTACCTCATATAGAAATTGCCAATGCAGAAAAACCCATTTGCATGATCATGTGGAAATTCCTAATTTAATAACTCAACAAAGCTTAACTAAATGCAATTTCTGCTTTAAACACCATTTTAATATAATATGAAAATACCACATAAACATATCTCAGTAAATATCGCAAAAGTCTACGCATTTAACCCTTAACCGGAAACGTACATCTGTGAGATGTTTCCGTCTACATACCTGCTGTGGAAAATAAACATTAATCTTAATTAAAAGCGATATTATTGGAACACAATCATTAGAAAATTTTATTAAAACCACATTGCCTCTACATCTACATTTAACTTTGAACTCTTTCGCTTTTGTGAACTGTGATTGGTTGTCTAATTTTTCTTTGTTTTTTTATTTTGCAGTTTCTGGGCAGTTGTAGAAATGAAACCGTCATATTAACATGTAATTTCTTTAGCGCGTGTAAATAATATATATGTTTTTTGTGTGTACGAAAGTTGTCTGTCTGAATTTACGAGTTATTTATTGATTTATGAAGACGAAAAGAATTTTGAGGACCACGCCGTGCATCCCACATCGAACCCTCAAGGTAAGAGCTTAATTTATTATGATTTTATATGAAACAAAGTTATCGTTCTTACCTATTTTGAATAAGAAATTTCACATGGCATCCCTGCGAGGGATGTACGGTGTTGGTAAAATATTTGTCTTTTGAGATTATTTAGAAATATTTGAAAGAGTACTATTTAGAAAGACTCAATTGAGCTATTTAGAAAGATATTTGAACATTATTATTTTGACTCGCACATAGAAATATTATGTCAGACAGCGAAAATTTAGAAGTTCTTAAAAAAAGAAGGACAATTTTTCGATCTGCAGTCACTAAAATTTTAAATAAAATTGAAACTTCGATTAAATCAGACGATGTGTCTGTTGAAGAACTGCAAGAATACGTTGAAGGAATTACTGACAAATTTAATTCATTAAAAATTACGGATAATTCAATTGAATTATTGGTCAATCCAGATGATTTAGAAAAAGATTTAGAGGCGGCTGAAAAATATGCCGAAAACGTAATCTTATGGAAATCACGCGCGAATAAGAAAATTAGAGAATTAAATGCAGGACTTTTAAATTTTAAGTCGAAACAAGAAGTAAATAATGAACATTTTTCAGACAGTGTACTTAATGACAAAGTAAGCAGTTCTGTAAGGGTGAAACTCCCGAAATTGAATATACCTATATTTGATGGTAATATAAATGAATGGCTTTCTTTTTGGAGCAGTTTTGAATCTGCTATTCATGATAATAAGTCGTTAAATAAAGTCGATAAATTTAACTATTTAAGATCACAATTACGCAGTACGGCTTTAAGTACAATTGAAGGTTTTCCTGTTTCTGAAAAAAATTATGATGCGGCAGTTGAACTATTAAAAACTAGATTTGGCAATAAACAACTACTGATTCATAATCACATGAGCAATCTTTTGGCTGTCAAGCCGTTAAGAAATTCAGCGGATATTTATGCGTTCCGAAGATATTTTGACAAATTATCTGTTGAACTAAGAAGTTTGGAAAGTCTCGGTACAGAAATAAAACAAATTTCGAGTGTACTGTGTACTACGATATTAAAAACAATTCCGAAAGATCTGTTAATTGAACTTAATAAATCTGAAAATGAAAAGGGATATTATGAAATAGAGGAATTAATGAATTTTTTATCTGCTTGTTTAAAAGCAAGAGAAAAGGCAACTCTAGTGTCAAACTCAATTTATGAAGATAGGAAAATTTATGCTCCTCCTGATAAGAAAAACATTCATCCTTTTCGCGCTAATAAGCAGAAAAGCTATCCCACGGCAAATGAGTTAATATCAACAAACAATAAAGAGGATTCGGCCGTATTAAGCTGTGTTTTTTGTGAATCATCTAAACATGCATCTGTTAATTGCGAACTTGCAGCTGGCTTATCTATTGAAGAGAGAAAAAATATTCTTTTGAAAAAGGGAGCTTGTTTTAAGTGTTTAGAAATTAAAAAGCATTTATCACGTTTCTGTAAAAGAAACATAAAATGCCTAAATTGTTATGGGAACCATAATTTATTATTTTGTTATAAGAAATTAAAAAATGAAAAATCTAAAGAACAGACCGAAATGTCGGATACTGCCCTTTTTGCGAACGAAAGTTTACCGAACACTGTTTATTTGCAAACTTTATATGTATATGTAAGAAATAATGGTTTTGAATATGTAGTGCGCGCCCTTTTAGATACGGCGTCTTCAAAATCTTATATTTCAAAATTCGTAGCTAATAAAATGGAATTAAGAAGTTTAAGAAAGGTCAGAATCACTCACGGGCTGTTTGGAGGTACCGAAACAACAGTGGATCATAATTGTTATTCTGTCAATTTAAGGGGTTTAAGGGAAGGTAAAAGGATTAAAATTGAGGTCATGGAGCAAGAAAAAATTTGTGCTAACGTACCCAAGATTAGAGATATTAATTGTATTAAGGAATTAAAAGGAAAAAATATCTTTTTGAGCGATATCTGTCCTGAAAGTAGAAAATGTTTATATGAACAAGATTCAAACGAAATCCATGTACTATTGGGAGCAGATGTTGTGGGAAATTTGTTTACGGGCAAAATAGAAAATCTTTCTTGCGGTTTAGTTGCGATGCATACAACACTTGGGTGGACTACTATGGGTAAAATTGGCGGTAATGAAAGGGATAGTTCTCTTTTGGTCCTTTCATTATATGTAAATGATGCCAAAATTACGGATTTGTGGAATTTAGATTCTTTAGGCATAGTAGACCCGGCGGAAAAACAATCGAAGGAAGAAGTCCAAAAATTGGTTTTGGAGCATTTTAAAGAAACTGTAAGTCGCGAAACTGATGGTAGATATAAAGTTTGTCTTCCATGGTTAAATGAGCATCCTCCTATTCCAAGTAATAAAGATTTAGCGATAAAGCGCCTGCAAAATAATATTAAGAATCTCAACTCTTGCGGTTTATTGAAAGACTACGAAGCAGTTTTAAATGAATGGGAAGCTGAAGGGGTTATTGAAAAAGTGAAAGGGGAGGAAAAGTTTAACACTAAAACCCATTATCTCCCTCATAGAGCTGTAATCAAGCCTACTTCTACGACCAAAATTAGGCCGGTATTCGATGGTTCAGCACATGTTAGGGGTTCTGTTTCCATAAATGATTGTATAGAAAAGGGACCTAATCTAATTGAACTAATTCCTTCTGTCCTAAATCGATTTAGAGTGGGAAAGATAGGTGTTGTAGCAGATATTCGCAGGGCATTTTTACAGATATCTCTAAATGAAAAGGATAGAGACTATTTACGCTTTTTCTGGTGGAGAGACGGGAATTCCGAAAACCTTGAAATTTATAGACATTGTCGGGTGGTCTTCGGGATCAGTTGTAGTCCCTTCCTGTTGGCTGCTACTCTTACACATCATTTAGATCAAGCACCTGAGAATATTAAAAGCGTTGCTGTAAAACTTAAGGAATCATTTTATGTAGATAATTGTGTAACTAGTGTAGAGTCGTTAGAAGAGTTAGAATATTTTAGAACTGAAGCGCGAAAACTCTTAGCATCAGCGCAATTTGATCTACGTGGTTGGTGTTATAATCAGTGCGCGGAATTTGCATTAGGCAATAATGAGAAAGATCATTTGAGTGATGAAAATGATAATAAAATCCCGTTACTCGGTTTAATGTGGGACACCGAAAGGGACACATTATCGTGCGATTTTCGGAGTTTTAAATTGGAGAATGAGTCCATCACAAAAAGAACGATTTTGTCCTTAACGCATAAAATATTCGATCCCATCGGTTTCACTTGCCCCGTGACCTTAATTCCAAAATTACTTTTACAGAAATGCTGGAAAATAAAGGCTTCATGGGACTCCAAACTGCCCGATGAGATAGTTAAGGAATTTAAAAAATGGACTAACCAAATTAAAGATTTAGGAAATCTTGAGATTCCGCGAAGATTGTCTAACGTATCAGTAAATATTGGAAAATTATCTCTACATATTTTCTGTGACGCGAGTAAATTTTCATATGCTACATGCATTTATCTAAGAAATGAAGTATCAAATTATGTTACTTGCCAACTTATTCAGGCCCGTTCTAGAGTAGCTCCTCTAAAGGACATTTCTATTCCACGTCTTGAGTTATTAGCCTGTTGCATTGGAGCTAGATTATCTAATAGCATTAAAAACGATTTAAAATTAGAAAATGTTGATACTTTCTACTGGTCGGATTCAATGGATGCACTGTATTGGATAACACGGGAAGGTCCTTGGGCGACATTTGTAGAAAATAGAGTTAGGGAAATTCGAAAGCTTACCCCCATTTCTTCGTGGAATTTCGTACCTGGACATATGAATCCAGCAGATTTACCATCACGTGGTTGTTGTGCGAAATCCCTTGTAAAATCTCAATGGTGGCTAGGGCCGACATGGCTTTCGGATTCAAAAGAAAATTGGCCTGACACTAACATTTTGCCTAACATGGACATAGTGAATGCAGAAAAAAGAAAAACGATTGTGACCGCTTCTAACCTAGAGATTAATGAACCCCAGTTTTATAGCCGCTATTCCTCGTACATTAAAATTTTGCGAGTTACTGGTTGGATTTTGCGATTTTGTCAAAATTCGAAAAAGGGTAGCGCCGACAGAATATTCGGTCAGTTAACCAACAACGAATTGAAAAAAGCCGAAACGGTTATTTTGAAAATGGTTCAAAGGGAATCATTTGTGAATGTACATGATGAAAAATTAAAATGTTTACGCACCTTTACAGATTCGGAAGGTGTCATAAGGGTAAAAACAAAAATTTTTCAACGGGAAGATGAGTTTAATTTTAGATTACCAGTATTATTACCTTCAGATCATCATGTCGTAGAACATCTTATATTTTCGAAACATCTAGAATTGGGACATTGTGGCGTACCATTGCTGATGTCTGGGTTAAGAGAAAATTATTGGGTACTGAAGAGTCGAAAAACAATTAAAAAAGTAATTAATAAATGTACAGTTTGCAAAAGGCACTCATCAAAACCACCTGAAGTAGAAGAAAGTACCTTACCTGTTGAACGTGTTCGAGATGCTGCTATTTTTGAAATAATAGGTGTAGATCTGTGTGGCCCCCTTTATTTGAAGAATCAATCCAAAGTCTGGATTTTAATAGTCACATGTGCAATTTTTAGAGCAGTACATTTCGAGCTTCTAAATGCTATTTCGACCGACAGTTTTATTCTTGGACTTACCAGATTCATTTCTAGAAGAGGCCGTCCTTCAGTAATATATTCGGACAACGGCACCAATTTTACTGGCTGTCATAATTTATTAAAAACAATTGACTTCGAAAAAGTGAAAACTGTTATTGTTTTTTCACGTATAGAATGGCGATTTATTCCACCTTCTGCACCTTGGTGGGGTGGATTTTGGGAAAGACTCGTCGGAATACTGAAACGAATGTTGAGAAGAGTACTAGGAAAATCATCTTTAAACTATGAAGAGTTATTAACAGTGATTTGTGATTGTGAGGGTATTATAAATTCACGCCCTTTAACTTATGTTACCGATAACAATGAAGATCTTAGACCGATAACTCCTGCAATGTTTTTGCAAGAACTAACCGAGATAGGAATGCCCGAATTAGAGTTTCTGGATCATAAGAAAATAAACCATCGTTACAATTATAGAGTTAAAGTTAGAAATGACTTAAAGTCAAGATTCCGAAACGAATATCTAGGTTCCTTGAAAAATTCCTCAGTTAGCGGCCAAAAAGCAAGACCTTTGTGTGTTGGGGATGTTGTCCTCATCTGGACTGACAATTCCAGCCGAATAAATTGGCCACTTGGGAAAATTATAGAACTTTATCCCAGTCAAGACGGGGTTGTACGGGTAGTGAAGTTGAAGACTGCGTCCGGAATATTGGTTCGTCCAGTAAAGAAACTCTGTCCTTTGGAGGTGAGTGGAAGCCCCGAAAATCGAAGTGATGCAGCACTGCAGGACCGTTTGACTACTCGCCGGGGGCGAATTGTACGTCCTCCAGATAGATTCAAGTACACTGATGCCTCAAGTTGAGTTCTGTCCCCCAGTGAACTCAAAAGGGGGAGTGTGGAAAATAAACATTAATCTTAATTAAAAGCGATATTATTGGAACACAATCATTAGAAAATTTTATTAAAACCACATTGCCTCTACATCTACATTTAACTTTGAACTCTTTCGCTTTTGTGAACTGTGATTGGTTGTCTAATTTTTCTTTGTTTTTTTATTTTGCAGTTTCTGGGCAGTTGTAGAAATGAAACCGTCATATTAACATGTAATTTCTTTAGCGCGTGTAAATAATATATATGTTTTTTGTGTGTACGAAAGTTGTCTGTCTGAATTTACGAGTTATTTATTGATTTATGAAGACGAAAAGAATTTTGAGGACCACGCCGTGCATCCCACATCGAACCCTCAAGGTAAGAGCTTAATTTATTATGATTTTATATGAAACAAAGTTATCGTTCTTACCTATTTTGAATAAGAAATTTCACACCTGCCCTTAATATTTTCTCTCTCCGACATTCCAAACATTTTTTTACGCTGTTATATTAAAAAAATGGTCCTGTTAATGCATTACTATTAAAAATTAAATGTTTAAGTTCACTATTTGGTAAATTATTAAGTGTTCTGTTTGTGCACGAGATTTTCACGTTTCCGGTTAAGGGTTAAGGAATTCAGTTCGTCGCTAATAAATCTCTAATAAAAATCAGTCACTAAAATTCGTAGAATATTTTAGAACTAAATTTGAAAACACTTTTACACAGATTTCACTTCAGTTAAATAAAACAGATGTTGAAGACTTTGACGTTGATTCAGTTATTTGACCATCAAAGTAAAGAAAAAAAAATGAAATTTTGATAATTTTTCGGGTTTGTTCATTGCATTTGGGGATTTAAAGTAGCGATGAGTAATCATCCATGGGTACAGTAATGGATTTTTTTTTTTTTTTTTAAGAAAACATTTTTAATTCCGTGAACGTTTTGCCTTTTTTTCCTGAAGTTCAGATGTTTCATTATATAGCATTTAAAACGATTCTTGTGTTGATCTTCTAAGTAAAAGAAAATTGTAGAATTTATGCGTCGTCATATTTAGGCACAATAACATTTTGTCAAAAGCATTTTATAACGAAAGTTTACAGAATTTTTCACTAAAAGAGGAATTATCTAAAACGACTATGCTATCGCAATACACTTTTTCCTGAAAAAAATTTCAATGATGCACCAGAAACAAAAATTATTACATAGAACATGGTTGCATGAAGACGTGGACGAAAAATTACTTTTCTGTAATTTAATGAAATTATCTTCTTTGTACACTCTCAGAAATACTTTCTTCAATTCACGGAAATATTCCTGGCAGCACTGCTCGATATCTGACAATTGAAGAAATTTCCGTTCTTTTTTTACGTTCTAGGACAGAAACTTTCCGTAATCTGAAAAAAAGGATTAAAAAAAACCCGCATATCTTTCTTCCGTGGATCCACTTGGTTTTGAAACTGAGATCGCGCGTTTCGAATCGAGTATCTTAACCACTCGGCCAAGGAGCACTTGGTAGAGGGAGAGTTTAAAATGAAGATACGGGTTTCTTCAAATGGGAGATTGGTAAGGCTTGTTAAAGTTTTTGTTCGCTCTGAAATTTAAACTTAATTGCAGGGTCATTTCGTCGGTTGAATTTTTGGTTTTCCATTTGGTATTAATACAGACAATATGCATGCGTACGCGGAATAAACGGAATTTTCCCCTCTTTTTCAGACTTCCGGGAAGAATTAACGGAAAAAGTATGTTTTCTAGGAGTACGCAAATTATTTGTTTAAAAATGACAAATAATTTAGCGCATAAAGAAGAATTTTTCTGACAGTGTAGCAAATCTCATTAATTAAACAGTAAAAAAGAAAAGTGCCCAGTTAAACTGATGGCATTGAGACTATTCACAGAGATGGCTCACAGACTATTCACACTAATTGTACAGGGTGTCCATAATTAAACGATCCTACTTTAAAGTTGTCTACAGACGAAACTATTGGTTAGAAAGTTGTGAAATTCTGTGACAGACATAATTAAGGAATGGGAATTTGTCTGATCGAAAATAAAATTTAGTTCCAAATTTCCCCACCAGAGGGCGTTTTTTAATTAATTACACTTTTTTAAAAGTTTTTACGCTTTATTTTTTTCAGATTAAATAAGACAAATATACAGACCACCCCTGAAAATATAAAGCGTAAAAACTTTTAAAAAATGTTGGTGTTCGAATCGAACGGACCATACAAACTCTGAAAAAAAAAATTCCACCTTCGACAGCCGCCATTTTTTTCTCAGAGCTCAGGCTTAGTATTCAATGGGCGGTGGCTAAATGTGTAATTTATTAAAAAACGTTCACTGGTGTCGAAATTTTGAACTTTTTTTTGCTCAAACAAATTCTCATTCTTTCATTATGTCCGTCACAAAATGTCACAACTTTTTGACCAATAGTTTAGTCTGTAGACAATTTTAAAGTAGGGGCGTTTAATTATGAACACCTTGTATATTATACTCTTATTTCAAAGAATAATGCCCCTCGAAAAATAAATTTAGGGATAGGGTGTTACTTCCCCCGTTTCTCCTCTGTATACTTAGCCAATGAGCCTCCAAATGTCATCAGGGGAGCGCTTTATCGAAATAAACCGGTATACCAAATTTGAAGAAAATTGGATAGAAAAACCCATTTATCTAAATTAAGGTGTATTATCCGCCGTTCTCCCCTTTATATTTAACCGATTAACTTCCAAATCTATTCAGGGAAGCGCCTTATCAGAAGAAACCGGTATACCAAATTTGAAGCAAATCGGATGCAAAAACCCATTTATCTAAACTAAGGGGGGGGGGGGGTTGAACCCCAAAACTAATCAGGGAAGCGCCTTATCAGAATGAAACTACAAAAAAAAAATGAAGCAAATCTGATATTTCTATCAAGAGTTATCGCGTTACGTATATACGTACGTACATACATACAGAACCGGCGGGCACATTAGCTCTCAGGCTTTGATAGCCAGTGAGCTAAAAATGAGTTTTTAAAGTATGGTTTGAAAATTTTTTCTTTGTGTCTCGCAGAATGCAGTTTTCGAAATCTTTTGGAATTTTCCGTGAATTTGAAACTTCTAAACTTCTTGAAAATAATATAATTTTCTTAGTTGGAAATGGATATAGACGATTAATTAATTAAACTAAATTAAAAAAAAATCTTTAGTAGCATATTCATAAAAATCTGTGTGTTTGTTGCTTTTTAGTGAGCTAAAAAAATCTAAATTTGTAAAAATAAGACATTAGGAAATTTTTTAAGTTTGTGATCGCCTTAAATTGAATAATTTCATATTTTATTACCGTAACAATCTATTTTGTGTATATATATTTTAACTACCACAAAAATTACACTCACTCACAATATTTGGTGCCTAAAAAGTTAACTTACAGAACTAAAAATTTCAGTGTTGGAAGATCCACTTAATGATTAATTCAGTGTATTGTTACAATTCAGTATTATTTCCATGAATTGTACTAATTATTGGACAGAGAAACAGTTACAATCCAGTTACCAGACAGAATGGAAAAATAAATTTCCTGTTAGATGAAATATACTGATTATGTGAGCTTCAACAAAAAAAGCTCGAAAAAAAAAAAAAGAAAAATGAACTTAATTAATTAATGCTTTATGACCTTGAATACTAATATTTTAAGTACAGATCCGTCTCCATATAATAATGTGTTATTTTTCTTTTGTAATTTTGTGTTTATAAAAGTTAAATTTTCTTCTTGAATATCTCTAAATCGGTAAAAAATGTATATCTCCTTTTTTAGATTATTATTAGAATAAGAACATTACAATCGTATCACTTATTTTATGCGAAGGATATTTTGTAACCAAAATAAAAACTTAAATATTAGTATTATTTCTCAATAAAAGAAAAAAAAACTTGTCAGTAAAAAATCCGCTTGGTGTGCTTTATATTCCTATACCTTTTATTAGCAAAAAGTGAAATAAATGTTTGGATAAACAGAAACATTCTTGAAAACAAGAATGTTTGTTTAGATCTGAAGTTTGTTTTAACCTAAAGCGTATTTTAACCTGTTTACTTTTTTGTTAATTTTTTTCTGACAAGTATATTTATTATATGGCTACAGAAATATTGATGAAGAATGAAACAAAACTACGGAAACATAAAAAAAAAAAAAAAAAAAAAAAAAAAAAAAAAAAAAACCCTCTCGATTTTCAAATATTTGTTTTCCTTGATATGAAAAGAAAAATGTATTCCTCTTATTCAAGTTAGGGCTTTTTCTAGATTGTTAGCCACCAAATTTAAAAAGCAACCTTGTCGCCCTTATAAATATTTATTCCATGGTCAAAGTTCAATTCGTTGAAATTTCAGAGATTTTTGAAATACCTCGATAAAGCTGGTAAACATATGGGAAGAAACATTTAAAATAATCTTTTAAAAGAAGTTAAATAAAAGGGAAATATGCGAACGTAACTGTTCAAAGATTGCAAAAAGAAATTCCTAAGCATGCCAGTGAGGAACAAACCAGTTCTCTGAAATAATCGAAACAATTGAGTTTATTTTACGGAATATAACAGTCACATTTCTAGATCATAAATTATAGAAACTCTAAATTATAAGTATATGGAATTTATTTATGTATTTTTTTGTCTTTTTTTTTACCACTTCCACAGCTATTCAAACTGCAAGCGCAAAAGATACACATTTTTAAATTTTATTTTAGTACTATTCAGTAATCAATTTCCCGGGGAAAAAAATCTTTAAACAATAAAAAGAACTATTATTTTCGGAGAACCCTTAAAATTTTAAAATATCGATAATATTAATTAAATGTAACATGACTGTTCTCAAAATTCTGTTCAAAAACATTTCATAAGATACCTTATTTCATTGTTGTGCGTTTTGTATGTGCATAGAAAAAGAGATGTTGACAGAGAAATAATATATATGATCAGCCCGCAATTTGTTTTAATAATCTTGAATACACTCTGATTTTAAGGTGACAAATATTGTCACTTTGCATACACACGAAAAATAAAATAAATAAATAAAAAAAGGAGAAAAAATTCGTTCTTTGGATAAATCTGACAAGTAGAACTACTCAAAAGGTTTTCTATTGAACTTAAATCAGGACCTCCACTGTGAATTCCTAAACATACTATTTTTCTGTTTTAAACTAATTCTGAATGATTTTGTCAGTCATACTCATCCTGCTACCCGCGGGCCGCATGTGGCCCGGCGACCTTTTATGTGCGCTCCGAGACAATAATCATTATTTCCTATTTATAAAACTAATTGTGATGTGCATAACAAATATTTAACACCCTCACTGTTGTTTTATATAAGGGAGACTAGGGAGAGTTGACACACTTTTTACAAAATGATTTTTTATTTTTTAAATATTGAACGTAGAATAAAGTTTTATATATCATTTTATACGTTATACAATCAGTTATCAAAATAAAATTGCTACATAAGTGTAATATATAATAAATTTGAAAAATTATTGATTTTAATCGTGAGAAAATAATGGGTCAAGGCTCCCCAGATATGGGAGGGTCGACCCACTATATGGGAGGCTTGACCAACATTGTTTTATATTGAAATACTTGTGAAGAAAAATAAAATCATTAAAAAAAAGCAAAATGGCTGTCTGCTACATGCTTTAATTATTATAAAAAAATATTTTTTTAAAGTCCTTCCGGACAGTGCCGGGAGGAAGAGGTAGCTTTCATATTCCTTATTTTTTAAAAGCCAGCTTATATTATTCAAACACACAAAGCTCAGTTTGGTGGAAATAGATTATAGAAGATTCAATACTAATTTTTATCAATACTAAATCCTTATGAATGAGAATTTTGCGAAATTAGTCAGCTTTATCCAAGCTGTTTTTATTTAAAGTAACTTATATTTGGTTGCCAAATTCGGCGATATCTTGAAGTGCCTGCCATTTTAAGACAACATGGTTGATGAGGCTAGCCAGTGAACTTGGTCGAGACCTTAGTAATTCCTGAGCACATACTCACTCACATCGGAATCGGGATATATACGAGTGCTGTCTCAGGAAGAAAATCAGATTTTTCAAATTGTCACCCACATAAAGAAATCCAAACTGCTATATCTGAGCCATTTTAGGTAGCTTTCATTACAAAAAGCTACCTATTGCAGCCGTTCGGAGGAAAGCGATTTCAAAAAATTTTGGTATATTTTCATCGATCATGACCCCCAGACCCCGAAACCACCCTCCGTTCAAAAGTTGATATATATATATATATATATATATATATATATATATATATATATATATATATATATATATATATATATCCATATATATATATATATATCTGACCTTTGTCATACTCTAACTCTCGAATTTATGAACCGATTTGGATGTAATTCAGTATGTACATAGTACATACCAATGTCTCGACCGAGTTCGTTGGCCAGCTTCATCCGCCATTTTGTTTCAAAATGGCGGCCATTTAAAAATTTTAAAAAAAATTTAAATTTGAAATGTGGTACCAAAGAATTGAAAATGGAAAAATATTTTTTTCTTATGTATTTGACCTTTATACAAAGATTCCGGAGCAGTTTTTGTTTCGTCTATATCTTAAAAAATGGCAGAGTTATAGCATTTTGAATTTCTAGCGTGGCTGACATTTTGAAACGTCCTGAATTTTGTCACGCGATAAAAGGCGTATTTATGAACCGATTTGGATGTAACTTCGTTTGTACATAGTACATACCAATGTCTCGACCGAGTTCGTTGGCCAGCTTCATCCGCCATCTTGTTTAAAAATGGCAGCCATTTAAATTTTTAAGAAAAATTTAAATTTGAAATGTGGTACCAAAAAATTGAAAATTGAAAAAATATTTTTCTATTATGTATTATACCTTGATACAAAGATTCGGGAGCAGTTTTTGTTTCGTCTATATCTTAAAAAATGGCTGAGTTATGGCATTTTGAATTTCTAGCGTGGCTGATATTTTGAAACGTCCTCATATTTGTCACGTGATAACAGGCGTATTTATGAATCGATTTGGATGTACCTTGGTGTGTACATAGTACATACAAATATCTCGACCGAGTTCGATGGCCAACTTCATCCACCATATTGTTTCAAAATGGCGGCCATTTAAAAAAATTAAAAAAATTAAAATTTAAAATAAGATACCAAAAAATCGGAAAATGAAAAAGATTTTTTTCGTATGTGTTTGACCTTAATACAAAGATTCCGGAACAGTTTCTGTTTCGTCCATATCTAAAAAAATGGCTGAGTTATAGCATTTTGAATTTCTATTCTGGCTGACATTTTAAAACGACCTGATTTTTGTCACGCGATAACAAGCGTATTTATGAACCGATTTGGATGTTACTTGGTCTGTACATAGTACATACCAATGTCTCGACCGAGTTCGTTGGCCAGCTTCATTCGCCATCTTATTTCAAAAAGGGTTGCCATTTAAAAAAAATTTAAATTTAAAATTTAAAATGAGATATTAAAAAATTGGAAAATGAAAAAGATTTTTTTATGTGTTTGGCGTTGATACAAAGATTCCGGAGCAGATTTTGATTCTGAAAATTTGTTCTTTTGTTTATATCTGAAAAAATGGTTGGATTATAGCTCTTTGAATTTCTAGTATGGCTAACATTTTGAAACGATCAGGTATTTGTCACGCGATTTCGCCTATTTCCATGTAAGAATGCATGTGGATAATATACATCAACATCTCAGCCAAATATAAGTTACTTTAAATAAAAGCAGCTTGGATAAAGCTGACTAATTTCACAAAATTCTCATTCATAATGATTTAGTATTGATAAAAATTAGTATTGAATCTCCTATATTCGATTTTCACTAAATTGAGCTTCTTGTGTTTGAATAATATAAGTTGGCATTTTTAAAATAAGGAATTTGAAAGCTACCTCTTCCTCCCGGCACTGGCCGGAAGGACTTTTTTAAGATAATGACAAAACAAAAAAAGCTCCGGAATCTTTATATCAAGATCAAATACTTAAGAAAGAAATCTTTTTCAATTTCTAATTTTTTGCACCTCAATTTAAATATATATATTTTTTAATTTAATGGCCGCCATTTTGAAAAAAAGATGGCGGATGAAGCTGGCCAGCGAACTTGATCAGGACATTGCTATATACTATCCAGAAACCTTCTTACATCCAAATAGGTTAATAAATACGTCTGTTATAGCGTGACAAATATCAGATCGTTTCAAAATGTCAGCTATGCTAGAAATTCAAAGTGCTATAACTCAACCATTTTTTAAGATATCGACGAAACAAACACTGCTCCGGAATCTTTGTATCGAGGTCAAACAGATAAAAAATCTTTTTAATTTTCCAATTTTTTTGATACCTCATTTTAAATTAAAAAAAAAATTAATTTATTTAAATGGCCTCCATTTTGAAACAAGATGGCCGGATGAAGCTGGCGAACGAACTCGGCCGAGACATTGGTATATACTATGTACACACCAAGTTACATCCAAATCGGTTCATAAATACGCCTGTTATCGCGTGACAAAAATCAGGTTGTTTCAAAATGTCAGCCACAATAGAAGTTCAAAATGCTATAACTTAGCCATTTTTTTTAGATATAGACGAAACAAAAACTTTCCGGAATATTTGTATTAAGGTCAAACACATAAGAAAAAATTCTTTTTCATTTTTCAATTTTTTGGTACGTTATTTTAAATTAAAAATCTTTTTTAAATTTTTTAAATGGCCGCCATTTTGAAACAAGATGGCGGATGAAGCTGGCCAACAAACTAGGTCGAGACATTGGTATGTACTACGTACGCACCAAGGTACATACATATCGGTTCATCAATACGCCTGTTCTCGCGTGACAAAAATCAGGACGTTTCAAAATGCCAGCCATACTAGAAATTCAAAGTGCTATAACTCAGCCATTTTTAAAGATATAGACGAAACAAAAACTGCTCCGGAATATTTGTATAAAGGTCAAACACATAAGAAAAAAATATTTTTCCATTTCTAATTTTTTGGCACCACATTTCAAATTTAATTTTTTTTTTAATTTTTAAATGGCCGCCATCTTAACGTAAGATGGCGGATGAAGCTGGCCAACGAACTCGGTCGAGACATTGGTATGTACTATGTACACACCAAGTTACATCCAAATCGGTTCATAAATACGCCTGTTATCGCATGACAAAAATCAGGTCGTTTCAAAATGTCAGCCACAATAGAAATTCAAAATGCTATAACTCGGCCATTTTTTTAGATATAGACGAATCAAAAACTGTTCCGGAATCTTTGTATTAAGCTCAAACACGTAAGAAAAAAATCTTTTCCATTTTCTTATTTTTTGGTACCTTATTTTAAATTTAAATTTTTAAAAATTTTTTTAAATGGCCGCCATTTTTAAACAAGATGGCGGATGAAGTTCGCAAACGAACTCGGCCGAGAGATCGCTATGTTCTATGTACACACGAAGGTACATCCATATCGGTTCATAAATATGTCTGTTATTGCGTGACAAAAATCAGAACGTTTCAAAGTGTCAGCTACGCTAGAAATTCAAAGTGCTATTACTCAGCCATTTTTTAAGATATAGACAAAACAAAAACTGCTGAGGAATCTTTGTAACAAGGTGAAACACATAAGAAAAAAAAAATTTCCATTTTAAATTTTTGGTACCACATTTCAAATTTTAAATTAAAAAAAATTTAAATGGCCGCCATTTTGAAACAAGATGGCGGATGAAGCTGGCCAACGAACTCGGTCGAGATATTGGTATGTACTATGTACACACGAAATTTTATCAAAATCGGTTAATAAATACGAGAGTTACAGTATGACAAAAATCAGATATATATATATATATATATATGGATATATATCAATTTTGAACGGAGGGTGGTTTCGGGGTCTGGGGGTCATGATCGAAGAAAATATACCAAAATTTTTTGAAATCGCTTTCCTCCGAACGGCTGCAATAGGTAGCTTTTTGTAATGAAAGCTACCTAAAATATGATGCTTAAACAAACCTGTTTATATGCAATCACAAGTCAGGAGAGAAAAATTTTGTTTTAAACATGATTTTGTCTGAGCAGGTACAATTGAACAGAGGGGAAAGGAAATTTTAACATTTAAGACAGTATTCCGTTAGAAACAGGTTCCGTTTTCATAGGGTTTCATGTATTATTATGTCCGGATTTAGGAGTCACTGTCCCTTTTTTTTTCTCCTTGTCTTACTTTTTGTGACACTCGGACTGACAACTCTAGTTTTCACAAAGTTTGGCTTCATCTCACTGTATTCATCCTGGTGACATTTGTCTACATACCTTCCTAAAGTTTTTTGATCAATGCTATGTTCTTTTGCAGCCGCATAAGCATTTAACTTATCAATAACATCTTTTAACCCTTTCAGTGGCAAAGTACTTTCAGTACCAAAATGTTGAAATAAATGACTAGCACCGGAATTTATGAACAAATTTATTTGGAAAAAAAAAACTATATATCACATACATATTAAATGGAAAAGATTTTTGCAAAATTCTGGTGCCATGTGGCGTTTGGAAATTAAAATCAAGTGGTTTCATAAACATACCACTGCCCCTGAAAAGGTTAAGACTGCTGTTTTCATAGTTTCTAGTCCTTTCTAGTCTTTTCCACTGTTTCCATTTAGCTATTGTAAGTAATATTTAAATGGAAAAAGTTCCTATCAACTTTCCCATTTTTATTTCATTAATTTTTTTCTTTCAGTTGGTACTTTATAGCAATTTTTCACATGTTCCTTTAATCAGTTTTAAACATTTCCTTATCCATCACCCCATTTTATTGTAGCTTTACAGAATAAATTTACTTTTTTTTATATATATAACCGTTACCCTTTCATTATGCACAGTGTATAATAAAAATAATTTCAAAACCACTTAATTAGGGGAGCCTTGAGATTCTGGTCAACCCTCCCTCACATTGACTCGGTCAAGCCTCCCCACATATCTCTTTTCTAAAGAATAGCACATTTTTATGTTAAACCTAACTTACTGTACAATCTTTATACCTGGAATGAAAGCTCGATATTTCTGCATTACTTAAAACCTACTTACTTAAATTTCTATGATATATTTTATCTGAAAAAAGCTTAGAAATTATTTCTAAAAAACACAACTTTTAGGTTGAAAACGCTTCACAATTGATTTTTTCCACACCTATTTCGATTATCTGTACGAAACAAAGACTGTTTGTTGAGCATTCCAATAGCTTTGGTTGACACCTATTGATAAAACTCTGAAATTCTTTTAAATATGAAAACTGATGGGTGGGTTAAGCCTCCCGTATGGCCAACCCTCGCTAATCTCCCCTACTTTCATGGGAAGACAAAGTCTGTCCTGTAATTTACAATGAATTTAAAATTATGTTAAAACATCTTAAATGCCGTTTTCTTAGTCAAAAGTTCCTTTTACATGTAGTCCTATTTGTTCTAAAGTGGTTTATATATATTTTTAATCTTCAACACCAATCATACATTATTCCAAATTAAATATAATCGCACTATATATTTCTACAATAAAAAATAAAATAAAAAAGTTTTGCATTGTGCAAAAGACTGATTTAATAGAGAAAATCTCCTGATTTTTTTTTTCTTTAGAACTTGGAAATTCTGCATTGTTATATTAGTTCGTTTTATGCTTATTACATAGCTAATACTGTTTTTTAGGTTTTAACAGTAGAAGCGCCGATTTTCCTCAAGTTTTATAAAACAGAATTTTTATTTAAAGCTATTTAACTTATTTTTGTGTGATATATACATTTAATTCTTTTTTAAAGAAATTTCTGGTTCAAGTCGAAATATATATATTTGGTAGCAGTCAAACTGACTGCTATTGCGCTTCTAATGTTAACGTTTATCGCAGGAAAAAATAGCATGAAAAAATGTTTGCATCGCTGTTTTCAAACAAAACTTTGCGGCATACAGTGGCAGTCAAAAGTTTCTGGCCAGTTAGTTTCTTTGATTTGTTTATCAGAACGTTTCAGTGAAGAAGAAGCACAATTGCTCCAAATGTTAAGAATAAGCAAATTACTTCTGACCACGTGATCATTTTGATTGGATACTGAAGATACTTGATGCAAAGGGGAGGAATTCAAAATTCGCGTGTGCAAAAGTTTCCGGCCATTCGCCATCCGTTAGTTTTTGCTACCGGTAAAGTGTTTTTTTGGCCGTGTTTTTTAATTAATCAACGTGAATAACGTATATGAAATTCAAAAATGAAAAGTTGAACAATTTATTGTTCCTAAATGAGTGATTTGTTTGTCGCTAAAGGGACAATCCTCTCGTGAGATTGCGGTAATGTTGTCGATCGGAAAATTTGCTTTGAACGATATTTAAAAAAATATAAAGATGGTCATGGCCTTCGGAACATGCCACGGTCCGGAGGACCCCGGAAAACGGCTATTCTTGTGGACAGAATTATCAGGAGAAAAGCAGTTGATGACCTGCATAAAAATGCCGCTGAAATTGCCTGCGATTTACAGTGTTAAAATATTGCTGAAGTAAGTCGGTCTACCGTGCCAAGACGCTTACGTTACGTAGGACTTTATGGAACAGTAGGTGTTAAAAACCTTTCATAAGTAAAAAAAATCAGAGGGTCCGACTGGCCTTTGCCAAGTAATACAAAAACTGGTCAAGTGAAAACTGGAAAAAAGTGCTATTTTCAAATGAATCGACGTTCAATCTTTTTGGGAGTGATAACAGACACTACAACCCACGACCTAAAAACAAAAGATAAGATTCGAGATACATTATTTCTACAATGAAACATGGCGGAGGACACGCTATGCTGTGGGGAACATTTTCTGGAAAATGTGCCTGTTCCTTATTTGAAATCCGTTGCATGATGTATAGTGCGATGCATAAGGATATCTTGCAAGATCATTTGCTGCCTTATTGGAGGTAAAACTGTGGTCGCAACTATTTGTTTTATCATGATAACGACCAAAAGCATTTTTGAAAGCACGTCAAGCAGTGGCTTTCGCACAAAGAAATTTCGCTTTTGAAATGGATAGCCAAATCTCCCGATCTGAATCTAACAGAAAATCTTTGAAACTAACTTTAAAACGTATGTGGAATTATAAATATTCCAATTCAGCAGCATTTTCACAAAAATTGCAAGAACCGTTGAAAAAACTTAACTTTGACGATCTACAACCGTTCATTGAATCGATGCCACGTTGCTGCGCCGCAGTACTTATTGCTAAATGTATGAATACAAAATACTAACTGTAAATGTTTTTGATCACTGTTATTTTCTATTATAACACCATTTTTTTTTTCCAAACTTGTCAAGGTGGCCGGAAACTTTTGAAAACATGCGTTTTCTTTCGCAATTAATTGTGTCAATAATTAAATTTATTAATTTTTATTTTTTATTCCATAAATAAGTTCTTAACTGTTATGTCAATAATGTGTAGAAGCATCACTTTGAGATTCCTCTTCATATGGGTGTACTTACAAATTAACCGAAAATTTTATGCTGGCCGGAAACTTTTGACCGCCACTGTATTTCTACAGCATTCGCAACAAAAATCTAGCACGAAAATTATTGTTTGTAAATAATAGTGCTAAAATTTTTTTTTTTAAATTTCTTTCACAACAAACTTTCTATCCTACTGAAGATATTAACTTTGTTATATTGTTTTTTTGTATTATTTATACTATCTTACTAGTTTAATTACTCTTTTTTCCCCCTTTGAGAAGTGTGTCGTGGCCCGCTTAATGTCGCAAACATATGTTGCGATCCGCGAGGAAAAAAGGTTGAGTACGGCTGATTTAGATGCTTGGTATAAAAATATATTCGCTAAATTTAAAACAAAGTCTACGTAACAAATTCCCTAATGCTATAGGGTGAGAGTAAAGCATCATCTGATAAATTTTAGAGTTATGTTCAGTTAATAATTTGTCATAGATCACATTTTCCTTTTTCAGAAACCGTTTAACAGTAATAGTGTCTAACCATATAGTCACTGAAACGTTCATTAGATTCTTAGATCAAATTTTGCTAGCTGTGGTTCAGCAATATGGACCATAAAAATATTTGTTTCGCATATAAAAAAATCTTTCCCGTTCTTTATCTAGTTACTAGTACCTTCGTCTTCTTTCTCGATTACATATCAAGAGTTTTTGTTTTCGCATCAATTCCTTGAGAGTAAAGAATTATTGTCTATAAACTAAGAAAAAATTATTTATCTTTTTTATTATATTGTCTTTCTTTTTATTTATTATTTTATTTTTTTTTTGCTTGGGGGGGGGGGGTGATAAGAATCATTTTTAAATGTAATTAATGTGTCAAGCTTTTTAACTGTTTCATTAACAACTTCTGTTTGAGATTTACAATAACTTTTATAAAATTGGAAGCCCAGTAGCGTAGTGGTCAGCACGCCTATCTGCCACGCTACAGGTCGCGAGTGCTGCTCTCGGCTGTGCAAGGTTCACTCAACCTTTCATCCTTTCGGGTTCGATAAAATGAATAGCAAGCTTGCTTTGGAACTATACACCAAGGGCCTCGCGTTGGTTTGACCACCTGCCCGGGGCACATGCTGCATAGCACCTCGGGACCCAGGGTCAAGTAAACAGAGTTGGGCATTGTAGGCCCTGATCCTTCATGGATCGTACAGCCACAGGTTTAATTTATATATATATATCTATACTAATAAAAGAACAAATCGCTGTGTGTCTGTGTGTGTGTGTGTGTCGGCGATGGCTAGTGAAATCTACCGCACGTAGAAGTCTGAAAATTCAGGAGTGATTAGTCCAAGACAGGTCCTGATGCACCTGAAGCTCGGATTTTTATTTTTTAAGGGCCGAGGCCCCTGGGCCCCTTTAAGTTTTTATGCACTAAATTGTTAATAACATGCCTCTTTTCGATCCGATCTTCTTTGTTTTCGGGGTGAATTCTCCTTTCAGTTTCTGTCCCATTTCGACATTTCAGTTAAGTCCCTGGCACCCTGTCAAGGGGCCCAGAACAGGGCCCCTTGAAGTTTTAGTGCACTAAATTGTTAATAACATGCCTCTTTTCTATCCGATCTTCTTCGTTTTCGGGGTGAATTCTCCTTTAAGTTTCAACCCTATTTCTACATTTCAGTTAAGACCCTGGCACCCTTGCAAGGGGTCCGGTACAAGGCTCCTTGAAGCTTTAGTGCACTAAATTTTAATAACATGCCTCTTTTCTATCCGGTCTTCTTCGTTTTTGGGGTAAATTCTTCTTTCAGTTTCTACTCTATTTCTACATTTCAGTTAAGACTCTGGCACCCTTGCAAGGTGCCCGGTACAGGGCCCTTTGAAGTTTTAGTGCACTAAATTGTTAATAATATGCCTCTTTTCTATGCGATCTTCTTCGTTTTTGGGGTGAATTCTCGTTTCAGTTTCTACCCCATTTCTACATTTCAGTTAAGACCCTGGCACCCTTGCAAGGGGCCGGTACAGGGCCTCTTGAAGTTTTAGTGCACTAAATTTTTAATAAATTGCTTCCTTTTTATCCGATTTTCATTTTTGGATACATTCTCCATTTAGTTATTCTCCCGTTTCTACATGTCATTTAAGACCATGGGCCCGTCTAGAGTCCCGTAGGGCCCGGTCCAGGGCCCTTTAAATATTTTGTGTCCCATGCGTTTTTCACACCCTATTTTTCTCACCTTCGCAGTGCGTAATTTTAAAGTTGAGTCTGAACTCTTCTCCTTAGACAAACGCTCACATATTTTTATTGGGGCCCTAAGACCCTTTTTAAAGCATTTCCCCAATTTTTTGCACATTTCTTTTAAATTATATTTTAATGATCCCTTAAAAATAGTCCGATTCACTAGCTTTATTTTTCTAACAACATCTTAGGTTCTCCAGCTATTACTGGAACGACAAAAAAATATTTCAGACTTCAACTACCACCAATTTTGAATATAAATCGTCTTCTTGATGCCCTTGGTGCATCTTCTTTAAAAATGATCCGGATTCCTTTACCATATTTTCTTTTCAATTTTCTTTATCATAGTTCTGTCGTCCTCAGATTACATTAGAAACTACTAAAAAGTGTATTTATACTAAACTACATGCCACTTAAGTCCTTCCCCCTTGGGGACCGGTATAAGGCCCCTTGAAACTTTTACATCATAAATTATTAATAAATTGCCCCTCTTAATCCGATCTTCATTTTTGGAACCATTTTTCCATTTAGTTTTTCTCCAGTTTCTATATTCCAGTTAAAATCCTAAGGCACCTTAGGGTCCTGTAGGGCCCGATCCGGGGCCCCTTGAGCTTTTTGTGTGCTATGCATTTTTTACACCCTAATTTTCTCACCTTCTCATTGCATAATTTTAAAATTGAGTCTTGGACTCTTCTCCCTAGACCAACACCCTCATATTTTTATTGGGTCTCTAGGGCCCCTTTTTAAGCATTTACCCCATTTCTGCGCATTTCTTTAAAATATTATTCTAATGATCATTTCATACCCTATGATTAATTTTGACTAATTGAAGATCTGAAACCCTAACTACTAAAACATTTAAACATGTTTTCATGTTAGGGCCCTGCTCTCAACTATCAGTTGGGCCGTTTTGGGCCCCCTGTTATAGCTCCCTTAAAAATGGTCCGATTCAGGAACTTTTTTCTTCTAAAAACTTCTTAAGTTCACCAGCTATTACATGAATGACAAAAAAAAATATTGCAGACTTCAGCTACCACCAATTTTGAATATTAATCGTCTTCTTGGGGCCTTTGTTGCAGCTTCTTTAAAAACTATCCTATTCTGTTGCAATTTTCTTTAACATAGTTTTAGCCTCTTCCAGCTACTTTAAAACCTCAAAAAAATTTTCTTATACCCAATTACATTCCAGTTAAGACCCTGGCACCCAGGGCCCGGTCTTTCTTTATACCTCAGCTACCACCTTTTTCGAGCATTAATCTCTTTTTTTCAGTATCAACTTACGTCTACTCACTACAGCCGTAAATTAAAAATCGCGTTACTTTAAAGGTAACATTAGATAAGGGATTTTATCCGTTTGTTAAATATCGTGTTAATGTTAACAGTAATTCATGAAATTTACAAGGTGATGAGGCATCTTCCACCGCTTGATGGCGTGTAATTTCCTCGGGTTTAAGGGCCCAATTTCAACGGGATTTGCTGCCTTCATCTTAGATTACAATTCATCTGATTTCTGTATTATGAAATTTTATCTTAGACTTTAGTTACCAACATTTTCTAACATTAATGCTGCATTCTTTTTTTTTTCAATTTTCTTTTTTTTTTTTTTATTCTGTGGGCTTGATTCCTACGAGGTTTGGCTCACTCAACTTGGTTTTCGATTGTCTCCGGCACATGCGGGCACTTCCGGTAAATGCTGCCATAGGTTATGAGGATCTAGATTACAGGTTCGTTCGGAAAGAAGTTTGATGGGAACACATTAGGCGCTGCGGAAGTCAATGGGGCCTCCGAAATTAGGTTCATTTAAAAAAATTTCCAAAGATATAAATTCATATAAACTTAATTTTTGTTTAAGGTTGTTATTTACAAACCCCGGGCAACGCCGGGCGGGCCTGCTAGTATATATATAAAATTGGAACTTCTCTCACTTTCTTCTTTAATAATTCTTTTCATGCATCATATTTGAAGAAAGTGCAAGTACAAAATCAAAGCTTGAATTTCTACTCCATCTAATCAAATTATGAAAACTGATACAAATGCATTTAATTAAATCACCAGTAACAGATTATATGCAGATTGTTTTTATGGTTTTATATTTTCATAACGTGTCCTTTGCGTAGTTAAAAAAAATCGATTTTTTTTTTTTAAATATTATATTTAATTTTTAAATCGAAGATTGTATAATTATTTTACTTATAATTTCTAGATACAAGATGTGCATTACATATGCTTTATTATATAACGCAATCAGCAATGGTGTTATAATTTCTTAAGACACTGTTAATATTTCGAGCATGACCGAAACACATACTTTTTTTTTTAAACCTTTTCAACAAATTTATTTTTTAAAGTATCCAATTTAAAGCAATGCAAGTCTAATTAAATATTAATCACCCAAAAAACATTAAAATATTTCATGGCCGATGTCTTTGCATTATCAATTAAAATATCACTTGTACACACCATATTTTTGCGAAGGGAGAGCGAAAAATGGGAAGTGGGGGTCAGTGAATTAGTTGTAATATTCGACTGTAATTTTCGAATAACACATTACTGAGTAAAGAAATAACTGCAATAAAATGCTTTCTTCATTGCGTTATTCTGTTATCTTTCAGTGAAATAAACGAAACGGCTTATAAAGGGTGACGATTTTTCAATGTGGACCAATTTAAAATGCTTAAATACTAAAGTATTCAAACATAAGAAAAGATTACACTTTAAAGTTAATACACCCTTTACGATATTTATAAGGACACTAAAAACTATAAAAATCGTAAATTTTATACAAATTTAAGTATTAATAAACATCATATGTTGTATTATATTATTTATAATGTAAAGAAAAAAGTTTTGCTCCATTTTTTTAATTAAAACTAATATATATATATTTTTTTAAATATGAAATAAGAAAAATTATTAAAATTTTCTAATGGTTATAACTTTAAAAACATACTGCTAATAAGTTCGAATAGGTACAATTTTAATAAGAAATTTATCTACCTTTATTTTAGAGATACTCTGCCGTGCGATCCGTCATGCTTGGAACAAGTTTTGATAATTACATGTGGGTATACCTATCTGCCCAGGGATTGTAAATAGCTTCCTAATCCATGAATATTGATTTCCATTTACATAAAAAAAGTTCACCATTGCACCCCATTCATTTTGCATAATTTTCTTACGGTACTAAAGATGTGGCCAATCAAATAATGGGATATTGTTATCATTGAACTACATTTTTTGTAGCTTTTGGGGTATACCACAGTGGGTTATCTCGTTGGAAAATAAATTTTTGCACCCCATAAAGCATCCATATATAAAATAAGGAATATAAAAATTTGTGTTTCTAAAATACATTTGTACACTTTTGAGCTAATCGCCTTAGGAAAAAAAACCCTAAATTAGTCTAACCTCGAGTTCACACAACACCCTGAATCATGATTTCCTTTATTTTGACGGCACCAGGAAAGATGAAACGCTGTCATTCCTCCCCAAATCGTGCCAGTATTAATGTATAACTTTGGGCCCATCAAGATTAACTATTTTTTAATCCGCCTGAATTTATACGTTAATATTGTTACGATATGTAGAAGAACAGAAATATTACATGAAGCCATGAAAAAGAAGAAGGTTTAGTCGTGATTTGGTGTGCTGTTTCAGTTTAAGGTAAGATTAATCTAGTTATTGTTTCTAAGAAAATGAACTTAAAAGTGTGCATTTGTATTTTATAAACGCATATTTTGGTATATAGTTTCTTTTAATAGGGAAAAAATAATTTTACAACAAGGTGATGCATTATGCCATAACTTAAAAGATACTAAAAAGGGGTTCGCTTATAACTATCACGCATAATTTGATTAGCCACCTTCTTTGCACGATATTAACATTATAAAAATGAATTAGGTGTAATGGTGAAGTTTGTTTCTGTAAATGGCAAGAAATATCCATGCATTCCAGATCTTGAATAGGCTATTTACAATATCTTGGTGATATACCTGCATTATAATTATCAAAATTTATTCCAAGCATGTAGAATAGTATGACTGTGTGGCGCCAAAATAAATCTGGTTACAATTTGTATTGAAATTGTATCTATTTGAACTTATATGCAGCATCCTTATAATTATGACCATTAGTATTGTTATGTTTTTTCTTATTTAATATATTTTTAATTATATTTTTAAAAATATAAATGAGCAAGGCATTTCATTATACATTATATTTGATGTTTATTAATATTCAGAATTGTATAAAATTTATGATTCTTTACGTTTTTTAATGTCATTATTTCTTTTCAGTGTAGTCAAAGAACATATTACCACGCCTACTTTGTCAAAATTGCATTGCTAAAAATCTGGTGCAAACTGTCCAGTCATTCGGCTGTTTTTATAGAAAACTGTTATTTTATCATAATTTGAAGCATTCTCTTTTGTCAGAATAGAGATAAATTACGGTTATGTGAACGTTTTATGTGAAAAAACAGATTCCATAAAGCAGATTTTTATATGATATCACATAAAGTCTAATCGGAAGTACTTTATACATTCCATAGAGAATATAAATAGTTTGTTAAATATTAAACTTTTGGCTAATAGCTATTAAACCCGTTATGTTATTGCATATGTCTCATTTCAGAGTAATGCTGAAAATTAAATTAATGTCTAACAGGAGCAGTAAATATCTAGGCAACCGACAACACTGTTAAACATTTGGTTCAACATTTCACCAAAATAAGGGGGAAATTGCCACAATATTATGGTGAAACCTTGTTCCGAAATTTGGTGCTACGATTATTATACCATAAACAGATAAAATGCTCAACCATGACCAAGTAAAATGTTGATAGTAAATTTGCAAAACCTTAAATCATAAACTCGTAAAAATGTTTACCTATAAAGCAATTGCAATTATCCTTTGCAGGTAACCGTTAATCAGACAAGGACATTACAGTGCGTCTCATAAATATAAAGACACAAATGTTTTTGAAATTACATTTTAATAATTCAGTATAAGAAATTAAATTTTATACCTCGCATTAAGAACAATGAAATGTATCTGTTATCGAAGTTTAAATTTAAATAGAATAATTTGCACTCGAATAATAAAAAAAAATAAAAATTACGCAGTCTCATAAATATAAAAAGAAATTTGAAACTGCTTCATATGCAATTTCTTTTCGAATGCGCGCATACAGAAATAATGCGCACGTGCAGAAATACGCTTTAAGTTACCCAAACGAGCAAAGTTGTTTGACTTGTTTCAATTGCAAAGATGGCGCTGAAGATTGAAATTTCTAAAGATGATATTTGCAAAAATACGTGGATTTAAAGCTAATGGCTTAACAGTTTCTCGAATATGTAAAAAAAAAAAAAAAAAAAAAAAAAAAAAAAAACTGGGAGAAACAGAGCTACAGTTTATAAAGTTTTATCAAAAACTTATAATTTAAATTCGAGAAAACGATCTGGCAGACCGAGAAAGACTAGTGAAAGACTCGATTGCAAGATCATGCGACATGTTTCATCGCAAAAAATGTCACTCCGACAAGTTTCTCAACGAGTTGATGGTATAGTCTCAAATCACACAGTAAATCGTCGTACAAAAGGAAGCAAAAATATTATGCAACGGCATATGTGCAGATTTCTTTTAATGAAAAAATCACAAAGAACGGAGATACTCTGGACTAAAGATCATATGGATTGGAAGGACGAATGGATGCAAGTCATTTTTCCAGATGAAAAGAGATTTAACTTGGATGGCCCAGATGGTTGGAATTCCTATTGGCACGATTTAAGACGTGAAACTCGAGCCCTCGTCAGTAGGCAGAAAATGGGAGGTTCTGTGATGGTTTGGGATGCTTTCTCTTATAGAACTACAGATTTTGCTTTTCTTGAAGGTTAACACATATCTAAAGAGTATATAGAAGTGCTAGATAGTCACTTGTTGCCAATTGTTGAAACTCTTGGTGGTCGGAATTATTTGTGCCAACAGGATAATCCACCGATTCACACATCAAGATTCACAAAAAAAATAGTTTGCTGATAACAATTTCCATGTAATGGTGTGTCCCATATGTAGCCGTGATTTAAATCCAGTTGATCATCTTTGGGGCAGTCTTGTTCGCAGCGTATATGCATCTGGAAGACAGTATTCAAACGTCCTTGGGTTGAAAAAAGAAATCGAACGAAGTTGGTTTGATATAAAGCCAGAATACTTACAGTGCATAATTTTTTATTTTTCCTTTTTAAAAATATATTTGGTTCCTTAATGGGCATACATTAAAGGAAAAATACCGAAAAAATTATCACTCTTATATTTTTCAGTATTTTGAATTTTTTTAAATGGTTGCCAAATGGCAACAACATGCATTAAGCATATTCTAAGCATATTCTATGATATTTCACTGGTCTTTTTCCTATTAATTGTCGGGTGGCATTTTGCAGCACAGGAATCTATCCTTTCTTATTGTTCCAAGGCACGAAATTACTTGTGATTTTAAAAGTGTCATTGGGTTCACTGATGTTTAATAGTTATCAAAATAGTGTTCATGATTTAGAAGTTCAACAACTGGATGAGTTAGTCTAGCATTGACTCAATCACTAACCTCCAAGTCATGTGCACTTGGCAGACTGGTTGTATTTTTTTCGCAATAAATATCAAAATTGTACGAAAATCTTGAACTCCTTCGAAAAATAACAATTTAAAATCATATTTATGCGAGTTCTTTTTTTCTGGGGGGGGGGGGGGGGGAGGGAGGCGAGATATACTGTTTCATATGATGACGAGCCTTTTTCGCACTTATTTGCTCATAAACAAGGCTAGATTCTTCCCTGGAAATAGATAAGAATTTTCATTCAGGGTACCGACTATTGGTCTCAAATTGAATAACTTATCTTCCCCATTACACTCTAAATAAAAAGGAGTGACTATTCACTCCGGAGGAGTGAATAGTCACTCTATCGCAGAGTCAAAATATGCCCAACCTCTTTAGAGTGACTATTCACTCTGAGCAAAAGTGAAATTTTTGACTCTCTGAAAGAGTGAATAGTCACTCCTGGAAAGTGAATATTCACTCTAAACAGGGGTGGATAATCACTTTTTCGGAGGTGTGACTATTCACTCTTGCTAAAGGAGTGCGGTTTTTCACCCCTGGTAGGAGTGAATAGTCACTCTTTCATAAAAGTGAATGTTCATTTTTTATGTAGTCTTTTTTTTTTTTTTCTTTTTTTTTTTTCGCTTCTATGGTCATTTTAAAAGAATCACATCTTTTACAGCATGCAATGAAAATAGATACAAGCGTAGTAAAGATTGGAATAAAATACTTTATTAGGAATATTTATTTAATTCATAGTGTGTAGCACTAATTGAACTTTTAGGGAAAAATTCAGTTAAAGTTACATACGAATTTAAATTAGATTACTAATAGTAATAAACTAAAATATTTTATTCCAATCTTATCCTTTGTGTTTGCTTTTATTGCATGCCCTATAAAGATATTACTTTTAAAGTTTTATTAATAACTTTTTAATCAGCGGATGTTATATGTTTAACAATGTTTGATTTGATTTTAATTTTTGTTTTAAATATAAAACCGTACTTTTTCTTTAAATTATTGCTATTTTTGCAAAGTCCTATTGTTCTAAAATATTTTTAATTCTTCCATTTAAAAAACAATACTTATAAACTCACATCTTTTTTAAATAAGTTCTAAGCATTATTTAAATATTAAGAATGTATATATATATTTTATCCGCTGTCATTTGCTTTTGTTTTATTTAATATGAACATGGAGTCTAAAGTTTTAAGTTCTCTGGAATATGTATATATTTTTCTTTTAAACATATTCCTTAACTTAATCATGATTTCTAATTTTCGTCCGTTATTGCTGAAAAATGAAATTAATACAATACTTGTTAATGAAATGACGCGATAAGCCATGTTTAATTTAATTTTTTTATTCGCGTAGATATTGTATTTTGCGAATATGAGCAAAATAGATTTTATATGTTTTATAGGAAAAGATTGACCTCGGAAATAGAAACAAGTTGGAAATTGCTTGTCAAACGTGGCAAATGAGGTGCGTTCGTACTATAACTAATTTTATAAATATTTTTTGCACCGCATATTGTGCTGAATGTATATTTTGGTGAACTTTATAAGTGCATATCAATTTCATTCTGTTCAAAAGACTGTAACATCATTAAAATGCACTTGAAATAATTTTTTTCCCATTGACCTTAAAGTTAACGGAAAGCTTTTGATTCCCTGTAATTAAACTGTACATCCGATTTTCATAAAATCTGAAACAACTCGACAAAATTTTGCAACAATTAAATAGGGTAGATGTGCCAGTAATGGACACTCTTAAGGAATTTCTTTTAAAATTATTTTTTTATTAATAGTTATAATTATTACATTCCAGTTTTTTCAATATTATATTAATCCATCAACAATATTTAACCATTCTTATAGTCTCATTTCCCAATGTGAATCGAAATTTAATTTTAAATAACAGAAATATACCAAAACACCCAAAAGCCCAGTAATGGACACCCTCTGGCCCAGTAATGGGCACCCCATAAAAAGTAATAAATATAATTGTTTTTATGACTGTATTTAGAACCAGAATTTAATGAAAACATACTAATGAAACAAAATGGTTATTTTCAAATAAATTTAACAATAAGGATACCAGTAATTAATAAAATATTTGTGATGATCATTTACTGTTTGCATCAATTATTGTAATTATCAGACGATCAATGTTTTAATTATTTTAGATGGATAGTTTAAAATACTAAATATCAGGCAATTACAGCTATTAAATTATTGAAACAGTGGGGGATTTAAAAGGTAATAATAATAAAAAAAAGTTTTGGAATGTTAGTGATGTTTAGTTTTGTCTCGCTATTTTTAACAATTAATCTTCCAGAGACTACTTGATATATCATTTATAATAATTAATATTGCAAATATGAAAGAAATGATATTGTGAGTTGAATATTTTAAATGCTAAGTAAAATAATTTTAAAATAAAACTGTAGAACTGATGTTTGAGGCCACTGATCTACAGATTTACCAGTTTCATGAATATTGCCTATAAATTAAGGAATATTACTTTTTTTTCTTTCTTTTTCTTTTTTTTTCAGATAAGAATAACCAAACATTTAACACAGAAAATAGATTTTTAATAGCTTCTGTAACTTAATTGCTTTTATTTAAAAGGAGAGGTATTAAGCCCTATGAGCCCGTCTTTGGCTGTGCTCTTAAACAATATTTTCTACTACCTAGCTGGTTTGATTACCAGATTTTAAAATAGCAAAGTATATATACATAAAAATAGAATAAAATATTGAAATTTTATTAATCACATAAACTAACTTAAAAGCACCTATTTAAAAAGTTTTGGTGGAAAATGACTAATTAACCATTCTAGTAATAGACACCCTCTCTTAAAACCTTAAAAATAAATGAAATTTCGTAAATGACCGTTAGTATGTAAAAGTCTAAGTTTTTTATTGCTACTCAAACAAAAGCATTCAAATTTTGCAAGAAAATAAATAATATATAAATTAATTAAACGAAGCCAGCTCTTAGCCTCTTCATTAAGATTTTCACAGAATAATAGCAAAACTTTGAAACATTATTTTCTACTTCCTAATTGGTTTGATTAAAAGTGTCAACAATAACCCAGTTTTATAAAACATGCAAGGGGAAATTATAAAAAAATTAATTAAAGTTAAATATTTATTACTTATTTTTTTATGAACCAAAAACATCAAAAGGTGACTATTACTGGCACATCTGCCCTATTTAAAATTTCAGACCATTCGGAAGGCTGTAACAACATTAAAATGCACTTGCAATAATTTTTCCCATTGGCCGTAATATAACAGAAAATTTTGACTGTCCCTGTAATTAAACTATACATCCGATTTTCATAAAATTTGAAATGACGCGACAGAATTATACAACAATTATATATTTTAAATTTCAAACGATTCGGTTGGGTAGTTTTTGCGCTGTTATATGCGGGCAGACGGACAGACAGACGGACTGAATGACGACTATAGGTGCTACGTATTTATATAACTACGAACGCTCCTAAAAAGCGATTTTTATTTTTTTATATCATTAAATAGTTTAAACTTTTGTCTTTCCAACGATGTGTCACACATGTTTATATATATAAAAAATAAGTGTTGAAATTATTCATTCTTTCTAAGAGTACTTCACAGCTTAATGGCAATAAATCTTTAATCGACTTTTCCTCAAAACTTGGATTTTTCATGTTTATGTTCCTTTTTGAGGTGCGTTCGTAATTATATAAATACGTAGCCCCTATATTCGTCGTTTAGTCTGTCTGTCAGTGTTGATTTCAGGGGGTGGCCCGGGGGGGGGGGGCATTTCCCCTCCGGAAGATTTGAGATTTTGTGTTTTCAATGGTCAAAAAGTGCAATTCCCCCCCCCCCCGGAACTCTATAATGCCCCCCCCCCCTCCGGAGCCACAGAAATCCCTCCCGAAGATAAGGGTCTGAATTCAACACCCGCATATAACAGAGCAAAAACTACCCAACCGAATGGTCTGAAATTTTAAATATATAATTGTTGCAAACTTTTGTCGTGTCATTTCAAATTTCATAAAAATCGGATGTATAGTTTAATTACAGGGACAGTCAAAATTTTTCCGTTACATTACGGCCAATGGGAATAAATTATTGCAAGTACATTTTAATGATGTTACAGCCTTCCGAATGATCTAAAATTTTAAATATATATTTGTTGCAATATTTTGTAGACTCATTTCAAATTTCAGGAAAATCGGATGCATAGTTTAATTGCAAGGACAGTCAAAAGTTTTCCGTTACATGACGGCCAATGGGAAAAAAATATTTTAAGTGCATTTTAATGATGTTACAGCCTTTCAGAACAGAATGTAATGGATATTCACTTATGTATTGCACTAAAATATACATTCAGTACAATATGCGGTGCAAAAAATATTTCTAAAACTAGTTATAGTACGAACGCACCTCATTTGCCACGTTTGGTGAGCAATTTCCAACTTGTTTCAATATCTATTAAACATAAGAACTCAGATTTTTTTTTAATACTTATACTATGTTATATTGTATACACAGGGATTTGATGATTTGTTGAGAATTATTTATTTTAGGCAGTGAAATCTTACCAAAAAGTGCTAATTTAAAAATTACTTTCAATAAATAATTAATTTTGAATTTTGAATTTTACTTAGAACGAAAATGGTCTGTTAAAATACGTAAAACATGTTATTCAAACTACTCTAAAAAATCTAGACCTCTATCTTTCACCATTTCTGAGAAAAATGTACATAAAGTTGGTGAATTTAACATGGCGGAGATACGGCTTTCCCGGTCCCCTTAAAACAATTACATTTCAGTCCGCTACATGAAGAAATCTCACAATAACTTTAGAACGAAAATGGTCAGTTAAAAAACGTAAAGCATGTTATTCAAACTACTCTAAAAAATCTAGACCTCTATCTTTCACCATTTCTGAGAAAAAGGTACATAAAGTTGGTGAATTTAACATGGCGGAGATACGGCTTTCCCGGTCCCCTTAAAACAATTACATTTCAGATCGCTACATGAAGAAATCTCACAATCACATATGAATACTCCACGATCAATCTTTTGCTATACAAACATACAACTATTTAGCTCATAATCTGGACATGCCACATATCTACACGGATAAATGCTTAAAATTAAACAAGACATACCTTCATTTTATGTATTCCAAAGAATAATTTTAATGATATCCTAATCTGTTAATCTTAAAATGGCGGACGAAAAAGTGATCATATTTCTTATTTTTAAAGGGTGTCGTCACCTTGCTGGTCTGATTGGTTAATAAGCAATGCACACGTAAGTCACTCTTCTTTCAGGAGTGACACATCTCACTCCTTTCTAGAGAGTGGAAAACTCCACTCTTTAAGGAGTGTATTTTTATAAAACTCACTCCAGAAAGAGTAAAAATGCCTGTCACTCTTTCAAAAAGTGAACTTTTCACTCCTCCCAATTTTAGAGTGTAGATAATGTAATATCGTTCAGATGGGAAAATTGTCGTATACTTTCAAATGTATTCAAGATCATAGTTCGACTACCTGGTGGTTCACCAATGACAGGGTTACCAAACAATCTTATGATTTTAAAGTTTTCCACCCTACTCAAGATACAAATTCTTAGATACTTTTTTATGTCTGTCGAGCATACCTTAAGTGGCTTTTGAAGATATTTTAGAACACTATACACTATACAGGCTTGTTTGTTCAGAGATACGCTCTAAATGTACTGGGTGGAAAAATATAAAAATATTTATATGGTGTTTTTAATGATAAACCACTTTCAGAAAGAGAAACATCTGCAATAATCTTTATCCAAGAAAGATCCGGCTGAAGAGTTTGAAGCTTTCACTTTTTTTCTGTTTACGTTTACGTTTACCTGACTGCTTTTGTTTTGATGTAGATGGAATATTCTCTATCCGATGGTTTGGATCAATATTCTAGTCATTTTCATTAGCTGATTTATCTGCTTATAAATCACAATCAGTCTCATCATAAGTGCCTGAACGATTCTTGAATGGAAGGTTCGGATCAAAAAATCGATCATCATCGCTGTCATTCTAAAAAGTGCTACTTTCACTTGACAATACAATCCATATTTTTTCTATTAATAAATTTTTTAGTGTCTTTGCTTTAAAATACATTTTAAACAGGATGAGGATTCATCAGAACAAAATTTTTGATGAAAAATTTGCGAAAAAGCAAGATGAAACAATCAGCAAACGCACTGAACAGAATACTAAAAATGTAAATAAAAGTGGAACTCATTTCATGGTGTTGGCAAATGGCAACAAACGTATATTTGCATGCATACAATATTTTTTGCAAAAAAACTTATTCAAAATAATAAAACAATTTTTAAAAGCATATTCTTTTGAAAAAGATTTTTTTCAAATGAAATTTTGCATTTTAAATATTTTTTATTTGCGTTTGAAATCCATCTATGGCTAGGAAAATGGAAGGGCATCAAAAGTTCCTTTTTGTTTGTAACTGATAAACAACTATTATCACCTATGGTATTTTTAACCCTCCGACTGTCTTGGAAAAGGGCAAAATTGTAATGTTGTTTTCTCGGCATTTTGTTTTAAATGCTAAAAATAATGATTTTTTGAAAATTTTATAAAAAAACTTAATAACGAATATGAATGCAATCCTTGGAAGTAGTAATCATTGTTCAATGTATTAAAAATACATTAAATAAATAGAATTATATTACTTTAAATATTGCTTGTATTGCAGTGAAACCTGGAGCTTGGTGAACGTATTAACACGGGCTTGTCAGTGAGAGGGTTTTAAGGAACTAAACTAAGTGTAGAGTCAAAATGAATACGTAAAGCATAAAGTTATCAAGAGGCAACGGTAAATAAACTATGAGGAGGGAAAATTTAATTTGTTGCCAATTGGCAACAGTATGCACTAGAGGGTTAATAAACAGCATGCCATCTAGAATATTTGCTGTCATTAATAAAAAATGGATCCATTATTAGACGATAATTCAAAAATATGTAAAATATCTTTATACTTATGAGACAGCAAATTTATTTCCATTTATCAATTTACGAGTTAAAATTATTTAATTCTAATCTAATTTACTGTAAAATGTTTTATTTGGTAAATGCTTTTTGTTATATGCATAAATATATTTTTGAATACTGAATTATTAAAATATTATCCCGAAAATACCAGTGTCTTTATATTTATAAGACGCAATGTAATTTAAAGGGAATTTTACGGACTTTTGTACGGCCTGTACCCAGTATCGAACTCAGGGCCGAAACTAAGCGGGGGGAGGGCAGAGGAGGCATGTACCCCGGTCGCCAGAACGAAGGGGTGTCAAATAAAGATTTTGTTTGTCGCTTTTTCTCACATCTATATTTAGCACGGTATTGTTAAAATCATCCTGTCTGGGGTATGCCAAAGCATAGAAGAAGCTAAAGATAATATGGCATAAGAATCCTGTATAACGCGGATTTTTTTTCGATTCTTTTCGATTCCGTTTTCAAGATTTTAATGAATCAATATTTCACAAAGCAGATTACGTTGTACAGTATTACATGTTTTATGGTTACATATTTTAAATTTAAAAATAAGTCGGTTATTAGAAAATTAGAGAAATTATCTTTGTAAATATACTTTGGAGGGGGAAGGAGGGGGGAGAGTGCCAAAATCCATGTTTGCCCCGTTTGCAAAAATGTCTCTAGTTTCGGCCCTGTGAACTAGACACCTCCTGACCCACATTTAACTACATGGCAAGCACACGGATATCCTCGTCTTCTAAATCAGGATATCGATAGGGCATAAGAATATTTGTTCTCTATAGTTGTTACATATTGCCATTAGGGTGGGGAAAAGCTGGACACTATTTGAAGTTTCACCATAATCATATGAGTTTTGAAAAATCAAGTGAATCACGTGCTAATGCTTGTGCGTTTTTGCATCACCAAATGGTTCAAAGTTGAACAGAATTATTTTTAAAGTGTACGCTTTTTGTCATCTTTTCAGGCGACAGAAAATTCTCAACAATGTACCGTAAAAGGAAGATAATTATAAGAACTATTGAAAGGGTATATATTTATTATCGTACTAATAAAGGCTTTTAGTTACATCATGTTTAATCTTTCGGATTTTAGAAATTTTTTTGGGTTATCAAATTTATTGTGTGCTTGTGAGCAAATAATAACCTTAAAATTTTAAACCCATTCAAAAATGCCGTGAAGATTGTAGACATTAATTTCTTCTGAATTAAAAAAATAGTTGAAAGGAAGCTACAATTCGAATCCCTTATTTACAGTCAGCATGGCTCATAATACTCTTTCAAAGATTTACATGTAACCTAATTATTAAACATTTCTTTGAGGATATCTGGAAAATTTTTACAATAATAGCATTACCAAAATATCGAGTAACTTACGATAATACATTTGAATAAATAGACCTGATTTCAGAAAATTTAAAAAACGATAAAGTCATCAAAGTAAAGTCTTTTGAAGACCTTTGTTATTTGAAACGTTTGCAATAAAACATAATCCAACTTTTCCCATTCATTCAATATTTTACTACTTTATCTTTTTTAGGCACATAAACTCTTTAACCCTTTAAAAGGCCGGTGGTATGTTATTTATAGCACTTAATTTTAAACAAATTTTATACCCCAATTTTTGAATAAAATTTTGCTTTTAGGTGGAATTTTTTCTAATTGCATTTAACTTCTTGTTAGTTTTCAACAGTACCACAACAAAATAACTTTTCCTTCAAAGTGTTAACAGTTATTATAAAAATACATATAAATAAAAAAAAATTATTAAAGAATTTTCAAAATAATATGTTATTGTGATATATCATTCAGCTTTAAAGAGGATAAAAAAAATGTTTATTTTAAAGTGGCAAAAAACTAAGCTTTTTCAAATTGTCAAAAAAGTAAGCTTTATTCACTATGTTTATTACTCTTATTCAAATTTCTAAAATAATATTGTGCTTTAAATTTAGAAATAAAATCAATAATCAATCATGAATAAAACCTTCTTGAATGCGTGAAATTCCTTCAGTGTGATGATTACATTTTTTCGCTAAACACAATATGTTTGGCTGATTACGTATCTCGAATCAAAAATTTCTATATTATATTTACAAAATAATTCTAATAAATAATGTGCCTGAAACATATTTTATAGGAAAATGTTCATGGCATAATGTCATAAATATGCATTTCATTCTCTGGGAGATTTAATAAAGATAATTATATTTATACAAAATCTAAAACCTTTCGTTAAATTTGGAAAGTGAAAACTCTTGTGAACAAAATATACATATAAGAAGAATAAAGATAGTGTACACGTACATCCTCTAATGTATGTTTTAAATATTTTTAAAGGTGTCTTGAAATTTATCTCTATTACATGAAACGAAATAAGATAATCATATTTTTACAAAACCTAAAACCTTTCGATAAATTTGGATAGTGAAATCTCTTATGAATAAAATATACGTCTAACAAGAAAAATACAGTTTTTTTAATGCTCCAAATTAATAAATTTAGTTCTCTGTATATTTTAAATAATTTTGAAGGTGGTTTAAAATTTATCGCTTGTACATAAAAAAAAATCATTGAGTATATATAAGATTTTTTCTTTACTATTTTGAGCAATTTTGGCACTTACACATCATCACGTAAATAATTTTTTTCCTGTGTAGGGATTGCAGCTCAGCAGATTGTTCAATCACGCAGGATACTAGCTAGATCATACACGTACACTGTGGAATCGAACGAGATTCCCCAAATTGTTCTTTTTTCTAAATTTATTTGTAATATACGGCATTTTTAAAGCATTTTATGCAATGTCTATAAGTTAAACTAATAAAAGAAAAACTGAATTTTTAAAAAAACTACTTTAATTATTATAATATACTTTTTTAATCCTCAAATTTCAAAGCCGAAATTCCTTTACATATGAAAATGCAGTACTTATTGAAGGGAAACTTTGCGTATACACGTTCTAAACTAAGTATGCTGGGACGCTTCTTTAAAGCGTCCCAGCATATTATGTAAGTTGTGCCAACGCATTCTGTATATTGTAAAAAAAAAAAAAAAAAAAAAAAAAAAAAAAAAAAAAAAAAAAATGATTCTTACTGTAGGGAAATATAATATAACTTCAAACGAAAATATACAATAACCTATTCCGAGTTACCAACGATTCCGAAAAATTTTCTTTATCTTTAGAAACCTCAGAAACCAACAGATTTTCGAGATTTAAAGAAACATTTATTAAAAAAATAGTTTATTTTGCTGCCACTGATTTTCGGAAACGTTTTCGAGTAGATTTTATAGTATGTAAATCAGTTTTCTGAATCCGGAATATAGTGTTTTTGGATGCTATGTATTCTCAAATAAACATTTTCATGTTCAACACATATGTTTTACTGATGAACATGATAAAAAAAACAGCATTAACATAAACATTAAAATTAATATCATTTTGTTAGTCTTGCATGTATAAATTCAATGGCGCAGCTGGAAATGCTTAACTGAAATTTTATATCATGCTAAAAGCCGATCTTCCGGGTTGAGAAAACGGATTAATACACAATAAAAACTACTTGGAAACTTTCCTAAAATGAGTGTCACAAAAAGAAACTTTGTTTTTATAAACGTTTCTTTAAATCTCGAAAGATTGGTTTTCAAAATTTCTAAAGATAAAAGAACGCTTTTCGGAATCGCGGGTAACTCGTAAAAGGCTATTGTATAAATTCGTACTTGGTTATATTTTGTTTTCGTATATTAAGAAACGCTTGCCTTTTAGGTAACTTTCATTACAAAAAGCTACCTATTGCAGCCGTTCTGAGGAAAACGATTCCGAAAAATTTTGGTATATTTTCACCGATCATGACCCCAGACCTCGAAACCACCCTCCGTTCAAATGTGACATATATATATATATATGTAAAAGGTTGTATTGCATTTTCCATTTCATAGCATTTAATTATTCTGTTTTTATCTTGAAACTATTCTCTTGGTTATTTTGGTCGTTTGAGTACAGCAGAAAAAAAATGAGCTGTTAGCTTTTTTTCTCACAGAAAACGACTAATTTGCTTACATAATTGAATTCTGTACTCTTGATAACGTAATTCAATATATAAGCTTTTCAATTATTTTTTTCGGTATCCATATTCTTCTTTTTTCTTCCATATTAATTCTTGTTATACAGTACAAGGGACTTTATTTTATACATAGCAGTTTGTACATATGTTTTTGGTATCCATTCAGTGTGTTTTGGCGCAAACTGTATTATTGTCAATTCATTCATACTATATATATATATATATATATATATATATATATATATATATATATATATCTGATATTTGTCATACTGTAACTCTTGTATTTATGAACCGATTTGGATAAAATTTCGTGTGTATATAGTACATACCAATGTCTCGACCGAGTTCGTTGGCCAGCTTCATCCGCCATCTTGTTTCAAAATGGCGGCCATTTAAAAAATTTAAAAAAAATTAAATTTAAAATGAGGCACAAGAAATTGAAAAAGATTTTTTCTTATGTGTTTAAACTTGATACAAAGATTCCGGAGCATTTTTTGTTTCGTCTATATCTTAAAAAAATGGCTGAGTTATAGCACTTTGAATTTCTAGCATGGCTGACATTTTGAAACGATCTGATTTTTGTTACTCGATAATACGCGTATTTATGAACCGATTTGGATGTGACAAGGCATGTGCATAGTACATAGCAATGTATCAACCGAGTTCGTTGGGCAGCTTCATCTGCCAACTTGTTTCAAAATGGCGGCCATTTAAAAAATTTTAATTTAAAATGAGGTACAAAAAAAAAATAGAAATTGAAAAGGATTTTTCCTTATGTATTTGAACTTGATACAAAGATCCCGGAGCACTTTGTGTTTCGTCTATATCTTAAAAAATGGCTGAGTTATAGCACTTTGAATTTCTAGAATGGCTGACATTTTGAAACGATCTAATTTTTGTCAAGCGATAATACTCGTATTTATGAACCGATTTGGATGTGACAAGGCATGTGCATAGTACATAGCAATGTCTCAACCGAGTTCATGGACCAGCTTCATACGCCATCTTGTTTAAAAATGGCGGCCATTTAAAATTTTTAAAAAAAATTTAAAATGAGTTATAAAAAACTAGAAATTGAAAAAATTTTTTCTTATGTGTTTGAGCTTGATACAAAAATTCCGGAGCATTTTTTGTTTCGTTTATACTTTAAAAAACGGTTGAGTTATAACACTTTGAAATTCTAGTGTGGCTGACATTTTGAAACGATCTGAATTTTGTCACGCGTATTTATGAACGGAATTGGATATAACTTGTTGTGTACATAGTATGTACCAATGTCTCGACCGAGTACGTTGGCCAACTTCATCCGCCATCTTGTTATAAAATGGCGGACATTTAATTTTTTTTAATTTGAATTTAAAATGAGGTACAAAAAATTAGAAATTGAAAAAGATTTTTTTCTTATGTGTTTAACCTTAATACAAAGATTTCGGACCATTTTTTGTTTCGTCTATATCTTAAAAAATTACTGAGTTATAGCACTTTGAATTTCTAGCATGACTGACATTTTGAAACGATCCGATTTTTGTCACGCGTATTTATGTACCGATTAGGATGTGACAAGGCATGTGCATTGTACTTAGCAATCTCTCGGCCGAGTTCGTTTGCGAACTTCATCCGCCATCTTGTTTCAAAATGGTGGCCATTTAAAAATTTAAATATTTTTAACATTTAAAATGCGATACAAAAAAATTAGAAATTGAATTTTTTTTTGCTTATGTGTTTGAGCTTGACACAAAGATTCCGGAGCATTTTTTGTGTTGTCTTTATCTTAAAAAATGGCTGAGATATAGCAGTTTGAATTTCTAATGTGGGTGACATTTTGAATAATCTGATTTTTTTGTCTGCAACAGCACTCGCATATATTAACCGATTTAGATGTGAGTAAGCATGTGCATAGGAATTACTAAAGTCTCGACCAAGTTCATTGGTTAGCTTTGTTTCACCCATTATGTTGTTTTAAAATGGCGGGCACTTCAAGTTATCGCCGAAATGTGCGAACAAATATAAATCACTTTAAATAAAACCAGCTTTGATAACGCGACTAATTTCGCGAAATTCTCATTCATATTCACTATTGACAAAAATTAGTATTTAATCTTCTATAATCGGGTTCCACTAATTTGAGCTCGGTGCGTTTGAATAATATAAGCTGTCTTTTAAAAATTAAGGAATATGAAAGCTACCTCTTCCTTCCGGCACTGGCCGGAAGGACTTTTTTAACACTAGAATGCCCGGAAGGAGTCGATTCGACTCCGACCACATGATTAAATGTCCATTGGAGCCAGAATTTTTTTCATAAAATAAGTTAAATTTAAGCGACGCAGAATTACGTTAAGTAAATCAGTTAAATAATTTTAAATAAAAATTCTGGAATGAAATATTTTTATGAAACTTGAGTAAAATTTCCGGGCTTTCTAATGTTAAACATCTTCCAACATAGTTGAAAAGTGTTTATGAATTCGGTTTGTCTGGCCGTCTGTCTCTTCACTCTCTAACTCGCGTAAATATACTCGGATTTTTATGCACTTTATAAATGTTGATGATGTTTACCGTGGCATGCTTTGTATTGAACATCAAGCGTGTAGCATTAATAGTTCATTTACAAGGACACGCAAATCAAAGCCTTTACATATGGTTAATGGGGAAAATCGTTTGCAGTACATTTTAATGACATTACGGTATTTCAAATGTATGGAATTGATCTAAATCACGGGATTTCACTACAAGATGATTACTATAGATAGACAGGATTCATAGCATTTATCATTCATTTACAGGGACACACAATATAAATTGGTTCCAGTACTGTCTTTGAGCAATAATATCTGCAAGTGCGTTATTCTTCGGTATGCGCTTTTAAATTGAACTAAATTTTTGCATGTTACTTGTTCTTTACAAATTCTATATCTCGTATACAAGGCTGCAAAAAAGAATCGACGTATCATTCTCCTTATTACCTGAAATTGCTGAAGGGGAATTTTAAACTGTGGTATGTATTTCCTAACTGAACTAAATTTTAGCATGCATGTAGTTTATAGATACAAATCTGTATGTCATATACAGGGCTACTCAATGAAGTCTGATAATTTCCGAGTGTGGATTGGATTTCTAAAATTGGGTTTTCAAATGTGTTATGCGTTTCCAAATGGTTCAATTTGACATCCTATTTCAGCTTATTAAACGGTGAAGTTTTGTTACACAATTCTGAATGTGTTGAAAAGTGTTTTATAATCTATGCTTGGCGCATGATTTTTTTTCTTTCTTCTTTACAGTGTCGTTAAAAATCAATCTGGGGACTAAGAACCAAAATAATTTTAAATTGCAAAATGCAGACGCCGCCGTTTATTCCTTTTTGAAGCAGTGGAAACATTAGATTTAACATGGAGGTAGATTTTACAGGAGGAAGAGGCAATATATAGCCAAGAAGCACAGTGGGGTAGTGGTCAGCGCATCTGGCTACCATGCAACAGGTCCAGAGTTCGAATTTCTCTAAAGTAGTGTTGTATTGGGAACTAGTGCTGTATGGCTAATAGTACAGCGTAAATCACCGCATACCCTTGCTACATCCCTGTTTCCATTTACCTGTAGCTTAACATTTTGCCACGTGGACGGCTAAAGAAATATATGTCCTGACTTACTCAGGGGGAAATTTAAATTAACTCGACGGAAGGAAAACGCACTAAAATGTATTTGTTGTTTCATCGTAAAAAAATACAGAAAAGCCGGGTTTTCGATTAAACATCCAGTCCAGGCTGTTATGAATCACGTTCATTTTTTGGAAAAACAAGGTGATTAAAAAATTATTGCAAATCAGTTGCAGAAATAGCCTGTACAAAATTTGTTATTTTTTCTTGGTAATTAGGAGTTGAAACTGTAACTCTAACGATATTTTATAAAATATATATTCTGGGAGGTAGATATGTTGGTGTTGTTAATTACGGCCGATTATCTATGTGAGGGATATAGGCCAAGATGGGTGTGCCCTCCGTGGTATCTTTCTAAGGGAACCTAACCCGTATTTCAGCAAGGTTACACAAGGTTCGAAAAAAACCACAGAAAACTTCGGACGATTAGCGCGACGGGTGCAATTGGGTTCGAACCCAGCACTTCCTGTCTATCATCTTTGAGAGCAAATTCCTCAGTCGCTGGTAGAGCCGTAGTCGCTGCTAGCCAAATGCTGTATAAGATCAATTTAATATTCCACTAATAACAGTTTTTATTAGGGAAAATTTCAAAATTTAAATTTTTAAACTGTATATTTCTTGTGTCATTCGTAAAAAAAATCAAATATTTAAAAAAATAACATATTTTATAAATCGTTTTATGTAAGAATGTTTTCCCTTCCAATATTTCCTTATTTAATATTTTTAAATCATGAAGTATTTAAATTGTATGAGATCATAAATTTTTCATTTTTTAATATCTGTGTTTTGTTGTTCATTTTGATAATTCATAGAGAATAGAAACTATGTATGTCATCTAAAAAATATTCAAATACTAGTAAATGTTATTGAATGAATAGATATGTCTAAAGAATAATTTTCCCAATGCAGTTATTCATTAATATCAAGAGATGATGCTAATAACTATTAGCAATCATTTAAAAACTCTAACTTCAATAAAATAAAAAAAGTTACTAAATTTTGATCTAATAAGGTAAAATAATTATAACACCACAGATACTTTGAACCAGTTTTTAAATATATTATACCTATCAAATAATGAATTTCTGGCAATAAATTTTTGCTAATAGCTTGATAATTTTATATTTACAAGCTGGAACTTTTACATACTGGAATTTTTATTTCTTTTGCATAAGTTTAAATGACCGCACCCAATTAATTTTGAAGAATACAGAAATTTGCACGCAATTAATACTCTAGGCACGTCGACATGATGAAATAGTCTTGTTTAAAATCCGTCGCACGAGCAAATGATCAGCTGTGGCACAAGCTTTAAAAATTCCATTTGTTAAACGTACTCTCTACTGATGAATTTTTAATGCCCTGTACTTTTGACAAAATTTATATAATTTGGTTAATGTCATATACATTAAAATCTGATTGAATATATGTATTTCACATATATTATTCAGAGAGTGTGATGAACAGATAGCTCAAATGATAATATGTTATTCATAAAGATCTGTTAATGTTATAACAGCTGTTACATTTTTTTTAATTTGAATTAATTTCTGAGATATTGCTATTTTAATTTTTTTATTAAATTCTTCTAATGTTAGCAACTAGCTTACTCAGTTGCTATCAAAGAAAAGGGGAGAAATATAAAAGGAATATGAATTAATGTAGTTTAAAATAAATGTTGTTGTTTTATTCGAATAACCATTGTTTAAAGTGGAATAATTTAGTGGATGAAAATTACATAATTAAAAAAAAACTATCTGCATTTTAAATCATAAAAGTTGAAATAATCTTGTAAAAGCTTGTGAAAATGACCTCATTTTTATTCCACTAACTTAAAAGAATTGTTCAAAGAACAAAATGGTTTTCAAAATGGCATGAGCTTTAAAATGACGTTAGTGAAATCGAGCATTTTCACTGAGAAAACAACCACGGTTTACCGTAACAGCATCAAAATCACGTAATTTGCAAAATGTAATTTCCGTAATTTTTAGATAACCTGCCGTCAATATGGTTCCTTACTTATTATATTGAATTTAATAAATTTAATATTATAAAACTTTTTAATGTATAATAATATTATATTTCTCCCCAGCCGCGTTAAAAAAATAAAAGGATTTTATGTAAAGCAAATGCGATACATCGGTTTGCCGCACAACTATAGTTAGCTAAAAAAATCTATTAGCAGATGAATGTAAATTAAAATTACATTAGTAAGTCTTCCCAAAAACAAAGTAGCTAATTTATGAAACAATTTAAAATCATGTTTATATTCCGAAAAGGAAAAGTACAGTTTTCATTTTCCTCCAAAAATAAAGTATCTTTCAGGGTGGTATAAGCGGTGACAAAGTGTGGATTTTGTGCGATTACGGCAAATCAGGACATTGAGACCCGTCCTTTTCGGCTAATAGGATTTTGATGCTGTAGTTTTTATGTAACAACATTTTGGAGTCCCTAACATTTAGCTCAGGGCAATCGCCCCACCCCCCTCCACAATGCTATGCTACACAACTGGGTATCAAAGTCATGAAAATTGGATTAATAGGAGTAAATAACTATAATAATTCGATATTTATCACTTATACAGTAAAATTGAAAAAAAAAATTTGATTATTAAGCACCTGAATGAGAATATTTAACATTTTCATTCAATTGCCAAATTTTCAAGTGCCATTTTTCAACAAAAATAATTATGGCAGAGAAAGCAGCGATAAGTATTAATTTTTGTCCTTCTGATAAGATAAAAAAAGTTTATTTTTTCTAAGAATTTTTGACTTTTTAAAATATAATTTAGGATCTATATTTACTGCCTGCCTGGTTGGGCTTTTCTTTGAAGTTAGTTTAAAGGTTTTATGCAAGATCGAAAAAAAAAGGTTTATTTAGCAAATTTTAATATCTTACAATTATAACAATCATGGTCTTTTTTTTTTATGAAGCACTCATAACACAATCATAATTTTTACATGTATTTTGTTTTATTTTTCAGATTAACCCCTTGATATCCAGGACGTACTATACGTACGTCTTGATTTTATCGTAGAAGACTCTCAGACGTACACCGGGTACGTCCATGTGGAATATGAAAATGAGCGTTGCAGCATCCGGCAGATTTTTTATTTAGAAATATTGAATTCACAACAGAAAATTTTGAATAGCAATTTTTTTTATTGGAATATGTATAATCTTGTAAAACAAAAACAACTATTTAAACATACTGATGAGAATTTAGAATGCTTAAATAAAAAATCAGCCAGATGCGGCAACATTGATGAAAATACAAATTTACACTAAACGCTGGTATCTATGAATGAGCGTTTCATATAAAAAAAAAAAAATCAAAATGTATCACTGAAATACATTAAAACTTGCTAAATAAACTTACGTTTCTGATCTTGTAACAAATTTAAACAATCTTCAAGCAAAAACCTATCAGACTGTCAATAAAATAGATTCTAAGTTATACTTAAACAGCTGAAATATCACAGAAAAAAGAAAGAACGCGATCGAAAATTCATGCTTTACTCCCAATCTTCTTTCCGTGCTTGAGCAGGGAAGAAGGTAAAGCCAGAAACATCTTAAAACGAGAAAGAAAAATCATATCTCAAACATAGATTATAAAACATTTTCCAACACTGTAGGCTACTGTAGCGAAACTTTAGCGATTGAAAAATTAAAAATAACTCATTTGAAAACCCGATTTCAGCAATTAACGTCCATCTTAGGAAATATACTCGAATTCTTTTGTTTATCCCTGTATATGATCTATCTTCTTGTATATATACTATATAATTAAGTCCAGTTAAAAAAAATAACTCTGTTGAAAAGTCTCCTTCAGCAGTTTCCAAAAAAAAAAAAACCGGAAAATTAATTCGATTTTTTTTGACAACCCCTGTTATATTTTACTGTAGATTAATATACGCACAGCACTCCCTAATTTTAGTTTATGAATATATGATGTGGTTTGGCAAACGATCTATAAGAGGTACATACTTGATAAACAAATTCATCCAAGGTACTTACAAGATCAATAAACTGTCAAAATTAGGTTCTAATTGGTTCACTATTTCGGACGCTATCATGATGACAAGTTTTGATTTTTTTTTTTTTTTTGTACTGTTGTGCCTGTAAATGAACTATAATAGCTTGTACTTGCTTGACAAACTCTTTGTCTTTCTAACTGCTGACCAGGCCCCTACCTATCAGGATATAACCCAAATTTACGGATTTGTGTGCCTGGAAACGGGGCGAAATCGCCTGAACGCCACATGGCAGCGGTTTGCTAGACAAGCATTTATGTCGTCTTAATGGCAGCTCTGTTTTACTTTGTTTTAGTTGTTAGTTTTGTTTTAGTTTGTTTTGTTTGTTTAGTTATGTTGGCGTGTTACTTGAAGTGGATTTGCTTGTCTCATTTCATGCTGCATCGCACACCTATACATCATGCCGAGCACCAGAAGGGTGGCTCAAGCCACTCAGGTTGTTCTCGTAATTTAGAATCTTGATCAGGTGACGATACATTCACCTGACTAGGCGGCTCCAGAGGTATAATTTATAAGGAACTTGGAAGGCTTGCTTGACAAACTCATCCAATATACTGACCAGATCAATACACTGCCACCAGTTAAGTTCGAATTGGTTCAGTATTTCAGACGTTATTGTGACGACAAGATTTGTATTATATATACAGGGTGTCCCTAAACTCATGGTACATACGGTAGGGGGTGATAGAACCCATCAAGACGAGTAATAGTAAATAGGAAACCAAGGGTCCCAAACGTATTCCAAAGGAGACTGGCGCTATCAAAGTTTAGGGTCCCAAATTGCAAATGATGATAAAAAAGGAAAAAATGGGTCGATTTATTTGCGGTTTTCACTAAAATCATTCTTTAAATTAGTATTTTCTTAAAAAAAAAGTTTTAAAGAGAAAGTTATAAAAATGCCGGTAGAGGGCGCTCTAGACTTTGGAGTACCGAATAACTACTTTTTACCGGTTTTTTTTTAACACTGTTAAATGTTTTCTAAAGCTTAGACCTTAACTTAAATTTTGTGTGCACAAGTGAAATCATCGGGAGTGGTTAAGTGGAGCAAATTTAACTGTGTTCAGGGGTTGATTTTTGAACGATCGTATGTAATGAGCAAAATAATAACAAAATGGTGGAAATCAAGACAGACTGAGATGGAATGAAAAGAAACCAACAAAAGGAAGAAAAACACTTTATTCAGTCAAATGAAAATAAACAACACGAAGTACTCCATCACAGAAATTGTTCAAAATTGCGGCCTCCAACACGAACGCAGGCTTGAAGCCGTCGATGGATTGACCGCCGTACATTGGCAAAAACATTAGGCATCTCTCTTATGGTGGCCGAAGCAACGGATATCCGGGCAACAAGGTCTTCAGCAGAATCTACGAAACCATCTTCGTATATCAGGCTCCTCATATGACCCCACAAGAAAAAGTCCAGACAGGATAAATCGGGTGAACGGGCCAGACAGCTGATTGGACCACCACGACCTATCCATCGCCCCGGATACATGATATTCAGGGCGTTACGGGCATCCAGGCTGTAATGGGCCGGTGCTCCGTCGTGTTGGAACTACATACGTGATGGGTGCTGGAACATGGTTTAATAGTTCTGGCAACACCTGTTGCAGAAACACAAGATATGAATCCCCATCCAGGCGCGTTGGCAGTAAGTATGGCCCAATTAGATAATGGTGAACGATTCCGGCCCAAATATTGACCGCGAAACGTCGCTGGAACGAACATGGACGTATTGTGTATGGGTTTTCATTTGACCACACATGATAATTGTGGATATTCAAAATACCCTCGCGTGTGAATGTGCATTCGTCCGTGAACAACACATGTGCACAAAAAGCAGGGTCCACAGCCGTTTGTTGCAGCAACCACGTGCTAAAATTGACACGTACCTCGTAATCCGCTGGTTCTAGGCCTTGAACTCTCTGCGCATGGTACGGATGCATTCCTTCATCTCGCAGAACTCGTCACACGGTATTACGGGAAACGTTAACTTCTTCGGACAGTTCCCGCGTGCTAGATTCAGGCCTCTCGCTGATACGATCCAAAATGTTATCCGTAACGGATGGCGTTTTTACACTCCTGGAACGTCCGGTATCCTGCATGCAACTTGCAAAGGAACCCCTTTCGCACAGTTGTTGGTGCAGTCGTTGAAATATCCTCGCATCAGGAACACGTCTGGTTGGAAAACGCTCTCGGTACAATCTTTGAGTTTCTGTTGCATTGCTGTGGGCAGCTCCGTACATGTAATGCATCTCGGCCTTCTCCTGGTTAGAGTACGAAAACATATTATCGGCTATCCACAGAGCAAATGAAGATAGCTACTGTGAACAGTTCCCAGTTTTACAATTACGCACTCGAATAAGTAACTTTTATGTTAGCGAAAATTTGCACACGCGTTCTTCTTCTTCCCCATGTCACATTTTCATATTCTTCTTCCAGAAACTTACCGCATAATGGTAGTTATAGCGCTTGCATGTATCTAGTTTGAACATGGTCTAACACGTTTGCGTTTGAATTCAAATCATGCATTACTTAGTGGATGTTGTTTGTTTTGATGTGTACTATCACCTCTTAAAGTTTGCTTCATCACTTATTATTTTGCTCATTACATACGATCGTTCAAAAATCAACCCCCTGAACACAGTTAAATTTGCTCCACTTAACCACTCTCGATGATTTCACTTGTGCACACAAAATTTAAGTTAAGGTCTAAGCTTTAGAAAACATTTGACCCTGTTAAAAAGAAAAACTGTAAAAAGTAGTTATTCAGTACTCCAAAGTCTAGAGCGCCCTCTACCGGCATTTTTATAACTTTCTCTTTAAAACTTTTTTTTAAAGAAAATACTAATTTAAAGAATGATTTTAGCGAAAACCGCAAATAAATCGACCCATTCCTTTTTTATCATCATTTGCAATTTGGGACCCTAAACTTTGATAGCGCCAGTCTCCTTTGGAATACGTTTGGGACTCTTGGTTTCCTATTTACTATTACTCGTCTTGATGTGTTCTATCACCCCCTAGCATATGTACCATGAGTTTAGGGACACCCTGTATATACTGATAGACGGATAGATACTATATAAATGTAAAAAGAAAAGCTATTACAACAGGTCGATTTCTAAGGAAATCAACCAAAAAACTAAATGATGGTAAATTTCCTTTATTATTAATAATAAAGTCATTTTATTTCGTCAAAAGTGATATGAAAAATTTCCTGTACTGTACTTAAAAGCTATAAAAACTTTTAGAATTCAATGTAAGCCTATGGCAGTACAAAGTCAGTTATTTAGCATTTTCGTAAAAGTCTGTTTAAGGGGGAAACGACCCTTACAAAATTTGATGGAAAAAAGCTGATATTGAAATGACACTTTTCACGGGAACTATTGAAATTCATTTCAATATTTTTTTAAATAGTTTTGGCAGTAGCTAAATTATAAATTGATCGTTCGGTAAGAAATGAAAAAAATAGTTACGCGTCTATAATTCTAGGATTTTTTAAAAATTAATATTACTAAAAGGGCATTGATTTCCCAGGAAAATAAAGCAATCGAAATATAGCTAATTATAATAGTAAAAAAAAAATATTAAAATCACTTCAGACGTTATCGAGAATAAGGTGCATCAATATCAGCTGTTTTCAACAGGATTCTTGTTAGCCTATTAAAAGAACACGTGTGGAGTTTCGAATTTTAAATCTTCATGTACAAAAATATGTAACTTGATAGTATTTTAATTTGAATTTCTAATTACAGTATCTGCCTAAAAGTATTAGGACACTTTTGATTTTAGACGTTTTGTCGAAAAACTAGAGCCATATTCGAAGAATTGTTCTTAAACTTCAGAAGATGTAAATAGCATGTATGACCTCATATTAGGTAGCTTTCTTTACAAAAAAGCTACCTATTGCAGCCGTTCGGAGGAAAGCGATTTCAAAAAATTTTGGTATATTTTCATCGATCATGACCCCCAGACCCCGAAACCACCCTCCGTTCAAAATTGATATATATATATATATATATATATATATATATCTATATATATATATATATATATATCTGACCTATGTCACACTGTAACTCCCGTAATTATGAACCGATTTCGATGAAATTTGGTGTGTACATAGTACATACCAATGTCTCGACCGAGTTCGTTGGCCAGCTTCATCCGCCATTTTGTTTCAAAATGGCGGCCATTTAAAATTTTTAAAAAATTTTAAAACTTGAAATGTGGTACCAAAAAATTAAAAATGGAAAAATATTTTTTTCTTATGTATTTGAACTTTATACAAAGTTTCCGGAGCAGTTTTTGTTTCGTCTATATCTTAAAAAATGGCTGAGTTATAGCATTTTGAATTTCTAGCCTGGCTGACATTTTGAAACGTCCTGAAGTTTGTCACGCGATGGAAGGCGTATTTATGAACCGATTTGGATGTAATTCAGTGTGTACATAGTACATACCAATCTCTCGACCGAGTTCGTTGGCCAGCTTCATCCGCCATTTTGTTTCAAAATGGCGGCCATTTAAAAATTTTTTTAAAAATTAAAAATTGAAATGTGGTACCAAAAAATTAAAAATGGAAAAATATTTTTTTCTTATGTATTTGAACTTTATACAAAGTTTCCAGAGCAGTTTTCGTTTCGTCTATATCTTAAAAAATGGCTGAGTTATAGCATTTTGAATTTCTAGCGTGGCTGACATTTTGAAACGTCCTGAATTTTGTCATGCGATAAAAGGCGTATTTATGAACCGATTTGGATGTAACTTCGTTTATACATAGTACATACCAATGTCTCGACCGGGTTCGTTGGTCAGCTTCATCCGCCATCTTGTTTAAAAATGGTGGCCATTTAAATTTTTAAGAAAAATTTAAATTTGAAATGTGGTACCGAAAAAGTAAAAATTGAAAACATATTTTCTTCTTATGTGTTTGACCTTGATAAAAAGATTCGGGAGCAGTTTTTGTTTCGTCTATATCTTAAGAAATGGCTGAGTTATAGCATTTTGAATTTCTAGCGTGGCTGACATTTTGAAACGTCCTGATTTTTCTCACGTAATAACAGGCGTATTTATGAACCGACTTGGATGTACCTTGGTGTGTACATAGTACATACAAATATCTCGACCGAGTTCGTCGGCCGGCTTCATCCGCCATCTTGTTTCAAAATGGCGTCCATTAAAAAAAATAAAAAAATAAAAAAATTTAAATGAGATACCAAAAAAATTGGAAAGTGAAAAAGATTTTTTTTGTATGTGTTTGACCTTAATACAAAGATTCCGGAACAGTTTTTCTTTCGTCTATATCTAAAAAAAATGGCTGAGTAATAGCATTTTGAATTTCTCTTGTGGCTGACATTTTAAAACGGCCTGATTTTTGTCACGCGACAACAGGCGTAATTATGAACCTATTTGGATGTAACTTGGTCTGTACATAGTACATACCAATGTCTCGACCGAGTTCGTTGGCCAGCTTCATTCGCCATCTTGTTTCAAAAGGGTTGCCATTTAAAAAAAATTAAATTTAAAAATTCAAAATGAGGTATTAAACAATTGGAAAATGAAAAAGATTTTTTTATGTGTTTGACCTTGATACAAAGATTCCGGAGCAGTTTTTGTTTCTGAAAATTTGTTCTTTTGTTTATATCTTAAAAAATGGTTGATTTATAGCACTTTGAATTTCTAGCATGGCTAACATTTTGAAACGATCTTGTATTTGTCACGCGATAACACACGTATTCGCCTATTTCGATGTAAGAAGGCATGTGGATAGTATACATCAACACCTCGACCAAGTTCGCTGGCCAGATTCATCAGCCATCTTGTTTCAAAATGGCGACAATTAAATTAATATATATATATATATATTTAAAGTGAGGTGCAAAAAAATTAGAAATTGAAAAAGGTTTCTTTCTTAAGTATTTGACCTTGATATAAGGATTCAGGAGCATTTTTTGTTTGTCTTTACCTTAAAAAATGGCTCAGATATAGCAGTTTCAATTTCTATTGTGGGTGACATTTTGAAAAATCTGATTTTTTGTATGCGACAGCACTCCTATATATTAACCGATTCCGATGTGAGTGAGCATGTGCACAGCAATTACTAAGGTCTCGACCGAGTTCACTGCTTAGCCTCATCCACCATGTTGTCTTAAAATGACAGGCACTTTAAGAAATTGCCGAATTTGGCAGCCAAATATATGTTACTTCAAAGAAAAGCAGATTGGATAAAGCTGACTAATTTCGCGAAATTCTCATTCATTATATTGATAAAAATTAGTATTGAATCTCCTATATTCGGTTTCCACTAAATTGAGCTTCGTGTGTTTGAATGATATAATTTGGCTTTTTTTAAATAGGGATTATGAAAGCTACCTCTTCCTCCCGGCACTGGCCGGAAGGACTTTTTTTCAGTAGAGATATAGTCACGAAGGAGTCACCAACAATAAATTGAATAATAAATTTTTTGTCACCCTGTATCATAAAAAGCTCCAAATGATATTTAGCTGTAGCAAGCGATTACGTAGGTCCTGTGCAACGCGTGTATTCATTTGTGTAAGAATAACACAAATATTGCCAACGATATATATGTTTCTTTTTAAACTCAAAACACTTTCGCACGTTTTTTGTTTATAATATGCAGCGTTTAAAAAATAAATAAATAAATAACGTGGTATAACTTTCAGAAAGCTTGGCAGAGTGCAGGAAAAACATTATACCAAAACTAGAAAACGAATATATTGAATATTTCATAAAATATGAGCAATCGTACGAAATATTTTTTAAATGCGCATGTGCGAAAGATAAAACAATTTTACTTTCTTAATTTGGTAGCGAACTATATAGAGTCGTTTGTATAAAACGACCAGTTATATGCAATTAAGTGAGCAGTGTTTTAATTACATTCTAAAAATAGTTGGGCGATAAGGGAGTTTTCGCAAATTTCCATTTTTATCATAAATCACAGGTTAATTACACTGAACATCATAAAATGTATAAATTAATTAATATTAATGTATAATATTACTGCAATATTATTGTATAAATTGCAGCGTGGAAACTGTACCTTATCATTAAGTAACTTAGTCAAAAAAAATCATATACAGGGTGCATTATGTTATCTTTCGCCGAACTTTAATTTCTCAACCGTTGGTCGTAGACATATAGTTCCAATTACAAAAACCTTTCAAATGAGGTAAATATTCATGTCGCGGCATTATTTAAAGTAAAAAATCAATTTTATAAAAATTACGAAATCTAACTTTTTATACGGTCCCCTCCCCCCTGTCCCTATAGTTATATTTAGTAAAAGTTTACACATATCATAACACATTTAACACAAAAAGTTTGACATCTGTACTACAAAATTTGACACAGTTATTAAATTTCAAAGTTTGTGATTTTTGCACATGATTTTGTCTTTCATTGAGGGATCAGTTAAAAGATGAATTAAAGTAATTCGAGATCAAAATCAGGGCGCTTCGTCCTTTTTACGGCGAAACCACCTTTAGCCAATATCACCAAATCGGGGTTTCACCAAAGAAAGTTATTTCATCTAAAAATTTGAGCTGACTTTTAGGTGTCGTATACAAAGCGAAGAATGAAGTATTGAAATTAAATAGAAAAATAAATATAAATTTATTATAATATCAGAAAACGGTACTCTAAAAAATGAATATATAAAACGCCGGAATGTACTAGAGATACTGCTCAAATTATTCTCCATTGGTAGCAAAGTACAATTGAATGCGTGACAGTACTAAGTCCTGGACACGTTAGAGCATAGCAGGTGTGCAATCTGTGCGACAATCAAGGATGATGCGCTGCTTCAGATAAACCAGAGAAGTGGTCTCAGTCACATAGATTTATGGCTTGATATAACCCCAGAGGTAGAAGTCCAAGGGAGTCAAGTCCGGTGAACGCGGTGGCCACTATACCAGACCATCATATCCAAGGATTTTTTGACCGAATTCCGTGGCTAGATATCCCCAGACGTTTGATGTTTTATGCGGGGAGGGCCCCATCATGTTGAAACCACACCCGGCACAGGGGGAGCCCAATCGTCCCTGAAAAGTGAAGACAGGGGGTGCTAGCTGATGACGTAGAATGGTTCTCCTAGTGTGGTGTGAGGTAGGATTAGGATAAGGGAAATCGTGGTTTTCAATCTATTTAGTCGTGTTTTGTTTGAATATATCAAATTTAATATGAAAAGTAAAACTTTTAAAGAAGATCAATAAGTGAAATGGACTTAGAATGATTGGTTTTGTATTTTGAATAAATTGGGATTTTTTTTTTTTTTTTTTTTTTTTTGCAATACAAAATCATCTTAAACAGATTTAGTTTATCTATCGTTAATATCACAATAAGCACACTAGAGATGCACCGAAAGGGATTTTTGCCGAATACCGAATGCTCGGTTTAATTTTGCACTGGAAATTCTGTATTCAGCTAATGTTTAAATTTCCAGATTAATATTACTGTCGGATGCAGACGGATTTTAAAAAAGATTGGCGTATACTCAATATTAATAATAATAAATGAAAAAAATAGAAACTTCATTATGAAAATTAAGTGTTATAAAAATAAAATACAAGTAATTTTAATATGAATTTTAAACTCTAGATAGAAATACAATAACTTATTTCTAAACATTGAACTTAAAAAAATAATTTGAAGGCTTTGAAAGTACTAATTTAAAAGAAAGAATATTTTTTTTCTTGATTTTGATTCTTATTATTGTCGTTGTTATTAATTTTTAGGCTTTGTAAACAATCTTTCTTAATTCTGTAGATAGATATAAAATCTTTGTTCTACTTTTTAGGAAAGCAGCCAATACACGTTATAAAATTTCATCTAAAAAATTAGATATTAAATCATAACTTAATTGTAACACTTCTACTATTAAAAAAAGATAAATTTTTCACCTTTGAATTATAAAGGACTTTTATACTAAATTTAAATGCAATGAAAGTAAACTATTTTTGCTGCAAGATAATCTCATAATATCAATTACATTAAATAAGCAGAAATGAAATATTTTTTATTACAAATTTACACACATATATATATTTTTTACTAAGGTGCTCTGCCCCCTACGACTTCGCTCGCCAACCCCTGTTCACACACACAGACTCTAAAAACACGATAATTTGATTGTCTTTTAAAAGATTACGGAAGATTGAATTATAATAAAAAAAAAAACAGTGGCGATCTCCATTAGAGGTCTGCACGGGCCCGGTCTTTGCCCGAGGCGCGTACCCGGCCCGGCGAATTTTCAAATGAGCCTGGCCGGCAGAAATAGGACAATTTTTTCGACGGGCCGGGCCGGGCCGATATATAAAAATTTAAACGATACGGATAAAATATGAGCTATTTTCAATTAATATAACTTTCGCCAGAATAAGTACAAAATGTGCGTCACAAGCCAATGCTAGTTTGACAAGATCAATACAGAAATGTAAAATGTCCAGCGTAGAAATCGGCATCGGACTGTTACATGGTGTTTGACCCGGGTTTAATTATTTTTCAGCAGTGTCGTGCCGTACAGAAATCAAGTTTGGATTTTTTTTTTTTTTTTTTTTTTTTTTTTTTTTTTTTTACATTGTCGAGCCGGCCCGGAACTGGACTTAACTGTTCTCAGGATGTGTAGGGCAGGCAATATATTTTGTAAAAATATTAAAAGCGACAATGAATTTCTGTTAACGTAATCTTTGGAAATATATCTTAAGGTGCTTCTCAAATTTACTGCTCAACAACGAGAAACTTTGACACATTTTTTGACTCATTTTTAACTGTAAACGCATAAAATTGACAAGCCTGATTATTGAAGGGATTTGGAATCGAATAGCGGTTTCCATTTTTGATAAATACATTACTTGTCGAGTTTTAAGAGATTCTTGTCACGTGGCGGCAGGTTTTTCTCTTTTCCCGTGCTGTCGCTTCCGGTAACTCGGTTCAAAACGCCAACTTTGACAGTATTTTCTCAAAAATATATTGGCTTTATCAAAAAATGGATAACCCCATTCGATTACATAGTTTCTGAATAAGAACTCCTGCCAATTTCATGCGTTTCCAAAAATTTGAGAAAAGCCTTAATAAATGACAGAGATATATTTTCACAAATCTACTTTTTACCCGACTGCCAAGAAAGGGTTATGTGTTGCACGCGTATCTGGGTAAGTGGATTTCCTTATAACCTCGAACCATCCCAACGGCTGGATGGATTTTAAAGAATGAGGTCTCTATCGATTCGTCTTAACCGTCCGATGGTTATAGGCTAGGTTTTGTTTACATAAATTCAAAATGACGGCCGTAAAATACAAAATGGCGGTAGAGACGAGAAAAATGTTTACGCACCCTATTGAGTGGCATATCATTGGATAAGTCTTTCAAAATGAAGACGATGTTTCATTGACTATTTTACATTCAGAAGCTCTGTTTAAATAATACACAACGTGGAAGTTGTGTAGTAGGATCTCTAGCTTTACTGCAACTCTAACCTTCATAGACATTTATAGGCCTCATCAAAATAGTGTTTATAGATAGGAACCAACAATTAAACACAACTTAAAAGTCATCAATACAAGTAAATAAGAAAAATAGGTAAGTAATATAAAAAATAGTTTCACATTGATGCGAAATAATTAGTTCGCTTTTTACGCAGTCGCGTTTTTTGATTTTTTAAATTTAATTGTTATACAGCTTAAAAAATCTCTCGAAATGCTGAAAATTCGAATTTAAAATGAAAATAAACCCTCAAAATATTGATTCAATTAGAAAAAATAAATGCAGTCTGCGCATCGTGTTCTTTTAATGGATTATCCGTGGAAAAAATGATTAAATTCCTATGTATAGTTTTTGCTCCTATAAAAGTTTTTTAATGGAACGATTTTGACCAATTTTAACATTAAATACTCTTAAAATAATTATTCGATTTGAAAACTATCTGGCTCAGCGTGTTTATCAAACATTTCTCTATAATACTACTTAATTTCCTATTTTGTATGCAGTAATTTTCTTATTATTAACGAAGAAAGAACTCTGGTCACAAAAAATTCTCAGACAGTGTCGGTGACAGCGTTAATTACTTTTTTTTAGAATAGAAAAATTCCATTTACCTTAATTTTTCAAAATTTTCATTCAAAGTATTTTTTAATATATAAAGAACCAGAACTTTAAATTCACCAATTTTCAAACCATTAGTTTCATTTTATGTTAATTTTTACAAATTAAGCAAAATAATTTTTCTTTAATTTTGTATTCTCTCCCTCTAGAACGCGCAACTTTCTCTTTATTTATTTATTTATTTATTTATTTTCAGCTATTGTTTCTCTTCTATAACGCTGAGTTATTTTTATATTTTGTGCCATAATTTTAAATGCACGGTGTTTTCTTTCTTCAACATCGATAATTCAGATCTTGTATATCTTAAGTGAAAATTTAATATCTGTACATCTTTTAAGAACATTTCACAGTTTTGGCAATCTTCTCTGTCATTGTTTTCATTTGTATCAACTTCACTGATAATATTTGCAATGCATGTTTTTACAGGACTCATATCCTTTATTCGGTCTTGCTTATCTTTCATAATTTTTTCTCTTTTTCGTGTTTCTAATCTAGATGATATTTGCTCCTCCGTTTTTGTGAAAGGCATATTTATATTCGGAACTGAAGAATTTTTTAATCTCTTCTTGATAGCTAAGCCTAATAATCTGTTTTGCATATCATCAACATAATTATCTGCAATAAAATGACCACAGTAAACTCGTGCTATTTTTTTTTTTTTTTTTTTTTTTTTTTTTTTTTTTTACTGCATCTTTTTCGGCATCTGCCAAACCATTCTCTTTTTAGTTCAAAATCTTCGAAACCGATGAAACCAAAAAGTAGCAATAACACAAGAAGACATTTTTAAATTGATTTTAGAACCCTTTTATATTAAAAATATATATAACTTTAAGTAACCTTTCAAATCGAAAATAAGATCGAGACAATATTTGATTTTCAGAATCTTTTTTTCTATGCAATCACATAAGAAAATGACCATCTAACTGTTTCTTCTCTCACTTGAAGGGAGCCAGGTGACGTCACACATGACTCCCTGCTTTGAGGGGGTGGATTCACGGCGGCGAGACACACTTCAAAGGAATGAGCCAGCCCTTATTTATCTATAGCCCTGCACCCGGTATGCATGTCGGAGAGGCAGCTCTTCATACCTGTCACGTACCGTGTTTGGTAGCAGATGCAGGTAACGATCGCGCATTAAGGTCCCATCGTAGAAGCTGGGTCCAACAATCTGTGTTCACCATATATCGTGAAAAACGTGTCTTACTGTACGGGCGATGTGGATGTTTCCAGGTCACATCATTCTTGATTGTCGCACAGTTTGCACACCTGCTAAGCTCTAACGTGTCCAGGACTCTGTACTGTCCCGCATTCAGTTGTGCATTGCCACCAATGGAGAGCACTTTGAGCAGTATCTATAGTCCATTCCGGCGTTTTATGGATTCATTTTTGTATAGTAGACCGTTTTCTGATATTAATATATATTGATATTTATTTTTCTGTTTCATTTCAATATTTCATTTTTTACTTTGTATACGACCCCTAAAAGTCAGCTCAAATTTGTAGATGAAATAACCCTCTTTGGTGGCACCCCGATTTGACGATACCGGCTAAAGGTAGTTTCGCCGTAAAAAGGACATAGCACCCTGATTTTGATCTCGAATTACGTTAATTCATCTTTTAACTGATCCCTCAATGAAAGACAAAATCATGTGCAAAAATCTCAAACTTTAAAATTTAATAACTGTATCAATTTTTGTAGTACAGATTTCAAACTTTTTATGTTATATGTGTTATGTTATATGTAAACATTTACTAAATATAACTATAGGGACTGGGGGACCGTAAAAAAAGTTAGATTTCGTAATTTTCATAAAATTGATTTTTTACTTTAAATAATGCCACAACATGAATATTTACCTCATTTGAAACGTTTTTGTAATTGGAACTATATATCTACAACCAACGGTTGAGAAATTAATGTTCGGCGATAGATAACATATTGCACCCTGTATATACGTGGTATGATTTTATGTGAAATTTTAAGGGAATCTTTTAGTTTGAGTGGAAATCTTACATTCCCCTGGAATAAACGGAAAATTTCCTTTTTAAACTTACTCGTTGAATGTTAAAAACACCAAATTTTACTTCCAAGATAGACAAAGGGAAATGTTCTTTTTCAATTGCGAGAAAACGGAAAATATCCTGTTAAATTTTCGTAATTGAGGATTCGGCCTATAAGGAAGTCGTTGATGAAGTCAACAGGGCTTGAAAGGGACAGACCATCCTCTAACGGCCAGTACCGAAGTTTGAATGCTGAGGAAGAAAGTCGATAAAAAACAGGTGTGATAATATGCAATTCAAATGCCTGTTCCATATAAATGTGCATTAGTATATATAACTATTACATAGATTTTGTTTCATAATGCGCTATTGTTCATATTTATTTTCAAAAAGTCCTTCCGGCCAGTGCCGGGAGGAAGAGGTAGCTTTCATATTCCTTATTTTTAAAAAGCCAGCTTATATTATTCAAACACACAAAGCTCAATTTAGTGGAAACCGATTATAAAAGATTCATTAATAATTTTTATCAATACCAAACCATTATGTTTGAGAATTTCGCGAAATTAGTCAGCTTTATCCATGCTGCTTTTATTTAAAGTAACTTATATTTAGTTGCCAAATTCGGCGATATCTTTAAGTGCCTGCCATTTTTAGGACAACATGGTGGATGAGGCTAACCAGTAAACTTGGTCGAGATATTAGTAATTCCTGTGCACATGCTCACTCACATAGGAATCGGTTTATATATATGAGTACTGTCGCAGGCAAAAAATCAGATTTTTCAAAATGTCACCCACATTAGAAATTCAAACTGCTATATCTGAACCATTTTTTAAGATAAAGACAAAACGAAAAATGCTCCGGAATCCTTATATCAAGATCAAATACTTAAGAAAGAAACCCTTTTCAATTTCTAATTTTTTTTTCACCTCACTTTAAATATATATTTTTTTAATTTAATGGCGGACAAATTGAAACAAGATGGCGTATGAAGATGGCCAGCGAACTTGGTCGAGACATTGCTATATACTATCCACATGCCTTCTTACATACAAATAGGTTAATAAATACGCGTGTTATCGCGTGACAAATATCAGATCGCTTCAAAATGTCAGCCATGCTAGAAATTCAAAGTGCTATAATTCAACCATTTTTTAAGATACAGACGAGACAAAAACTGCTCCGGAATCTTTGTATCAAAGTCAAACACATAAAAAATATTTTTCATTTTCCAATTTTTTGATACCTCATTTGAAATTTTAAATTAATTCTTTTTTTAAATGGCAGCCCTTTTGAAACAAGATGGCGAATAAAGCTGGCCAACGAACTCGGAAGAGACATTCGTATGTACTATAAACACACACACACCAAGGTACATTCAAATTTGTTCATAAATACGCCTGTTATCGCGTGACAAAAATCAGGTCGTTTCAAAATGTCAGCCACACTAGAAATTCAAAGTGCTATAACTCAGCCATTTTTTAAGATATAGAAGAAACAAAAACTGCTCCGGAATCTTTGTATCAAGATCAAACAAATAAGATAAAAATGTTTTTCAATTTTCAATTTTTTGGTACCACATTTCAAATTTTAAAATGTTTAAAAAAATTTAAATGGCCGCCATTTTGAAACAAGATGGCGGTTGAAGCTGGCCAACGAACTCGGTCGAGACATTGGTATGTACTATAAACACACCAAGTTACATTCAAATCGGTTCATAAATACGCCTGTTATCGCGTGACAAAAATCAGGTCGTTTCAAAATGTCAGCCACAGAAATTCAAAGTTCTATAACTCAGGCATTTTTTATGATACAGACGAAACAAAAACTGCTCCGGAATCTTTGTATCAAGTTCAAACACATTTTTTAATTTTCAATTTTTTGGTACCAAATTTGAAATTTGAAATTAAAAATAAATTTTAAATGGCCGCCATTTTGAAACGAGATGGCGGATGAAGCTGGTCAACGAACTCGGTCGAGACATTGCTATGTACTATATACACACGAAATTTTATCCAAATCGGTTTTCAAATACAAGAGTTACAGTATGACAAAAATCAGATATATATATATATATATATATATATATATATATAGTATGAATGAATTGACAATAATACAGTTTGCCCCAAAACACGTACACACTAAGTTACATCCAAATCGGTTCGTAAATACGAGAGTTACAGTGTGACAAGTATCAGATATATGTTAAGTATGTTGGGGACACTGTATTATTGTCATTTCATTCATACTATCACAATTTTTGTTGCTGGTCGGTAATGTTTATTTAATAGTTATATATGGATATATATATATATATATATATCAACATTTGAACGGAGGGTGGTTTCGGGGTCTGGGGGTCATGATCGATGCAAATATACGAAAATTTTTTGAAATCGCTTTCCTCTGAACGGCTGCAATAGGTAGCTTTTTGTAATGAATGCTACCTAAAACAGAAATTACCGCCTTGAATAGTTGAACATTTCCATCTTGAAAACGAGGGAATACCAAAACGGAAGTCTTGTGTAAAAATGAGGAATAAATGCAACTTTGCTACCAGTACATTTTCCGTATTTTCACGGAATTTTTTTACAGTATAACCTTTTAGAAAACAACTTCATCGCCGATAACTTCCTGAATTTTCATGACATTTTACTGGGCATTTTATAAAATTTGCTGTACATAGTTGAATACTAAATTATGAAAGATAAATTATTCTATAATTCGTACATGCGCAGTTAAAACTATTTCATACAAATGCTCATATTCTGTCAAATATTAAATATACCGCACATTCTCGCGTATTGCACGTAGCTCAAACAAACATATTTAGACTCAGAAATTTTATTTCATAAATAAAATTAAATAATTACGACGAAGCAATAAATAACATTTCATTAAATAAAATTTCTGGGTAGAAATAATTGTGGAAAATTTGTGCTGCGTGTTATACTCCGTAATATACGTTATTTATTTCTCAATTTCAGTAGAAATTCTTCTCTTACTCTTTTGTCCAGTTTCTTAAAAGTGGTGTTAAATTAAAATTGTAAATTCTGCATGTTATAAACGAAAAACTTGTTGAAATTTTTGGAACTTTAAAAAGAAACCTTTATATCTATATGAATAGACGTGCTTACACAAATTAGTTCACGTGTTGTAATAGACCTGTATAATTATTGTTACAGCTACAGATCATTTCTAGATTTTTATGGTACAAGGTGATTACAAATATTATTTTTGTTTACCTAGTTTTTGGCCTCCTAATTGCACTTGTGACTGAATCTTCACTGAGAAATATGAAGGCAAATATATTCTTTTCATTTTCAAATTTAAAAACATTTTATCAAGTATTTCTCTAGATTTTCGAAAAAATGCCTAAAGTAAAAAGTGTGTATGCTTTTGACAGATACTATATACATTAGATTGTCTTGATGTGAATATTAAAAAAATATACTAAATGTTCATCAAATTTTAAATTCACACCCTTTTCTTGTTCTAATGATATTTAAAGCATTTTTTCAATATTAGGATATGATTTATTTCTCATATAATATCACAACGTTTACGACACTTGAAACTTGCAAAAATATGACTCAAGGAAGTTTTAGTCTTGAGACAATTTCGTTAATGACATTTCAAACAGAGATGTTTTGACTCTGTAGATATCGGCTCCTGTAATTTTACCCAAAGCCTTAACAGATAAAAGAACGACAAACCTCACATTCAATATCCTCATGCAAAATTAATTATAAATGAACAGGTTCTGGGTGGTAACTTGTGAACTCGGACGAGATCATATGCTTAGCTCGTTTTTTCGTTTCACGAATGAGCTCTCATTTTGATGATTTTTGAGAAATGTAGCAATGAGTGATTACACTGTTACTTGTTTTAATAATTGCTCCTAAGCATATGATTGAACAGTTTCAGATTTCTTAAGCGCTAATGACCACGTTAAATTTTGCACTTTGCCCATTTGAAAATGTCATTCGTTGGCCATACATTACACAATATACTTTCGGTAAAACTTTCAGCGAAAGTTGGCATTTGCAGTTTTGAAAATGATATAAAATTAGGACACATTTTTGAAAGTGGAAGAGAGATCGGTAATTCTGCGTCTAAGAGTTATTCGTATTTTAATTTAAACCTTTATGTGCAAATTATAATATAATTAATATTTCAACATTCAAAACGTTTTTACTGAATTTTCGAAAACATGTTAGAAGATTTAAGCAATCATTGTCGAAACGTCATCTGAGGCTCACTGTAGAGATACGAAACGTTTTGGTTTCTGTCTGTTTGTCTGTTCCACGATCACTGATGCAAAAATTATCCAATTAGCTTGATATTTAGTAGGTATGTTGACGAAGTATACGGATTTATCCGTATAGTTTTTGGTTAAATTTGGTTCGTGCGTTTGGAAAATATAGAACGTTTATTTTCCTTCCATAAATGCCTTTTTATGGGAAAATTCAGACGATTTTAAATTTAATTATTCACAGATAAAAATGGCACGTTTTAATAATCCATTTAAACGTTACGTTATGATTGCTACAATTTCAATATGGAGATCACTAAATCCGATCCCTTTGAAAATCTCCCAATACATTTATCAAAATTTCGAAATTAATCGTATAACTTGTTCGGAAATTGTATTAAGAAATTGTTAGAGAAATAAAAATCATTTTATGTTATCGTTCTTTTTATTTTAATGCTTCATTTAATCATTGCCTAGAAACTGTATTTCAAAACATATTAAAAAATATTAAAACTTAAGTAAATCGCACTATTTTTACGCAATATTTTATTAGCAAATCAGCTAGTTTTCGGTTGGTTTTAGTGCGCTTTTTCTATTAAAATAGATTAAGGATTAATTTGGATAAATACTCTCTTTTAACTACTATAGAATGAAACAAAATTTATAAAAACGTTGGCTATAAATCTCGTAAGAGGATTTTATATTTGTATATTAATTACACGGGATTCTGTCCAATTTGTGCAACAGATGCTGATGTTTCGTGGTTGAAAAGTAAGTATATTCTTTTAAAGATAGGAAAAGATCTCTTGTTACAAGGAGTTGGTAAATTGAATGAAATTACATTAGTAAATGCATCCACACATATACCCGAAGTCTAAAATAGCACAATTACTTGAAATTGAGAACATACAATTAAAGTGAGAAAGGGGGTTCAGAAGAACGGAGACCCCTGAAGAAATATGCTTTTCTTTCTGAAAAAGACCAAGCAGTTCATCAGAATATTATTGCGTAAAACCATATGTTTAATGCGACATTTCTAAAATTTCAGGAAGCTTCGACAAAACTTATATGCTTATAAATATATACAGAACTTAAAAAAATTGGAATTGCGAATTGTAGGATATTAAATATTATGCATAGTGAGATTAATAAACAATGGCTTGTAGAGCTGACGTTGAGTCCTCTGATCTGTAAATTTAGTAGTTAAATACATTTTAGAAATATTTTGCTTTTTAAAATTAAGAGAACTCGACCCCTTCATTTTACGGAAAATGGCGAAAATTTCAAACTTTTTGCTTAAAATAAATTTAGACATCCGTAATATATTCTCAGGAAATGCCGTAAAGGTGCGATAATTAAAACTATGTGAAAAAGTCCTTTTATTCTTACTGTTTTCCTTTAAAGAATTCCGAACTTGCAATCTTTGAGTTCATTTCCTCAGTTTGTCCTTTTTTTAATATATCAGTATAATGAAGCTTCCACAAATAATTTTCAGTTTACTCGTTTGTTTTTTTTTGTTTTTCGTTTTATTTTTTTTTGTACATCCTTAGTGTGCATTTAATAAAATTAAGAATCGTATTTTCAATAATAAAAATAGTTATTTAAAAAAATTAAAAATGGTAAGTAAATAGTCATTTTTTTTTATATATATACGTTATAACATTTTATTTATTTATTCTTAAACTAATATACTTTTTGGAAATATGATACTTATAGTTATAGAGCACACTTCTAAGAAAAGTTTGGAACAAAATATGTTTCAAAATGTTTAAAATATAGCAGAAGCGTAGATTTAAAAAGTCTTAAATTTTTTTTATTATATTTTAAAATTTTAATTCAAAAATTGCATTTTTGCTTGATTAAATCATTTTCCTTCATAAAACGATTTCGTGATACATCAATACGATAATTTAAAATACCCAAATTGAAAAAAAGTAGTTCAACGTGTACAAAGTCCCCTTAATAAAATAAATCGGTATTTACAGAGACGTTGTGGAAGATTTACAGCTGAATTTAAATCATTTTTTTTAAAATGTTGGTTTTAGTATTTTATAAAGAATTAAAAAAATGTACAAATGCCAGTGGCGGCTCATGTTCTATATCACAGGTGAGGCGCCTATCTGATAAGTGTGTCAGTGCAGTAGAAGTGAGTAAATTAGAATCATACAACAATTTGCATTACTAATTTCTATTACCTTTCCACCAATAACGCGGATAGCACTGTGTATACAGAAAACAAGATTTGCTCGAGAATGAACAACTAAATTTTGTAAAAAGAAAAAATACAATTTACATTTTATGAAAATTATCAGGAATATTTATTTTACGTATTAGATTATTGAAAACCTCTAGATATCAACATTTCTCGCGCTGTGAAAAATTATAAAGTTATTGGGGATCTTGAAAGGAAGAAAGATAAATTGAAGTTTGATATTTTCAGCGGTGCAGTGAAGTTATAATTGCAACACATATAAAAATACCTTTTCCCTTTTTTTTTTTTTTTTTTTTTTTTTTTATCTTATAGAATAAGGATTTAAATACCAAACATACCGAATTTAATATAGAATACCGAATATTGCAATACTGTAATATGTGTATTTTAGAATAAATGTACATTATATCACTTTTAAAAAAATAATAATTTCCATTACTCGTGTTTAATGCAAAGCTATTATTCGAGTAAAACTACCATCCTTAACAGACGTCTAATTAAATGATTAATTTATTTAAATGTTTCATATCCAAATCAACATTACCATATTATTCCGTGTATGTCGCGTTCTCATACACGCACACCCTTTGAGGAGAAAAATCCGATAAAATATAACAGAAAACATTTCAAATAATTTCTAACATTTCAAAATGCAATTGTTATTCTTAAAGTTGCATAATAGTCACAAATGATTTTCCTGGTTGCGAATATTTCAATAGAAATTTTCCCTTCAACGATTCCATGCAATGGCCAATAATAACTTATACAGAGGCCAAGGCTGATGTCAAATCCCAAACCTTAATGTATCAAGCAAATTTCGATTTTTTAAAGTAAATTTTACAGAAATAAAATAATCTTTTCAGAAAAAACATTAACCGACTTCAAAAAAGCACAAAAAAGAATTAAATAATTCTTTAAACTTCTCTAATGACGAAACGTTATCCATTAACTGCACATCGGACATCATGTATCGGCATAAAAACGTTACATTTAATATATAGAATTTAATATCTACAAAACATGGATTTTCTAGAAGATATTTTTTACAAAAGATTAAATTACATATTTATGATTTAATTTACGAATATATACATATAAAAAGTAATCAATTACTTTTTGAAGTTGATGCCAACCTATCTTAAGTACAGTAAAATTGTGAATATATTGTAGCTATTACCATGAATAAAGTGATGATGGAAAGTATTATACAAAATTTTAAAAAAATGCTCTACTACTTCAGCAAATTATTTGTTTAATCATTATCGATTGTGAACGTTTGGCACCAACTTCAAAAAGTAATTGATTACTTTTTATATGTATATATTCGTAAATGAAATCATAAATATGTAAATTAATCTTTTGTAAAAATTATCCTCTAGAAAATCCATGTTTGGTAGATATTAAATTCTATATATTAAATGTAACGTTTTTATGCCTATACATGATGTCCGATGTGCAGTTAATGGATAACGTTTCGTCATTAGAGAAGTTTAAAGAATTATTTAATTCTTTTTTGTGCTTTTTTGAAGTCGGTTAATATTTTTTTTTTGAAAAGATTATTTTATTTCCTACTTTTTAGTTATTCATACCATAACACAAAATTATCCGGATTTCAACATCTGCTGAATAAGTAAATTATTTGTCAAATAAATTATAATTTACAAAAATTATTTATAAAACAAATAGTTTTTAATAAATTCTTTATAATTTCATTAGAAGTATTAATTTTATTAGCATTTAATACTTATGATATTTTTTAAAACAAGTACATTGTATTCACAACAGTCTACATTCATTTATTTATTGATCACATACACCTGACTTGTGTACTTGACATAATGGGCCCGCTTATAAGTCATCGTTAATATACAAGGACAGAATAGCACAAGGACTTTGACCTTTGAAGGGGGGATGGGGTTTCTAGATAGCACAAGGCAATTTACAACAATAGAGAATTTCATCTGTGCGTTCCACAAAGAGTGTGTGCAACGGAGCCAGCGGGATTTGAACCCGCAGCCCAACTACGCTCTCAAGCGATTAGTGGTGTGGTGCCTTAACCATTCAGCCACAGTCTACATTCAAGAATTATTTTTTCTAAGACTCCGTTGTCAAGAAGCAAAATACAGACTAGGTAGCAATATTTGTATTGACTCTTCAAGTATATTGACCAGGACCCAGATATATTTTTCGCTGTTAGCGAAATGAGATTGACCAATCAGAAGCCTGCCTTTTTGCGAACTTATAATTTTTATAGAGTGTGTCCTTTTAAATTTCAAAAATTCTTCTATCCAATAAAACAAAATTTTCTGTACTAAAATACTGATATCCAAAAAGTTGTAGACTTGTCAGATTTGAAAATGTGGTCGAGGGCCCACCGTGGCTGATTGGTCAACGAATCACGCCGCTAATCGCTTGAGAGCGTAGTTGGCTGCGGGTTCGAATCTCACTGTCTCCGTTGCACACACTTTGTGGAGCTCGCGGATGTAATTCTGTGATGTTGTAAATTTCCTTGTGCTATCTCCTTCCTGTATATTGACGATGACTTATAAGCGGGCTTGACGCCAAGCACACAGGTCAGATATATGTATTCAATAAACCAATCATGTGGTCCATAATTCTTTTCCGATAATCTCCATCAATTGTTTCCTCATGTAAGGCGCCTCTATTTGAGAGTGGTGACATACAATGCTCAGACACTGTTTATACATACGTGTTTGGCAAAACACTGCGGCAAAACTAGACATTTTCTATCCCAGAACTTGGCGATACTCGCTTGGACAAGTTTGATTATACGAGTGGCGGACAATTTAACAAGCATATTAGTTTGGCAACAATTGCAAGCGTTTCAAGATTCATGGCGATAGCTTTTATCCACAATCTATCAATCAATAATTTTTTCCGTATGTCACCATTCTCATACCAATACTCCCCATCCTTAGGCAGTAAAGACATCAGAAATGAGCGTCAATGATTAGGTGTTTAGTCTGAATCTGATAACCGAAGACAGTGCTGCTACACATAAGAAGGCACTTTTATGTGTACTGCACTGTTAAAAATCTGCAGCTTTAGCTGCATAGTCACTCCACCGCTTTTATAGAATATTTCTAAACTGACCAATGAGAATGCCCCATAGCATCGAAATTGGGTGTAGAAAAGCTGACAATCCATCAATAAAGTTTACACATCAGAGCGCGGCAAAGTGCTTTAAGAGAAACTTATGTCCAAACTATAGCAAACCTACACTGTTAAAAATATCGTGAAAGATTACCTCTGTTTTTAAAGGCTATCTATTTTCTGACCAATGAGAATGCTACATAAACTCCTATGAAGCGTTCTCATTGGTCAGAAAATAGATAGTCTTTAAAAACAGAGGTAAATTTTCACGATATTTTTAACAGTGTAGGTACAGCGTCTAGAATACCTAGTGTGGAAATATGCTATCCAAACAGTGCTAAAAATTTGTATCCCTTAAATGTGCGACGATATTGCTAAAATGCCAAGTGTCGATCGCAGCGACATCTGCGGGATTTTCGTATTACTAGTATTACATTGTATAGACTAGCAATTTCTTGCAGTTGTAAAAAATATCCTGCAGATGTCGCTGCGATCTGCGGCAGTATCATTGCACATTTAAGGGATACAATATTTTAGCTCTGTTTTAAGTATTACAGAGATAGCCGATTTCCACACTATATATTCTAGGCGCTATAGTGTAGGCATTTTCTATTACATAACTACAGCATTTAGAATATATAGTGTCGAAATCGGCTATCCCAGTAATACTTAAAAAGTGCTAAAATATTGGATCCCTTAAATGTCAAACTATGCTGAAATCCAATGAGTCGATCACAGCGACATCTGCAGGATATTTTTTATAACTCCAAGACGGTTTGGTTACAGCTTTACAGCGTCTAGCATACCTAGTGTAGAAATATGCTATCCAAACAACTCTAAAAATTTGTATCCCTTAAATGTGCGACGATGCTGCTAAAATCCCAAGTGTCGATCGCAGCGACATCTGCGGGAATTTCGTATTACATTGTGTAGACTAGCAATATCTTGCAGTTGTAGAAAATATCCTGCAGATGTCGCTGCGATCTGTATATTTCAGCAGCATCGTTGCACATTTAAGGGATGCATTTAGCAGTTTTTTAAGTATTACAGGGATAGCCAATTTCCACACTGTATATTCTAGGCGCTATAACAGCGTCTAGAATATATAGTGTGGAAATCGGCTATCCCCGTAATACTTAAAAAAGTGCTGAAATATTGGATCCCTTAAATGTCAAACGATGCTGAAATCCAATGAGTCGATGACAGCGACATCTGTAAGATATTTTCTAAAACTCCAAGAGGATTTGGTCTAGACAATAATAATACGATGTTTACTTTGAAATCAGAAAATATATCGCAGATGTCGCTGCGATCGGCACCCTTGATTTCAGCGTCATTGCACATTTAAGGAATACAACTTTTTAGATCTGTTGGGAAAGCAGATTTCCACGCTATGTATTCTAGACGCTGCAATTTTGTAATTTGGTCCAGCTTTGGCATGTTCACAATACCTAATGGGTTCCGATCCTGAACCGTTCTCATTGGTTCCCCAGATTCAGGTATCCAGAACATATTGACTGACTATCGCAGTAGTACAGAGTCTAGAATACATAGTGTGGAAATCTGCTAGTCAAACAGCGCTAAAAGTTGTATCCCTTAATTGTGCAACGATGCTGAAATCCAGGGAGCCGATCGCAGCGACATCTGCGATATATTTTCAAATTTCAATGTAAACATCATCGTATTATTGCAATGTCTAGACCAAATCGTCTTGGAGTTATAGAAAATATCCTGAAGATGTCGCTGTGATCGACTCATTGGATTTCAGCCTCGTTTGACATTTAAGGGATCCAATATTTATCACTTTTTTAAGTATTACTGGGATAGCCGATTTCCACACTATATATTCTAGACTCTGTTGTAGTAGTACTTAGAAAGTACTAAAATATTGTATCCCTTAAATGTAAAACGATGTTGAAATCCAAAGAGTCGATCGGAGTGACATCTGAGGATATTTTCTAAAATTCCAAGACCATTTGATCTAGACGCTGTTATAATACAATGTTTACGGGGCCTCCGTGGCCTAGTGGTTAAGACACCACGCTGCTTATCGCTTTAGAGCGTAGTAGGCTTGCCGGGTTCGACTCCCGCTGGCTCCATTGTACACTCTTTGTGGGGCTCCCGGATGTAAAAATTCTCTGTGTTGTAAATTTCATTGTGCTATCTCGTCCCTGTATATCGACGATGACTTATAAGCGGACCTTGTTGTCAAGCACACAAGTCTGATGTAGGTGTCCAATAAAACAAAACAATGTTTACACTGAAATTTGAAAATATAACGCAGATGTCTCTGCGATCGGCTAATTAGATTTCAGCATCATTGCACATTTAAGGGATATATTTATTTAGTGCTGTTTGGATAGCAGATTTCCACATTATTTATTCTAGGCGTTGTACCTGTGCTCTGATACATGAGAAACTTTAAAGGTTGATTTTCAATTTTTCGACACCGATTTCTGATATCGGTTTGTGTCTTTGTGGGCCTTCCGGCTTGGTGGATGACAGAATGGCTGGGATCCAGATAGAATTTTCGCTCTTAGCGAAACGAGATCGACCAATCAGAAGGCTGGATTTTTGCAAACAGCGAAAAGTTCTCAAAACTGCAGGCTTCAGAATAATCAATCTCGTTTCACTACCAGCGAAAAATCTATCTGGATCTCGGCCCTTGTCCAGCTAAGTTTTTGCACTTTGAAAGATCTCGTATATAAGAGTATACAGTAACTATACGACTACTTAACTATACTTAACTATAAGAGTAACAGTATGAAAGGTGAATGCTTATAATGGGCGACTGCTTCAAAAAGGATTTGAATTTTAAAGTTTTTATTTTTTTTAAATGTTCTAATTATCAGGTTTTTATAAAATTGGAATGGGACCAAATGGGTGACTTACACTTTCAAACGAAAAAAAAAATTATCAAAATCGGTTCATATTTAAGAAAGTTATGCTTGAACATGGGCAAAACATACATACAGGTCGAATTGATAACCTCCTTCTTTTTGAAGTCGGTTAAAAAGAACGCGCAAGAAAAATACCGTATAATTTTACGGAAAAGTGCAGTTTTTTAAGCTAAACGGTCAAATCATATAAATTTATGTCATGAAAATATAATTTTTTAATATTAGCATATTTTTACGGACTAAACCAATTTATCTAAGTGCCTATGTAATCTCTATTGACTAGTCGTTCCCGTAATTTTACTTGGATTTTTTTTTTTTTTTTTTTTTTTTTTTTTTTTTACAGTATAACATACATGAATATATGATTTGACGACAGGCGAAAAGAAAAAAACAGAAAGGAAAGATATGCGATGAGAGAAATAAAATGAAGTTACGAAATGCAGAAAAATCTCCGAAAGGCGACAGTGATACAGAAAAACTCTGAAATACATAAAGCAGCGGAAGTGACAAACAGAAGAAAATCTCTAAAAAAAATCAATTCTTTTTTAAAGCAAAAAATTATATTCTAAATTTTGGTTAGTAGATTTCGAATTAGAAAAACAAATTCATTTTATGTTAATTTTAAAGTAAATATTCATAAAACAGTGTATCAATTGTAATGGCAGGATATTTATACAGGAATAAGGCCTCAATATATATATATAATTTAAAATGCCTACTTATGTGAATTTGTATGTGTAGCTAACATATTACAAAAAAGTTGCAATTATTAAAGCAAATGAAATTCAATTAAAAATATTATTTAATTTGTTTTATTTCGTAAATTTTATTTTAACTTTTAAAAATGGATAATTGTAAAAAAGGTTATTCATTTTGAAATCTAAAAGTTAAATCTTTACTATCTCTGATACAAGGTACTTTTATAATACTTGGCATTTCGGCAAATAAATTAAGAGTTAAATTTGAACCATTTCATGCAGCTCATATCTTTAAAGAAGAAAATATGATTTCAAATTTATGTACTACTTCGCAAAAGAATAAATTTTTCGTTAAAAAATGTACCAAACATATATAAAGGTTCCACTATATTTTTCGGGGAAGATTTGAATGAGAAGTGGAGACCGGGGCTAGTTGTCTCAAAAATGAAACTTTTTAATTAAAAAAAATTAAGCTCTTAGCCAATTTATGCATGATTTTTTGTTTTTTTAAAATTTGCTGGTAAAATCGGTTTAAAATGTTGTAAAATGAACCGGGAAAATACTTTTTAAAAAGTACCCCGAAAAAAATTGTATTTACTTGTTAAAACGTAAACGTCCTAAATATAAGAATATGTATAATATTTATAATAGTATAATATGCGTAATTATATGTTTTGTCTAGATTTATAGTAAATAGGCTTTTAAATTGTATATTGCGTACTATAATTAGTATTTTTATGTACTACAAAAAAATTTTACGTAAAAACTCTCCTGTAAATGGCTAATAAAACATGGCTAATAAAAATGGCTAATAAACAACGCGCCTAGCGTCCTATATTTCGGACGGTAGAAAAGGCTGGAACACATATTTTCACAATTTAAAAAATACATATTTCAAAGAGGTCTACAAGTTAAGATTATAACTTATTTATTTGGTTCTTTATACAAATAAACTTTCTTTATTCATTTCGTCATCTTGAACAATGAAAAATCTATGAACATAGAAAAAACTTCATATAAGCAAGTAAATATTTACCCTGTGCTGTCATATCTCAGTAATGGATAAAGGCATTTATAGATAATTATTTGATATCAGTTTTCATGTTACAGAAGAAAAAAAAAATACAAATTTATTAAAATTCGAAGAGTCCTAAATGTGCGACGCTAGGCATAATTGGTTTAATAAAGTCTCTTTTTTAAGAATACATTATTTCAGTATATTTAGTACGTATTTATAGTTCTATAGATAGCCAAAATTTTTGGTAGAAATTTACTCTTTACGATTTAAAATATTTTAGAAATTATCTGACAACTTGCCCAAGTTATGGGTTGGGTGTCACATCGTATAGGGTTGGGTGTCATATAGCATATCTATAAAGATTTGGCAAGGAAATTTCAATATAAAGACTCAATTTGATATTAAAAAAGTATAACATAAATATGTATTATTGTTTTTCATATCATGCAACGAATGTAGGTATGCAGTTGTACAATATTGAAAAAAAAATGAGGTTAACCCGTTCGCGTTCCATTCGTTTCTCTTTTTTAAGTGAATTTCGTAAGAAACATTACCTATTACATTCTCCCGTATGTTGTAATTTCTGAAACATTGTGCAGATCTATGCCGATCCCGACCCGAGAACCCGAAACCACCCCCAATTCAAAATTTTATCTACCTGTCTATATGTATATATATACTATATCACCTTTTTTATGGATACGATATCTTCTCTATTTAAGAAGAAAAATGTTTTCTACATAAAAGAAGTTTTTAAGAAGAAAAAATTCATAACTTCGTCAATTCATAAATCTCTTCCAAACTGATATTTAATATCGAGGGACATAAAATCTTGGTCAAGTTCGTTAATGGAAAAATAGGACAAAGGAAGAGGGGGGTGAAAATGAGGAGGGTTGTTGTGAAAATAGAAAAAAACCCATAACTTCTTAATTGTGATACATGTCGAATCAGTTTAAAGTTATTATTACTTCTACAGGGTTCGTACGGGTACCGTTATTTTCAAGGACCAATATCAGAATTTTTTTTATAGAAAAATAAATCTAGTTTAAACGGTCGAAATTTCGCCTTATTTCAAGACAGATTTTCCATTAGAAAATACTGGTACCGAAGAATTTTTTAGTCATGAAATTCAAGCACCCGTACGAACCCTGTTCTAGGAAAAGCCAAACATTTATGTATGATAGATTTTTGATATCATTAAAAATGGCCTCAAGGGGTGAAAAAAATTGTGTTTTTAAGAAGAAAAAGATTCGTGACTTCATCAATTCACAAGATATCAAATCCATATAATTTTTTATTAATCTTCTTAATATTATCTACAACTTTTATATGGACAAGTTTTTGATAGGACCAACTCTTACAGAAAAAAAAATTAAGAGGGGTTGAAGAAGAAAAAAATTCATAACTTCGTCAATTCACAAGATATCAAATCCGCTTAAATTTATTATAAATCTTCTTAATATTATCTACAACTTTTATATTGACAAGTTTTTATAGGACTAAATCTTACAGCAAAAAATAAATAAAAAAATAAAAAATAAAAACACAAAAGGGGGTGGGTTGTAAAACAAAAAAAAAAAAAAATCAGAGCTCCGTTAATCAGCCAGTAAGGCGATAAAAAAAGTATCATTGGCGTGATGAAAATTTTTGACAGCGGCCATATAAAATTGTTAAACTGCGTTCTTTTTCCCTAATCTTGATTTTGTTTTTTTTGCTGAAATTAGTACTTAATTTCGAAATCTACCTGTGCCTGTAGGCCGAGCCGGCAGTTTTTTTGGAGGGGGGGGGGGTGTTACTTTTAACTTTAGAGTATTTTTTAAAGAAGCTATCCAAGTGTCAAAAATTAAGGCTTACTATAATTTAACGAATATATTCCTTCTGAGAACTATTTATATAACAAAAATATAGTTTTTTTTTAATGTGTTTGAAAAAAACCGTATTACAACAGTATTAAATAGACATAAAAATTTTTCCGTATGTTTTTCTTTTTAATCGCATATTTTTGGTTTGAACTAGTGTGCCCTATTTTTAAATTTAAAGAAAGAAATACATGTTTAGAATAAAATTCTCAGCAACAGTGTACAGAGCTTTAAGCGAACTTTTTTTATTACTAAAGGCTGGAAATAAGTGAAGTTATATAATAAATGTAAAAGTAGGTATCCAAGTGACAAAAATTAAGACTTGCTATAATTTAACGAATTCATAATTTATTGAATTCAAACGAATACACCTCTTAAGCGAACTATTTATATAATAAGAATTTTTTTTAAACCTTTGGAAAACGCCATATTACAGTAGTATTAAATAGACATCAATTTTTCCCACATTTTTCTTTTTTACCCGACAGAAAAGAAAGGTTATGTGTTTCACGCGTATCTGTGTATGTGGATTTCTTTATACCCTCGAAAGATCCACACGGCTGGATGTATTTTAATGAATGAGGTCTCTATCGATTCGTCTTAACGGCCCGATGGTTATAGGAGAGGTTTTATTTTTATAAATTCAAAATGTCGGCCATAAAATACAAAATGGCGGTACAGACGAAACAAATTGACGCACCCTATTGAGTGGCATGTCATTGGATAGGTCTTTCAAAATGAAGACGATGTTTCATTGACTATTTTACAGTCAGAAGCTCCGTTAAAATATTATACCACCAGGAAGTTGTGTATGTATTGTGGATCTCTAGCTTTACTGCAACTCTAACCATCATAGACATCTATAGATCTTATCAAAACAATGTTTATAGATAAGAACTAACAGTTAAACACAACTTAAAAGTCATCAATACAAGTAAATAAAAAAAATAGGTAAAACATGTAATATAATATTAAAAAATATATTTTAAGTCAATTCCTACTTAGGTCAATAAGAGAATTTTTTTCTCCCATTCTTCTTTCCTTTTGAGTGGCGCTTAAAATGCCTCGATCAAGAAGAGGGTTCTCTCGGTCTTAAAATACCTTGTTCAAGAAGGGGGCTCTCTCGATTATTGAAAATTAATTAATTTAATTTAATTAGTGAATTAATATTTGAAAAAAAACTGGATTAACATCAAGTGTCATCCACTACAAGTTTTAAAAAATTATTTGAGCTTGATTGGGTGAATAATAAGTATTTTATTAACGATTGGAAATTTTAACAAGATAGATATAGCGAGAGTGTGAGCTAATAGTCCGAATTGAAAAAAAAAAATTTTCACATTTATGAGAAATAATTAATTAGTTCGCTTTTTACGCAGTCGGGTTTTTTTATTTTTTAAATTTAATTGTTTATTTATTATCACATATTTTTGGTTTGAACTAGTAGGCCCTATTTTTAAATTTAAAGAAAGGAACACCTGTTTAGAATAAACTTTTTAGATACAGGGTATAGAGCTTAGAGCGAACTTTTTTTTATTACTAAAATGCTTCCAGCAAATAATTTACAAGATAATTTCCTGCTCCAGCTGAAAATATCTCAATTTTTTACACATCCTTTATATATTGATGCAATGTATAAAGGAGCGCTTAAAGAAGTGGGCATAAGTCCACATCTTTAATGGAATGCACAGATCTAACTAAAGTGCGATAACTGGTGTTAAAATTATGGGCTTCATGGCGATTTATAATGTGCTTAATTTTACCCATCCTTGATGCTGTCACTACAACATCAGGAGGAATTTGCTTGTGAGGAGTACCTTTTTTTAATCAATTCCTTACCATCTTAAGCAGTGAATTTACTTCCTTGATTTAACTATTGGGTGGTTTTTGCTATTGAAGTTCAATCTTACAAGAGACCAATTTGCGCAACTCACACTGTCACAACCAACCCCGTTCGAAAATACGATACTTTTTAAACTTTAGTGCGTTAAGCATTTTGTTTTACTGTTATTATAATGACGCATAAAAATAAAAACTAATAGTGCACTATTAATAATATGAAATTAGAATTTAGAATGATATAAAAGAAAAACTCACTCGGCACGAAAATAATCACCAGTGGAAATAAATATTTTGATATACAAGAAAGGTTATTTAAGACAGAATCCAAATTAACTAAATCATGCCCACTAAATTGCTTCATCAAATGCATCCATTGAAGAATTATTTGCCGCTGCAGATTATAGGAGGAAAGAAATCAATTTTTATAACAATCCATTTTACAACACCTCCGGTCTCCCTATTGATTCTCGTTAATAACTAATATATATTATTACGTCCAAAGGCGCAAAAGTTTGCATGCTTAATTTTATATGAATTAATTTTGTAAAAATCTAAAGCTGAAAAAGAATGTGTTAGTTTTCAGTTAGGATGCTTGTGGACTTATTTACATTTTGTAAAACTAAGTTAAGTGTTTGTTAAATTTTGTTTTACACTAAGGTAAGCTGGAGTAACTGGACCCACGAGGTAACTGGGCCATAGACTATTTTATAAAAAACCGTTGATGTTTTTTAAGTTTTAGCTTTTGTCAACATTGCACCCCCATCTCTACTTCTTAAAACAACGTGTGTCAACTCAATCATAACTCTGCCTTTGCTGTAATAGTTTGCCGAAAATATAGGTTTCATTTTTTAAAAACGACGTCGATTTGGTTGAACTTCCTCGGCTTTTTATTAAAATATGGCAAGTACTTTTATTAAACAATCTTTTTATTTAAAGATTAGACACATAAAAGCATTAATATTATTAGGTATCTATACATATTTACTTAACCCGGGAGAACTCGCAGCATGAGATTTTCTCTCACAGTCGTACTTTTTTAAGACTCTTATTTAAACCATTTTTCATTTTAATTAAAATTTCAAAATGTTATTTCAGTTATTTTACCTCTTTTGTGAATAAAAGTACTAAGCCAACCAAAAAAGTTGATATTATGTGAATGTAAAGTAAAAGAAAAGCAATTGGGCATTCTCACTAGCGAGTTCTCCCGGGTTAAGGTTTCAAATGTAAGGCCGGTGTTCCAGTTACCCCATAAATGTTTCAAGAATGGGGTAACTGGGATATGATGTATCAGGGGTAACTGGACCATATGGGATCCAGTTAACCCAAGAGATATAAATATCTTTTTGAGTTTCTCTTACTACGGGAAATTAATTTCTCCATTGTTGTTTTTTGCTTGCAATAAAGAAAATTACATAAAACCTTATTAAAATTACATAATAAAAAATTAAAAAAAGATGTTGGGGGTATCAAACCAAATTTCTTAAGTGTGATAGCTATAACTCGAAATTTTACGATACAGATGAAGAGGCGTACATAAGGCAAAGTGAGATTATTAGAAAATTATCAAAACGAATAAAAAGTAGTCCTATTCGATATAAAAATATGGTTACATTCTCCATAGATTTATTAAACATGTCGAACTTCCATTGTGTTAAATAAAAAAGAGAATGAGATACTTAAGGACTTACGTAACCGTTTGTTCATAGGTTTATCTTATTTGTTTCCCTTAAAATGTCCATGTAACTTTTACGCTTATTACCAATCTTAAAGGACATAAGTACTTAATTTTTATGTTTTTTGTATAAATAAATCTAATATTTTCACTTTTAGTGCTTTTTTTAGACACATTGACAGTAAAGGTTTCTCTTACAACGAACGCCCTTTAGTTGATGTATAATATACATGATCTGCCTGGTTAATTTTTTTTTTTTTTTTTTTTTTTTTTAGTTGTTTACACTTTTTCGAACAGGACCTGATACTCAATATTAGAAAAACAAACGCTTGTGGAACATAGACCCTCCCGGTCCACTTGCCCAATTTTATGGGGCAAATGGACCCATGCGGAAGGAAAGATGAAATTATATATGTATATATATATATATATGTTTTTTAGACATTAAAATGTAATTTTGAACATTTCTGTCTGATAGAGGGAAACTAACTGAAGACAATTACAAAAGTTCAGACTTTAATTGCAATGAATATTAGCCTTTTAAAGCTGAATTGCTAGAACCTCCAGAGTCACATTGTAAAATCATTGCTCAGTTGCCCCATCTAACCTTATTTATCTTTAATCTATATAAGATATCGCATCATATTTAAATGGACAATTTTGAGCAAATAGCATAATATTATTTTTATAGTGTAAGCAAAACTGTTAAAAGACTGCTCTTCTTATGATCATTAAAAGTGTAATTTAGACTGTTTTAGTTAAGCTCTCATACAAAGAGTATGTATTTACGTAACCGTAAATTCCCTTTTAAGGCGGTTCTCAAATCCCCTGCTCAACAACTCGAAATTTTTTGATACATTAAAATAGCAAATTCTAAAGGTGGCATGAAATTATATCAGTCAAATACTCAATGAAATGAAATTTTTAACAAATACAAGAAGAATTTCTGGAATACTATGCATTTTCTTGGTCATGAATTTTCTACAAAGTGTAAAAAGATATAATAGACCGGGATCCGGCAGCACAGACAATCACCTCATCGAGTTGGAGGCTGAAATTTCAGAATTAGCTAAAACTCGATTCCCATATTAAAACTTAGTCGGTCTGCTAAATCATATCTTGGTGGAAAACACCTAAAAACCCGATTTTAGCAGTCGACTCGTAGGTTTACCACTGCGTTTTCCTGCACCCAAAGGTATGAAAACATGGCGGACTGGGATCAGGGAACACAATGGTAAACCTACGAGTCACCGGTAAAATCGGATTTTTAGGTGTTTTCCACCAGGATATGACTTGGCAGATCGATTGTGTTTTAATATAGGAATCAAGTTCTAGCTAATTCTAGAATTTCAGCCTCCAACTCGATGAGGTGGCTGTCTCATGGTTCCTACGCCTCCTTGAATTTTGCAGACCAGAAAATTTTTCGGCACCAATATTATCTTATAGAAAATCTCTTCTTAAAAGAAGGCGAAATTTTGAGCGTTTAACCTAGATTTCTTTTTCTATAAAAAGATACTGGTAGTTTTCCTGGAGAAATAATGGTATCCGTACGAACCATGTGTCTGTGCTCCGGCTCCCGGTCTATAAGTTCAGAAAGATACAAATCAATTTGGAACATTGTGTTAATTATGTTATTGTAAAATTATGAATCAACATGATATTCTGATAGAATGTTGAAAACATGCACGATTTTAACTTTTATAACATGTTTAATTTTTAATAAAATAAGTTTTGAAATTGTTTATAAAAAATTAAAATTTTAAATCCAGTAGTATTTTCAAATACTTTTGAAAATTTTGAAAATTTCTTTAGATCCATATTCAACATCTTTAAGTGAGCCAAAAGTCCTCAATTTATAACTAATTTTAAAATAAAAAATAGTAAAAGAAATTAACAGGCAATCATTACACGTAGACTTTTTGTTGTTTTTTAATGAATTCTGTAATTATAACCACCTAGTAACTAAATACCCTAAATGTATAGAGCTACACGCCTTTTGTTGAATGGATACAGTTTCAAAAATGAGCTACAGTTCAAACAATAAAAACACAAACTCTTGAATTAACCTGATTTTTCGATCTCAAATCCTCCTCGAATCATGAACCATGATGTAATTTTACATGTATTTGTCAGTTTAATTCATCTTACAGATGACGATACGTGAGAACTGATCAGTATGATTTTACTTTCTTCTAACTTTACAAGAAGAAAGTATTAGATTCGTGAAAAATTTCAGCTTCCGATTTTCGGTGCATTTATACGTTCTAGAATGTTCTGAACACGATTTGACTGTTTTTAGAGAATGTCTGTCTGTATGTGACAAATTTTTGTCGGCGCTCTATCTTAAGAACTAATGCACGGAATTTAATAAAACTTTAGATTCAGTTAGACTTTGGTATAAATTGGTGCTGGTTAGTTTTTGGTGTAAATCATCCAACAAGTGGTGCTGCTATGCTGTATTTTTCATAATTTTCGCAATAGCTCTAATTCAAGAAATAATGCACGAATTTTCATCAAACTTCAGATTCAGTTATACGTTGACATAAGTTGTAACTGATTTGGTTTTGATTTAAATCACTCAACAGGTGGTTTTTCACGATTTCCGCAATAGTCATATCTCAAAAACTAATGCGCGGATTTTCATTAAACTTCAGATTCTATTAAACGTTGACATAAGTTGTTGCTGATTGGTTTTGGGGTAAATCTCTCAAGAGATAGCGCTGCTATGCTGCAATTTTCACGATTTTCGCGATACTATATCTCAAGAACTAATGCAGGCATTTTCATCAAACTTCAGATTAAAACACTCGTTGACATAAGTTGTTTCTGATTACGTTTTGGTGAAAATTGCCCAAAAGGTGGCGCTGTTATGCTGTATTTTTCAGGATTTGCGCGATTTTAGCGATAGTCAAATCTCAAGAACTAATACGCGGATTTTCATCAAACTTCATATTTTGTTTGACCTTGACATAAGGTGGTGCTGATTAGGTTTTCGTGTAAATCATATAACATATGGCGCTACTATTCTGCATTTTTCACGATTTTCGCGATAGCTATATATCTCAAAAACTGATGCGCGGAATTTAATCAAACTTTAGATTATTTTACACTTTCACGTAAATAGATCCTTATTAGGCTTGGGTGTACACTGCAGAACAGGTATCACTTTTATGCTCTTTGGACTGGAAATTTTGGTTGCAGACATCTAAAAGTGTGTATGCCGAAATTCAATGATTTGTTTGAAAAATTCTATCCTTATATTTCCTTTTTAAATGCAGACCATTCAACGAATCTGTGTCTTTAGAATCCTCGGGATGGGCATAGACTGTCATTTAATTTTGGGACTGTGATAGCGAATTTTTAAGTATTAACATGCAGGAGACAGAAGAAAGTTTTGGGATTAGTACATCCGACTAGTTAGTCTTGTAAATAAACAGACATTTTTTTAAAAAAATCAAAAAAATTTCGGGGAAGCTCATACGGAAAATTTTCAATTGTTTTAGGTTTGACTAAATAATAATAAGTGATTTGAGGGGAAATCGACAAATTGTAAATTCCGGTAGATTTAATTTCTTCATCACCCCCCCCCCCCCACACACACACACACACGTCTTAATCACCCCTTCCGTTATAAAAAAAAAAAAAAAAAAAAAAAAAAAAAAAGAGAGAGAGAAAAAAAGGAAGAACTTTTGTTGACACTGTTGTCGTTAATCGTACGTTATTTCTTGGAAATATAACTTAGATTTTAAAATTTTAAGAGATTGATGCAAAATAAAAACGGAAAACATTCAGTCATTATTATTGGAAAAATATTTGTCAATTGAATTTTTCCGGTTTATTTTTCCGGTCTGACGTATAGTCTAACATACAGTAAAATGAATAAATAAATCAATAAAAAAGCTACACCTACTCTTATTCACCAAAATCGCAACAAATGTATCATTAGATCGGGTAATAATGTCACCTTTCGGAAAATGAACGCAAATTTTGAAATAAGGGTCGTCTACATAATAAACACTTTACTAACTTTATTCTGGGTAACATTTTGACACTTTATTTGAGTTCCTTGGATTAAATCCGTCCTGAAAAATACATTTTTCTTAATTCTTCACAGAGTTGTTAAATAAAATGCAGTTAGGAGTTTATCCATAAATTTAGAATTATAAAATTAGGATCTTAAAAGGAAAAGTATCGAGAACATTCAATAAGTCACCAGTAAAATTTTATAAAAATTCTAAATATAAAATTAATTAACTTGAACATTTTATCATGTTTTTCCGGTTACTCTTTAATACTTTCTTTTCTGTGGATGTAAATAATAACAAGAAACAGCCTTCGTAGGCCACGGAGAAGTAAAATTTCGCGATATCTTGAAAAACAATTATAAGAATGAACGGTGAAATCGCAAAGCCTTGTTTCCGACGACGCTGATTCCTTTAATGTAAAAATCAGTACAGGCCATAATTCACGATTTATTGAATAGAAATTTATTACTATTGAATTATAAATAAGTTATAAATACTTTTAATAAAAAATTGCCTACATTATGCTTGATTCCATTGAATGTATCTCATTAAAAATTAAACATGGCAATCGGACGATTTTTTTAAAAGGTACAAATTAAAGTTTGCCACGTGGAATTAATATCAGAATCTTCATTCTTTGAGCCTTCGAAGTCCAAAAAATATTTAAGGAAATGTGCATGAACTTTTTTAAACTGCATACTTTTTTTAAACTGCAATGTCCAATGGACTCATACAAAATGTCAAAAATGGCTGTCACCTTTCGAGAAATAAAAGTTAGCGCTATTTTTTATATGTAGAACAGTACTCCTACGTCAAAAATTGTATTTATATATAGAAATAAAGCATTATCTTGAATCTAATGAAACTTTTTAAGTGATTTTATTGTATACGATACGCGAATAAATGTGAATGGTTTTATTTTCCTTTTCTTTTTTGACCACAGACTGTACATAATAAATTTCTGAATGTAAGTCTGAAGTTTTTAATCAGATAATTATACAAAACAGATGGTTTGTTTGACAGATTATGTGAATCAATTAAAAAAAAATGATTTTCCGTCTTATTATTTGTCCATTTTGTTTATTTACCTGACCAAAGGATTTGAATGGTTTCCTCCCACGGTGTTCGTTTCATTTCAGATTTTTATTGTATCTTTATAATTTCTTATCAGTCAACCCTTATATTTTTCATCTTAAAATGAATAATGTTAATAAAATTGAATATTGGCATATATCAAATTTTGTAATAGTTGGAATATAGGATGTCCATAAATTTTTGTCGAGGTTTCTTCATTTAATAACTTTTGATTTACGAACATAACGAAAAATATTATTACAAATTCGTTAAGAACAACTCAAAAAGTTTTTTTAATAACACAAACAAATTTAGATATGAGTAAAGTTGCAACTCAAAACGTTATTATTCAAATAATAATTAATATAAAATATTAACAAATTTATCAGAAAGTTATTAAGGAGTGATTGTGTGAACAAAAGGTTGTTAGTTTTCACATGATAGTTTTCATCAGACCTTTTTGATAAATTTCATAAAATTTTAATATCCATCATTATTTCATTATAACAATTATTTTTTAATCATTTTTAGTTGTATGTTTACGAATATGTAACTTTGTTTTTGTTATGAAAATCTTTTTGAGATGTACCTATATTGATTGAATATACGTTGTACTTGAGTTAATAATAATTTTCAAGCGGTTCTTAAACGTTTTGAGGTAAGGAAACCTCGATAAAAATTTATGGACACCCTGTATAATAGTTATAAAATGGCAGTAAGAAATATTAAAATTCCATTAAAAATTTAATATTCACTCTTAACATTTAGTTCGAATTTTATATTGTCAAGTTTGTTTAACTTTTTACAAGTAGCTATACAATAGGATTCGCGCGATGAACTAAACCGATATATGAAGAATATGATTTTATCGGACATTCTTTGATAGAGGATTTTGCAGCAAACTCTGAATTATATTTTAGAATGCGAGAATTTTAAAAAGCCACAAATGTAAAATATTCTATTAAAATAAAGTTTAAAACATGTGATAATTCATTCTCTGGCTTTTCATGAGGTATCACCATTTTTTATAGATGTTATCGGTGCTTATTCTGAGAAGGTTCTAAGTATGCTATTCTAGGTATTCTAAGTTTGATCCCAAAAATTGTGAAGAATGAAATATCGTCATAATCTTAAGAAGAGGTTTTAATTTCTACTAAATATCCATGAATATATTTCAGATGTACTCACTTAATTTTCGAATATTGCAAATAGTCATATAAATGTATATCTCTCGTTTTCTACGTATTTAAATTTTCATGTTTTATATCTGTACTTTATTATAAAGCGCAATCGTAGTAAAAAAGTAGTGTCAATTATTTAAAAAAGTGGGATTTACGTATGAAGAAGCAAGTTTAAATTTAAGAAAGTTATTTTTAATAAATTACTTTCTCTAATTAGATATACATACACTGTTAAAAATTTTGCAGCATTCTGGCAGGTCATTCGACCGTTTTTTGAAAAAACGGTTTCATAACCATAATTTAACTATATACTGACCATAAAATGGCCAATAATATGGTCAGGATAGTGTTAAAATTACGGTTGTGTAACTGTTTTCGGAAAAACGGTCAAATGACCTGCCAGAATGCTGCAAATTTTTAACAGTGTATGTTCCTCGCTTATGGACACAAAAGCTATTTTAACTTAACTTTGGGAGCTCGTATTTATCATACTTAAATAACTATATCATTTTAATTATTAAAAAATGATAAGTGATATCACACATGAAAAATTTAGCTTTATTGAATACATTATTTGTATATGAAAATTAAAAAGCACATAGTTATCAACTTTTCCATTTTTTAATACTACTATTTTTATATAGAAATAAATATTTGCTTTGTATAATCGCAGAATTTGTATGATTAAATAAACAGAATATATGAAAATAGTGGTACACAAAAATCGGAAGATTGGCAACTATGAAAGCAGTAGATCAAAATTTTAAATAAAGATAGAAATAGAAGGAAAAAGCAAAAATGAAATCCTTACGAATCTGGGCACAATTTCTATCCGCTGACGACTTAGCTAGCTAATCAGCTTACTTAGCGTACAAAAGGGTATATATACTATACACGTATCATCTTCAGAAGATGTTAAGTAAATTTTTTCGTTATTTTCGAGAGATGCACTTTATTACTTCCATGATATTTTATGCTCTCCAGAAACCCAGAAAAGTTTAAGAAAATGCTCCTTATCCCGAACGTCTGAGTATTCTCTTGTTAGATTATCAATATTGCAGTTAAAGAGATGGGTAGAAAAGCACAGATTCGTGTCCAATACACCCGATCGGATAATTTACTTCTCTTTTCAAAAAATTTTTGATAGTTTTTATAATTTAGGATATATATTTATTACCTCACTGATTGTTTTAGTTTGAAGGTTGCTTAAATAGATTAACGAGATCATAAACATAAGATTATTTGGTAAATTTTAATGTATTTCAGTTATATCAATTTGGGATTTTATGAAGCACTCACAACAAAAGACGGCTCTATCTATATCTAATATATAATTAAATGTTTGCAAATATACATAGAACCGACTTCAGATATCTTTTTAGCCCACTTTAAACAAAAGAGGATACATAATTCGTTTATGCATATATATTTAAAATTTTATCCACGCATACACTGTAAAAAAAAAAAAAAAAAAAAAAAAAAAAAAAAAAAAAAATCTGTAAAGTTATTAAAGTTTTTCTAGGAAAATGGGATTCCTAGAACTTTTATGTAACGGCAACAACAAAAATTCATGTAACAGAAACACTTTTGCACCGAAAATCAAAAAATCTGTAAGGTTACTAAGAATTTTTTAGGAAACTGGGATGCCTAGATCTTTTTCTGTAACTGCAACCAGGATTACAGATAAAATTTTAGTTAGATTACTCTAATTTTAGCAGATTCATTTGTAAAGCTACAGATTTCTGTAGCTTTACAAAAACTAGTTTTGTAGATTTACAGCTTTTTTTGTTCAGCTACAGATGAAAGTTTAATAAGCATTTAACTTTACATCTGTAGAACTACAGATTTTTTTTTTTTTTTTTACAGTGTAGATTTTGAACAATACTCGATTTTCATAATTCTTTTACTATTCGAAAGGTTTCGTTCCGAAGGTGCTCCTGTTATAAATTTCATTGGGATCCAAAAAGCGGTATGTTTAATTTCCTTTCTATCTTTTTGTGTTTTTCCGAATTTATAAACTTTAACCTTGTTAAAAATGGGGCAATAGTCACAAAATTTGAATGTTCTTAATATACACCAGTACTAATTTATGTTTTTTAAATAGTCGTCATGCCATATATATATATATGTCATGGACAAGGACACTTCAAAAATTTTAATGTATGATCATCTAATGCGCGTGAAAATGAGAGAAATTTATATCAATGAGATTTAAAGGGTTGCCCCAAAAGCACTTTGCTGTGTAAATCTACTCTCATTAAATTCGCGCCAACTAGCATGCAATAAGTAAATATCAGTGCAATAAGATAAGGACATGAAGTGGAATTTAATTTTCTTAAAAATTACTTGTTTAAATCCCATTTCTTCCTCAAAAAATAAGAAATCTCACTAAAATGCCACTATCGCATAATCGGGTACTATTTTTGGTATAATGACACAATGAGAATGCTCATTGTTTCATTTTGATACAACAGTCTCGTTGTTCAATTATTACAACATTAATATCTGTAAGTAATCATATATTTGAAGGTTCTTGTGTACTCGTCCAAGTACTCGCAAATTTTACTATTACTTCAGATAATTTAGCGCCAAATTTAAGAACATGAAAAGACTTATACATTTTTATTTTAATATTGATAATTTTCAAATTTATATTCAATTTATTTATTAATTAATTTATTGTTATGAAAATATTTCTAAGCTGCATACATACTTTCATAATAAATTTCAATTTTAAATTTATTGCTTTAGAATATTTATTTACTTATTTATCTTTGGAAGTACATATATTTACTGTGGCAGCACTGATTTTATATACTTTTATCATTTAAATGTAAAAATAAATAAATAAAGTGCTGAAACTGTCTCTATATAAGGTAAAACCTATGAAAACAGAACCTGTCCATAAAAGAATACTGCCTTAAATAGAAAATTTTTATGGTCTCGGCTAAATAGAATATAATAGAATTGCAGTAAACAGACAAAAGAAAGACTTCTAAGACAAAAACGTGTGTATAACGGCATTTTTTCAGTCTTATTTTGATATCGTCTTAGAAGGTTTTACTATATATAAATTTATGTATATACAGTGGATATCTCCGGAGCGCAAAATATGACCGCTTTTCAAAGTTAAAAATATACAAATATATAGGTGTAGGGGACCGCAATACAGAAGTATGCGTTACAAAGGTTTACTGTATAATATATAATTTTTTATTATTAGTCTCATAAAAATGCTAAATAGAATTCCATCAACGCCAGTTTTAAAATTAGACCACATTTATGCATTTTCACGGGTATTTACAAAACTGGTTATTCTATTAAATGCAAGTTTTTATAATATTGTACAAGAAACAAATAAATATTATAATATAAAGAATCACTACCAGCGTATTTGATAAAAATTTTCATTCTGAAAATCTATTCTAAGCAATTAAATTTACAGTTATATTACAGTTATATTTAATGCCGTAAAATATAAAAAATAAAAACTAGGGATAAAAAGCGAGATGTAATATTTTATTTTCTGGCGGGATATTCTGTAACAAATGCTATGAATTAAATTAAAAAGTATATTTTTTGAATTGTTGATACATGATAAAAATACGTTTTAAATAATGTTAATGTGATTATAAATGTTTTCGTTATCAACTTATCAAAGGAAAGTTTACATTTAAAATTATGTTTAAAAACGACAGTAGAAGAATAATAATATAAGAAACATAGCCACATTATTATGTATTTTCTTTCTACTCACGCATCCGTAGAAATCAAACCGTGGTTTTTGTCTCTTTTGTTAGAATGCTTTTACTGTCTTTTTTTTTTCCTTCTGGTGTATAGAAACACAATTGTAATTTCTCTATAAAAATTCCATCAACGGACGTTTAATCTATTCGTAGTTGTAAAGCTCTTTAAGAAAGCTCTTATTTCAAATTAAACGTGAGTATTTTAGAAGAATTCAAGTAAGGTGATTAGTTAAAAGCACATAAGCAAAAAGACAAATTATTCATGATGATACTTCACGAAGATTTTATTAATACGATTTCGAAAAATTGTTAATAATATTTGATAATATCTTGATTGAAGCAAATTGTTAATAAGTATTTGTTCATGAAACATAACAAATGAAATACTTAAAATGATTTAAAACTTATCTCATACGTTAAAAGTTAAATGTACTTTTAAAAAAAACAAACTGTTCATTATGATACTTCACTGGGTTTTCATTATTACTATTTCGGGAAATTGTTAATAATATTTGATAATATCTTGAATGACGCAAATTGTTATTAAGTATTTGTTCATTAAATAAGACAAATACAATATCTAAACTTTTCGAGTCAGATTATTATTATTTGTTTCGTTTTGTTTTTAAAAAAATTACTTTTTATTTAAAAAAATACATATAAAAGTAGCTATTCAAATGGCAAAAATTAATGTTTACAGAAGTGTAGCGAATATGTCAGTAGTTATTTTTCGTAGTATCAAAATTAGTTGTGTAAATTACTAGGAATTTTTGAAGACGTTTGGAAATTTTGTATTGCAGCAGGATTAAACAGACATACCAACATTCCAGTTATTGTTTTCTTTTAATTATTATTATAAGTTATTGGTTCGTGCACGTAGCCCATTTTTTTATTATTTAAAGAATGACATGCATATGTAAAACAAACGTTTCAGCGCCTGTGTACTAGCTTTAATCAAACATTTTTTTTTAATTACTAAATGCTGAGATAAAAATGAAGTGACAATAATAAATCAAAAGACATATATTATTATTACAGCATGCAAATAATACATTATTAGGACACCAAATATGAAAACATTAAACTTCTTTAAAGTTTATCTTGTAGATGAAAAGTTAACTTCAAGTATGGTGAAAAAATTTTGAAGCAAATATGTGGGATTCGCGAAAGGACGATTAGTTGCCTAATGCTGGAACATGTGTATTATAATAATTTTATAAATAGACAGAATATCAGCTGGAAAACATATGAAAATCTTTTTTTCGAAAATTTAATAAAATGTGATTTTTGAATTCGCATGTTTCAATTTTAATATTTTTTAAAAAGTTTTAAAATTTCTATGTAGTCGAAAAGGTTACTAAAGTAAATTAAATATTAGTCATACTTTTCAACAGATGAATTATGTTTAAATATTTTTTTTAACTTTAAGATTGAATTGAATATTTTTAAGTATATGGTAATAAAATATTTCTTCAAAACTTTTAATATGTATAACTATAAACAAAAATTTAAAAAATATATTTAGAATTATAGGAAATTTAAATCGAGTTTTAAATCAATGTTTAAAGGAATTTGAAAAAACATTTATTGTAAAAACTACTTAATTATAGCGAATGAAAAAAAAAAATTATTTTCATGTGTATATCTAAAAAAAGAAGGCACTTTTAATGTATTGTACATATATTATTTGGCACACAGAAATTTGTAGATAAAATTTCGCTCTCTAAATCACATATTAAAATTAGGTAACTTTAAAATTATATCTTCATAAATAAATAAAATGATAATAATATAAAATATTACCTTTTGTCCAGGCGAAAATTCCAGCTCACTTCTTGATGAAAAATGACTTGAGGACTTTTTTTGAGGAAAAATCTTCATTCAAAATACTTCGTTAACTGTTGAATTAATTTAGCTATCAAATTTAAGTTAATAAGCTAAATTGCAATTTTTCTAAAACTTTACTTTCATAAACTTAATAAAAGAATAATTTTTAGTCACTGTGAATAAAATTCGTTCTGAACATTTAACAGAAAACCTCGGTAAAAAAAATTATATTCATATGCCTATTCGCATCATGTAGGAATGATTGCCGGTATCTGAGGATAAACTGTTGATTATGAAGTAGCTCTTTGGGAAGGTGGGTTACAGACAACTTTATTAAGAAATAGACCATGCTCGAGTCAACCTTGACAGAATGAGAAAGGAAAACAAGTTGTTACCGAGGGGGCGGAGTTATATGACTGCATGAAAAGTAACGCAGATTTTTAATTATTGGATCTTGGTGAAACAATATCTTTAATGAGTTTCATTAATGTGGGAGAGAGAAATTGAACGTGATGAAATGACATGAAATTTAAAAGTCACATTCAAAGTTAATGGCTACATATTTGCAGATATACGGTAGAAAAACTAATCTATTTCTTTTGTTATTAAACCCTTTCGACTCCGACTTTTTTTATTGTTGTTTCTTTTTGTTTTTGAGAAAAAAAATTACCTTTAGGTTTTAAAAATTAAAAGTAGCTATCACGCAAATGAAAAAAATTAAGATTTACTGAAATTTAACGAATATGTTATTACTGAAATCTAACGAATATAGTTATTTTTCGTACTGTTAATGCGACAATACGATATGGAAGATTGTTTGAAGACGCTTGGAAAATGTCGCATTACAACAGGATTAAATAGACATAACAACTCTTTGGTGTTTTTTTTTCGTTTTTGATCATATCTGATTGATCCGGACAAGTAGCTTTTACAGTGTAAAAGATTAAAGTACGTTTTAAAATTAATTCTTTCAAAATAATACTGTGATTATTAAAACAATTCACAAAAGTGAAAATTAATAAAGTTAATACTCTAAAGTTTTATCTTCATATATAAATAATTAAGTTTATCATTTCATGTTGGGATAACTATCCTTTTTTAGCATAAAAAAAAATTACAGATAAAACAACACTACAAATTTGCTCTTTTTTCTGAATATTGAAATTGCTATTGATTAAACATGTTTTCCGATTTCGAAAAGTGCTTTTTTTTTCTTTTTGCACATTTTAAATGTTTGATATCTGGTAAATATTCTCTCGAAGCCACATTGATTAAACTATAAACACGTATAGAAGATATAGTCTAACGTACCAAGAGTTAAGGATTGTGAATGCCACTTTATCTTTAGAATTTTGTTTCCTAGGAAAATATTACTATATTTAAAAAGTGGTACTCAGAATCCGTAACTCTTGACACCTAGATACAGCAATTCTTGTCGTACAGCGCACGAGCGATTGATACTTGTTCTAAAACCTTAAAAAATAACTGGCAGGTGATCTTCAAGTCGTATGCCACCAACAGCAGTTCATGTCTCGACAGAAAGCAGTGTTGCAGGGGCTATATTTCTGACATGGAGATTGATTCCTTAATTCCGTTTCGCCTCAAATAATTGGTGAACCGAGTTAGCTGCAGGAATCAAACTACTGTCTTCTGTTATCGTTTGCATCAACACAAAAGAAAATCATAAACATTAGCCAGAAAAGTTGTTTGAAATGTGTTATTAAATATTTAAGTGTTCTATACATTTTATTTCTTCTGGGTATTAAATAAAGGACCCTAGAACTTTTGCTTGTAAAATCAATTTTATTTTTAAAAATTTATGTATAAACCTTTGACACAATTTACTTTGTAACTGAGCGGATATTTAAGAAAACATTCATAAACAGTGTTCTTTTACGGCCTGATATGTTCCATGAAACTCAAATGCCAAAAGTGAGTTTGAAAAAACTGTTTGAGAAATGAAAGTTGGTACAATTTTTAATATGTAGATGACCCCAAAACAAAATTTATGATTAGTATTTAACAGTAGGTCTATTTCCCTGTCAACTAAGGCCTATTAATTTTTTCAATTCTTTTTTCTTTTCTTTTTTTTAACAGAATTAGTAGGGGGTGATTACTTTTTTCCCCCTCACACCCGTGTGAAATGTGTAATATATGCAAAATTTCGAACGATGGTAAATTCGTTAAATATTAAAACAAAATAACTTCCAGAATAGCATCTCACAAAAATGTTTGGTTTAAAAAAGGTAATTTTTTAATAATAATAAAATTTATGGTACACATTAAAATTTTGTTTCATTTTTATAATGAAGTACGAAGTTGTAATTGGATAATTTGGCAAAAAATATTCTATTGAAACAAATTACACGGCCATCATTCATGATGTGCAATATATTGAAGGTAATGGAATACCTCGGACGAAATTTACATATGGGGGAGATAAAAAAGGAAATTTGGGATGCAACTTACGTTCAGCCGTTTATTAAGAGCAGCTTCGATTGGTGCAAAACCTCGCTAAAATAAATAATTCTGTATACCTTTGTTTCTCGTTCCTGATATTTGATAGCTTATATCTTCTCTATAAGATCTCAAAACCTGAAATTCTGCACTCATTGGGTGTCTAAAATAAGCTATTCAACTATCTTATTTTTGTAATACTCATAATTTTCCAGATGAAATATAAATAATGAATTGATATGCGCAAAAATTATGAATTGTAACAAAAATAGTTTTATTGATCGATTGATAAATGCTTCCTACTCTCACATATGAAATAATAACTTTCCTTTCCTTGTAATTTTTTAGTTAACTTAAAATAAATATTATAATATGGCTAGAAGGTTGATGTGGTACTTCAAAAAGTAACAGCTATCACTAAATGTAGCTAAGATTTTGTACTTGTCGTTGTTTTGTACACAGAAAATAATCGGTTAAGCTCGAGTTTTACTCGCGCAACAAAGGGCTTCCTACAACTAAGACCTTGTACAAAGTTTAAACATGGCATTGTGCCAAGAGCGCTTCTAAAGAAGGTGGCGAAGTTGCAACTCCGCCTTGGTCCGTGCCACTGATGCTTCATGTATTTTTTTGAAATTACTATCTTCGCTAATTACCGAGAATTTTTTTCGAAAATCATTATCAACAATCCTTGGATGAATCCGTGTCCATAGATACCTCGAGTGCCCCTCAACTCTCCTGCTGAGCACCCGCAAAGTAAAGTTCGTGTGTAGCGGAAAAATGCGATTTTCTCAAAACCTATGTGACCTAGGATAATCGTAAATAAGCTCCTAATACCCCTAATTTTTTTCATATTTATAGTTCAAGTAGACTTGGAATTGGTAAAAAGAATTGTTTCTTTTTCATAAGATGATTTGATTGCTTTGATAGTTTAAAATATTTAGTGCCTCTCTAATTTATTTTCTTTTGAAGATTGTCCAAATTTGTTATACAAGACCAGAATCACGGCGAAAAATTAAGGTAATTTTAATTTATTAGGGTTCCATACTTAAAAAGTAAAAACGGAACCATTATAAGATCACTCCTGTGTCTGTCTGTCTGTCACAGCCATTTTACTCGTAAACTATGGAACATGGAAACTTCGAATTGGGGGAAGTAATAAAGACTATTAAACATTTACAAATATTTTTAGGGAAAATGTAGAGGGGCTAATTAAATTACTTGAAAAAAAAGTTTTCTTTGTATATCGTGTGGGGTATCGTGTGAAAGCTTTCGTAACTATGAACTCAAAAATACATTTAATTTAATTTTAGGTATTATATTTTCAGAGATATCGTCGAAAATGTAGTACAAAAATATGTTCCCCCCATCTATTTCCGAATCTACTGAAACTAAAATTATAAAAAAAATGGAGGTAGTAAACGTTAATTTGAATTTTGCAGGAAAATTATAGCGATTACCATGGGTCACATAGTTTTTGAGAAAAGCGCATTTTTCCGTTATACACAATTTTCGATTTGTGGGCATTCAGCAAAATTCTTGAGGAGCGCTGGGGGTCTCTATCATAGCAGAAGTATAAAAGCATTGTTGATAATGGTTTTCGAAAAAAATCGTCGGTAATTAGCCGATATATTAACCCTTAAAAACACTGAAGGTTTGGACATACATAATGATGGATGCGACGTACTGTATGTACAGTCGTGGAAAAAAAAAGTAAACACCCCCTACTAACTCCTCAACAAATCATCATAGAAGAAAGTTACTGGTGCCGAACGATTGGAAATAAAGTCTACTTTTAAATGATGTATATAAAATTTTCTTAGGGGGTCATCTACATATTAAAACGAATCCTAACTTCATTTTTTTCAAAGGCAATACCCAATTTTAACGAGATATTTCAAATCTTCGGTTCAAACTATGCCTAGACACCAAATTTCAAGTCATTTGAATGATAAGTTTTTGAATTATAAACATTCAAAATTTAGTGCTTGTAATGTTAAATTATATTTTCATATTTTTATTTATATCTCCCGAAATTATGCTCCTAATGTGCTAATTTTTTTTGTGGTAATAATACTAATATACCCAAACATAAATAAGCTGAATTTGCAATTTTTATAATTTTATGATATGAATTATGAAATATGAAATTATATATGAAAAAATTATGAATTGCAACCTACAATTTTTTTGATGGATTTTGATTTATTAAGACCTGCTTTATGGAAATTCAAAAATTTCACATTTTTCTTCCAAGTAGTTTTCAAATTATGCTTAAAAAACGGCAAAATGATGGTTTAAGGGGCCGTCTATGATGGAAGTGAGTAGACATTTTGAAATTTATTCTGCCGTACTGTAATCTAACACGCTTCATTGACTCCTTGAGTGGCGCTTAAGGTGCCTTGATCAAGGAAGCGGCTCTCTGGGTTAACAATCCAATACTGAACTTCAATTTGGATACAGCCCTTAAAATACGCTCGTTTTAAAATAATTAATTTCTCGGAAACTTATGGTACGAATTGCATAAAAATTCGTTTTTAGGCTAATTGAAGGGCGTAGAGTTCATTTATGCTGTCAGAATTGGGCACTGCTATTGAAAAAAACAAAGTTATGGTTCGTTTTAATATGTAGGTGGCCCCCTAAGCAAACTTTATATACATCATTTAAAAGTAGACTTTATTTCCAATCGTTCGGTACCAGTAACTTTCTTCTACGATAATTTGTTGAGGAGTTAGTAGGGGGTGTTTCCTTTTTTTTTCCACGACTGTACCATCGGCTTTTAAAGCCCAGATAACAACTTTTAATGATACATTTGTGCAATACAATGTCCAGTATCAGTATAAAAGAAATAAATGTTAAAATGTTAAAAACAGACTCATTTAATTAGAATTAACCATATAAATACTATGGGATTCGCGACTAGTTTGCATTGAGTAGACCTCTCAATACGCCTGCCGTGTCTTTGAACGTTAATTAAAAACCTATCTGGAAAAACGCGGCACGGACCAGAGCGGCGTTGTTACTTTGCGACCTCCTTTCAAAGCGCACTTAGCAAAATGCCAAGTTTAAAGGGGGTAGGATACCTTTAAACCACCGAAATTTTCGATATTTTTTAAATACATATTTTGATTCCGTAATCATTTCTGAACACTATGCAAAAAAACCGCATTAAAAAATTCCCATTAGTTTACTAATTATGGCAGTTTTATTATGACTACATATTAAGACTACATAGGATAATTAAACTTTGCGTTGCGTTTATTCAAAACGATGGATTTTGATACTGCTCGCAGTGTTACTAAAAAACTATGCATGACAGTCAAAAGAAATTTTTACCACATATTCATTTCTGTATTATCTACAACTTAAAACCAGAAAAATGTAAAATTTTATTTTTTTTCTGTTTTTGTACTTTGAAAATACTTTACAAAATGGAAAATTTAAAAATTTTTGTTAATTTTTTTAATTTAGTCAATATTTTTTACAAATAGTCTGGTTTTAATATAAAGGTAATTCTATTATACATTTATTTTCACCAAAATTTCCTCTTTATATGCATATTTTCAGATTTTATCATGCGCGCAAGATTTTTTTTCTCTTATTGTCATATATTTTTAAACTTATCATTTCAATATTTATTTATGAATTTACAAGTATATGTGTATTTTTATTTATAAATTTAAATACGAGCTTTACATTTAAATGAAGTTTGATTTTTATTTTTGATTTATTACTCAAGTTTTGGAGCTTTGGAACATAGTGATATTTTTTACTTTTTCGACGTGTTCAAAGGTATAATACCCCCTTAAACTTTGAACAAGGATTTTGTTTTAGCTACACTGTAAAAAGAAATTATTATTACGACGCTGAATTTAGTTGTATGAAATGGCAAATGAAGTTCAAATATGCATTACTTTTATTGTCAATGCCGAATTAAGTGCATCATAAACAGATTAGGATAAGATTTAAATAAGAGTTATACAGAATAGCAATATTTGATATTATTTAAGCTTCACATCTCTTTGAATTTTTACGGTATTCCCATTCATACTTTTGTCATATATTAATAGTGTAGTTATACCAAACCCTACGTTGTATAGTTTTTACAAAGTCTTATTTTTCTTTTTGTAACGATTTTTTTAATAATACAGATACTAATTCATATATTTATTGTACGGAACACTCTTAGCGCGAGTAATACTCGCACTTGACCGTTTATTTCAAATATATCAACTTGATTTTGATGAAATTCGATTAAACAATATGATGAAACACCTTATGACATAATCGAAGTTTTTACATACATTTTACTTTATTATTCACAACATTCATAAAAATTACGCTTCATGAAAAACATCAAGTTGTTGTAATTGGAAAACATTTAAATTTACTAAATAACCTTATGTTTATGATCTTTTGTGATATAGGGTTATTTCATGTGAAGTAGCCTAAATTTGGATACAGTTCCTGCTCGACCTATTTAGATTTTGATGCCATCGAAAAAGAGCATACATATAGTTCTAATATGGACATCTACAAATTATCAGAGTCAGAAGTAGTGTAGTTGGTTCACCATGGAGGCCTTATATAAAGTACACTATTTCACAGTCACAGAAAAACCTTCAAATCACGAAGTTCGTCATGTTATTGCTCATGACACAAGAAAACTTACTTATTAAAAATTGGTGATCTAATACAACTTTTTGGGCTAAAAAACATAATTGAAGTATTAAAAACACTGCAATGTGTTCGTCATTATTTGGTTTCAAAATAGGCCATATGAACTGTCGCGGTGAATTTTGAACTTATTTTAACAAGTTATAACTACTGAAAAAATTATTTTAAAAGTTTTTCTCTTTACCAATTAATTATTCCTATGAAGATTTCATAGAATTGCTAGTTGTTTCTCTCTTGCTTAAATATTTTATTAATTATTCATCTTTGAAATCCCTTTTTAAAAAAAGTCATAAATTCGACCCTATTTTTAGAAGCCCATATCTCAAAAGGAAAAGTTCGGAGTTGATTACCGTTTGTACCATAAAAGAAAAAAAAATATGCCTTAATTTACAAGAAAACTTTTATTTCATTTTGGGTCTCTCCTGTATAAGGTAAACAAAGAAGGTTGAAAACATCTCACTTTGTGTGAGATTTACAACTATATCCGCCTTAGAAATTGACTCTAAAATTGCTTGTGGAAGTCTCTGAAAGACTACTGTGTGGAAAAGAATAATAGAAAAATATGTGAAATAAGTGGGTCATTTCATGTAAACTGATTGGGGGGGGGGGGGTTACTGGCCAGGTGCAAAATAATGCCACAATACACTCAAATATTTCTTGAACGGACATAGCTACAATAATATAGCGAAGAATTGTCAATTACAAAATTTTATTGCATCATCGATTTATTATAAAATAATGTCGTACATGTAAACTTTATTACAAGCTCTAAAATCTTAATTTTTGGACAACTAGTCACCGTCTTAAATACGCCACTAATCTTTAGATATTTTCAGAAATTCTAATATTTTTACATGTAAGACGTCATTTCATACTAAATCGAGGATGCTCTGCAATTTTGTAATTGACATTTTCCGCTACCTCTCATAGTTTTCGAAATAAAGTCGATAATTAACAAATTTAGCCCCTATGGCCGCTGCGACCACTCTCATATGATAACGCATAGTCATTTCACCGTAGGTAGACACTTGTTCCGCTATTCTAGCTATATCCGTTAAAGAGCTGAGCATACAGGGACATTAATTGGTACATGGCTAGCACACCAATAGGCCAGTTGATACCAAATTACCGACTTATTTCATATACTTTTCTGTTATTTTTCCCTACTGCAGTGTTCTTACAAGGAGAGGGTCCGAGGTTGGGGTCACCGAATACGGTGAATGCTTGTGTATCGATACAGTATAGTTAGTATATAAATATATGACAGCCACAAGGAGCAATGCCCATTGAGTCTAGCGAAAATAAGTCGCAAAGTTACGCTGCAGTTTATAATCGGATGAATTTCCTTCTTTGGCAAGCGGTTCAGTAGCATGGTCGGCAGCATACCGGATTTGGTTTTTTTTTCTTTGTCAGTTCGAATACCGCTCGGACTTATTTTTCGGGACGAAAATTTCCATCAATTATTTTCGAACCGCAATGGAAAAAATATGTATAATAATTGTAATTTACGAAAAATAAATGTATATTTTTTAGCATGTAAATGTATTTTTAACTATGAAATTTTGCATGTTTAAATATTTAACAAGCGGGCATGACCGAGCTAAGCTCAGTCAAAATTAGCCTTGTGTTCAATTCGATATTTCATTCTCACTGTATAATTCTTGCTGTTTAGATAAAATTGGCATGATCCTAAGCCATAGGGACGCATTAACCGAAATTTTTCGAACACACGACATAACCAATGCTCTTCTCGAACCCGAAACGATAGGATACAAAATTTAGTCACAATCGCTAAAGTCATTTCATAGATAAAATTAGCTTGACCCACGGTAACCCCAAAAGGACCTACTAATCTAAATTTATCGAACATCTGACCTATCCCAATGGTCTTTTCGTGCTAGGAAACGGTGTAATAAGAAATTTTGTCAAAATCGTTTAAGCCATTTTATTGATAAAATTAGCTAAATGTTGGGTGGTTTTCTCTTCTTCTAATTACACTCCACTTTTAATTTACTCAATTAATTGTCACTAATCATATTAGCCTGACCTTAAATTTTTAAACAAGGTGTGAACAGTTTACCAAAACCTGGATGTTGTTACAAAAAGAGGAAAAATAAAAATAAGCAATATGCTTAGAAAGATACTAATTTGATTTTAAAAAAACTCTTAGAATAATTACCAATAGATAAAAACAAAACAAAGAGTAAATGCATAAACTAACTTAAAGTAAATCAAAAAATTACTATTAGAAATGTGAAATTAAACCTTAATTATTTAACAGTAACAACATCCTCAACCATTCACAACTTATGAAGAGAAAACTACCAACACTTCTGAATTTGAGAATACAATGCATTCACAATAAAATAAGAAAAGCTAAATTGATTACCACAGAACTTCATAACCGAAAGGCAAACTCTTGAGTCCGCATTATATCAAATAATATGTTTTAATAATTTAAAAAGATTTAATATCAAGATTGTGACTGCACTTATACTCTCAAATCCAGGGGCCACATAATCGTATAGTAGGTCATTAGCATTGAAAATCATTAAATCTAACTGATGTTTTACACTGCAAACAAAATTACTTCTTGAATTCTTTTCCTTTTTTTATATTTTAGGAGTTGCCCTGAACATTCTAGCAATTATATCAATTTCAGTTTTTTTTTTTTTTTATTTATTTATTTAATGAACAATACATACTCTTTTCAGAAATTATTTATTTATTAAATTTATTTTGATTCAAATCTCTCAAGGAATATATGTGTTTATGAATTTCCACCTAGCATAGATCTTGTTACCATAATACTTAGTTACCAAATTCAAAGGATTTAAGAGTTGAAACAAATACAACCAGAAAAGAAAGGTAATAAGAGAGGTGACAACCATTAAAATTAATTTTTAAATCAATCATAAAAGGTAACAAAACCCTCAATTCGTCTCACACAACATTCCTCACTTAAAATCTGATAGAAATAATTACTCCTGGTTATAAAACTTTAAGATTTTTTTTTTATGTACTAATTTTATTTATCAATGATATTAAGATTTCTTCATTTTAAAGATTAAATTGGTTAAATAAAAAAGAAACAGAGTAAAGCAATACATTTAATATCATTTTATTAAGTTTTAAGTCTTATTTTTTTTAAGAATTTTCTATTATTTTTAAACAATTTGTTGCAAAGAAATTTTAGTATAGAGATATCAAATTTATATATACATAGCTGAATTCATTTCAAAATAATTTTCAAAAACTTCGAGAAATTACTACTATCTTGCAAAGAGTCTTGAATTCAATAAACATTACAAACAGATACTTAAAACTACTTAATTTAGCATGACTCATTCCTTTTCCTTTTTTTTTAAACATATATTTTCAACATATCAAAACAATAATGCAAAAGTTACTTACATTACACATCATTGAGCAGGGTAAATGCTGAAACCATGACTTTACACTCTATTATCTTTTTTGTTGGCAGTCCTCTCGAGGGCACATATATTAAAATTTGGAAGTTGGAGATACACTATAAAATAGTACTGTTAACTGTGCAGTTATCAACTCATGAACATCAGAATCTTTGGAGGAGATAAGCCACTATATAAAATTCCGAAAAGTGTCTGGTGATTTATTCACATTTTTCTTCTCTTCAGATTTTGAGTGTGTTGACGATTGTTCAAATACTTTTTTTTTTTTTGCTTTACTGGATGTATAGCTGCGTGTTTAGAACCTCATCAGCTGGTCCTCTGCACTAGACAAAGATTCGTCCAGTCTTTCCGAAAGAAAACAGGATTACTTGAACGAAATTTTACTAAAAAGTATCGACGAGTATTCCCGATTCACAAGTCGTCACTTTCCACCAGCTGGATTGGATTCTCTGTATCATGATTCTTATTAGGCATAAACTGCTCCATCGATGCTAAACTGCCCGGCGTACCCTCGGCTCTCAAGAGAGTGCCCGTGCTTGATCCACAAGAGAAACAGACGACCTCCTTAGTCAGTATCTATTCTTCTTCTCCTAAACTATTTTTATTTTTTGTCACTCCAGAAAAACTCCATTGGTCAGGGGGAGGGCTAAAAAGAAAACCCTAAATTCCCCCTGCCCCCCACATATTAAAAAAAAAGGTAGCCAAGAATCAGCGTCTTCACTCTTTGCTGCCCTTGTCTTGACTCACTTTTCCCCGTAGCGTGTAATAAAAAATCACACGTGCAATACTCTTGCTGACGTCAGATGCTCCTATTCGCTAATCTGGTTAGGTTTCAACCATTTAACTAAAAAGGGTGTGTTGTCCACTTTCCACCCTACACATTTCTTTGAACGGGCCACCCCTACTTCAAAACACCGAGCAAGCTATCTATTTCCCACGGCAGTTTCCCATAAACTCTCCCAAATTGTCTGTTTGACAATAACTTTTAAAAGGAGGGTTATAAAATTGCACCAAGCATTTTACTTAAAAGGCTCATAAAATTTTATATACATGGATGGCCACCCAAGCAGGCTTTTAGGCTGTGATAATGAACGTAGTAACAGAAATGTATGAAATTCACATGGAAAACACGTTTTTACTGCATCCTATGTGACATTACAAAGGCAGACTGAGGGGGTTTTGATTTTACGAGCTGGCATTGCTATGGTAACACCGCTCTATAGTGGGGGAAATACTTGACCGTTTCAAACAGCTGCCCAAATCCAAGGTTAAGTGAGGAGTTTCGCATTTTTCTTGGAAAAAAAAGGGAAGGGACATCTTGCTTGTGCTTACGTTCTCAGATAAAAGATTACACGTACCCTAGTATTTGTTTCCACTGAAATAATACGTGTTTTTCTAGATCTGAAACTGAGAAAAAGGAATTCTCTGGCATTAAGTAATATTCTTAAACTATGAAAATTTTGTCTGACATTTTTTTTTGAAAAAAGGTGGGATATAATTGAAGAAAATTAATAATTTTAAGATGAAAGCATACAATGTTATATATATATAAAAAGAGGGGGGATTTTAATAACACCAGAATTTGTCAAAATAAGGATATTGTTAAATATTCTACAACATAAACCTTGACCCATAGTGACCCAAAATGACTGGTTAATCGAATTTTCTTGAGCATGCGACCTAGACCAATGGTCTTCTCGAACCCGAAAACGAAAGAAAACAAAATTTAATCAAAATCATTAAAGCTGTTTTCTAGAAAAAATTAACTTGACCCACAGTGACCAAAAAATAACCCATTAATCGAATTTTCTCGAACATGTGACCTAACCCAATAATCTTCTCGTGCACGGAAACAGTATAATACCAAATTTTGTCAAAATCGTTTGAGCCTTTTTATAAGATACAATTAGCTTGACCCACAGTGACCCAAAAATGACCCACTAATCGAATTTTTCCGAACATGTGATTTAGCTCAATGGTATTCTCATGCTCAGAAACGATATAATATAAAATTTTGCCATAATGTTTTGAGCCGTTATTTTAGATACACTTAGATTGACCCATAGTGACCCAAAAAGGACCCACTAATCGATTTTTTCTTCGAACTTGTGACTTAGCCCAACGGTCATCTTATGCCCGGAAAAAGTATATTACAGAATTTTGTCAAAATGTTTTGGAACTTTTTTTAGATTCAATCAGTTTGACCCTGATCCATTGAGACCCAAAATGACAGACTAATCAAATTTTCTTGAACATGCGACCAAGCCCAAGGATATTCTTGCACCCGAAAACAATAAAATACAAAACTTCGTCAAAATCGTTAGAACCGTTTTCTAGATAAACTTTGCGTGACCCACAGTGACCAAAAAATAACCCACTAATCAAATGTTCTCTAATACGTGACTTAGCCAATTGGTCTCTTCGTAATCCAAAACGACAGAATACAAAATTTAGTCAAAATCGTTAGAGCCGTTTTTTAGATAAAATTGGCTTGACCCATAGTGACCCAAAAATGACCCACTAATCGAAATTTCTCGAACATGTGACATGGCCCAATAGTTTTCTCGACCCGAAAGACGGTTGGATATAAAATTTAGTTAAAATCGATTGAGCCGTTTTCTAGATATAATTAGCTTGACCTTGACCCATTATGACCCAAAATGACCCACTAATCGAATTTGCTCGAACACGTGACCTAGCCCAATGGTATTCTCGTGCCCGAAAATGGTAAAAAACAAGATTTCTTCAAAATCGTTAGAATCGTTTTCTAGATAAACTTCGCTTGACCCACAGTGACCCAAAAATGACCCACTAACCGAATTTTCTCTAATATGTGACTTAGCCCATTGGTCTTCTCGTAATCCAAAACGACAGAATACAAAATTTAGTCAAAATCGTTAGAGTCGTTTTTTAGATAAAATTGGCTTGACCCATAGTAACCCAATAAAGACAAACTACTTTCACTAATCGAAATTTCTCGAACATGTGACCTAGCCCAATAGTTTTCTCGTGTCGAAAAACGGTTGGATATAAAATTCAGTCAAAATCGATTGAGCCGTTTTTTAGATATAATTAGCTTGAGCTTGACCTATTATGACCCCAAAATGACCCACTAATCAAATTTTCTTGAACGCGTGACCTTGTCCAATGGTCTTATCGTGTACGAAAATAGTAAAATACAAAATTTCGTCAAAATCGTTACAGCCGTTTTTAAGATAAAATTTACATACACACACACACAATTTTTGCTTGCATTGTAGTGTAAGATAAAAGAAATAAAAGGTCAATTTATATGTCTATAGACCAGAAATTTTTCGTTCTTATTTAAAATTATTTACAGTTATTTCAATGAATAATCTACTATTTTTCACAGGAAAATAAATAAAAATACGGGATATTAATACGTGAATAAATATATTATATTTATTTTGCTTCATTATGCAAATATTTCAAACATTTCATAATTTTGTAAAAATATTGTTTTGGATTTTAAAATGGATTTTTTTTTTCGGATTCTTAATTTTGTAGTTATTGCCTACTTAATAACTATTTTCAACAATTCAATATATTTTTAGAACTTATTTTTAAGCACATAGACAGTTATTTAAACTATAAGTATAAGAATCCAAGATTTAAAAAATTCAAAAGTTAAAAAGCTAGTTGTTAAAAAACGATACATTTATACATTATTACAATAATCGAAAAATTACAATTTAAAAAATAAAGCAGCACGTTATAATTTTACATAACGTATTTTAATTTATTTCACCGCATTTTAATTCATTATGTGAAAAATAACAGCTTTTTTATGTAAATAAGAGTAAATAAATTTTAAAATTAGCGTAAAAAGTTCCAATTGACTTTTTTTAGTTTGTTATTATTATTTATTTATTTTATTTTTACTTTTCTTTAAATGTATAAACATGGAAATATTCACAGCTAAAATTGAATTTATATAATTAAACTGCATTACATAAACAGGGGAAAAAATCAAGATTCTCAGACTATAAAAAATCACATTAAAAATATGAAAGCATATTTCTGATAAACTATGAAATATTTAAAGTATTTGCATAAGTAAACAAAATAAAAACAATGTATTTGTTCCGTATTTTATTTCTCTGTTAAAAATATTATATATTTAATAAAATAATTTTAAACAATTTTAAATAACAACAACAACAAATATCTTGCCTATAGACATATAAATATGACTACTTTTTTTTTCTCTTTTCATTATATATTTAACCATGAGAAATTTCGTAGTTAAAAATGCACTTATATGCTACAAAACGGACATTCGATTTATATTTTTCGTAAATTTCAATTATTGTACATGTTTTTCAATTGCGGTTCGAAAATAATTGATGGAAATTTTCGTTCCGAAAAAAAAAAAAAAAAAAAAAAAAAGGCCGAGCGGGATTCGATCTGACAAAGAAAAACCTCAAATCCGTTATGCTGCCAACCATGCTACTGAGCCGATTGCCAAAGAAGTAAATTTATTCGATTATAAACTGTAGCGTAAACTTTGCGACTTATTTTCTCGAGACCCCTGGGTGTTGGTTGCGCCTTATGGCTGTTAGATATTTATATACTAACTATACTGTATCAATACACAAACATTCACTGTATTCGGTGTCTCCAGCCTCGGACCCTCTCCTTGTTAAACTTCCAGAGACTTCCAGAAACATTTTTAGAGTAAATTTCGACAGCGGATATAATTGCGAAGCTCACATAAATTAGACGTTTTGAACCTTGCTTTATTTAATTTATGCCGAAAATGAAATAAAAGATTTCTTATCAGTTAAGATTTTTTTTTTTTTGTTTCTTTTTTATTTTATTTTAAGTGGTACATATGGTAATCAAATCAGAAGCGCCCGCTTTGAGATATGGGCTTCTGATAATGGGGTTAAATTATGAAAGCATTTTTGAAGGTATTTTAAAGGATGAATAAATTAAGGAATATTTAAACAGGAGAGAAACAACTTCAAGAGCTCTATGACATCTTCATACGTAATTAATTGGTAAAGTGACAAACTTTAAAGATATTTTTAAAGTAGTTACAGCTTGTTAAAGTAAGTGAGAAATTCATTGCGACAGGCCGTATGAAAACAAGTAATGACGAAGGTATTGATTTTTGATCCTTAATAATACAATTATGTTTTTTACCACAAAAAGTTGTTATAAGATCACCTATTTTCAATAAGTAACGTTTCTTGTATCATGGCAATAAGATGACAAACTTGGTAATTTGATCATTTTTCTGCGACTGTGAAATAGTGAACTTTCCACAAGGATTTCTGGTGAGCTATACTACTTGTGACTTTGACAGTTTGCAGATGTCTATCTTTCGACCTATATGTATGTCTTGTAGCAATTATAACAAAATTGAAGAGATTCAAGCTGCATCTTCTAGGCCAGTTGACATGGAATTACCCATTATTTAAACAATCTTCAAATAAAAATCAATTAGAGAGGCAGTAAATATGCATTCTGAATAATATCAAAATATTAAAAAAAAAATTACCTTGTCGGGTGGGGACAAAAGTTTTTATCTACCCATCTCCTTTCCCGCACTCTCAGATATAAAACTCTCCCTTTTGACGATTCAGAATTCCTTGAGCTGTATTTCGTCGTTTTTGAGGATCATTTCCTATTAACATCACGTGACTTTTAACGAAACGTAAACCCTCAAATATTTGACGAAAGTTTTGCCTCAATCACGGTCAGACTCGATGCATTTTAAGGAAACAGTTCCTCAAATCCTGCGATTTTAGCAAACATATATTTGGTTGTTTATGTTAGTCCTGTAATAATTTATTTTAAAACAGCACGTAGTGCTTTTCAGAAAATACTGAAATATGGGTAGTTATTGTTTCTTCATTAGTTATTTTTTTAGCTGTTAGAATTTTTAGGAATGCTTATTATTATTATTATTATTTTATTTATATGTTGTCGTTCGTTATGTTTTAATTCGAAAAGAATAAATTTCCTATGTTCTTCAAAACCATTCAATAAGAAAATTAGGTCAATAAAATTTCAAACTTCTAGGATATCTTTTTTTTTTTTTTTTTTTTTGAAGAAGTATATTATGTTTTCAATCAAATTAAAAATAAACATAATTGATCCCTCTCTTTTTTATAAACAGTAAAGTGTTAAAATCTTATCCTTCTACTCAAAGTCATAAAATCTCACGCAATATGCACTTCACAATTCGTTATTTGTGAGCAACAAATTAACCAGACCATATTCTAATCATCCATTGATCAAAGAAAATTTCAGTTGTAAATTATTTAATCAAGCCATATTATAATTATTCATTGATACGAGAAAACCATAAAAATAAATTAGCCTTTCTTAAAACTTTCAGAAAATATAGCAGCGCCGATAAAATTGCAATCTACGTTATAAAAATATAAACACGAAGTACAATTCATTACACCAGTCTAAAAGCAGACACTTTCAAGTCACCAGCAGTCAGGTTGGCAGAGCAGCGACCTCCCACAATAAAGGTCGTGAGTTCGAATCACGCCGAGGAAAGAGAGAGAAGTGATTTTTTTTCTTTCCCCGTGTCAAATACTGGAGCTTCCAAACTATTTGAGAGATGGCGCCACCAGCCCTCTTTTGACGAAACTATTGACGAAATTTATATCGTCAAGCAAGTGAAGAAACTAATTTCATCAAATTGACGAAATGTTCGCTCGGAGCATTTTCCAGGAAACCATTTCGTCAAAAACAAAGAAAATTTCGTGCAATCTGAATATTCATTTCTGAGAGTGCGCAATAACAATGATACTATAACAAGGAAAAGCTCAGATGTTGGGGGATCACAAATATTTTCTTAATATTTTGAAGTTGGTAGAGAGGCAAAGACATAAGATATTCTGTATGTAATAAAGTACATCTCCCAGGAAACAAAATTTACTTAACATCTTCCAAAGATGATACGTGTATATACTCTTTTTGTGAGCTAGCAAGCTGTTTAGCTCTAAAAGTAGTCAGCTGATAGGTATTGTGTCTAGTTTCATGAAGGATTTGTTTCTGTTTGTTCCTTTTATTTCAGACATTCTTTTCTATTTCTATGTTTATTTAACCCATTTGTGCCTATTTATTTGTGTAACCCATTTTTGGGACGCTTCAAATTTTCATGAATAAGTATGTTTTTCTTCTCCTTTATAACATGAAAATTGTATGAAATAATTATTTATAAATGTCTTTATCTATTACCGAGAGATGACAGCATAAGGTGGATATTTATTTGTTTAAATGAAGGCTTTTTTCGGTGTTTATACATTTTTAATTTTTCAAGATGGCGAAATGTGAAAAGTAAGTTTATTTGTATTTTTTCTGTGAAGGATCCAAAATCGCAAGTCATAATCTTAGCTTGTAGACTTTTTTAAATACGTATTTTTTTAAATTGCGAAATTAAATGTTCAAGCCTATTTTTTATGCATTTTTGTAACGTCCAAAATATAGGGTTCTAGGTACAAATGGGCACATATTTTTGTTTGACATTTAGGAGACAATTATTTATGTAATCTCCTTTTCAAGATATTTATGAAATAAATTGCTTTTAAGTCAGCAATATGATTATTCTTATTTTATTATTAATAATAGTTATAACGTTATTAGTCTCTGTAAAGAAATAAATATTTTTTGTTTGTAGTTCATAAAAATACTAATTATAGTACATAATATACAATTTAAAAACTTTTTAAATATAAATATAGACAACAGATATAATTATGCATATTATTCTACTAGAAATATTCATATGTAGTTTTTTACATTTTATTAAATAAATACAAAAACATTTAAGTGTAATTTTTTTTAGTATTTTTGCAGTTCATTTTGCAATATTTTAAAGTAATTTTACCAAAACATTTGAGAAAACCAAAATTCAGGCACAAATGGGTTAATTACTTTCTTCTACTTCTCTCCTAGTTGTCATCCTCCCAATTTGCGAATTCCACTATTTTTGTATAGAAGTGTTCTCCTTATTTAATCTTAGATATTCTGCGATTATACACAGTGAATAAAAAAAAAATTTAATTAGTAATTTTCAAAAATCGGGAGTTTAGCAACTATGTGCTTGATAATTTTCATAATATTTTTAATAAAACTGAATTTTTCGTATATAATATCACATATCATTTTTTAATAATTAAAATTAAATATTTTTTAAGTATAATTATAAGAGCTCCTGAAATTCAACTAAAATATCTTTTGGTGTCTAACGCAAGTGACATATAAATAATTATAATGAAGAGCGGGAAATTTTATTTTCAATGGGATAATTCATATTCAAGATTGGAGTAGCACAGTTGAGGTTTATTCTAACAGAGCGAAAAATGTTCGGGACTCGTACTTGGATACTTTGGCTTGATGTGCTGATGCTCTACCTTTTGAGTTATCCGGACTGTACCTGGCTGACATAATTCACTATTATTTGTTAGACATGGCTGCGAACTGCAGCGCTAGTTTCATTCATCTGAGCTATAACTGTAGCATTTATATGATGTAATTGTGTGATAACACGGAAGCTCCTGTGTACCATGCAATTAGGTCATAACGAAGAGGGGAAATTTTATTTCAACTGGATAAATCATATTCAAGGTCATGTTAGCACAATTGAGGTTTATTCCAATAGAACGTAAAATGTCCAGGCCTGGACTCGAACCTGAATACCTTGGCTTGACGTGCCGATGCTCTACCTTTTGAGCTATCCGGACGGTACCTGACTGACATGATGACATGTAAATGATATAGTTATAGTTAAGATGAATTAAACTAGTGCTGCAGTTCGGAGCCTGTCCAAAAAATAAGAGTGAATTATGTCAGCCAGGTACCGCTAGTATAGCTCAAAAGAAGCGTCGGCACAGCCAGGGTATCCAGGTTCGAGTCGTGGTCTGGACATTTTTCACTCTGTTGGAATAAACCTCAACTGTGCTACTCCAAATTTGAATATAAATATCTAATTAGCAAAATTATTTTGTTAAAAGAAACTTTCTTAAAATTAAATTTCATTCAACATATGTAAAATTCACATTTTTAAATTATTTATACATTTTTTTTTTTTGCTATGATTGCGCTTTATAATAAAGTATAGTACCTTAATTAGAACAGAAACGTTGTTCCTGTATTAACAAATTTAATTTCAATTTAAATACTACGGCGTATTTTTGTTTCTTTTATGCTTTTTACAAGTTTAAAATTTTAAAGAAGTTTTTCAAATGAAAGTTGGACAGTATGTTGTTACTGTGCTCATGGAAATACTGATGACGTAATATTTAGCATATTCACGTCGTCTTGGATAGCAAGCACTTCATTTAGGACTAAATCGTAAGTTATCCTTTAATTGCTGTTAGCGGTTTTGCATAGGATACCTGAGGTCAATGCTTTCTAAGTTTGTACTTTTTTGATTTTCAATCCGGTTTTTTTCCCTTTCACTTTTGAAACCGGTTTCGAAAGTAAATGTATCCTCATAATATAAAACTGCAACCAAAATCAAAAACTTTAAAAATGCCCCGTTTAGAAATCGACTTCAGCTATCCTATGGGAAAATAAATTATTTAAAAATATTGAAATACAAATGGGAAATTTGAAAAAAAATCCCATAGGTTTAACATTAGTTTACGAGTTTCTCGCGTGACTAGTGTAGGCACTTAAGACAACGAAATGTTAGCATTATTTTGGTCAAATGAATAACTCCTTCTTACTTCAACAAATATCATTACTTTAAATGGAGGAAATGATCATAGTTCGCCTATTTAAGCAGAAAAAAAAATAATTTAAAAATCTAAAAGAATACGTAACACTTCATTTTATTACATAGGATAATTAAATTGTATATTAGAACCACGAAAAATGTACAATTTGATAAAGTTTTTTAAATTTTATAATATATATATAAAAAGTAAAAATACATCTTAATAATGCATATCAAGTTCCTAATGTTTGAAGCTACTTTGTTTATACAGGGTGATTCATAAAGATCGAAACAATAGGCTATTTCCTTAAAATTGCCACTAGACACATACTTCCAATTGCAAAGTTTCATTTTTAAAAAAAAGTGCAAAATTTGATGAAATAAGTTGCAACTCCATGGGGTGTCTATTTGAGAAAATACAAAAACTAAATTTTTATACGGCCCCCGTAGGGTAAAATTTCCAATTACAAAAATTTTCCTTATCCATTCCTGAATTAAAGAAAAAAATCCCATCTTCATATCTGCAAAACTCACAACCTGTTTAAATAATTCGTCAGGTTTTAAGGGAATAGACACAAATTGAAATGCGTGTAATTCAAGAAACAATGTTACCGTAAGAGTTACAGGAAACATGTAAAAAAAATATTTATTGAGTTAGAATTTTGATTTTTTTTTTCTTTTTTCTGATGGTTAACTATCTAATTTGAAAACAAAATCACATCCTAAAATTTCTCATAAAGTTTTAAAAAATTTTTTAAATGATCATTATCGTTATAAATCGAAGCATTATTTGTCGAATTCAAAAAAATTATCGTTTAATTAATGGAGAAAATATAATTTAAATTTTGTTTCAGGATTATTTTTAAACATTAATTTTAAAAATATAAAAATTTAAATTTAAAAAATGATGTAACTTATTTTTAAAAAATCATATTTTCAAAAGTAAATATTTTCTTCAAATTTGCCGAAACAAAATTAATGTAAAATAATAAAAAAAAAACATGGTCCAAGTTTGCGCCCTTCTCCTTTAACAATTCTTGATTTATAATAATTTAAAGACGCGAAATGGTGAAAAAAAAACTTCATTCAGAAAAACGCATTTAAAGTTTTAAGCAAAGATTGGCTTCTACTAAAATGTTTAAATGCTTTTTTAAAAATTGCACTTGAGTAAGTAACCTATTCCTGTAGCTTAAACTTCCGATTCAGTTTAACTTTTGCCCTTTCCACCTTCTTTCTGTACTATTTAAATGTCAGTCAGTTGATTTGAAACGTGGCTTTTTCAAACATGCCGATTAAGAGTTTTTTCATAATTTTAGCCCACACAACTTCAGATTTTATATCGTCCCACCAAGGCTGTATTCTGGGGCCGGACCAAGTTCGGACCTTACTTTTTCCTGAAGGTTTGGCCGGGTTGGGCCTAACATATTTCTTCATGCCGAACCAGGACTGGTTTCCTTCTTCCTAGGTTTGCACGGGACGAAATTTTCAGTCCCGGTCTCGACCCAACCCGTATTTACCCTTAAATGCCGGGTGTTGCTTTTCGGCAACATACCTAATTTAGGCTCTAAAATACTATTATAATAATATTGAAGCTATAATGCCTTATGTTGCCAATAAAATACATTCTGAATATATTATTAAATCGATTTTCAACACGTAGATGGCAACCCTTGTGCTGTTTAAGAATAAAGATAGATTTATTTTTTCAATTGTTGCTCCTTGTTCATTTTGTTTTGTTTGGAAGCTTGTGAAATACCTTCTTTTGTTCTGCAGTGAGCAAGTGAAATTTATTTTTTATTATAGTTCCTAAAATTCTTGTGTGTTTAATATTATAGAATTTTACCATGTAAAATTATTTTTTCAATTAAAGACCAGTATTTCCGATTAGTAACAAACTGGTTTTTAGCCGTAAACTATACTTAAAACAAAATATGATTTTTTTAAGTATTTTTCCCATGATTTATTTAAAAAATGAAAGCCGAAAAACATTATTACAATGATTTTTAAAAAATCAGGTATTTGAGGGTTAAAATCATTGTCTCTTACTGAGCTGATCCGTGCAAAAATCAGTAAAATTTCGCTCAGCCGAAAAATTTTTACAAAAAAAGGCATATATTTTTAAATCGTCATTATTTTACAATTAAACTTTAAAATTAATTTTTTAAAGGATAGTAGATTTAAAGGCAAAAAAAAAATAAATAAAATACAGTAAAACTAGTGAAAAAGAACATGCCTATGAAATGATGGAATCCTGTCTTAAACGGAAAAATGTGTTGATCCATGCAAAGTGAATATAATAATACCTGAGAAAAGAATAGACTACATTTATACCTCCTAAGAAGGAAGCTTGTCTGTAACGCATTTGTTTCTTTCCTATGTGATTCCGTTTTAGAAGATTTTACTGTACAGCGTTTTTGAAAGTCTCTAATACATGGAATATGGATTAACGATATTAAACGATAAGTGAAACATTTACGGACAAATAGAGATTCATTAAAAAAATAAATATCACAGCCTTTGGCGCTTCCTTAAAAATGTAGATTATAATCATGAAAAAAGAAAAGCTAAAAAATGTATTTTTAGTTAGAACTCCTCCATGCAAAAAATTGTTTACAATATCGACGTGAAAATCTATGTTTGTAGAAGTTAAGTCAGGCCGGCCCGGGCTCGGGCTAAGATTTGAACTTTTTTCCAGGCCGGGCCGTACTTTTTTTTCTATGGGTCAGGTCGGGACCGAGACTGGATATTTCGACCCGTGCAGACCTCTAGTGCATATCTCTAGCATATTTTGAAAGCAGGTTTAACGTAAAATCTATACGCTGTTATTTTATATCCAAAGCAGAGGCACTGTCTTAAATCGACATTTAATAACGTTCAATTTGTGGATGATCCCTATTTTGCATTCAAAATAGAGTCAATAACTCGTTTTTCAGAGGCATGGGTAAATGGTGTTAGTCCTGAATTTTGGATTTTAATATCTCTGCGCGTTTTGCGGATATCGAGATGAATTTTTTTGTGTTTAATTCAGGAATGGATAAGGAAAATTTTCCTAATTGGGAATTTTACCCTACGGGGGCCGTATAAAAATTTAGTTTTCGTATTGTCTCAAATAGACCCCCCCCCCCCCCTCCATGGAGTTGAAACTTATGTCATTGAATTTTGCACCCTTTTTTATGCAACTTTGCAATTGAAAGTTTGTGTCTAGCGGCAATATTTAAGGAAATAGCCTATTGTTTCGATCTTAATGAATCACCCTGTATAGTATTTTTACGCTTTCAAACACAGTTTAAAAATGTTTATGATTTCGGTTTGCCTCTCTCTCTACCCGTCTGTACGATATCTAACTTTCGTGAATATACTTTGATTGCACTAGATTGATATACGTTATTGAGGTTCACTATAGAATGTTTGGTATTTAAAATGAAGTGTGTAGCACTCAAGTTCATTTAAATTATGGTTTGTGAGGACATTTGTTTCAAATGCATTTTAGTGATGTCCCACAAGTTCAAACATTATTGATATTCATTCATGAAATATGCGAAATTGATACACATTGTTGAGTTTTATTATTATTTTATTTTTATATAGGGTGGCTATAATTGAACTATAAGTATTTAGAGCTCAATTATAAAATGTGTACCAGTACAAATGCAAGATAATTTCGTATATGGAAGATTAGGGAGGGTTTACCTACCTTTTATAAAATGATCTATTATTATTCTTTTTTTAATTGAACGTAGAATAAATTTTTAAATTTCATTTTATTCGTTATACAATCAGTTATTAAAATAAAATTGCTACGTAAGTGTAATATATAAGAAATTTGTAAAATGATTGATTTTAATCACGAGAAAATAATGAGCCAAGGCTCCCCACACATAGCAGGAGAGCTGTTAAACATTTAAGGGTAGGTATTTGAGGCACCATGAAAATTTGTGTAACACTTCTTTTATAATGTCTGAATACAAAATTGAAGGTCTGACTGAAGGATCGTGGCACTTAGCTAACCCGTAAATTTTTTATTTTCCAAAATTTTCGTTGCAAAGAAGAAAAAAAATCCTTGAGGCATTTTGAAATTTTAATACTTTCAAAAATAAAAAATATAAAAGCCAGACAATTTAGTCGGACAGGTTGTATTTTATAGCTATCAAAAAAAGTATTTGAGGCACGCTGAGATTGAGACAGAATAATATTTATGCTTAGAAAAAAATATTTTGAAAAGGACAGGCAGTTTTGGTGAAACTTTCTACTTGACAGACATGTTGAATGCTAAACGCAAGTGCCAGTAAAGCTGGGCTTGCGGTGCCTCGCTGAAGATCCATTTACTGACTTACGATACAAACCTCGATACAAACAAAGCTTAAACCGCGTTGCAGTACCACGCGATAGATATCTTAAGATAAATTTCAACTGGATGTGTGCGCAATCACAGCAAATCTAACTGCGATAGGCTATCACAAACCACGTGAATCATAGCAAGCGTGTAATTGTTCGAAAACGTTTGGAGTGCTTAACCCGTTCGAGACCAGCAACTTTTACATGATTTTTATTCGGTTGACACCACTTTTTGTCAAACAATTAAATTTCTTTTATCAATCAAAAAATGTGTTGATTAAATAAGGAAAATTTTAGTTTTCTTTTTTTGTGGTATGAAAAGCAAATGCTGTAAGCATCTTTTGAAGAGGCATATATGCACACGTGGTCCCGAAGGGGTTAAAAAATTCTTATTTGTAGTGAAACATCTGAAGCTTTAGAACTGCTATATTATTTGCATTTAAAAATATTTTTCTTTACGCGTTACTTACGTACATTATTCATTGAAAGTAAAAAAATTGTGTTATTTACACAAAAAGCGATTAAAAATCACTATTTTTAGTGAAAAAAAACACTACCAAAAAAGTCGTGAAGAGTTGAAAGTTCGGCAAAGGGGGAATTCCACATCAATTCAGGCAGTGAAATATCAATATGTAACCCACCATCACTGATTTTAATGAAACTGCGCGTGTTTGTTCTTACTATTAAGATATAATCACCCGTAATTCTTTTTGCTCCTTGATGAAATAGTTTCCGAGAAAAAAATTATCAAAGTTTTGGAAAATTACCATGAGTTGACATTATTGATTGTTCAATTTTCAAATGCATCATTTTATTTATAAAATCATACTTCAATATCTAATAAAGAAATCTTCTTCAAATAATTTAGGCAAAGTAAATAAAGTTCGTAAATTATTAAATATATATATATTGCTGTAATGTTAAAAAAATTGTATAATCTTTGAAATCAAAAATATTTTACAAAAAATAATGAAATTATTAAAAAATCTTTATCAGTTTCTATGACTATTTTTTAAATTTTAACTTGTACATAATACTACATTATAACTGGATCTGAAGTAAAAATAGTGGGATTTTGGTTGGTTTTAATAGTATTTAAATCATATTTAAAATTATCAATATTTTCAACTGTAAAATTTATTCAAAGTATCAACGCTGGAAATATTTTTATTCATATATTTATTTTATTTTCAAATTGTATTTTGTCTTCGTTTCTTATGGAAAAAAATTAACAATATTGTTTTTTTAGTAAAACCACGGTTTTTAGGTAGCTTTCTTTACAAAAAGCTACCTATTGCAGCCGCCGTTCGGAGGAAAGCGATTTCAAAAAATTTTGGTATATTTTCATCGATCATGACCCCCAGACCCCGAAACCACCCTGCGTTCAAAATTGATATATATATATATCTGACCTATGTCACACTCTAACTCTCGTAATTATGAACCAATTTCGATGTAATTTGTTGTGTACATAGTACATAGAAATGTCTCGACCGAGTTTGTTGGCCAGCTTCATCCGCCGTTTTGTTTCAAAATGCCGGCCATTTAAAATTTTTTAAAAAATTTAAAATTTGAAATGTGGTACCAAAAAATTAAAAATGGAAAAATATTTTTTTCTTATGTATTTGACCTTTATACAAAGATTCCGGAGCAGTTTTTGTTTCGTCTATATCTTAAAAAATGGCTGAGTTATAGCATTTTGAATTTCTAGCATGGCTGGCATTTTGAAACGTCTTGAATTTTGTCACGCGATAAAAGGCGTATTTATGAACCGATCTCGATGTAATTCAGTGCGTACATAGTACATACCAATGTCTCGACCGAGTTCGTTGGCCAGCTTCATCCGCCATTTTGTTTCAAAATGGCGACCATTTAAATTATATTAAAAAATTTGAAATTTGAAATGTGGTACCAAATAATTGAAAATGGAAAAATATTTTTTTCTTATGTATTTGACTTTTATACAAAGATTTCGAAGCAGTTTTTGTTTCGTCTATATTTTAAAAAATGGCTGAGTTATAGCATTTTGAATTTCTTGCGTGGCTGACATTTTGAAACGTCCTGAATTTTGTCACGCGATAAAAGGCGTATTTATGAACCGATTTGGATGTAACTTCGTTTATACATAGTACATACCAATGTCTCGACCGGGTTCGTTGGCCAGCTTCATCCGCCATCTTGTTTAAAAATGGCGGCCATTTAAATTTTTAAGAAAAATTTAAATTTGAAATGTGGTACCAAAAAATTGAAAATTGAAAAAATATTTTCCTCTTATGTGTTTGACCTTGATAAAAAGATTCGGGAGCAGTTTTTGTTTCGTCTATATCTTAAGAAATGGCTGCGTTATAGCATTTTGAATTTCTAGCGTGGCTGACATTTTGAAACGTCCTCATTTTTCTCACGTAATAACAGGCGTATTTATGAACCTATTTGGATGTACCTTGGTGTGTACCTAGTACATACAAATATCTCGACCGAGTTCGTTGGCCAGCTTCATCCACCATCTTGTTTCAAAATGGCGGCCATTTAAAAAAATTAAAAAATAAAAAAAAATAAATGAGATACCAAAAAATTGGAAAATGAAAAAGATTTTTTTTTTGTATGTGTTTGACCTTAATACAAAGATTCCGGAACAGTTTTTCTTTCGTTTATATCTAAAAAAAAATGGCTGAGTAATAGCATTTTGAATTTCTCTTGTGGCTGACATTTTAAAACGACCTGATTTTTGTCACGCGATAACAGGCGTATTTGTGAACCGATTTGGATGTAACTTGGTCTGCACATTGTACATGCCAATGTGTCGACCGAGTTCGTTGGCCAGCTTCATTCGCCATCTTGTTTCAAAAGGGTTGCCATTAAAAAAAATTAAATTTAAAATTCAAAATGAGGTATTAAAAAATTGGAAAATGAAAAAGATTTTTTTTATGTGTTTGGCCTTGATACAGAGATTCCGGAGCAGTTTTTTTTTCTGAAAATTTGTTCTTTTGTTTATATCTTAAAAAATGGTTGATTTATAGCACTTTGAATTTCTAGCATGGCTAATATTTTGAAACGATCTTGTATTTGTCACGCGATAACACACGTATTCGCCTATTTCAATGTAAGAAGGCATGTGGATAGTATACATCAACACCTCGACCAAGTTCGCTGGCCAGATTCATCAGCCATCTTGTTTCAAAATGGCGGCCATTAAATTAAAAAATATATATTTATTTAAAGTGAGGTGCAAAAAAATTAGAAATTGAAAAAGGTTTCTTTCTTAAATATTTGACCTTGATATAAGGATTCAGGAGCATTTTTTGTTTGTCTTTAGCTTAAAAAATGGCTCAGATATAGCAGTTTCAATTTCTATTGTGGGTGACATTTTGAAAAATCTGATTTTTTGCATGCGACAGCACTCCTATATATTAACCGATTCCGATGTGAGTGAGCATGTGCACAGCAATTACTAAGGTCTTGACCAAGTTCACTGCTTAGCCTCATCCACCATGTTGTCTTAAAATGACAGGCACTTTAAGAAATTGCCGAATTTGGCAGCCAAATATAAGTTACTTTAAAGAAAAGCAGCTTGGATAAAGCTGACTAATTTCGCGAAATTCTCATTCATTATATTGATAAAAATTAGTATTGAATCTTCTATATTCGGTTTCCACTAAATTGAGCTTCGTGTGTTTGAATGATATAAGTTGGCTTTTTTAAAAATAAGGATTATGAAAGCTACCTCTTCCTCCCGGCACTGGCCGGAAGGACTTTTTTTCTTGGGGAAAGAGCAATTATCCCGTTCCAAAAAAGAAAAAAATCACCTACTCCTCACCGCCCAATAGAAATTTTCAAAATGACCCTCCTAATCTCTAAACTTATATTTGGATTGCTTTGAGCTGCTAATATTTTAAAAAAGACCAAATTTCACTCTTTTGAACAAAGTTTTGATATGTTGTACATTAAAAATATGAAAAAAAATTGCATAATCCATTATATTTATACCCTTCACATAGCTATATCTAAAAAACTATTAAAATCAAAATGAGATGTAGTTTTGTCATTTTATTCCGTTTTTTATGATCTTTAATTTCATTTATTTCTTCACAATATTGCGGATAGACTTGACATACACACACGCATATATATATATAACCAAGTTCCCAAACAAATTATTTACAACTTATTCATTTATGTTTAATAAAGCATGTATATGTTGTTTATACACTTATAGAGAATGCATGTGGTAAACTTTATGATATTATGTCAATAAGATCTAAAAGTTAGGAACTTATCTAACAGTATATGTAGAAAAAATTTAACATCTGCTAATGACAACAAAATTTTATAATAGTTTTACGTAATTTTGAATGAAAGAAAAAGGCGTACATGTTTATATTTTATTGAAGTACAGGTGAAAATTTCACAGACATTCCTATCTCAACAACATCTGAATATGTCACATTCACACAACAGCTGATTTTTTTTCTTTTTGATCTTTCGGGTTTGGTGGCAGATGGTTATGAATTAATTAGTTTTGTTAGAAGTGTCATCGCAATGAACATATTAGGTTCACTATTTTTTTTCTTTTTTTTTATTGACTCGATGAATAACTATATTCGATCATTTCGTGTATTTTCAGTGAAAAGCTGATTTATAAATTCATTATGATGTTTAGTTATTATTATTGTCGTAAGATGATAAGTTAATATTAAGATTTTTAAATGTAGTATTTATTATTTGAACAACTGAAAATATTTTGCAATATGAGTGGGCTGTGGATTTTAAATCGGTTGTTGAGCAGTGTAGTGTTGGGTAAAGGGACTGGGACAGAAAAGTATCTGCACACGAGAGGTAAAAAAAAGTACAATAGAATCCATTGCAAATACTGAGAAACAGACTTTGTGTCAAAGGGGTGGTGTTTTTAAATTTTAAGGGTTAAAATTCGTATTTTACTGGTACTTATGAAAGTAAAACTAATTCCTATGTCTTATGTTTATGACAATCACTTTATTGAGGGGGCGGTAATTTCAAAAGATGAAGGAATGTAAAAATAATTAAAATTTTTTGCATCCATAAGATTCTGCGAGAATATTTGCTGATCCCCAGAAAATAAAGAAGATGCATTGCATATATCTTTATCTCAATTGATTTCTTGTGTTAGCCCTTCCTACAGCTTTAAAAAATAGATAAATGTATTAGTTTAAAGGAAAGAAAATACTTTCTGCACATAAACAATTTAATTTGACATGTTTAGAAAGTGAATTTGCATACATTTATTATTTTTACTGTAATAATAAGTCTTTTGAATATTGTTTAATTTAATTTTTATTGCTGTAAATAATATTTGTTATTATTGTACATAGTATATTTAACCCGTAACTGGAGACGGGAGTCAAGGAGACTCCCGGTTGTTCATTGGCTCTAATTATCACGTGGTTTTTGTCCTTGAAGGCAGTCATTTCCTCAGTACCTTCAAGTTGATCCTTTATCAGTATGTTGGCAGAAGTCCAAGTTTGAACACGCACCTATATCCTAGTTATTCTTGTTCAAAGTTTTCGTTACTATTTATGGAGTCAGATTGACTCCACGTCTCTGAAACTGTGACTGAAAAAATATATAACGCACCAGTTAATTTCTACATCTTTAGCATTGCAATCCGCTTCCTTTGTCTAGAATAATATATTGTTGTTTAAAAGAAAATGGATAATACTCAATCAGGACCTTCCAGGAAAAAAATTCGGCCATGTGATCCAGATTTTGAAAAAAGTGTAATGCAATGGTTTGAAGAATGCGAAGTTGCGGAAGATGACTCTCATATTAGCGATGCAGAAACGATTATAAGCGATCGTGAAGAAGAAAGCGAACAAGAAAGTGAAAAAAATTCGGACGTAAATTCAGAAGAGGAAGACGACATGGCTGACATGGAAAATTATTTCTATGGGAAAGCAAAAAATAGATTCAAGATGTCCAAGAAACCGTTAGTGAGTTCGCATTTTCGGACGCCTCAGCACAATATTGTTTTGAAGTTGCCCGGAATTCGTCCTAATTTTCAAAGGATATCATTGACTGAAAATGATGCCTGGTCCTACATTTTCTCGACCGACATGTTGCATATGATTGTGAAATATAAAAATCTTAAACTTGCGCCAATTAGCCAAAACTATAAATATCAAGAGAAGTCAGATTTGCGTGATTAGGATATAGTGAAATTACGCAGCTTTATTGGTCTACTGTTTTGCACAGCTGCTTTTAAATCAAACCATGAGGATCTCAGTTCACTGTTTGCAACAGATGGCACGGATCGAGACATTTTCCGGTGTATTATGAACGTGAAACGCTTTGCAGTTCTACTCCAATGCTTAAGGTTTGATAACCCAATATGATGACCCAAATATGAAAGAAAAACGATTAACGGAAAATCCAGGGGCATTAATATCAGAGATTTTCGAAAAATTAATAACAAACGCTCAGTCAGCTTACAGTATTGGCACTTTAGCATGTATCGATGAGATGCTTGTTAGTTTTATAGGAAGGAGTAAATTCAAGATGTACATGCCTAATAAGCCATGTAAATATGGACTGAAAATAAAGGCTTTAACTGATGCCAGAAACAATTACTTTTTCAATGGATATATTTATTGTGGTAAAAATTCTGTTTTTATGACACTTTCAGAAGAAGATAAAATGTGTCAAAAACCAACGCAGGCAGTTGTGCGTTTGTCTGCTTGTATTGCAGGCACAAACAGGAATATAATAGCAGACAATTGTTTTCATCAATTGAGCTTGTAAAAGTTTTGAAGGAAAAAAACTTAACCTATGTTGGAAAATTAAAAAATAATAATAATGATAATAAAAATAAATAAATAATAATAATAAAAAAACAGAAATACCTAACGAATTCCTTCCAAACAGAAGCAAAATATTCGGGAGTTCAATTTATGGCTTTTCGAAGGATTTAACCTTGGTATCATATTTTCCTAAAAAAGGCAAAGCTGTATTGCTAGTGTCGTCTATGCACTCATCAATATCCCAAAATACGGACATCAGTAAGCCGGAACTTATCGCTTTTTATAATAATACCAAATCTGTTGTTTAAGCCTTGGATGAAAAATGTGTCATATATTGTACTGGTTGGAGAACCAAAAGGTGGCCAATAGCTATATTTTTTCACCGTTAACGCATTTACTATTTACCAGGCCTCACGAGACTATAGAAAAGAGTGAAGGCTAGATTTTATAAAAAACCTCGCAAACCAGCTTGCCAGAGAAAAATTTTAATATAATTATTAACAGTTTTAATATAATTATTTTTAATATTTTGGTAATTACATGATTTCCAGACTATATTGCGTTTCCAAAATAAATTCCAATGCCTTTTACAAAAGATAAAAAAGAAAAATAACATTGGAGTCATTTTGACTCTATGTCTCTGACAACGTAAGGGAATTCATGTCTTCAGTTACGGGTTAAGGAAGAGGAGTATTAAACTATATCTTAATCATTATAGTATGTCTTAGCAAAAAAAGCTTCAATATTTATGACTAAAAATTTAATTTTAACAAATTTTTGTTAAAATTCCTCATACAGCCACTATTTTTATTTAATAACCATTTAAAAGATATTTTTACGTACAATTAAAAAAAGTAATAGCAGCCTGCCTTCGGTTAATAATAAATTTTTGATTTTCACATTATTTTTCATAAAATTCTTCATTTTAAAAATTCACAAGATTAAAGACACTCTGTTTAAACAGGACAAAATTCAAAAATAATAATCTGCATACATTATTTGAAACTTATTTAGTGATTTAATATTAAAATGATTTTTTAATGCAGTCTTTGAATATAAAACAGTCATTAAAATTTTTTTGAACAATTTTCCAAAATTTTGATATTTTTTTTGTCTTAAAAAATATTTTACTCATGATCAAGAAAATTAATGGTGAATACGTCTTAAAATGAGCGATAAACATACTCTGTTTCATTGAAATTTGTGACAGTGAATTAAATGACTTAGAGGGACTAACAGGCAATGACTCTGCTTGATTTGATTTGGAATGCCCTCAAAATATTTTTAAATAGGAAATACTACTAAAAACACCCAAAATCACACTATTTTTATTTCATAATCAGGTGAAGGATACCTTTAAGTATATTTCCCACAAAAAATAAATTTAATAAAAACTCCGCCTTTTGTTGATAATGCTTTTTTTTGTTAATACATTATTTTTCATAAAAAATTCACGATTTCAAAGTTTAAAAAAATTTTTAGACATACTTAAAATGTTATAAGCTGAACAGTAATTTTTTTTCATAAGCTGCGTACTCTCTTTATAATGCACAAATTATTTGAAGATGATTTGCAGAGTAGATATTGAAATATGGTTATATTTCTGGCATACTGCATTTGAAAATCGAGCAGTCAAGAATGCCAACTGACGGCAGTTTTTCAAAATTTTGACAATTTTTTTCTCGGAAACTATTTCACCAAGGAGTAAAAAAAAAAAAAATACTGGCAATCATATCTTAATAATAAGAACAAGGCACATTTTTCTATATATCCTTCTGTTTTATGGTGTAGTACGTATGCGGACGGTCTGGATGAGAGGAAACGTTGTGTTTACTGTGAGAGTAAGGGCTTATGCAGGTGAAATCTACAAAATTACATCATTTTAGCACGACTTTTGCTTATAACATCTCTTTCTACTAACTATTCGTCATATTAATACATTATTGCCAGACGTTGCCAACGTTGTTAAGACCCTACCAGATCCTGATTTATATGTTAAAAAAATATGTCATCTTCACGTCATTTTAGAAAGCTTGAAAATTGTAATATATTACTTTTTGGCAACGAGAAACCTATAATTAATTTTCTAGACAGAATTTCGGTTAAGTCAATGCCAGACTGCTTTAAACCTTTCGATTCCGGCGTCACAAATTTTTTTCAGTAGGCACCACTTTTTCAAAAGAAGTTACTTTCAGTTACACAATATCAAAAATGCTCTAATTAAATAAGGCTTATTTTATTTTGCTTTATTACTAGTGCCAAAAACAAATTTTGCAAAGAAAGATTATGTCCAGTCAGACTGGACATACGAGTGCAAACGGTTGTATCTGGTAGCGAAACTGCTTGTTATAAGAGTGGTTTCTAGGTTTAAAAAATTATGTCATCTTCACGTCATTTTAGCAAAAAGGAAAATTGTTGTATATGACTCTTTCGCTATCAGACAACCTACAATTAATTTTCCAGACCGAAATTTGGCTCAGAAGTTAATGCCAGACGGTTTTAAATCTGGCAGGGAAAGTACCTTTAGAAGAGTTGGTTTATAAGTTTTAACAAATATGTCATCTTCACGTCATTTTAACAAGCTTGAAAATTGTGGCATATTAGTCTTTCGCTGCCAGATTTAAAGCCATCTGGCATTAACGTATCAACCGATTTTCTGTCTGGCAAATTAGTTATAGGTTGTCTGATAGCCAAAAAATAAAATACTACAATTTTCAAGTTTGCTAAAAAGAAATGAAAATGACACATTTCTTTAAACCTATAAACCACTCTTGTAAGAGGCTCTTTCACTGCCAGATTTAACACCGTCTGGCATTAACTTATCAACCAAATTTCTGTCTGGTAAATTAATTATAGGTTGTCTGGTAGCCAAAGAGTAATATATTACAATTTTCACTTTCGCTAAAATGACATTTGTTTACCTATAAATCACTCTTGTAACAGGCAGTTTCGCTGCCAGATTTAAAGCCGTCTGGCATTAACTTACCAACCGAATTTCTGTCTGGTAAATTAATTATAGGCTGTCTGGTAGCCAAAAAGTAATACATTACAATTTTCAAGTTTGCTAAAATGACATGAAGATGATATATATGGGGCATTCTCACAATCTTTTGACTTTTGGGAATAAAAATCTGGTGTGAAATTAAACTTGCTAAAATAACATTTTAATCTGATAGACGAATGTCTTAATGATTCAAAATAAAGAAAAAAGGGTCAGCAGCGAAAATTTTTTTATTTAACTGAGGTTTAAGTTAAACTTGCGAGTTTAATTTTTCTTACCCTTTTACCACTAAAACTTTTTATTTTCTTCTAAATTTTTACTTATAATGAATTTCATAGTGCCCACTCAAATAAGAAATAATAACAATGTAGTATTTTTAGTACAAAAGTTTGGTATAACATTGTCTTAAAGGGGTGTTAAAGAAAGGACGGTAAGGTAAAAAAAAAAGGAGACGTATAAGAAAAAAGGGACGAAATGGAAAAAAAAGGCACGGTAAGGATGGAACGGTAAGGAAAATTACCACCTATTTTAGGCAAATCATATTAAGACTAACTGGTGTCCACAATGTTCACTGATTTTTAGAAACAGTTATTTACATTGGATTAAATAAATAAAAAAAAATTACCTCGAAAAGTGCAGGAATAAATCTTGGGGACGGTAAGACTACTAATAAGGCCACGATGCTTGAAATTGATATTTAAATGCTGATTTAAATTCTGCAGTAAATTTCCTGTCAAAGAATTTTAGACATTCTTTCTCTAGCATACTTCTGCATGAGAAAAAAACCTGAAAAAAATTCTCTGGCTGCATCTGAAGGGATTTTTTGTATAATTTTAGAAGAGGGACGGTAAGGAATCTACAACCCAGGGACAGAGTTTAAAAAATAATAACAACCCTAAAAATGTGTACAGGTTAATTTTTTGCTACATATATTTTTTATATAAAATTTTATTTATATAAAACAATAGTTCCAGTTTCGGAAAAAAATTACGTGGAATCATTTTTATTGAAATAATTTTATACAGACAGCTCCAAACTTAAAAAATCAGCATCAGGGACACGGGAAGGTATAGAAGTTCTCCTGGTATTTGGACCCCCAACATGATCCAAAACTTATTTATCTCGTTAATATTGTTATGCAGTTATGCAATGGGATGTTCCCCAGTATATGAAATGAAAAAACACAAGAACAAGTACTACAATAAAAATTATTATTCAGGGACATAAAAGTCAAGATTGTGAGAATGCCCCATATATAATTTAAACCTATAATCCACACTTGTAACAGGCTCTTTCATTGTCATATTTAAAGCCGACTGGCATCAACTTATCAACCGAATTTCTGTCTGACAATTATGGGCTGTCTGGTAGCCAAAGAGTAATATATTACAATTTTCGAAATTCCTAAATGACGTGAATATGACATGTTTTTCACCTATGAATGGGGATCTGGCAGGGTCTTAACTAATTTGGAAACGTCTGGCAAAAATGGATTAATATTACGAATAGTCAATAGAAACAGATGTGTTATACAAACCTTATGCTAAAATGACGTAATTTTGTAGATTTCACCTGCATAACACCTACTCTCACAGGTAAACGCAACGTCTCACGCCAGCCATACCGTCCACATACATACTACACCATAAAACGGAAGGGTATACAGAAAAATGCTAAAATCATGTGTTTTTTGACGTTGATTTTTTACTCTTAGATTATATGTTTTTATCGAATTTTTAACACTTCACGACTTTTTTTGTAGAGTTCTTTCACTAAAACAGGGATTTTTCCATCGCTTTTTGTGTAAATAACAAAACCAATTTTTTTTACTTTCCATGATTAATCTATATAAGTAACGCGTATTATATAAAAAGAAAAATATTTTAATATACAAGCAAAATAGCACTTCTAAAGCTGCACATGTTTCACTACAAATAAGAATTTTTTAACTGCTCCAAAAATTATCGAACAATTGCACGCTTGCTATGAGTCACGTGTTCTTGCGACAGCATGCAGTTGAAATTTAGATAGCTTTCGCGGGGCACTGCAACGCAGTATAAACTTCGTTTGAATCGTAAGTCAGTAAATGGATCTTCAGCGAGGCACCGGAAGCCCAGCTTTACTGGCACTTGCGTTTAGCATTCAACATGTCTGGCTAGTAGAAAGTTCCTCCAAAACTGTCTGTCCTTTTCAAAATATTTTTTTCTAAGCATAAATATTATTCTGTCTCAATCTCAGCGCGCCTCAAATACTTTTTTCGATAGCTATACAATACTACTTGAAACCGTCTGGCACAGTTTTTGGTCCGACTAAATTGTCTGACTTTTATATTTTTTATTTTATTAAATACTAAATTTAAAGTTATTAAAATTTCAAAATGTCTCAAGGATTTTTTTCATCGAAAATTTTGGAACTTTAAAAATTCCCTGGTTGGCTAAGTGCCACGATTCTTCAGCCAGACTTTCGATTTTGTATTCAGACATTATAAATGAACTCTTACTGAAATTTTCAGGGTGCCTCAAATACCTACCCTAAAATGTTTAACAGCTCTCGAACTAATATGGAAGGGTTGACCCACTGTATGGGAGGCTTGATCCACTTTGTTTTATATTGAAATATTTGTGAAGAGAAATAAAATCAGTTTTAAAAAGCAAAATAAGTTTATACTACATGCTTTGATTATTATAAATAAATATTTTTGAAAATATGATGCTTAAACAAAACCTTTTAGACGCAATCGGAAGTCAGAGGAAAACAATTTTGTTTTAAACAGAATTTTGTCTGAGAAGGTATAATTGAACAGCAAGGAAAATGACATTTTAACATTTAAGACAGTATTCAGTTAAAGACAGGTTCCGTTTTCACAAGGTTTCATATATTATTATGTCCGGATTTAGAAGCCACTGTCTCGCTTTTTTTTCTCGTTGTCTTACTTTTAGTGACACTCTGACAACTCTAGTTGTCACATAGTTTGGCTGCAACTCACTGTATTCATCCTGCTGAAATTTGTCTACTTACCTTCCTAAAAGTTTTCGATCAATGGTATGTTCTTTTGCAGCCACATGAGTACTTAACTTATCATTAACATCTTTTAACCATTTCAGGGCAAAGTATTTTCAGTACTAAAATGCTGAAAAAATGACGGCCCGGAATTTACGAACAAATTTATTTGGAAATAAGAAAAAGGCTATATTTCGCATACATATTAAATAGAAAAGATTTTAGCAAAATTGTGGTGCCATTGTGGTGTTTGGGAATTAAAATTAAGTGGTTTCATAAACATACCACTACCCCTGGAAGGGTTAAGACTGCTGCTTTCATACTTTCTAGTCCTTTCTAGTCTTTTCCACTGTTTCTGTTTAATTATTGTAAGTTATATTTAAATGGAAAAAAGTTCCTATCAACTTTCCTATTTATATTTCATTAAATTTTTTCTTGCAGTGGATACTATAGCAATTTTTCGCATCTTTCTTTAATCAGTTTTAAAAAATTTCGTTTCCATCACCCCATTTTATGGTAGCTTTGGAAATTAAATCTACATTCTTGTTTATTATGTAACCATTAACCTTTCATTATGCACAGTGTATAATAAAAAGATTTCCAAAACCACTTAATTAAGAGTTCCTTGAGCATCTGGTCAACCCCCCCCCCCCCCCCATAGCCCTTTTCTGAAAAATAGTACATTGTTATGTTAAGACTAACTTACTGTGCAATCTTTATGCCTGGAATGAAATCTCGATAATTCTGCATTACTTAAAATCTATACTTAAATTTCTATGATATATTTTATCTGAAAAAGCTTACAAAATATTTCTAAAAAGCACAATATTTAGGTTGAAAATGCCTCACAATTGATTTTTTCACACCTATTTCCAATATCTGTATGAAACAGACTGTTGTTTGAGCATTCCAGTAGCTTTGGTTGATACCTATAGTGAAATTGAATGTATCTGAAATTCTTTTAAATATGAAAACTGATGGGTGGGCTAAGCCTCTCCTATGGTCAACTCACATCTAGTCTCCCCTATATACTATTGAGACATGAAAAATAGATTTACAAAGAAAAGGTAGTTCACATTTTCACCACCGGGGGAAAAAGTGGTGCTGTAGGCTAATTTTGGGTAGTAAAATAAGTATAAAATCTAAATAAACTATTCGGATGTGCTAATCCCAAAACTTTCTTCTATCTCATACATGTTTTGTTATCCCACTTTTTAGATTTTTGTCAATAAATGTTTCAAAATCATGGTTGAGGGGGGGAGAAAGAATATTCTGATAAATTCAACTGAACGGGTAATATATGAAAATACGTGAAAAGTTTTGCTTATAACAAATATTAAATTAAACCTTATTGGACGATCGGGCGATTCAGTACGATTTTTTTTCAACAGCTACAGCGCCCGTCCTGAAAATCTAGTAAAATTTGCATTCACCGCTATCGCGTCACCATCGGGGCAATTTTCTCCAAAATTTTATGCAAACCTATAATACATTACATCTAAGTATAAAATTTCGTTGGAAAATATTCATAAATGATTCTCTTAGGCTGCAAAAAAAAAAAAAAAAAAAAAAAAAAAAACCGAGAAAATCGCAAAATGCTATCACAGTGCCCTTTTCTGGGGGAATATGACCATTTTCAATTGGAATCTGACATCTCTAGTGAAAAACGTATACAGTGTGTCCACGTATAACCTGACCGACCTTTATTTTCACAACCGTTGGTCCTAGATTCATAATTCCAATTACACTCATGTCCAAAATTATCTTTACATGCATAGTATCGCGGATTTCGCAGAAATGGTGAACTGTAATTTTATGAATTTCTGTGGAATTATAGATAACATCATAACACATGAATACAGAGGAAAAAATTTAATATCACTGCTTATGATATGAAACTGTACCATGAAAAAATAAAAATGACAAAAATAGGTGACAAGTAGAGTGCAAGAAAAAGAGGAATAACTCAGGAAAAAATGGAGGCTTATGACTTTAATGCGGAATGTGACCTCCTATAACGTGAACACACATATCACAACGTATTTTCATGTTAGCAATAACATTGGTAACCAGAGTTTGGGGAATTGAGTTCCACTCTTCCAGCAATACGGTCTTCAGTTCATTTCCGTCTCTAGGAGGAGGATATCTCCGTGAAATTGCTTTCCCAAGGTATTCCTATATGTTCTCTGTCGGGTTGAGATCAGGAGATTTTGCTGGCCACGGTGTTCACTCAATGGCTTCACTTTCAAGATAGTCGTCAGTGAAGTGTGCTCGATGCGGACGAGCGATATCGTCTATAAATAAAAAATCAGATCCATAAGCACCTCTGTAAAGACGGACATAAGGTTCAAAGACCTTATCCCGATATCGCTGGCCGGTCACAGATCCGCTGTTCAAAATGTGTAGGGCCGTATGTTAATCGATCATTATTCCGCCCCATACCATCACACCTGCACTGCTGAAACGGTCACGTTCAATCATGTTCGAAAGACAATTTCCTGTTCTGACTCCCTCCAAATGTAAACACATTTAGAATCTGATGTTAAAATAAATCTCGATTCATCAGTAAAAAGAACATGGCTCACTGGCGTTCGCTCCAGTTCTCATGTTCTTTGCACCAATTCAAACGATCCCTCTTCGCTGTGCAGACAATGAAACACATATCCTTGGATTTCTGGAATAAAGGTCTTTTTCATTAACCCTTCTGTACATAGTTTGCCGGGATAAGACTGTTCCAGTGTTGGCTGCAAGCTCTGAACTTAACTGCCGATCAGTAGACTGTCTGTTACGACGGGCAGTTATTGCCAAATGTCGGTTTCCGAAGCAATTGTTTTTCGTTTACGACCTCGCCCAAGCCGCCAGACTACAGTGCTAGAGTTCTGAAATCGTTTCCATAACGTAGAGACTGTCTGCCTTGAAATATTCACACATCTCGCTCTTCTGTGATTGTCTGGCCTGCTTCTAAATGGCCGATAATTCGGCACTTCATAGATTCTTCCAAATGATACTGCGAAGTCATAACAAATCGTTTTCAGTCCTTACACACTGAAATTAAGCACTATATTGCAGAAATTCACCGATATTTACTTTGCGCAACGAGCTTCCTTCGCCGTCGTGTGACGTAATGCACTCTTTTGCATATCGGAAACCGTTTCATCACTTTTGATTGGATAATGCTAATTAGGATTGTATTTCACACATCCCTACAAAAATGGCTTACATCGATTAGATATTTTATGAAATATCGTTATTTTTGTTTATGTAAAGATAAATTTGGACATGAGTGTACAAAAATGGTTTAAATAAGGTAAAGAATTATTTTTAAAGCGATTTGGGTCAAGGAAAACATTTCTTAAAAAATTACGAAATTTAAATTTTTATACGATCCCCCGGTCCTATAAGTTATATTTAATAAAATTTTCCTGTTACGCTGACAAGCAAAACAAAAAAAAGTCCCGTTATTCTACGATTAAAATTGACCGAGTAAAAACTGTTTAAAGTTGGAGCATATATTTTGCTGCAAATTAGGGGTCATTCACAAATTTAGTTGAAATATAATTTCGTCAGTTATATTAAAAAATAGTTGAGAGTAAAATTAACATTGCAATATAAATTTGAAATCTTTAATCATTCTGGCATATTAAAGCAAAATATAAAATTTGTAATAAACATATAAGAAGAAAAAAAAGAATTTTTGCTAAATAAAATGATGAAAATTAACAGTTTTATCTTTTGATAATCGATTTTTATGTATTCTGTACAACTGAATCTGAAATTTACCTTCATTGTTTACCATCACGTAAAGATTTTTTGCAAATCGTAAAATTTAAAGTTAAAAAAAGAAAAAAAATGGCGCAAATTTGATACTATAAAATAGATGTCATTGTTGTGTTTTTAACTTTTGATAATTTATTTTGATGTATTTTTTACCGCTGAATCCATAAATGACCTTCATTTTTAATCATCACATCAGGATTTTTCGCAAATTGTAAATTTCAAAGTTAATCAATTCAAAGTTAAAATTGAACCTCCTCCCCCACCTCATCGGACCCCTCAGTTGTTTAGCTGTAAGAATCCCAGTATAAGCCAAAAAATTGAATGAATTATTGCATTAAATAATATAAAAAGAAATAAAAAAAAGTTTTATATCTGTTTTATAGTATCAGATTTTCGCGATATTTTAACTTTGACATTTACGATTTGCAAAAAATTTCTAACGTGGTGATTAAAAATGAAGATCATTTTCAGATTCAGAGCTAAAAAGTGCATAAAAAATCAATTATTAAAAGTTAAAAAGTCCTTCCGGCCAGTGCCGGGAGGAAGAGGTAGCTCTCATATTCCTTATTTTAAAAAAGCCAACTTATATTATTCAAACACACGAAGCTCAATTTAGTGGAAACCGAATATAGGAGATTCAATACTAATTTTTATCAATACTAAATCATTATGAATGAGAATTTCGCGAAATTAGTTATTAATTTCGCGCTTAATTAGTAAGTTTATCCAAGCTGCTTTTATTTAAAGTAATTTATATTTGGCAGCCAAATTCGGCGATTTCTTAAAGTGCCCGCCATTTTAAGACAACATGGTGGATGAGGCTAACCAGTGAACTTGGTCGAGACCTTAGTAATTGCTGTGCACATGCTCACTCACATCGGAATCGGTTGATATATACAAGTGCTGTCGCAGGCAAAAAATCAGATTTTTCAAAATGTCACCCACATTATCAATTAGAACTGCTATATCTGAGCCATTTTTTAAGATAAAGACAAACAAAAAATGCTCCTGAATCCTTATATCAAGGTCAAATACTTAAGAAAGAAACCTTTTAGGTAGCTTTCATTACAAAAAGCTACCTATTGCAGCCGTTCGGAGGAAAGCGATTTCAAAAAATTTTGGTATATTTTCATCGATCATGACCCCCAGACCCCGAAACCACCCTCCGTTCAAAATTGATATATATATATATATATATATATATATATATATATATATATATATATATATATATATATATATATATATATATATATATATATATATATATCCATATATATATATATCTGACCTATGTCACACTGTAACTCTCGTATTTATGAACCGATTTGGATGTAATTCGGTGTGTACATAGTACACACCAATGTCTCGACCGAGTTCGTTGGCCAGCTTCATCCGCCATTTTGTTTCAAAATGGCGGCCATTTAAATTTTTTAAAAAAATTTAAAATTATAAATGTGGTACCAAAAAATTGAAAATTGAAAAATATTTTTTTCTTATGTATTTGATCTTTATACAAAGACTCCGGAGCAGTTTTTGTTTTGTCTATATCTTAAAAAATGGCTGAGTTATAGCATTTTGAATTTCTAGCGTGGCTGACATTTTGAAACGTCCTGAATTTTGTCACGCAATAGAAGGCATATTTATGAACCGATATGGATGTAACTTCGTTTATAGATAGTACATACCAATGTCTCGACCAAGTTCGTTGGCCAGCTTCATCCGCCATTTTCTTCAAAAATGGCGGCCATTTAAATTTTTAAGAAAAATTTAAATTTGAAATGTGGTACCAAAAATTGAAAATTGAAAAAATATTTTTTATTTATGTTTTTGACCTTGATAAAAAGATTCGGGATCAGTTTTTGTTTCGTCTATATCTTAAAAAATGGCTGAGTTATAACATTTTGAATTTCTAGCGTGGCTGACATTTTGAAACGGCCTGATTTTTGTCACATGATAACAGACGTATTTATGAACCGATTTGGATGTACCTTGGTGTGTACATAGTACATACAAATATCTCGACCGAGTTCGTTGGCCAGCTTCATCCGCCATCTTGTTTCAAAATGGCGGCCATTTAAAAATTTTTTAAAAATTTAAAATGTAAAATGAAATACCAAAAAATTGGAAAATGAAAAAGATTTTTTTTGTATGAGTTTGACCTTAATACAAAGATTTCGGAACAGGTTTTGTTTCGTCTATATCTAAAAAAATGGCTGAATTATAGCATTTTGAATTTCTATTGTGGCTGACATTTTAAAACGACCTGATTTTTGTCACGTGATAACAGGCGTATTTATGAACCGATTTTGATGTAACTTGGTCTGTACGTAGTACATACCAATGTCTCGACCGAGTTCGTTGGCCAGTTTCATTCGCCATCTTGTTTCAAAATGGTTGCCATTTAAAAAAAATGTAATTTAAAATTTAAAATGAGGTATTAAAAATTAAAAAATGAAAATGATTTTTTCTATGTGTTTGGCCTTGATACAAAGATTCTGGAGCAGTTTTTGTTTCTGAAAATTTGTTCTTTCGTTTATATCTTAAAAAATGGTTGAATTATAGCACTTTGAATTTCTAGCATGGCTAACACTTTGAAACGATCTTGTATTTGTAACGCGATAACACACGTATTCACCTATTTCGATGGAAGAAGGCATGTGGATAGTATACATTAATATCTCGACCAAGTTCGCTGGCCTTCTTCATCAGCCATCTTGTTTCAAAATGGCGAACAGTAAAATTAAAAAAAATTATATTTAAAGTGAGGTGCAAAAGAATTAGAAATTGAAAAAGGTTTCTTTCTTAAGTATTTGACCTTGATATAAGGATTGAGGAGCATTTTTTGTTTGTCTTTATCTTAAAAAATGGCTCAGATATAGCAGTTTCAATTTCTAATGTGGGTGACATTTTGAAAAATCTGATTTTTTGCTGCGACAGCACTCGTATATATCAACCGATTGCGATGTGAGTGAGCATGTGCACAGGAATTACTAAGGTCACGACCAAGTTCACTGGTTAGCCTGATCCACCATGTTGTCTTAAAATGGCAGGCACTTTAAGAAATCGCCGAATTTGGTAGCCAAATATAAGTTACTTTAAATAAAAGCAGCTTGGATAAAGCTGACTAATTTCGCGAAATTCTCATTCATAATGATTTAGTATTGATAAAAATTACTATTGAATCTCTTATATTCGGTTTCCATTAAATTGAGCTTCGTGTGTTTGACTAATATAAGTTTGCTTTTTTTTAAATAAGGAATATGAAAGCTACCTCTTCCTCCCGGCACTGGCCGGAAGGACTTTTTCAATTTCTAATTTTTTTGCACCTCACTTTAAATATAATTTTTTTAAATTTAATGGCCGCCATTTTGAAACAAGATGGCTGATGAAGCTGGCCAGCGAACTTGGTCGAGATATTGATGTATACTATCCACATGCCTTCTTACATCGAAATAGGGGAATGCGTGTGTTATCGCGTGACAAATACAAGATCGTTTCAAAATGTTAGCCATGCTAGAAATTCAAAGTGCTATAATTCAACCATTTTTTAAGATATAAAAAAAGAACAAATTTTCAGAAACAAAAACTGCTCCGGAATCTCTGTATCAAGGCCAAACACATAAAAAAATTCTTTTTAATTTTCCAATTTTTTAATACCTCATTTTAAATTTTAAATTTAATTTTTTTTAATGGCAACCCTTTTGAAACAAGTTGGCGAATGAAGCTGGCCAACGAATTCGGTCGAGACATTGGTATGTACTATGTACAGACGAAGTTACATCCAAATCGGTTCATAAATACGCCTGTTATCGCGTGACAAATATCAGGTCGTTTTAAAATGTCAGCCACAATAGAAATTCAAAGTGCTATAACTCAGCCATTTTTTTAGATATAGACGAAACAAAAACTGTTCCGGAATCTTTGTATTAAGGTCAAACACATACGAAAAAATCTTTTTCATTTTCCAATTTTTTGATATCTCATTTTAAATTTTAAATTTTTTATTTTTTTTTAAATGGCCGCCATTTTGAAACAAGATGGCGGATGAAGCTGGCCAACGAACTCGGTCGAGACATTGGTATGTACTATGCATAAACGAAGTTACATTCAAATCGGTTGAAAAATACGTCTTTTATTGCGTGACAAAATTCAGGACGTTTCAAAATGTCAGCCACGCTAGAAATTCAAAATGCTATAACTCAGCCATTTTTTAAGATATAGACAAAACAAAAACTGCTCCGAAATCTTTGTATAAAGGTCAAATACATAAGAAAAAATATTTTTTCAATTTTTAATTTTTTGGTACCATATTTCAAATTTAAATTTTTCTTAAAAATTTAAATGGCCGCCATTTTTAAAGAAGATGGAGGATGAAGCTGGCCAACGAACTCGGTCGAGACATTGGTATGTACTATGTATAAACGAAGTTACATCCAAATCGGTTCATAAATACGCCTTTTATCGCGTGACAAAATTCAGGACGTTTCAAAATGTCAGTCACTCTAAAAATTCAAAATGATATAACTCAGCCATTTTTTAAGATATAGACGAAACAAAAACTGCTCCGTAATCTTTGTATAAAGGTCAAATACGTAAGAAAAAAATATTTTTCCATTTTAAATTTTTTGGTACCACTTTTCAAATTTTAAATTTTTTAAAAAATTTTAAATGGCCGCCATTTTGTAACAAAATGGCGGATGAAGCTGGCCAACGAACTCGTTCGAGACATTGGTATGTACTATGTACACACCGAATTACATCGAAATCGGTTCATAAATACGAGAGTTACAGTGTGACATAGGTCAGATATATATATATATATATATATATATATATATATGGATAGATATATATATATATATATATGGATATATATATATATATATATATATATATATATATATATCAATTTTGAACGGAGGGTGGTTTCGGGGTCGGCTGCAATAGGTAGCTTTTTGTAATGAAAGCTACCTAAAAATACAGTCATCTCCTTTATTTTATAGTATCTGATTTTTATTATTTTTTAACTTTGACAATTTATGATTTGCGAAAAATCCTGACATGATGGTTAAAAATTAAGGACATTTTCGGATTCAGTGCCAAAAATTACATAAAAGTTAAAAAACACAACTATCGCAGTCTTGTGTTATCTTATCTAAAACTTTTTCTTAAACTTCTTGGCGGTAATATATCCGAAATTTCTTGCATTAACCTGAAAAATAAGTATAAATGGTAACAACAGAAATTCGTAATATTAGATTGTCATCGGATTTATGTCAGTATGTAAAATTTAATCTCGATCGGATATTTGAAAGTGAGTTAAATTTCGAGTACAAATTTTGAACTGTAAAAACATACATACGATCGTTGAAGTTAAATAAAAACTGATAAAAATAACATAATTTTTGTTAAAAGAAATCATGAAAAGAAACAAAATAAAACAAATATTAAAATACAATTATTTTAGTCAATCCGAAACTTAATAAACGTTAACTCAAAAGTAATGCTTGTACGATTTTTTTCAAAGCGCAGATAGACGCGAAATAAGTTCTTCGAATACTTTAAGCACTTAATATATGACCCCTCAAAGCATGGCGGAACTCATCTGTGTTCAGGTGCAGTAAATTGGTATAAGTCATGCATTTTTAAAGTTTCATAACTCGGTCGATTTCAGTGTTTTATGAACGGGACTTTTTTTGTCTTACTTGTCAGTGTAAAGGGAAAATTTTACTAAATATAACTTATAGGACCGGGGACCGTATAAAAATTTAAATTTCGAAATTTTTTAAGAAATGTTTTCCTTGACCCAAATCGCTTTAAAAATAATTCTTTACCTTATTTAAACCATTTTTGTAATTGGAAGTATGCATCTAGGACCAACGGTTGCGAAAATAAAGGTAGGTCAGGTTATACGTGGACACACTGTATATGAAATTTAATAGAATTCCATTCATAACTTCCTGCACTTTCCGATGATAAAAAAAAAGAAAAAAAAACGCACAAAAATTGTTATCACAACGACCTCTTCCGTTAGAATATCGCCAATTTCATCTGTGACCTGCTGGCAAAAGTCAAAAACATTTGTGAAGTTTGGTTCAATTCTATGCATATTGTTCCATGTAGCGAGACATGCCGCGCCACCTATAATTAAAATTACAGTGACTATAATTTGAAGTGAACTGAACTAAGCTTTGAGTATTGTGTTGAGATGTGAGTGTGGGAGAAAGGGGCGGTGCGCTGCTTCTGTGTTAAATAAATTCTTATATCAAGTAACCAGCGACTTTAAATAATTTGTGTTATAGTGTGAGTTATTAAACATGGTCCTTCGACCCAACGGAGGAGTACAATTAAAATAATTCGTGTGCTTTTAATAACAAGAACAATTTCGAACAGTATGTGATTTAGTTCTGTTAGTGCTTAAAGATGTTTAGTTCACCTTTTTTGTGAGAGTGTCGTGATAATTTGTGCCTAATAAGAGAAGTTTGTGACTAAGAAGAATTCAATGTTGAGATATTATCTTTTATAAATATGCCCGTGGATTTATGCAGCTATACTTCGTGATTGCCGCAGCGACTGAGGTAAGAGCAATTTTCCTAGTTTTGATTTAGTTAAATTATGTCTGTTATTGATAATTTAAATAAAGACGAGCTTAAGCTTGTCGTTGAGGAATTAAGTTTGACTGCTCCTGAAAGCAGTAAAATTATAGAGTTGAGAGATATTATAGAGAAAAGTGAGCATTACTCAAATGAGCAATTAATGAAAGATGTAGTCAATTCGGTTGTTGAGGAGTATAAGTCGCGAAAAGAAACTGAGAAATCTAAACTAGAATTAGAGAAAATTAAATTAGCGCAATTAGAAAAAGAGTTAGAAATAGCAAATATACGCAAAGAACCTTCCCAAAATTCGGAATTTGAAAAAATTAAATTAGCTCAGATAGAGAAAGAACTAGAATTGGCCAAAGTGCGTAGAGGTTCCCGCGAAAATTTATCGTCCGTAACAGAAAAATCGGAAACGGAAATAGTGAGCAATAACCTAGAAAGTTTTATTAAAAGTGTTAAAACATTAACTATCTGTGTACCGACGAGAGCTGAGTCATTTAACCTTTTCTTTCAATCACTTGAAAAATCGTTCAAAACTAAAAATGTACCCGAAGAGTTTAAGGCAGAAATTCTTCTAAACATTCGCGGGGAAAAAGCGAGTAATTTAATGATTTATTTGTCAGAGGAGGAGTTGATTAGTTATGATAAATTGAAAACTATAGTCTTAAAGGAATTTCAACCTACAGCGCAAGAGTGAGTAGAAGGAAAATGGGGGTTCTGCTTCACCAGGCGTCATGCGTTGAGGTGGAGGTGGAGGGCGTGGCCAAAGATGATTGACAGGTGGGAGGAGTCGAATGATTGACAGGTGAGGGGAGATAAGAAAGTGATAGACAGGTGGGCGGAGTCGAGACAGACTGGCGCCCGCGCGTCATGCTATAGTAGAGGGGTTAAAACAAAGAAGCGATAATGAAAAGTGTACTGTAAGAGAGGGGTTAGAACAAAGGATAATGTTAATGAATCAATTAAAGTATAATGAATTAATAAAAGTCTACTGTAAGAGAGGGATTAGAACAAAGGAAAATGTTAATGAGGATGATTAATGAAGGAAAGTCTGTTGTAAGAGGAAGGTAGAACAAAGAAAAGATAATGATGAGGTGATTAGAAAAGATCGCATGCAATTAAAAAATACTTACCACGGAGCGGTGTCGAGACACGTCCTACCTGTATGACATCCACCGGGCTAATGAACGAAGAAGCGTGCAACAACCGGCTTCATCAAGATAAGGAGCTTGCTTCTGATTGGACGAGAGACGAACCTAGGGGGCAGCACCATCGATTCCGGCGACACCAGCGCCCTCTCTTGAGAGAATGATTCACTTACCTGCGATGTCGTGATCCTATTTGAATAGATTAAAAGAAGTGTTTTCTAAGAGTTGAATCATTCTTCATTATGCCTTTGACCGAGGAAGTCATTAGTGTCGTCTGTTTGTATAGTATAGTGTGTGTTATTTTTTCTTTAATTTATATTTTAACTGGAAGTGATAAGTTTGCATTTGATTTTATTTTAAAATTAAATGATACAGGAAATTTATCTTTTTCTACCTAAGCATGTTTTCTAAGACTTCACATTCTTGTTGTCATGGAGGAATCATACAAGAACCCAGCTGCAGTAGGAAGTTTTGGCGGTGTCGATGCACTGTATCGTGCTGTTCGAGGCAAAGTATCCAAGAAAACCATCCAAAAATGGTTAAGTGGAGTCGACTCGTACACGCTTCACAAACCGGTTCGAAGAAAATTTCCAACGAATCGCGTGATTGTGTATTCGATGGATCAACATTGGCAAACGGATTTGGTAGATCTTAGCAGTTTGCAAAAACATAATCAAGGTTTTCGATATATTTTAACCTGCATAGATATTTTATCAAAGTATGCATGGGCGATTCCACTGAAAACGAAACGAGGAGTGGAAATTGTGAAAGCCTTCGAAACTATATTTTCAACGCGAAAACCCAAGTCTTTGCAATCGGATGCTGGAAGAGAGTATAAGAACAAACACTTTCAAAGATATTTAAAGCAACAAGGAGTTCGATTTTTCACGACGAATAACAATACGAAAGCTTCAGTGGTCGAACGTTTTAACAGAACTTTAAAAAACAAAATGTGGAAATATTTCACTCATAATCATACTTATAAGTATATTGATGTGTTGGACTCCCTCATGCAGAGTTATAACCACACACACCATTCGAGTATCAAGAGAGCTCCTGCTGACGTCACACCTGAGAACGAAAGCGATGTTTGGATGACTCTTTTTGGAGACTTACAAGATGTGAAAAGAAAACACTGCGTGTTTCGAACAGGTGAAATCGTTCGCGTGTCGAAACAGAAATTAACCTTTGAAAAGGGATATGAAACCAATTGGACTGAAGAATTGTTTATGGTGACTGAATGTGTTTCAAGAGATCCTCCCGTGTATCGAATTAAGGATTTGATGGACGAACCCATCCAAGGCACGTTTTATGCTCAAGAATTGCAAAGAGTACAACCGAAAGAAAACTTTGCTATTGAAAAGGTTTTAGAAAAACGAACACGAAAAGGTCATGTGGAATACAAAGTAAAATTTAAAGGATATCCTGTAAAATTTAATCAATGGATTCCTTCCTCAGATTTATTTTCACTATAAAACCTTTGTTTTCATCTTTGAATCCTCATTTAGAAACATGTCGTTCTACGTGACGTTACCTTCTGACAGTTCATTGAATTATTTCCCAGAGAATAAAATTTCTCACTTTGTTACAAGACTGCCTTCTGCTTTAGATTTGAAAGGCGAGTGGGAAGTGGGTTTAACAGAACTCATTTATCCCCACATGTGGAATAATATAACGGAATATACTAATGGATATGAATATGTTTTAGGAGAGAATATCGAATGGACGAATGGAAGACCTAGACATGAAGCAGAATTTGAAATAGGTGCATTTGAAGTGAAAAAAGTTAGAATTCCACCGGGGTTTTACGAATCTCCTAACGATATTATTAAAGTAATCAACTATCAAAAATTCCATGATAAAATTTCGCTTAATTATAATAAAAATTCTAAAAAAGTACGAGTGACTTTAAAAAAAAAATGCACAAATCAACTTTGATTCAGGATTAGCAGAAAGTTTAGGATTTCCACCTGGTAATGTAGGAGAACCTTTTGCAGGTCATTCAATGTCTTTTGATAGTCCCTTCATAGCCGACCCTCATGCGGATTTTAAATTAATGTACATTTACAATGATCTTGTCGAACCTCAAATTGTAGGGGATACCGTTGCCCGGTTACTTCGAGTGATCCCCGTGAAAGGACAAGACGGTGAAATGATTCACGAAACGTTTGACAGACCGCATTACATTCCCATCACTCGAAAGAATTTTCAGACAATTGAAACAGTTATAAGGACGCACACAGGTCGATTAATGTCATTCGAGCGTGGGAAGTTGATCGTGAAACTTCATTTCCGTCAAAAGTATCTCTCATAATGATTGTACCTTATCAGTGTTGTGTAAAATCTTTTCAAGATTATTACACTCAACAATCCGGTAACGGTTTAAATTACTATCATGGAACTACACTGCAGAAAGGATATGGATTCGGTGGACTGTTTCGTTCTTTGTTTCGAGCCGCGGTTCCTCTTTTCAAATCAGGAGCCAAAGCGGTCGGTAAGCAATTGTTATCGACAGGAGTAAATGTTTTAAACGATGTGACACGCGGTGAAAATGTCAAAGTGGCTGCTAAACGCAGGTTGAAAGAAGCAGGCCAAACTTTAACAGATAAAGCCGCCAACAAGATGAAGACCATGATCGGTTCTGGACGACGCAATAAAAAGCGGAAGAAATCAAGCAAAGTCATCATTCGACGTAAAGCCAGGAAAGTGGAAGCACGTGATATTTTTGCTTAAAGATGTCTGGACTTATTCATAAAGATTCTATTGCCTGTGCTAAATCAGAACTGGATTTATTTTTAATTCCACCTACTCAAACAGCTATTGAAAAGGGATATTTTGTTTAATATCATCCCCTTGCGAATATTCATGACGGAGTACCTGTGGAGTTTAATGTTCCCGGAAATGGAGAAGATTACATCGATTTATCCTCATCCTATCTTTATGCTAAAGTGAAAATTACTCGATCTGACGGTACAGCTTTAACCGACGTGGATCATGTAGCTCCAGTTAATTTATTTTTACAAGCCTTGTTTTCACAAATTGATGTCAGCTTGAATGAGAGAGCGATCTCTTCTTCCAACAACACCTATCCCTATCGTACTTATATCGAAACATTACTGAATTATGGAGAAGATGCCAAGAAAAGTTTACTGGGATGTGAGTGTTTTTTCAAAGATGAGAAATTGGATACTGTGGACCCTACCACCGGTGAAAACCCCGGATTGAAAAAGCGTTACGAACTAACTAAAAATAGCAATTCATTGGATATGATTGGACCTTTACATTGTGACATTTTTCAACAAAACAGATTGTTATTAAACATGGTGGATTTGAAAATTAAACTGATTCGCAGCAAACCCAACTTTTGTTTGATGGCTGTAAAACCTTCAGAATCTACCACACCCGAACTCAATTACAAAGTGATTTTAGAACAAGCTTCTCTGTTTGTACGGAAAGTAAAAGTATCTACAGGGGTCTTGCTGGGGCATGCAAAAGCCTTAGAAAAAAGCTCTGCTAAATATCCCATCGATCGTGTGTTGTGCAAGACTTATTCAATATCCAGCGGAAGTCGATCTTTTATGCAAGATAATGTGTTTTCGGGAACCATGCCGAAACGTGTTGTTATTGGATTGTTAGAAAATGCATCTATAAACGGAGAATATAATTTGAACCCCTTCCACTTTCATCATCACAAAGTCAACTTTTTAAGTGTTTACATAGATGGTCAACCGGTTCCGAGTAAACCTCTCGAACTGAATTTCGAAGAAAACAGCTATATAACAGCTTATCATCGTTTGTTCACGGGATTTAATCACGATGCTGGTATTTATCTAACACGAGAAGAATTCGCCAATGGACATACCTTGTATGCGGTCGACCTAACACCGGATCTCTGTGACGGACCTCATCTGAATTTACAACATCAAGGAAATTTACGAATCGAAGTTAAATTTGCTGAAGATTTGAAGACAACACTTTCTGTGTTGGTATATGCAGAATTTGAGAACATTATAGAAATTTCGAAATCACGGCATGTTTTATGTGATTTTCCCAACTGAATGAATTCTTTACAAATCGACAAGATTTTATCACGTGATTCCAAGAGCCGAAATTCTTTTTTGGGTGTGTTTGCAAGTGATCAACTACCGAGAAGAATTCAACAGTATCCTGCTTGTTTCATATGCAATGTTGACAAGTCATCGAAACCTGGAAGTCATTGGGTCGCCTTCTACTTGCTTTCACCTGATGAAGCGGAATTCTTCGATTCTTATGGAAACGCACCTGCCTTTTTTCGAGGACCTGTATCAAACTATGCAACTTATTTTTCACAAGTGACATTTAATCCACACATCTTACAAAGTCCTGTCACGGCCGTTTGCGGTCAATATTGTATTTTTTATTTGTATTCTCGATGTCGAGAAAAAACTTTAAAAGATATTTTATCGTCGTTACAAAATGATTTTGTAACGAAAAATATCTCGAACGATCGTAAAGTGTTTAATTTTGTCATGAAACGATTTCACGTGTCTGTGAATTTTTTTCAATAAATAGATATTTAAACTAAACTTTTTTAGTCTCTGTGTTTATTCTGTGTTTGTCTTTCCTGAAGAACGTCATGAATCACGAGCTTGTTGATTTTCCACGTGTTCAACACCCGTTTACTGCCACCTGTGCAGGACCAACACAAGTTGGGAAGAGTTGCTTTTTAAAAGAGTTTCTTTATTACAGAAGGGAAATGATTCACCCTCCACCTCAGAAAGTGATTTGGTTTTATGGTATTTATCAAGATCTGTTTAATGAAATCCCCGAAGTCACCTTCGTAGAAGGGTTTCCTTCTAATTTTAAAGAATATTTAGGAACGAGATCTTTAATTATTCTCGACGATCTCATGACTGAGCTTGAAAATGATAAGCGACTCACCTATCTATTTTCAAGGGGATGTCATCAGTTGAACATGAGTGTTATTTTTGTAACACAAAATTTATTTCATCAAGGGAAAGAAATGAGAGATGTCTCTCTCAACTCTCAATACTTGATTGTGTTTAAAAATCGACGTGATCAAAGTCAAATTATGCATTTGGCGCGACAATTATATCCTGGCAAAACAAAATTTTTTCGTGAAGTGTTTGATGATGCAACGAAAATACCTTTCTCATTCCTTCTCATTGATTTAAGGAACCAAACAGATGAAGGAATGCGATTGAGAACGCAGATTTTACCCAATCAAATTCAGTACGTCTACCAGTTGAAATAAATAAGCGAGTCATTTAGTTTTTTGTTAATTTGAAAAATTACTTTGACGTGTCAACAGCTGCGTGATTTGAAGCTCATCAAGACATGTCCTAAAGTATTACGTAAACAGTTGTTTAAAAAATTACCTCTTCGTTCTGTAAAAGCCATCTGCGAGTGTAGTTTAAATGTTTTAAAAGGAAACATTCCACTTTCATCTCAACAGAAAAAGTCTTTAAGGAAATACAAGTCGACCCTTCGAAAAATTGGTACTAAAAAGGGTACTCTATCACAAAAGAAAAGACTTATCGTTCAGAACGGTGGATTTTTAAATATTTTAATCCCTGCTGCCTTAACTGTTTTAACAAGTTTGATCCATGGAACACGCTAGAAAATTTGCTTTGGTGCCAGAGGAAACTCTCTCCAAACATGTCCTTTCGAAAAAGTAAATGAATGAGTTTGATACAGCCATGTCGAACATTTTAAACAGCAACTTGCCAGATCATGAAAAAGTTGTACAGTATTATGAACTTTTGAAAAGAAAAATGGATTTGCAAGAGTTTAACACACCTCAACCCTCAAAACAACCTGAAGAAGAAACTGAGAGACCTATTTTGAAGAAAACATCACCTGAACCCAAACCTGAAGAAGATGAATCATCCTCTAAACCTGAAGAAGATGTCTCGTTTATTATGTCTTCGCTACCTCGTTCAATGCAGAAGCAAGCTCACACGTTGCTGGACTTTTTAAAGAAAAACTCGAGAAAATTCGAATGGGATAAAAATTTTCAAGTGTCTTTTGAAGGAAAAAGTATTCCCGATTCGAATGTAGCTGATTTATTTCATCTGCTTTTTTCTGTGAACAAGAAAACTCCTATTAAAGCACAGAAGGAATTTTTACAGACTTTGAAAGAAATGCATGTACCCGAGAACTTGATTAAAAATAGACATTTGTCGAGAATGAATCAAGAAAAAAGAAAACCTGATGTTAAAACATCTAATACTTTTGTCAAAGAATCAAGAAAGAAAAGAAAATCTCATGTACTCGTTTGGGAAAATTATTAAATAAATAATTCATTAAACTTTAAACAAAGTCTCATTATTTGTCTTTTCAACATAAATACTATTAACAAAAAAAACTTAACACTACTTACCACAGAGCATCGTCTTTACACGTCCGTTCCCATCCGCATCCACAGAACAAATGACACATGATTCAGCATAAAACCGGTTATGACGTCACACCCGAAGTCGACGCGAGCGCCCTCTACCCTCTCATACTTGTCTGTGATTGGTTAAGAGAATCACATGACTTGTGAAAGGAGCAGATGTTAGAGGTGGGCGCCACTCTGTCTGCATTCTTTCATTCCCCCCCCGTCCCCTGTCAATCATCTGGCGCCAGTCAGTCGCTGCATGTTTCGCTGCATGCTCGCTTCTTGCAGATGGTGGCGCCACTCTGTCTGCATTCCTGACATTCCACCACGCCTCCTGTCAATCAACTGGCGCCAGGTTGTCTACAGGTATTGCCGTACGATGTCATCATCCTCGTTTGCGATGGGGGTAGGCAGCACAGTCGATGACGTCATACCTACAAGCTCGCTTCTGATTGGTTGATAGCGGTCACGTGATCTCTTATCAGTAACCTTCATCTACGGGTGTAGACCCCGCACACATCATTCGTGTCTTGGATTTCGTAGGTGAAGGTCGTCTGTTTCATAGCTCCCGTTTACCGGACATTTGGCTTTAAGCTCTGCGGCATCTATCCCTACTATTTTTGGCATCCTGCTGAGTTAAATCACCGTCGAAATACTTATACGTTTCACCTAGTGCGTTTTAGGTGCTCATAGTATTTTTGATTAATTGTGATACATGTTTATCACCTCCTTTTAAAAACAGTGTCTGCTAATTAGCTAATTTGCTTTGCGACATCATTTTATTGCTAACCAATAGAAACGATTAGAAGATCTTTGAAGAAAATGTCTTTTGAAAAGGAATCCTCTTTTAAAAATGTAAGTATGTTTTCATTATCTTTTTTTATTGTTTCGTTGAATTAAGTATGTTTCTAACCAAACGATGCGAAAGATTCATACCGTTTTCTAAACATTCTTTCAATGATAAAATATTCATTTATTACCACCTGTTTCAAATATTTTAATTGAACTAGAATCGAATAAAAAATTGTGTTTAAAACCCTATTGGAATACACAAGTATTCTTTGAAAAATTATAATTTTAAATGCTCAACACAAATTTTTGCACTAATAGAAAATATAATGTTGTACTATTTAAACTTTCACTATTTTCTGTAAGAGTTAAAACCTTTCACTATTTCTGTTTCAATCAAACCTTTGAAAAGAAAGTATTAAAATAGACTCATCGTATACGTATTGAGTTTAAAACCTATTTTGAATACACAAGTATTCTTTGAAAATTATAACTTTTAATGTTCAACACATATTTTTACACTAAAGAAAATATAATGTTGTACTATTTAAACCTTCACTATTTTCAGTATGGGTTAAAACCTTTCACTATTTCTGTTTCAATCAAACCTTTTAAAAGAAAGTATTAAAAAAGACTCAAAGTACGTATTGAGTTTAAATCCTATTTTGAATACACAAGTATTCTTTGAAAAATATAACTTTTAATGCTAAACACATATATTTTTGCATTAGTAGAAAGTATAATGTTGAACTGATTAAACCTGTACTATTTTCTATATAGGTTAAACCTTTGAAACTATTCTTTAAAAGAAAGCATTAAAATAGTTAGTTTAAACTGTTTCATTTATTAAAAGAGTCTGTTAATAATAATGAAGCATGTTATTGTTTAAACATTCTTTTAATTTAATAATTAGATAAAATACAATTGTTAATAGATTATTTTGTTCAAACACCCTCTAATCTCTATTTCCCTTTTCTTTGCAATAATTTTAAACGTGAAAAGGAATTTGCACCTGTGAGAGGGAGATGGTTATCTGCATTAAACTTACAACGTTGTCTCCATCTTATCAACGCTCCCGATTTCCCGAATCTGCAAAACGCGATAAACATCTTCGATTTCACCAGTTCTAAAAAGGGTGATGTCGTGATATCTGTTTCACGACTCTAAGCAAGGCAGTGAAACCACTCCGTTGCAATATATATGATGAAATAAAGGTCTAGAACAGTGACGTTATTTTACTAAATTCTTGTTGGTCGAATTTTCGACTAATCATAGAGTCACTATATGATGTCACTTCTTAAACAAACAGTATAAATAAACAATTCTAAGGAAAAAAAACCTTACTCTGTTACATTTTTAAGTGTTGTTATTTATGAAAACTGTTACTCATCTGTAATGGATAATTTTCAAAAAGTAAGTTTTTTTAAACACTATATCTATATTTCAGGATATTACTAAATTTCAAATGTTGTTTTACCTATTTTTCAAGTTATCTTTGCTATTTTTTCTTTTGTATTAAATTAAAGTAAATATATGTTTTTTTCTTTTACAATCAATTATTTATTAGTTTATTAAAGTTGGAAAAATTAAAGCATGCTATTTTTCTTGTTATACGAAAGTAGTTAAAAAAATATATTATATGTTTTCTTTTTCGAAAATGACTAGAGATTATTTTCCGTTTACTGTTAAAGTATTTGTAAGTGTAATACAATTATTGGAAGTAGTTTACAAATTTACGTATGCTATTTTCTTGTTATATAAAAGTAGTTAAAAAATATATTGGATGTTTGCGTTTACTAAGAAATGAATAGATGTTATTTTCTGTATGTTATAAATTTAATAACGCGTAAAGATTTTTTTTTTTTTTTTTTTTTTTTTTACACGGAAATTTTATTTTAGTATTCAAAATTTTTCTTATACAATAATTATTGAAAGTAGTTAAAATGAATTGGATGATTTCTTTTTTACGAAAAAAAAAATATTTTCCGTTCACTGTTAAAGTCTTTGTAAGTGTAGTATAGAAAAAATGTTATTGCTTTTTCACTGTTAAATTAATTGTGTAGACTAGTTAAAAAATTTTAATTGAAAATGTATTTCATGTTTTCTTTTTCGAAAAATGAATAGATGTTATTTTTGTTCACTGTTAGAGTATTTATAAGTGTAATACAATTACTGAAATTAGTTTACAAATTTACGCATGCTATTTTCTTGTTATACGAATGTAGTTAAAATATATAGGATGTTTGCGTTTACTAAGAAATCAATAGATGTTATTTTCTGTATGTTATAAATTAAATAACGCGTAAAGATTTTTTTTTTTTTTTTTTTTTTTTTTTTTTACACGAAAATTTTATTTTAGTATTCAAATTTTTTCTTATACAATAATTATTTATTAATGTAATGATGTTAACAAATTTACGTATGCTATTTTTTCTTGTTATACGAAAGTAGTTAAAATATAACGAATGTTTTTTTTTTTGTTTTCGAAGAAATGTTATTTTTTTCTTTTCGTTACTAAAATAATTTATAAGTGTAGTCTAAAAAAAAAAGTTATTAAATTTTTTTTACTAAGAAATGAATAGATGTTATTTTTCTTTTCGTTACTAAACTAATTTGTAAGTGTAGTCTAAAAAAAAAAAAAAAAAAAAAAAAATGTTATTCAATTTTTTTTTTTTTTTTTTTTTTTTTTACTAAGAAATGAATAGATGTTATTTTTTTCTTTTCGTTACTAAACTAATTTGTAAGTGTAGTCTAAAAAAATGTTATTAATTTTTTTCTTTTCGTTACTAAACTAATTTGTAAGTGTAGTCTAAAGAAAAAATGTTATTAAATTTTTTTTACTAAGAAATGAATAGATATTATTTTTCTTTTCGTTACTAAACTAATTTGTAAGTGTAGTTTAAAAAAAAAAAAAAAATGTTATTAAATTTCTTTTTTTTACTAAGAAATGAATAGATGTTATTTTTTTTTCTTTTCGTTACTAAACTAATTTGTAAGTGTAGTCTAAAAAATGTTATTTCTTTTTTTCACTGTTAAATGAATTATAGACTATTCAAAAATTTTAATCGAAAATGCATGTTATTGAAAACATATAGTTTGTGAGATTTTTCTAAAAAGATTAAACACTTATTAAAAGTATTCGATTACATGTTTAACAGTTTTTAAAACAATACACTAAGAATTAATCCTACGTTTGATAGCAAATATTTTTTCTTTTTTAGTTTGTGGAAGATCTCGGTTTAACAACGAATGTGTGGGAGCGCATGACTGCAATTGATGAATTAACAGATCCAGAACCTTCTCAGCAAAGTTCTTCTAGGATGCAAGATCCTAGCAGCGAAGTTGATTCTTCATCAGTAAAGGTAAACTTTGAAACATTCTTTATTATTTTGGGGGTTGTTTATTTAAATAAATAAGAACTAATGTTAGTTAAACTTTTCAAAAATGATACATTATTCGAAATTAGGTTGTGAATACTAGTTTAGGTGTAAAGTGTATAATGAAAAAAAAATCTTTTTTTCTCGTTAAAGTAAACTTTTTATCCCTTTCGTAAAACTTTTAATGTAGACAGACATAGTTTTCTAAGTCTATTACAAGTTGCGTGTTTTTGAAACAGAATTTTTTCTGTTTTTAGGATTCTTTATCATGCGAAACCTGCGGTAAAAGTTTCAGCCGAAAAGATGCTCTAAAACGACATCAGAAGATTTGTGGAAACACAGATTCAAAAACTTTTACTTGCACTCATTGCTCGAAAGTCTTTAGCAACCAAGAAAATTTAATTAGACATTTGAAAACACACGAGAAGAATCCTGACGAAAATCCATCTACTCCTACTAGTTTAAGCTGCTCTGTTTGCTCTAAAACCTTCACAAGAAAATATGATATGAAGAGGCATATAATTTCGCATAACGAAGAAAAGAAATCTTTCAAGTGTCCCTTATGCGCTATCGAGTTCACAAGAGCAGATAATCGAACAGTACATTTGAGAGGTCATGAAAGTTTAAATTACCTCTGTACCACCTGTCAGGAAAAATTTAATTCGAAAGCGAATTTGAAACGACACATGCAATCCCAACACATCAGCCTATCCCACGAAAATAGAAAAAGGAAAGTTAGTACGAAAAATTCATCTTCCAAAAAGCAAAAGACCTATACCGAAGCTTTGAATGTCTTTTCTTCAACATTTTTAACACCTGATGAAGATGAGAAATTTGACGTGGACGTTTTGGTGGAAAAACGTGGAGCAGACCTTCGTCAAATCATTGAAGAAAAACTGGATACACATCGAAGCGTCAAATGGCATATCCTAGCAAAATGTCTGTTCGAAAGGAAGACTCCAGAAGACGAACTTCAAGCTATTTCCACCTACTTTAGAAGTTCGAATTATACTGAATTAACTATCGATACAATAAATGAGCATATTTATGAAGCATTTGAGAAAATTAAAAAATTAATAGATGAATTTGTAAATTTGGGATCAGGTTGGATTTTCCAACGGATCCAACATATAGAAATTAAAATAGCAGATTATCATCCTCTAGCACCCAGCAGCCATATTAAATCCCCAGAATTTATACAAAAGAAAAGAGCTGTTCTCAATATAGAAAATTACAACGATTCTAAATGTTTGGTGTGGTGTTTGATCGCACATCAATTAAAGTTAAATAGATCTGAAAATCCAAAACGATTATCCCATTATACAGCATTAGAACATACCATCAAAATGGGGAAGATACCCTGCCCAGTTCCTGTGAAGAGCATTCCGAAAGTTGAAAATTTAAACAATTTGAGAATCAACGTATTTGCATTGGATGACCAAGAAGTGTATCCTATATATGTATCACCCAAAGAAGATCCTGATGTCATTAACCTATTAGTCTTAGAAAAGGATGAGCAGTTTCACTACACGCTGATTAGAAGCTTTTCAAGATTATTAGGTGATGTCACAAAACATCGAGCTGCTGCCTATTACTGTTACCGATGTTTACATCGATTTTGCAGACAAGATTTACTAACATCTCACACCAAATTTTGCAAGCAGCATACTGCTCAAAGGATCAACTTACCAGAAGATGGCAAACATATTCTATCTTTTACGGGGACTCATCTGCAACATCCAATCCCCTACATTGTGTATGCAGACTTTGAAAGTATTTTAAAACCTTTAACTCCAGCTTCTCAAACTTCACATTGTGAAAAAATTTCAAAACATGAAGCAAGTAGCTTTGCTTTTGTTATTATTGATGCTGACGGAAAACCTTTCAAGGACAGATTCACATTGTATCGAGGAGAAAATGCTGCAGAAGAGTTTCTGAAGAAGTTAATAACAGAGACAGAAGACATTCGAGAAGAACTGAAGAGTGTAAAGCCAATGAAACTTTCCCCACAACAAGAAATAGATTTTCAAACGGCTACCCACTGCCATATTTGCAAAAGGGAACTCTTCAAGAAAAGAACGAGAGACCATGATCATGTGACAGGTGCGTACAGATGGGCTGCTCACAAAGGATGTAATTTAAACTACAAGCAAACTCGAAACATTCCTGTCGTCTTCCACAATTTACGACACTATGATGCCCATCACATTATGATGGCTATTGGAAAATTTAAAGAATATTCGATAGAAGTGATTGCATCCACATTAGAAACCTATATAGGCTTTCGTATGGTGAAAGAGAACTGTCCCATCCATCTAAATTTTATTGACAGTTTGCAACATCTTTCAGCATCACTGGAAAAATTAGCAAGCAACCTGCATAATGATCAATTTAAAATCTTGAATCATTATTTTAAAAATCAGGATATATCCCTGCTCACACGAAAAGGGGTATATCCTTATGATTACGTAACCGATGTCAATAAATTTAATGAAACTGTTCTCCCACCTGCCTCTGCATTCATCAACACATTAACGGATGAACCTATTAGCGAAAGCGATTACCAACATGCACAAAACGTCTGGAAATCCTTCAATCTCCAAACTTTAGGAGATTATCATGACCTATATTTGAAGACGGATGTCTTATTGCTCGCAGACGCCTTTGAAAGCTATCGCAAACTGTGTCAGCAGTTCTATGATATCGACAGCGCCCATATGTATACGTTACCAAGTCTGGCATGGCAAGCTTGCCTGAAGAGATCGAACATCCACTTGGAACTATTAACGGATATCGACATGCTATTGATGTTTGAAAATGGGATTCGGGGAGGTATCAGCATGATTAGTCAACGCTATGCCAAAGCAAACATCCCCAACACGCCTGCACATAATCCAGATCAAGCTCCCAGTTACATTATGTACTGGGATGTCAATAACTTGTATGGGTGGGCTATGTCTGAGTACCTCCCCCATGGTTCCTTTCAATGGGAAGACCCGAAACAGTTTTCAGCAAGTAGCATATTAGAGTTGGCAGACGATTCCTCTACAGGATATATTTTCGAGGTGGATCTGGAATATCCTAAAGAACTGCACGCCTTGCACAACGAGTATCCTCTCGCCCCAGAAAGAATCACTGTCGAAGAAGATATGTTGTCACCCTTCGCGAAGAAGATGTTAGGTAATAAAAAATTCAAGGGCACGCCAAAACTAATCCCGAACCTTCAAGATAAGAAAAATTATATCGTTCACTATAGAACATTGAAGTTTTACATCCAATCAGGAATGAAACTAACAGAAATTCATCGTGTAATTCAATTTCAGCAAAGTCCGTGGTTAAGGGAGTATATCGCTTTTAACACCGATAAACGAAAACTGGCGAAATCTGCTTTTGAAAAAGATTTCTTTAAACTCCTGAACAACGCTGTATATGGAAAAACGTTAGAAAACCTTCGAAAGCGTCGAAATGTGAAATTGTGCAATACCGAGAAAAGGGCGAAAAAATTAGTCTCTTCACCTGCGTTTAAAACCTTCAAAATCTTCTCTGAAGATCTTGTTGCGGTGGAGCGCACTAAATTATCGTTATTAATTAATCGTCCTATGTATGTTGGTTTCTGCATTTTGGAGCTTTCGAAGCTTCTAATGTATCAATTCCATTATGGTTTTGTGAAGGAAACATATAAGCATAATGCCAATTTGCTTTTCACTGACATGGATTCCCTATGTTATGAGATCTATACGAAGGATATTATTGCGGATATGGAGAAGAAAAAGGATTTATTCGATTTTTCTGATTATCCGCAGTCGCATCCTTTGTTTTCGACTGATAACAAAAAAGTATTAGGGAAATTCACAGATGAACTTAGCGGTGAATTAGCGTTGGAGTTTGTCGGGTTAAAGGCGAAAATGTACTCCCTGAAATCCGAAACAGAAGAAAAAAAACGAGCGAAGGGTGTCACAACACATATCGTTCGAAAAAAAATGAAACATGAAGATTATGTAAAGTGTCTTCAAGAACTCAAGACCAGCACAATCACACAAGTTCGAATTGGGCAAGAGAACCACCAGTTGTATACAATGCAACAAAACAAGGTTGGTTTGAGCCCATTCGACGATAAACGATATATCCTGGAAGACGGAATCACAAGTCTCGCATATGGGCACTGCGATATCGTCAACATGTAAATAGTTTCTCATCTTATGGACAATGTGCGTGATTTTTTCCATTGCCTAAGAAAATTTGTATATATTTTTTCAACTTTTGGACAATGTGCACCGTTTCCATTGCAAAAGAAAATTTTTGTATATATTTTTTTTATCAAGTTTATTGTGTACAGTGAAGATTTACTTTATGATTCAACTTTTGGACAATGTGTACCGTTTCCATTGCAAAAGAAATTTTTGCATATATTTTATCAAGTTTATTATTGTGTACAGTGAAGAATTTTGTATATATTTTATAAAGTTTTATTGTGTACAGAGAAGATATATTTTATTATTCAACTTATGGACAATGTGCGTGATTTCCGTTGACTAAGAAAATGTGTATATATTTATTTTGTTTCATCGAGAATTTGTAAATAGGTTAGAGCGCGGTGGAACACAAAGGAGACTTACGTCCGCGACGTGTGTTCTGGGAAACAAAATGTAAGCTTAGTTCACTCAAATGAATAATTTATTTGTGAACTAAGTTTATGTTTTGGCTAAAAGTCTCCAATGATAACGATTAAACAAAAACATCGTTATCATTTCCCTCATTCGGCTTTTAAAAACATGTTTCGGAAATTAAAAATAGGATGACGACATCGCAGGTAAGTGAATCATCCTCTCAAGAGAGGGCGCTGGTGTCGCCGGAATCGATGGTGCTGCCCCCTAGGTTCGTCTCTCGTCCAATCAGAAGCAAGCTCCTTATCTTGATGAAGCCGGTTGTTGCACGCTTCTTCGTTCATTAGCCCGGTGGATGTCATACAGGTAGGACGTGTCTCGACACCGCTCCGTGGTAAGTATTTTTTAATTGCATGCGATCTTTTCTAATCACCTCATCATTATCTTTTCTTTGTTCTACCTTCCTCTTACAACAGACTTTCCTTCATTAATCATCCTCATTAACATTTTCCTTTGTTCTAATCCCTCTCTTACAGTAGACTTTTATTAATTCATTATACTTTAATTGATTCATTAACATTATCCTTTGTTCTAACCCCTCTCTTACAGTACAATTTTCATTATCGCTTCTTTGTTTTAACCCCTCTACTATAGCATGACGCGCGGGCGCCAGTCTGTCTCGACTCCGCCCACCTGTCTATCACTTTCTTATCTCCCCTCACCTGTCAATCATTCGACTCCTCCCACCTGTCAATCATCTTTGGCCACGCCCTCCACCTCAACGCATGACGCCTGGTGAAGCAGAACCCCCATTTTCCTTCTACTAGAGTGTTTAAATAATTTCCGGAAAACGCAAAAATTACCGTCAGAAAATTACGTTCAATTTGCATCTAGGTTGAAATCAATTTTTCTATATTACTGTAGTCTGCGTGAAGTAAATTATTTTAAATCATTATGCGATTTCATTGTTTCAGACAGAATTTTCAATTCGTTAGATCGCGATATAATGAGTCATATTGCAATTGAACAAGCAGAATCATATTTTAAACCACAGCCACTTGGCAGAGAATGCGATATTTTCTTATCGGTTAAAATTAAAAACAGAAATGAATCAAATACGAGAAATTTCGTAAGTGAAAATAAACAAATAGCGGGAAATAAATTGCGAAATGCACGCCCTGAAAGGGGGTCTCAAACGTTTTCCTTTCGGAAACAAAAAATAATAAATGTGTTTTGTGTAAAACTATTGCGTATCATGCATTACATTCTTGTCCGCAATTCAAAAAACTTTCGATAAAAGAAAGAGTTGAAGTTGTGAAATTAAATAAAGCATGTTTCAAATGTTTAAATTATAATTGTTGCGTACAGAAATGTAATTATAAAAACTGCGATTGTGGACTGCCCCATAACAAACTCATTCATTTTCCGAGGGAAGAAAATGATTTGAGTAATAATCAAAATAAATTTCGAGGTCATGTGTTTCAGGCAGGCGCAGAAATAAAAGCTTCAAGCGAAGAAAAATTTTCCTTCCCTCCGAGCAAGACTGTTGCCACTAGTTACGAAAAAATAAAACAAAAAGTGTTACTGAGTACGGCTCGCATTTTTATGAAAGATAAATTTTCGGAATGGCAGGAAGTTAGAAGGTACATTTCACCAGCCCGCACCTATGGAGTTAAGGAAATTCAATCATGTCATTCGTTAGTACTCCGTTAGTACCGGTAAGTACCGAGAGATTTTCGTTTGTACCGCTTCCGTTACGGAGTTATGGACGATTCTTTAGTTGCGACGCGCCGGCTGGGGAAACATAGGATTTCCTATAGGAAAAAAATGAAGGTACTCCGATTTCGCTAAAATTTTGTGTGTCGTTAGTACAACGTTAGTACCGGTAAGTACCGAGAGATTTTCGTTTGTACCGCTTCCGTTACGCAGTTATGGCCGATTCTTTAGTTGCGACGCGCGGGCTGGGGAAACATAGGATTTCCTATAGGAAAAAAATGAAGGTACTCCGATTTCGCTAAAATTTTGTGTGTTGTTAGTACTACGTTAGTACCGGTAAGTACCGAGAGATTTTCGTTTGTACCGCATTCGTTACGGAGTTATGGCCGATTCTTTAGTTGCGGCGCGAGGACTGGGGAAACATAGGATTTACTAGAGGAAAAAAATGAAGGTTCTTCGGTTTCGCTCAAATTTTGTGTGTCGTTAGTACTACGTTAGTACCGGTAAGTACCGAGAGATTTTCGTTTGTACCACATTCGTTACGGAGTTATGGCCGATTCTTTAGTTGCGGCGCGAGGACTGGGGAAACATAGGATTTACTAGAGGAAAAAAATGAAGGTTCTTCGGTTTCGCTCAATTTTTGTGTGTCGTTAGTACTACGTTTGTACCGGTAAGTACCGAGAGATTTTCGTTTGTACCGCTTCCGTTACGGAGTTATGGCCAATTCTTTAGTTGCGACGCGCGGGCTGGGGAAACATAGGATTTCCTATAGGAAAAAAATGAAAGTACTCCGATTTCGCTAAAATTTTTTGCGTCGTTAGTACTACGTTAGTACCGGTAAGTACCGAGAGATTTTCGTTTGTACCGCTTCCGTTACGGAGATATGGCCGATTCTTTAGTTGCGACGCGCGGGCTGGGAAACATAGGATTTCCTATAGGAAAATAATGAGGGTTCTCCGATTTCGCTAAAATTTTGTGTGTCGTTAGTACTACGTTAGTACCGGTAAGTACCGAGAGATTTTCGTTTGTACCGCTTCCGTTAAGGAGTTATGGCCGATTCTTTAGTTGCGGCCCGCCGGCTGGAGAAACAGAGGATTTCCTATAGGGAAAAAAATGAAGGTACTCCGATTTCGCTAAAATTTTGTGTGTCGTTAGTACTACGTTAGTACCGGTAATTACCGAGAGATTTTCGTTTGTACCGCTTCCGTTACGGAGTTATGGCAGATTCTTTAGTTGCAGCTCGCGGGCTGGGAAAACATAGGATTTCCAATAGGAAAAAATGAAGCTATTCCGATTTCGCTCAAATTTTGTGTGTCGTTAGTAATACGTTAGTACCGGTAAGTACCGAGAGATTTTCGTTTGTACCGCATTCGCAGGGCCCGACTAAGGCTATGGGGGCCCCAGGGCAAGCATCATTCTGCCCCCCCCCCCTTCTATATATCTATAGAATTCTTTTGGTATAATGTGGAAGTGGCTAGTACTAAACTTCATACGTATTGTATGCATGCATAAATTTTGCATACGGTACTGCTCCCATCTGTAAATAGGATATCACAAAATGATGGTCGCAACTTTAAGAAAAAATACTAGTAGGATAATAACAGAAAAAATGACAGATTGGTTGACACGAGTATTTTTTTTTTTTTTTTTTTTGCTTTGCTTATCTACGTACGTTATAAGATGTCTAAAAGAAAATGCCCCAAATTGATCATAATGAATGGTTATAACTTGTCACATTGCGAGGAAAACGTTAATAAAGAATTTCTTTTGAAAACAATAGAATACTAAGTTGTAATAAAATTTTAATCATACAGTTTGTTTTTTTTCGTGAGTGCAGGAAGTACTAGAAGTAGAGAAGGGAAGGGGGACCGCACTACTTCCAAAACGTTTGAAAATATAGGAATTTTGGTCTCATTTGGCTAATTTTAATCATTTGCAACATTTTAATGAAAATCCTGATTACTCTTATGGGGGGGCCCTAAGAAGGGGGGCCCGGGGAAGCTGCCCCGCATGCCCCTACGTAAGTCGGGCCCTGCGCATTCGTTACGGAGTTATGGCCGATTCTTTAGTTGCGGCGCGAGGACTGGGGAAACATAGGATTTACTATAGGAAAAAAATGAAGGTTCTTCGATTTCGCCCAAATTTTGCGTATCGTTATTACTACGTTAGTACGTAAGTACCGAGATATTTTCGTTTGTACCGCTTCCGTTAAGGAGTTATGGCAAATTCTTTAGTTGCAGCTCGCGGGCTGGAGAAACATAGGATTTCCTATAGGAAAAAAATGAGGTTACTCCGATTTGGCTAAAATTTGTGTGTTGTTAGTACTACGTTAGTACCGGTAAGTACCGAGAGACTTTCGTTTGTACCGCATTCGTTACGGAGTTATGGCCGATTCTTTAGTTGCGGCGCGAGGACTGGGGAAACATAGGATTTAATAGAGGAAAAAAATGAAGGTTCTTCGGTTTCGCTCAAATTTTGTGTGTCGTTAGTACTACGTAAGTACCGGTAAGTACCGAGAGATTTTCGTTTGTACCGCATTCGTTACGGAGTTATGGCCGATTCTTTAGTTGCGGCGCGAGGACTGGGGAAAATAGGATTTACTAGAGGAAAAAAATGAAGGTTCTTCGGTTTCGCTCAAATTTTGTGTGTCGTTACTACTACGTTTGTACCGGTAAGTACTGAGAGATTTTCGTTTGTACCGCTTCCGTTACGGAGTTATGGCCAATTCTTTAGTTGCGACGCGCGGGCTGGGGAAACATAGGATTTCCTATAGGAAAAAAATGAAAGTACTCCGATTTCGCTAAAACTTTGTGTGTCGTTAGTACTACGTTAGTACCGGTAAGTACCGAGAGATTTTCGTTTGTACCGCTTCCGTTACGGAGATATGGCCGATTCTTTAGTTGCGACGCGCGGGCTGGGAAACATAGGATTTCCTATAGGAAAAAAATGAGGTTTCTCCGATTTCGCTAAAATTTTGTGTGTCGTTAGTACTACGTTAGTACCGGTAAGTACCGAGAGATTTTCGTTTGTACCGCTTCCGTTAAGGAGTTATGGCCGATTCTTTAGTTGCGGCGCGCGGGCTGGAGAAACAGAGGATTTCCAATAGGAAAAAATGAAGCTATTCCGATTTCGCTAAAATTTTGTGTGTCGTTAGTACTACGTTAGTACCGGTAATTACCGAGAGATTTTCGTTTGTACCGCTTCCGTTACGGAGTTATGGCCGATTCTTTAGTTGCGGCGCGCGGGCTGGGGAAACATAGGATCTCCTATAGGAAAAAAATGAAGGTACTCCGATTTCGCTAAAATTTTGTGTGTCGTTCGTACTACGTTAGTACCGGTAAGTACCGAGAGATTTTCGTTTGTACCGCATTCGTTACGGAGTTATGGCCGATTCTTTAGTTGCGGCGCGAGGACTGGGGAAACATAGGATTTACTATAGGAAAAAAATGAAGGTTCTTCGATTTCGCTCAAATTTTGCGTATCGTTATTACTACGTTAGTACTGGTAAGTACCGAGAAAATTTCGTTTGTACCGTTTCCGTTACGGAGTTATGGCCAATTCTTTAGTTGCGGCGCGAGGACTGGGGAAACATAGGATTTACTATAGGAAAAAAATGAAGGTTCTTCGATTTCGCTCAAATTTTGCGTATCGTTATTACTACGTTAGTATTGGTAAGTACCGAGAGAATTTCGTTTGTACCGTTTCCGTTACGGAGTTATGGCCAATTCTTTAGTTGCAGCTCGCGGGCTGGGAAAACATAGGATTTCCAATAGGAAAAAATGAAGCTATTCCGATTTCGCTCAAATTTTGTGTGTCGTTAGTAATACGTTAGTACCGGTAAGTACCGAGAGATTTTCGTTCGTACCGCATTCGCAGGGCCCGACTAAGGCTATGGGGGCCCCAGGGCAAGCATCATTCTGCCCCCCCCTTCTATATATCTATAGAATTCTTTTGGTATAATGTGGAAGTGGCTAGTACTAAACTTCATACGTATTCTATGCATGCATAAATTTTGTATACGGTACTGCTCCCATCTGTAAATAGGATATCACAAAATGATGGTCACAACTTTAAGAAAAAATACTAGTAGGATAATAACAGAAAAAATGATAGATTGGTTGACACGAGTATTTTTTTTTTTTTTTGCTTTGCTTATCTACGTACGTACGTTATAAGATGTCTAAAAGAAAATGCCCCAAATTGATCATAATGAATTGTTATAACTTGTCACATTGCGAGGAAAACGTTAATAAAAAATTTCTTTTGAATACAATAGAATACTAAGTTGTAATAAAATTTTAATCATATAGTTTGTTTTTTGCGTGAGTGCAGGGGGTACTAAAAGTAGAGAAGGGAAGGGGGCCGCACTTCTTCCAAAATGTTTGAAAATATAGGAATTTTGGTCTCTTTTGGCTAATTTTAATCATTTGGCACCTTTTAATGAAAATCCTGATTACTCTTATGGGGGGGCTCCTAAGCAGCGGGGCCCGGGGCAGCTGCCCCGCATGCCCCTGCGTAAGTCGGGCCCTGCGCATTCGTTACGGAGTTATGGCCAATTCTTTAGTTGCGGCGCGAGGACTGGGGAAACATAGGATTTCCTATAGGGAAAAAATGAAAGTTCTTCGATTTCGCTCAAATTTTGCGTATCGTTATTACTATGTTAGTACCGGTAAGTACCGAGAGAATTTCGTTTCTACCACTTTCATTATGGAGTTGTGGCCGATTCTTTAGTTGCAGCTCGCGGGCTGAAGAAACATGGGATTTCCTATAGGAAAAAAATGAAAGTTCTCCGATTTCACTCAAATTGTGCGTGTCGTCAGTACTACGTTAGTACTGGTAAGTACCGAGTGGTTTTCGTTTGTACCGCATCCGTTGCGGAGTTTTTTCTGATTCTTTAGTTAAGGTGGGAAGGTTGGGGAAACATGGGATATCCTATAGGAAAATTATGAAGGTTCTCCGATGTTTCTGCTTCGTCAAAATGTAATGGAAACGGTAGAAACGAACCAAGCTGAAATATGATTTCCTCTCTTGTGCATGCAATCATAAATTAATTTTTACTTGTATTAAATAATCTTGGTGGGTTTAATCGCGCCGATTAATTAATTTGTTTATTATTATTATTATTTTGAATTACCAAAAATATGTGTTACATTTGAAAAATTAGAAAATCTCTTCTAACATATGGAACATTTAGAAAGAACACTAAATCATTTCAAAGCATACTAAGCATAAATAAAGCTTTGTTCATTTTATTCGTCATATAAAAGAAATATAAAAATTCTACACGTCTGATCTGTCAAAAACTGTTCTGAAATTAAACATACTTTTTGTGAGCATAATTTTAGGAGTGACTTTTGTAAACTGTTAAGTTTCGTGGTGCTGTCAACTGCAAGTTACGTGCGCCAAACCCTGTTCAAACTCGGTATTTTTTTAAAACTTTCTATTGTATCGTGTTTTAGAAGATTTACCCGGATATGGAAGATTGAATTATATTATCACGGACGGCGACGATTTTCTGTAATGAGTTTGCCATGCTTTTTAGTTTGACTGGGTTATTTTTCAGTTCCCACATGGCTGTTGCGACAGCTGACGGCTGTTTTTGGAAATGATAAGTAAGACGAATTACCCATTTGAAAATCAACTTGTATAAAATAGTTAAGTAAAAAATGTCGGTGTCTCTTGGACTTTTATAACAATGCTAAGTACGATATTCTTCGTTTTGGGTTTGAGGTTACGGGAATTCGTCTGCTTGGGAGTAACATTTAGAACCAAGGCATCTAAAAGTACCGTGCTTAGAAAATTTATGCTCATATTTTAGGTTTATACCAAGTTTTAGATATTTTCAGGAACAGGTTACAAGAATTCTTTTTTTCTTTTTTTACTGCGCCTTCATAATTATTACCCTACTGAAAAGAAGGGTTATGTGTTTCACGCGTATCTGTGTATGTGGATTTCTTTATACCGTCGAAACATCACAACGGCTGGATGGATTTCAATGAATGAGGTCTCTATCAATTCGTCTTAACGGCCCGATGGTTATAGGCTAGGTTTTGTTTTTATAAATTCAAAATGGCGGCCGTAAAATACAAAATGGTGATAGAGACTAAAAAAATAATTTACGCACCCTATTTAGTGGCATATCATTGGATAGGTCTTTCAAAATGAAGACGATGTTTCATTGACTCTTTTACAGTCAGAATCTCCATTAAAATATTATACAACCTGGAAGTTGTGCATGTATTGTGAATCTCTAGCTTCACTTCAACTCTAACCATCATAGACATCAATAGACCTCATCAAAACAGTGTTTATAGATAGGAACTAACAATTAAACACAACACTGCAAATTAAAATGTCTGAAATTCAGACACTTAAGTGTCTGAAACGCAGTGTTCAATTTTCAGACATTTTAAAATGTCTGAATTTTTTCAGACACTTTTTGCGTCTGAATTTCAGACACTTCAAATGTCTGAATCGCACCCATTTTTTGTAAGCATCATACGTAGCCATGTTTGACCACGTTGAATCCTGAAAAAATATTTGGCTGTGGTCCTACACCCTTCACCCCCATACAGCCTGATTTTTTTCTGTGCTCCCAATTTTGGTATGCAATTTTCGTTAAGATGATAATTTAAATCTTTTACCACACTGTATTTATTATAATCAATATTTTGAACTTCAGGAGTAGAACAAAATTAAAACAAAAAATATTTATTTAAATATTACGATTTTTTTAAATCTTATTTTACTTTGAAAGGTCAAAATATTGATTATAATCAGTACAATTTCGAAACAGATTTAAAATATAAGCTCTACAAATATTGCACATCAAATTTGGTGGCACTAAAATCGTAGGGGGGCGGGGCACTGTCCAGTATGCCCATGCTTTAATCAAGAAGTTCTTTTGAAAAAAATACAACCCTGCATTATGGTTATCTAAATTGAGATGTCCGGTATTCGGGAGTATCCGTTGTGGATATTAATAGACATTCCCGAATAGCGGACACCTCTATTTAGCGAATACTTTTTAATCCGCAAGTCATAGATATTTGTATATTTTTTTTTACCTCACAAAAGCAGACATCTTCGATTATCGGGCAAATTCCACTGCCCTGCAGTGTCTCTATTAAGGTACATGGATAAATATATACATATATATTTTATAATCTTGTCCCACTCTTAAAAGTTCAAAATATTTAATATACCCGGCGGTTGAATGTCAAAAAACATTTAAAATATCAGATGTAAGAAAATTGCAAGTAAATTCCACCCCCCCCCCTCCCCCAAGAAAAAAAATGAAAATTCATAATTTTAAAATTAGATTTTTTAAAAATTATATTGCCACATAGGCAATTTTACATATGCATCAGATGATAATCACAACAGCTGTTTAACTATGAATAAAAAAAATAAATATTCTACTTTAATAACATTGAGGAAAAAATTACTTCTGTATTTTGTTAAATATATATTGTGTTTTTAGTCTTGTCCTTCTATAAAACTTCAGAACTTTAATTATAATTAGTGCAAGATTTAAGATACCAGCTTTACGAAAATTTCATAGAAATCCCGACCCCCTCCCCGAAAAAAAAAAATTAAAATCTTTATCATTTAAAAATTAGATTAAAAAAAATTTATATTTCCACATGGGCAAGTTTTTATGTAGATCAGAGGGTAATCACAAAAGCTATTCAACTATCAATAAAAATAAATAAATAAATATTCTATATTAATAACATGAAGAAAAAATAACTTATAGTCTCCAAACTTCTTTTGTCTTAAATATATATCTTAACATCTGTCATTTTTTTATTTTTCGTATAAGTTTATGTTTTATCTTCTACATACTTCCTTTTATTTCCTGTTTAAAAAGTTTTTGAATGACTAAATATTTACAATATTAAAAAGTAATTATTATGACAAATTAAATTTTACATTATTCTCATAACCATGTTGTTTCTGTGTGTGTTTATAGAATTAGTAGATTAACACAAGATGTAAATAAAACTATATTGAAATTTAACATGTTACAATTTCTTGCATGTGCACAGTAAAGAGAGCTTGCAGTTTACAAGGACGCTTGCAGGTTACAAGGACCGGGGATTTTGTTACCCGGCTGCGAAAATTGCGAAATCACAGCTAGAGAGATGAGCTGTTGCGTACAGTCCGAATGCTTGAGTTCAACTGCCTCTTCAAAATGTACAATCACTGCAACCAGGAAGTGACCTTGATTCCTTGATCAAAAACCATAACTCACAATAATTATTTTTAAACAACTGAGGAGATGAAAGTATCTTGATATAATAAACAAAATTGGATATAACACCATTTCAGATGATTCATGGTTAATTGCTAAAGAGATAATATCAATAAAGGTTTTCTTAAATAAAAGTTATAACAATAAATCACTCTAAAGTGATTTTAGTTGAAGTAAATGGGTTGTCATAAATCTAAATTGATAAAATGTATGTTCACTGAACATGCTCCCCCCCTATCAGGGCTTTAGTCCTGATACTGAGGGAGTAATGCCAACTTATGCACTGGGCGTTTGAAGAATGAAGACCCGCGTTGCACAGTCACCACTCGGTTGAGTCCATCACTGCCTGGGTGGACCTCCGTAATACGACCCAACGGCCAAGTTCCAGGCGGTTGATTTGCGTCCAGTAATAATACTACCTGTCCCACCTCGATGTTAGGCGTGGCGATCTTCCACTTAGCTCTGGGTTGCAGCGAGGCCAAGTATTCTCTTTTTGGAGAAGCCGGAACGTTTGGAGAAGCCGGCTTTCATGTCTTGGAGCAGCTCCCATCGTTTCTTTAGATTGGTTGCAGTGGTTGCTGACTCATCGGGCATAGAGTGCAAAATATCCCCTGTAAGAAAATGTGAGGGAGTGAGAACATTTATTGATTCAGTATCATTATCGTTTAAATGTATAAGCGGCCGCGAGTTGAGCAAGGCTTCTATCTGGGTGAGTAACGTGGTTAGCTCTTCGAAAGTAGGCAATGTCTCTCCTATGACTCGCTTGATGTGATACTTTGTTGATTTTATCGCAGCCTCCCAAATCCCGCCAAAATGAGGGGCAGAAGGAGGGATGAAATGCCATTCTAGAGAGTTTTTAACTTGATAATGTGACATAATTTCATTATCTGTAAATGGACGCCACAGTTCATAAATTTTGTCCAACTTTCTGGATGCACCGACAAAATTGGTGCCATTGTCGCTGTAAAGATGCCGTGGGGTGCCTCGCCTTGCACTAAAACGTCGAAGGGCGGCGATAAATGCCTCAGCTGTCATATCACTCACAGCTTCAATATGCACCGCTTTTGTAGCCAAACAAATAAACAAAGCTATATAGCCCTTAGTTGTTTTTGCACCCCGACCCTTACTAAATTTAATAGATATAGGGCCTGCGTAATCGACACCGCTGGAAAAAAATGGACGTTCCAGGGTTACTCGATGCTGTGGCAAATTCCCCATTAGTTGAGGGGTTGCAATGGACCTTTTATATCTGTAGCATTTTAAACATCTATTGATGCATTTGTTAATGATCTTTTTTCCACCAACTATCCAATAAGATTGTCTGATGATATGGGATAGCAATGAAGGCCCAGCATGTAAATGGGCAATGTGTTGTTGCTGTATTAATAACTCAGCCATTTTATGCTGTGAGGGCAAGATTAAAGGATGTTTGTGATTAAAGGATAATTGTGAATGTTGTAAGCGTCCTCCCACCCGTAACAGACCCTTATCATCAATAAACGGGTGGAGGGATTGTAACGTACTTTTCTTTGGCAAAACTTTCTGTTCTTGGATACATTTAAATTCTTCCTGAAAGTAAGAATTCTGAATCCAACGAACAATATTCTCTTCAGCAGCTTTTGTTTCTTTGTAAGTAAGATGTGGTGAAAAAATTTCGGTTTTGTTAGACTTCTTGCATTTTTTGATAAATCTTTGGCAATATGCCAAAATGCGAATAATTTTTGCAAGTGAAGAGTGCTTTTGAAACAAATTATCAAATAGATCATTTGATGTGTGGGCGTGAAAGGAAAAAATTGGATCAGACCTTTGTTCGGCTTTGATTTGATCATCAAATTCCTCAACATTTGAGACGTCTTTGGGCCAATTGGATGGGTCTAAAGTTAGCCAACTTGGCCCCTTCCACCACAAATCACAACCTGGAAGACATTTTGGATCAATACCGCGTGAAGCGATATCTGCGGGGTTCTCTTTGGATGGTACATGTCTCCAGTGCTTTGTAGGTAGAATTTCGGTAATTTGATCTGTCCTATTCGCGACAAAAGTCTTCCATTTACGCGGATGTGCTGATAGCAAAGAAAGGACGACTTTGGAGTCCGTCCAGGCGAAAATATCGAGCTTGTAACTCTTTAATGTTTCCATGACGGAACGGAACAGCTTAGCTAGTAGGTGCGCACCACAAAGCTCTAATTTTGGCACTGAAATCTGTTTGATTGGAGCAACTTTAGTTTTAGAAACTAAGAGAAAAGAGTTTATTTTCCCCTTATAACTTTGTCGGCAATAAATTGCGGCAGCATATGCCAATGTTGAGGCATCAGTAAAACCATGTAATTCAAACGGGTTACTGGATGAAAGCGGGACACATCTAGGAACAGACAATTGATTTAGTCCGTTAAAGGAAATTTGAAATTGTAACAATTGGTCTGTAAGATGTTGCGGTATAACAGAGTCCCAGTCCCCTTTTGTAAGCCAAAGTTTCTGATAAAATACCTTTAAAGTCACAGTACAGGGCGAAATTAGACCTAGCGGGTCGAAAATCCGTGCATTCTCAGCTAAAATGTGTCTCTTTGTAAGAGGTGGAGTGAGTGTTAATGCAGTTATGAAAATAAAACTATCTGATGAAGAGTTCCAGCTTAAGCCTAGAACTTTGGAGCTTCCGTTGTCACTAGGAATGATTTCAAAATTTGATTCAGTGCTAGAAGAATCTATAAATTCATTAAGAAATGCCTGTGAATTTGAATTCCACTTCCTCAAGTGGAAACCATGCGCGTCTAAACAATCTGTAATTTCTTTGCAAGTTTCTATTGCTTCCCTAACAGTATTCGTACCGGATAATAAGTCATCCATGTACATATCCTCTTCTAACATGCGCGAAATGCAAGGATTTTTTGTATAATCCTGAGCGATTTGTTTTATGCATCTAGTTGCCAGAAAAGATGCTGGCGCTAAACCATATGTGACAGTTTTCAATTTGTAATTTTTTATTTCCTCATTAGGATTAGACCTCCAAACTATTTGCTGATAAATTTGATCCTCTTCGGCAACCAAAATCTGGCGGTACATTTTCTCTATATCCGCTGAAAAGACTATTTTCGGATCTCGAAAATTAAGTAAGATTTCGAAAATGTCCCGTTGTAACTTAGGGCCTACACCCAAAATAGAATTCAAGGAAACACCACTTGAAGTTTTGCATGAAGCGTCAAAAACTACCCTTAATTTAGTAGTGATACTAGAAGATTTAATAACCGCATGATGAGGAAGAAAGTAGTGTTTGTTTTCATAATTATTAATGTCATTTTGTGCGACTAATTCCATGTGATCTAATTCTTCATATTCGTACATAAACTCTTTGTACTGATTTTCAAATTCTGGTTTTTCTCTAAATTTCTTTTCCATAGCAAGCAAGCGAGAAATTGCGGCAGGTTTAGAATTACCTAATTTTGATTTAGATTGAATAAAAGGTAACTTAACCACAAAACGACCCTCGGAATTAATTGAATAATTTTCCTGAAAATGTGATTCAACAAATTGCTCTTCAGGTGACAACATTTGAGTATTCTTATTAAATACTTCTTCTACTTCCCAAAAACGCTTTAACTCTTTATCAATATTAACTTCATAAATGTGTAAATTATGTATTGAATTTGGAGATATACTAGAATGTGGCATTTTCCCTGATACCAGAAAGCCAAAAATTGAATTTTGAGCAATTAAGTTGCTCTGAGTATCTGCTACTTGACCAGGAAGCAAAATAGAAAAGAAATAATCGGATCCTAGAATAATGTCTATTTTACTTGGTGTCCCGAAATGTGGATCCGCTAAGTTTATATTCTTTAAATGCGAAAAATGCTTCTCATGTATTTTTTCCGCAGGTAACGGAGCAGTTAAATCATCTAAAATAAATGCCTTAACAGACAACTTGGTGTCTGCATTATAAATTGATGTAAGATCAAACATTACGTAACCCTTATTTACTGCGATATTTGAGTTAGACAGACCTTTTACGGGGAACCTAGCATTTTTCCTTTTAATTCCTAACATTTTCATGCAGGATTCAGAAACAAATGTAGACTCTGATCCACTATCACACATGATTCTTAAAGTGTGCTTTTGACCCATGCAATCATTAATATATACACTAGCAGTGGGCAAAAGTGCGAAAGATGTTTGAACTGCATTTATGGAAGGAGAAATTTCCTTTTTATTCTCATCCGGAATCGAACCGGCCTCTGAATCAGGTTTGTTTTTGCGGCTCTGTTTTTCATTTGAACAAGAAGTTGATATTGCGTAATTTTGCAGCTTATTTTTGCATAAACTAGTATGATGTTTCAGCTTGCAATTATGACAAGAGTAAGAGGAATTGCATTGCCAGGTAGTGTGCTTGTCAGACAAGCAATTACTGCATAACTTGTTTTTCTTAACAAACTGTCTCCTATCCCTGATGCTTAATTCTTTAAATTTAACACACTTGTAAAGTGAGTGATTAAATTTACACAATAAACATTTGCTAATGACACTGGAAAAAGATCTATTGACGTTATACTGTTTCTCTTGTTTATGCGAACCTTCATTTTCACTTTTATACAATTCTAAAGATGAACATCTATCATTTATAAAATGAATAAATTGATCAAAAGACGGAAAGTCTTCGCTTGAGGTCAATTTTGCCCATTCCTCCCTTGTTTTAGAATCAACCTTTTGTAATAAAATATGAATTAGCCATAAGTCACGGCCAGATGCCTTTTCATCGATTGATTTAAGGCCTCTAATTACTTCATCTGATACATCTGATAAACAGCGTAAGTTAAATGCATTTACTTGAGTAATGGGGGGAATGTCCAAGAATGTTTTAACTAAAGTGGAAACAATTTGTTTTTTCTTATCATATCTCGACAGCAATTTTTCCCACGCTTCTGAATAACTGTTTTCAGAAATAGGAATATGTTTTATAATAGAGGCTGGCTCTTCCCCTAGTAACCCTCTTAAATACTGAAACTTCTGTATATTAGTTATGCTGGCATTGTTATGAACTAATGATAAATATAAATCTTTAAATGATAGCCAGTTTTTAAAATCACCATTAAATTGCTCTATATTGAGCCTAGGCAATTTAAAATTGTTAGAAATAGTAGAACTAACAACTGGAATCTGATCATTTATAATTTGAGGTGCATGTACATTTACGGTAACTTTTTCAAGTTCCGCTTGCAGTTTGGCTTTGGTTTCATAATATTTCTTTTCAAATTCCTCAATTTCAGATGCTTCAGTTGGTAATTGAGCATCATATTTATCAAAATCGGAATAAACTGTCTCTAATTTTTCTAATTTATTGTACAAGTCATTTTTTTGAAATATTTGGTCAGAGTTAATGAAGTTGTTTATCCTTGTTAGAGCAGATTTAGCTCTGCCACGTAAATTTATAGCTGCCTTTTCCAATTCTTCAGCAGCCTTTTTTGCGGCTTCCAAGTCGGTATTCATTATTCAAATAATGATGTGAATAGCGTAAAAAACAAAAGCCAAACCGATAATAATAATAAGATAAAATGTACTTATCTGTAATAAATGTGATGCGAGGTGCTCCGTCGTCTGTTGCAATTCCACATAAAACTGGTGAAAACACTATTTAGAACACTGATATGATGAGTGTACATTAATCCAATCTTGAAAAGGTATCCAAGATCTCGCAGCGGTGCCTCCAGCTTTTATGTTTCTGTGTGTGTTTATAGAATTAGTAGATTAACACAAGATGTAAATAAAACTATATTGAAATTTAACATGTTACAATTTCTTGCATGTGCACAGTAAAGAGAGCTTGCAGTTTACAAGGACGCTTGCAGGTTACAAGGACCGGGGATTTTGTTACCCGGCTGCGAAAATTGCGAAATCACAGCTAGAGAGATGAGCTGTTGCGTACAGTCCGAATGCTTGAGTTCAACTGCCTCTTCAAAATGTACAATCACTGCAGCCAGGAAGTGACCTTGATTCCTTGATCAAAAACCATAACTCACAATAATTATTTTTAAACAACTGAGGAGATGAAAGTATCTTGATATAATAAACAAAATTGGATATAACACCATTTCAAATGATTCGTGGTTAATTGCTAAAGAGATAATATCAATAAAGGTTTTCTTAAATAAAAGTTATAACAATAAATCACTCTAAAGTGATTTTAGTTGAAGTAAATGGGTTGTCATAAATCTAAATTGATAAAATGTATGTTCACTGAACACATGTAATTAAAGATTAAAATTCTACGATAGAAAATCCTTTTCATTAGATATCTTTAAAGAAAAATAAATTTAAAAGCACGAAAAGAAACAAACGCTTATCAGTAAACGTTAATCTCAAAATGACTTGGAAGATATTTCTACACGCAGCGAATTCGAAATAAACAAATGATTTCGTTTTTCCTGACTCATCGCTGTGACGTCTGTTAAGAGTGTCAAAAGATTTACACGTTAAAATGTTTAATCGCTTATAAATATAAGTAAAAAATATTCGAGATATATATTCTTTTTCAATGATACATATATACATAAATTTATAAAAATTGATTTTTATTCCAAAAGCCTATAAATATATTCAAAAAGTCTATAAATATATTTTTTGATTTCAGTTGAATATTGTTCTGTTAAAAAAAAAAAGACAACTCCGAAAATCCCGGGATTTTCGGGATTAAAAATAGAGCGGGATCCCGGAATCCCAGGATACGGGATTGTAATCCCTATGTAGGAAGTAAGAAAGCCTTAGGAAATCTTTCAAAGTTTTTTTTTCTTTATATCATTGTGGTCGTTTAGTGATAGATAAGAATTAGAATTGAAACAGATAAGAATTGAAACTAAGAACTCCCATGGAAAACAAGAGAATGAATTTAACTTAAAATGTGATATTATTACTTTAAATTAGGGGAAACATATGATAATTTAAAATATATAATTTGTAATAAAAGGCAACGTCATAAGTTAAAAAATATATATTTCTAGAATTAGCGGGCTTTTTGCAAACAGATTCAAAACTAATACCATTTTATGCAAGATTTTGAACAGTGCTATTTAGAAAATCATAAAAAAATACTAATTTTAGTACTAAAAAGAAAAATTGTGACACTTACTTTAATCCTGTTGCAAGAAGTAAGATAAATTCCTCGATTTGAAATTAAAAAAACTATTACAGTGAGGAACAAAGACTTGCATCTTTTTAGAAGGGAATACGTTAATACATCCGGCTAAGCATACTCAGAGAATGAAATGCTTCATCCTCAAAATATACTCCGCCAGACAAAAGTTCTTTTTTACCAGCTTTGATAAACACGAAGTACAATAACACTAAATCTCGATACAAATTAACACTAAGTACGTTCCACACCACACACACCTTGCCACACACTTTGTAGAGTTCCCGGATGTAATCTTCAAGTGTTGTCTCTATCCCGAATTATATCGACGACAGCTTATAAGAGTCATTGGGTGTCAAGCACGTAAGTCAGATGTATATATTCAATACATAAATAAACTAAGTGAATACGACTTAAAATCACAGAACTTCAAATTTCGCAAAAAAATAAATACGCGTACATAAAACAAGCTTTCAGTTACTACAACGTACGTTCCAACGAAAGACATCTAAAACGCATGCGCAACTACAGTGCCCCCTGGTGGATACATTCCAGAAGATACATTCTCCCTCCCAGTATAGTGAAATTTAATCAATTATGCTTTCTTTATGTCTGATAATTAAAAATATATGATATTTCTTTTCTTATAAATGGCTATAGAATAATTTTACGTTAAGGGAAAATGTCACTAAAAATTTTACTTCATAGAAACCCTTCCTTGAACATTTTGTAGAAGACAATTTTAATTCTTTTCTTCTTTTGATATTGATATATTTCAAATTTATCTCAAAACGGTGTGTGTGTGTGTCGGGGGGAGGGGGGGAGAGAGTCCATTGAGAAAAAAAAAAGTTATTTTCAAAAATGTCGTTTGAAACTTATTTTTGAACGATTAATTTTTATATTTATTTATATGTTTGTATCTTTAAAAATTTCTTGCCCGAGGAGGTCTGTCAAAATATTCTTAGTTTGCCTATTTCATGTTTATGTTCTGCATTTTAGAAAAGCGGATTACGCTGTTGACCCCAGGCCCAACTGTTCCAAAATCTTGTCCCTCCCTAAATTTCTTTCCACCGGTACATCTCTTAGTATTTAACGGGAGGGTGTGGCTCTTCCTTGGACGTACGTGCGTACGTCCATGATTGCGAGTAATTTTTGAAAATAAATATTTTTCATGAAAAGCAATTACTGATTTATTCATTGCGCTAAAAATAACTAAGTCCCAAAACTTTAGTAAGCTAACTATTTCAATTTTCCAGACGTCCCATAATCTAAACAAATTACTTTTTTTAAATATAAAATACCAAATTTAATGGATAAAAATATTTTAAACATCTGTTATCCATTCGAAAACAATTTTCTGGTGGTGCTGGCATACATATTGCAATACATACAGTCATCACACATATGATACAATTGTATCGCATTTAGACACTTAAGTGTCTAAATTTCTAAATGTCTTAATTTCAGACATATCGCCATTTTTCAGACATGTTTATCAGTTCATTTATGCCATGATCATAGTAAGACACTTATGTGTCTTAAATTTAGACACCTGTGATGTCTGAAATTTCAAATTTAGCCACTTAAGTGTCTGAATAACTTTTTCAGTCACATATGTGTCTTAATTTAAGACGCTTCTATTTGCAGTGAACTTAAAAGTCATCAATGCAAGTAAATAAAGAAAAAATAGGTAAGTAATATAAAAAAAAATATTTTCAGTCAATTCCTACTTAGGTCAATAAGAGAATTTTTTTTCTCCCATTCTTCTTTTCTCTTGAGTGACACTTAAAATGCCTTGATCAAGAAGAGGGCTCTCTCGATTTTTGAAATTTAATTAATTTAATTAATGAATTAATATTTGAAAAAAGCTGGATTAACATCAAGTGTCATCCACTACAGGTTTAAAAAATTTATTTGAGCTTGATTGGATGAATAGTAAGTATTTTATTAACGATTGAAAATTTGAACAAGATATACATAGCGAAAGTGTGTTCTAATAGTAGGAATTGGAGAAAAAAAAAGTAGTTTCACGTTGATGAGAAATAATTAATTAGTTCGCTTTTTACTCAGTCGGGATTTTTTTTATTCAATTGTTTATTTTCATATTATTTTTTAATTGTAAATTTTAATTAATGACTATATATACGAATTTTCTGAGTATTTTACGTATGCATTTTACGTTTTTATGCTGCATCAAAATATGATGAAATATGTAAAAAAAATTTGCTACCCACGTTACTTTTACGCCATGTGATTTCCACACGTCACATGAGTATTGTAAATAAAAAGATTGTTTTTAATGTATCATTTTAATATTTCACCAAATTTCGTAACGTAATTTTACACGACCCAGATTCGACCCATTGTTCTATTCCGCTCAGTTTTACGCTAATATTAATACTTTCGAGTTCGGGAAGGGTTTCGGATTGGGTTTTGACTCTTTCGTGTCGGATTCGAGCTGATTCTTCTTGGCAAAGAGAACATTATTTACAAAATTCAGAAAAAAAAGTTTCCCATGAAAATATATAAACAGTCGAATCTAGTTAACACGAACACGCTTAACGCGAATTACTTTAAACACGAACTCTTTCCAGTTCCCATCAAGTTGTATAGGCATTTACTGCGATTTTAGTCCGTATACACGCACTCGCTTAACGCGAAATACTGTTTATCACAAATTGAAAAGGATCGGTCATGGAAACATTTCTTCTCATAGTACGAACGAAGTGAGTTTTCCCAGCTTTTCGATGCAATTTTACTAAGTTCTATTTTTTTTTAACTCCTAATTTTCAAAAGAATGTTATTATCGGAAGAGAAATGTCTTTTGTTTTGATAGCCGCAGACCAGCGATTGCAAAATTGTCAGGCGATGCCTTCTTCTACCCACTGAACAGATAAAATTCTATAGTAATAACTGCATTGAGAGGTGAAAAAAAAGGACCTAACGCTAACTAAAATTGTTTACATAAGCTGATTAAACTGATATATCACTGCCGCGTTGATGAATCAATCCTCTAAAATGAATCGAGATGACTGTTCGGAACTTTGGTGATTTTCTTTGAATGTAACGTAAATACCAGCCAGTTTCCCTTGAAAAGACTTCCACCGAGTTGTATCCCATCTGTTTTTCTATATTCTTGGTGGATCGATCTTAGAAAACAAACTCAATTTCAACAATGCTGTAGATTTTGATGGTACGCATGCATATTAATTCTTGTAACATGGAATATATAATATTTTTAAGGTATGGATAATGCGAACTACTTTAACATGAACAAGAAAAGTTTCCTCATGAGTGTTCGCGTTAACGATGTTCAACTGTATTTGAATATTAATGAGTATACGTACATATATTAGGACGTAGGTTTCAAAAGTCGCCTTATCCAGAAAATCAAATTTTGGGAAATGGACAAAAAGTTCCAACTGCGTCCATTGGTTTTCATTATAAATCAAGATATTGCAATTCCAAAATTACAAGATAAAACTAATTTTTTTTTTGCAATTTCTAGTATTTTTTCGGTGCAGGTTTACCAATAGAATAGATTGATAGAGAAAACAGGTTTTTTTTAATATTGGAAAAGGCGAGTTTTGGAACTCACGCCCTCATTCATATATGTGCTCCTTTTTCTGCTTAAACATTAAAATTGAAACTATCGACATAGTTTTAGACTATTTTTCTATAATTACATTAAAATATTGATTTTTTTTTTCATTTTTGGTTTTGTCTGGGTTACTGGGTCGGTGATGTTTTTTGTAGATCGGGTTGAAATAAATTGATGGGGAGTTGAAATGAAATCAATTGAAATTAATAGATCTCCCTTGCCGGGGAGAACATGCTATCCGGCTAAATTTAGAACATGCTAAATTTTTATTTTAAGTTTTTGGCTATGGCAAGCAGGTCCTCCCTGAATTTGGAAAAAATTCGCCTGTAGGGGACGCTGTAATAACGATTTTTGTGCGATTTTGAATAATGTACCATCGAAAAGTGTATGAAATTATACATAGAATTGAACCAAATTTCTGTTTTAAGTTTTTGGCTATGGCAAGCAGATCCTCCCTGAATCTGGAAAAAATTCGCCGTTAGGAGGCGCTGTAATAGCGATTTTTGTGCGATTTTGAATATTGTACTATCCAAAAGTGTATGAAGTTATGCATAGAATTGAACCAAATTTTTATTTTAAGTTTTTGGCTATGGCAAGCAGATTCTCCATGAATTTGGAAAAAAATCGCCGGTAGGGGGCGCTGTAACATCGATTTTTGTGTGATTTGGAATACCGTACCATCCAAAAGTGTATGAAGTTATGCATAGAATTGAGCCAAATTTTTTGTGTTTATTTTTGGTTATGGAACGAAGGTCCTCCCTGAATTTGGAAAAATTCCGCCGGAAGGGGGCGCTATAATTGGGATGCCTGTACCATTTTCATTATTGTACCATCGAAATGTGTATGAAGTTATGTATATAATTGAACCAAATTTTTTGTGTATGTTTCTGGCTATGACAAGCAAGTCCTCCCTGAACTTCAAAAAAATCCGCCAGAAGGGGGCGCTATAATTGCGATCTCTGTGCCATTTTCATTATTGTACTATCGAAAAGTGTATGACGTTATGCATAGCATTGAACCAAATTTTTTGTGTACGTTTCTGGCTATGGCAAACGAGTTCTCCCTGAATTTGGAAAAAAATCTGCTAGAAGGGGGGCGCTGTAATAGCGATGTTTGTGCCATTTTCTTTATTGTACCATCGAAAAGTGTATAAAATTATGCATACAATTGAACCAAATTTTTTGTGCATGTTTTTGGCTTTGGCCAACAGGTTCTACTTGAATTTGGAAATATTGCGCGGTAAAGGGGCTCTGTGATAGCGATTTTTGTATAATTTTCTTGATTTTTCGTACTTCTATTGTCCATCGGCGACTCGTGCAGCGGCGGGAACTCGCTTCCTGCTAAGCCGGCTATCCGCAAACATCTGATAACGACAGAATAAGAAAAACTATTAATTTTAACAAATATCATGATATAGATTAACTGGTTTTTAGCTCGTTTAATCGACTGAAGCAGAAATTTAAGATGAAAATCAAAGTTGATATTGTATTGAACTAATAATATTGAAGTATTAGCATGTGTAACTAGTTTTTGAAATATTAAGATGTATAAGATAGAAGAACGTTTTGGGATTGGCACATCCAACTAGTTAAACATGACCTCATTTTCATCATTAAAAGTTTTTCACATGTGATAATTTAATTACTTTAGACACTTTGTGTATGATAATATTTAATATTTAGTCATTTTACATATGACGTAATTGTTAGCATAAAATGGATTTCGTGTGTAATAATTTAACTATTTTAGGCCTTTACTTTTTAAATATTCAATTGTAAATGCAATTTTTCATGACGTTATTTTCCTGATTTCCTACTATGATCATTTAATTATTATTTTGAAGTTTTGTTTCTGTTTTTCATAGTCACGTAGAAATGCATTTTTTTTTTTTTTTTTTTTTTTTTTTTTTTTTTTTTTTGAGGAAATATAATTCTTTGCGCTGTTTTACAAATTGGCATCAATATAAAATAAAAGACTGTTTTCTAAATATGAAAAACATATATGTTAAGATGATAAAAATTGAAAATTGAAAAAAAAAGCTAGTAAAAAAAAAAAAAAAAAAAAAAAAAAAAAAAAATAAGCGCATTCTACACAGCATAAGTTTATGAAGTATATCCCTAGAAAAAAAATAATTAAATTTCTATGTTTAGTTTTTGTTCCTATAAAACATTTTTAATGGGACGATTTTAACCAAATTTAGAATTAAATAGATTTTTAAATAATTCTTTGATTTAAAAATTATCTGCTTCAGCGTGCTTATCAAACATTTTTCTATAATACTACCTATTTTTATATTTTTGAATGCATTTTTTTTTTCATAATTATTAGCAAAGGAAGACCTCCGGTCTCAAAAAATTCATTTACGGGCGGCGGCGACAGCGTCAATGATTTTTAAGAAGTTGTTGTCTCTATGACAGTTCTTATCGGACTGAAGTTCCAGAAATTTGGTTAAAAATACCAAATTTGGCACTATTTTCTCAGAGACTATATTTGCTGTTATCAAAAAATAGAAAACACTGCTTAGTTTCACAGTTTCTGAATAAGAGGACCATTTTTACTGACTCATTTTTAAATTCATTTTTGCTCTCAAACGCATCCACTTGGCAGATTCTCTTATTCAGAAACTATATAATGTGCCATATTGGTCGATTTTTTGATAGAAGCATAATATATTTTTAAAAAAGTGATGTCAAAGTGAGCATTTTGAACCGAATTTCCCGAAGCGGTAGTGTTGGAAACGAAAAATATAGTCATACTGAAAAAATAACTGTTTATAAATCAAGTTCTAATTAATAGAATAAAAAATAAAAACACAGGTCGCTTATAAATCTCTTTAAAATCATGTCAGAAAGTTTCGTGTTTTTTTTCTTTTAAAAATGAATTTGAAAATGTATCAGAAAATTTCTAGTTGTTGAGCGTGGAAAAATATTTTTTTGAATACCGCCTTAACTTGATTCTGATAAAACCAGCTTTATATAAAAAATGAAATTAAAAACTCGTCAAAAGCGACAAGTTAAAATTGTTAAATTGGGTTTTTCTCTAATCATGATTTAGTTTTATTTGGCGAAATTAGTACTTAACTTTGAAATCTACCTGCGCCTGTAGGCCGAGCCGCCAGGGATTTTTTCGCGGTTAAAATTATAATGAAAGGTAGATGTACCTGCATATTATTTTGATGCACACGTTCATAACGTTTTCTTTCACTTGGCTACACTGCAGTGTAAAGATATTTTGTTATCCTCTGTCATTAGTTATTTGAAGATTGTGTTTTGGTACATTTTACTGGTCTTCTACACCCAGAAAAATACATTATACGCTCACTATCATTTGTACTATGTTGGTATTGGTTACTATTTGAATATATGTACCTCTTCGATTTTTTCGAAATTAAGTTGGGAAGGGGGCAGTAAAAATGGTCCTCTTATTCAGAAACTGTGAAACCAAACAGTGTTTTCTATTTTTGATAAAAGCAAATAGTCTCTGAGAAAATATTGCCAAATTTGGTATTTTTAACCGAATTTCTGGAGCTACAGTCAGATAAGAACTGTCATAGAGACAACAACTTCTTAAACATTAATGACGCTGTCGCCGACGCCGTAAATGAATTTTTTTGTGACCGGAAGTCTTCCTCCGCTAATAACTGTTAAAAAAATGCATTCAAAAATATAAAAATAGGTTGTATTATAGAAGAATGTTTGATACGCACGCTGAAGCAGACAATTTTTAAATCACTAAATTATTTTAATATCTATTTAATGCTAAATTCAGTTAAAATCGTCCCATTAAAAATGTTTTATAGGAACAAAAACTATACATAGAAATTTAATTATTTTTTTCTTGGGATATACTTCACAAACTTATGGCGTGTAGACTGCGTTTTTTTTTTATTTAACTAATTATTTTTAGTTTTTTTTTTTTTTACAATTTTCATTTTCCATCATCTTAACATGTGTTTTTTTCATATGTAGAAAACAGTCTTTTTTTATATATTGATGCCAATTTGTAAAACAGCGCAAAGAATTATATTTACTCAAAAAGAAAAAAAAAAGTATTTACACGTGACTATTAAAAACAGAAATGAAACTTTAAAATAATACTTAAATGATCATAGTAGGAAATAAGGAAAATAGCGCCATGAAAAATTGCATTTACAATTGAATATTTAAAAAGTAAAGGCCTAAAATAGCAATTACGTCATATGTAAAATGCCTAAATATTAAATATCGTCATACGCAAAATGTCTAAAGTAATTAAATTATTACGTGTGAAAAACTTTTAATGATGAAAATGAGGTCATGTTTAAAAAGCTCAAATGATAATATTGCCAAACACTTTAAAATTGACTAATATATTTATACGTAAAAAAAAATAGTAATTAAATTAAAATTTTTAAATTATTACACGTGATAAATGAAAATTACGTTATATATTAAAACGATTTTCGTATGGGGAATATTCATGACGTCACATTGGAAATGAAATGGTGTAAAGCTAGCGCGGCTAGCAAATTTGTCAACAGATTTGATCATTTGATGCAGAATACATTCAGGTAAATGCATAAACAAAATACTTTCAATTTATTTTGAACGAATTACTATTCGATAAATACATATTACAAAATTTTGATATGCTTAATTATTAAAATAAAGAATTTACATTTTCAAAAAACATTCAAATATGCAAGATGGTGCATTAAATTAAAGAAAAGAATTCATGCATAAGCTAAATCTGTTCCAGAAAATATCTAAAACTCAATCAAACATAAAATATAAGCGTAAAATTTCAAAACACAGTGCTTTTCAATACCGTGGTTCTGAAAGTTATTCCCAAAGAGAAAGAGATTTTTAAACTCGAACCCAAAGGAACACCAACACAATATCATCGTTACAAAAGTCCGGGAGTCAGCGACATTTTTAACATAACCATTTTTACAAGCTGATTTTTAAATGTGTATTTGATATTACTCATCATTACAGAAAACAGCCGACAGCTATCACGAAATCGGTGAATGAGGCCATGGTAAGACGTGGTCCCATCTCCCGGTCCCAGGCCCTTGCAGGCCCATTTGTCCCTACTCGGAGCGACTCGGAGGCCAAACCCGAAGGTCGCCGCCAGGAATGGCCCGCCAGGGCCGCCCCTCACAAAAACTCTCCGGTCAGCCGGCGCACTGCCCAACGCACGTCATGCCGGTTATTCCCAAAATAAGATGAAATAGTCGTATACGACAGTCCCCACCAGTCAGACAGAAGAGACAGATGGTTCCTTCTCTTGGTTCCCGACACAGTACACCCCGACAGCCCGCGAGAACCGAACACCTATAGAGGAGTCGGGCCCACGGATCTACACGAGGTTTTCCGAGCCGGAGTTACTTTACGGAGGTCTCTCAAGATCAGATGTCATTATCCGGCAGAGACATATATGAGATACAACCTAATGAGGCCATGGTAACCGAAAAATGTCCCATTAGCACGGAAAATCATCGAAACCTGATAACATAATTAGTTTCCGTTCGTGTAACATCATTCAGTTATCCATAATCGGTAATCTTTTTAAAAAGGGGTATATTATCATGTTTTTAGAGTCTTTTTAAAAGGGGGTATATTACTATGTTTTTAGAGGCTGCAAAGTCTGAACAGGGGTTTCGAGCACATAAGGCAAATCCCCCTACTTAAAAAACAGAAACAATCAGGAAAATCCCTCTCAACAACACCAGTGTTTCAGATGCAAACATAGATACATTTTTACACAGAGACGTGGCGTACCCAGGCAGAAGGGGGGGGGGGGGCTGTGAAAGCATCGCCTTTTTAAAGGGTGAAAAAAATAATAATTTTTAAAAAAGCAGAAATATATTTTAATATAAAAGGTAATTTTTAATTGAATTAACTATTGCATAGGTGCAATTTGTATGATAATTTTGTTTTGAATTTTTTTGGAGTATTTACGGATTCTTTGAAATCCAAATGGGCTACTTACTGACAAAATTTTAATGCATTTTTGTTCGGAAGCGCATGAAATGGACTGGTATTATTCAGAAACTATATAATCGAATGATGTTTTCCATTTTTGTTGGTAAAAGCAGAAGATCTTTCAGGAAATACTGTCAAAGTGAGCGTTTTGAATTCAATTTCCTCACGTGATACTGCGAGATATGAGAAACAGAATCACTTCTAACTTGATAAGTAATTTATTTATCGAAAAATGGAAAACTCATTTCGATTTCAAATCGCTCCAATAGTCAAGTTTGCGAGTTTTATGCCTTTACTTTTAAAAACAGTCAGAAAATTTGTCAGAAAATTAGCCTTAAATAAAAGTGCAAAGAAACTTTTAAATATTATCTTAATATCTTCTTAATATTTAATATATCTAATTACTTATCTAATTATGTAATTTAATATATATTCTTAATATTATCTATAACTTATGTAGAAAATTTTTTGATAGGATGAACTATACAGTAAAAAATTTGGATGGGTGGATTTATAAAAACATTCAAACCACATAACTTCTTATTTCTAAAACATATCGAATCTGTTTCACGATTTTATTACTTCTGAGAAAAGGACCAAAAATTATCTATCTCTAATCTTTATTTAGTTTTTATTGGTGAAAGTAGTATCTTCGAAGTTTAGTTACTTCAAAATCTACCTGCGCCTGTTGGCCGAGCCGGCGGGGATTTTTTTTTAAATAGAGAGATTTGAATCCCTTTGTAGAAAAGGAAGTACAGCTTATAGCTTTCATATACAATAAATAATTCAAATCGTGAAAAATGTTTGAAATCTTCAGAAATGAACGATTCCAGATATTTAAACTTTTTAGGCATATAAGAAGTTTTTAATTTCATAAAATGTATTTTTTTCATCGGTTCACTATCATCATCTAGGTCTAAGTATTAATATCTTAGACTGAATCATTTATTTATCAGAAAAAAACTCTAATTATCTATAGAAAAAAAAAATTCTTGGATACCTTCGTAACTACAAATAATATGTAAGTTATTCAGAAACATTAAAGTTATTTCTTTTTAAAATATTCATCTTTTTTCTACTCTATAATTTAATAATATCAATATACTTGCCAGGAGATGGAATTTTTACGTGCCTAAAGATTCTCATATAAAGCTTGCTATCTTTTTATTTCCTTAATCTCTAATCTGCATCGTGGAAATTTCAAGCGCTGTATCACTCACGGGTTCACGTAAAAGTGAGGTCAATGCTGTTGATCACACATTAATTGAAAGTGTTGTAAATGACAGACATAACTCTCTGCACCTCTTAATAATGAGAGTTTAGTTTCAATAAATTCAACTGAACATCTAACGGCATGTTTCTTAAGAGAGCCCATTTACTTTCAGAAGGTGTCTCCTTTTCATACCGAATATTGATGAAAGTTAAAGCGTATACCAGCTGATAAACAAAAGTTTTAAATAGAGTTTTTCCGAGATATTTACCAGTAATGAAGCTTTATGAGGCATCAAGGATGCCGTGCCAGATTCTACCCAGCAAAGAGGAAATTGCTGGCCAGCAGCAAGATAGGTGCTGGCAATGATGGAGAAGTGCTGGCTAATGGTCTACCACTGCCTGACCACTGTTGGACAGCTTCGGTCAACTTTGCTGTTGGAAATCATCAGATAAAATTCTGGAGGGCTTCCGTTTTATCTCCTGCGCTGGCCCACCACTACATGGAAGTGCACGGACTTTTGCAGTATTATTGCTGGGAACACTTACGATAGGTGGCGTTGCGAATATCGAAGACATTGTGTATTTGAACACAAATCTGAAATGAATATCTTAACACAATTTAAGCTGTGAAGCTAATTTTTTTTTAAACTGTAAATAATATAGCACCACTGCCACCAACAAAATAAATAAGTAAATAAATAAATAAATAAATTCTTTATTTCAACGCACATTTTTCTCCTTAAATCTGGTTTTACTACTTTACAAAGGATTTCGGTTTTCATAATTTACACAGTTCAGAATCAATAATAAAAAAAAAAGCGTATAAAATATACAAGATTTCTATACAATACAATAATTTCTATACCTGTTTAATGATTGGGAAAGTAAATCACAAAAGAAACAAACTTGAAATAGTGTAATGAGAGCTTGAAAATTACGAGCGGTCGTAGCATACGCTGAAAGTACTTGTTCATGTCCGATCACGAAAACCAATCAGCATCGAGCGCGGTTAGTACTTAGGAGGTTGACCACATGGAAGCCGCTGCAAGTTCAAATATTGCAATAGACATTTCTATTATAGACACTTCTACAGATATTTCTATAGCTCTTGGTGAAACTAGCTTATAGAAAAGAAAGCCATAATACTTTGTTTATTTATAGAATTCTATAAGAAATTTTTGTAAGGGAAAGTGCTGGGCCAGAAAAGGAATAGCAGTGAGATAGGTGCTAGCACTGCAGGAAAAGTGCCGGATTGAAGTAATGTGATGACATACCAATGCTGGTCTGCTGTTGGCCATCACTGACGGGCCAGCTGAATTCTGGACTGACACTTTTTTACTGATTTAAGCAATGGCACCATTGCACTTTTCCGCTGATGGCAGTGCTGGCTGCCATCTTCTTTCCAGCTGATGGCCTACTGTTTCTTTCTTTGCTGGGTAATAATAAACATACAGTATTTTAAATAAGGTTTTTAGCATAAGTGAGATTTGCGTCGGGTAGGGGGGGGGGGGGGCATGTTCTCCCTGACAAGGGAGATCTATTAATTCTACTTGATTTAATTTCAATTCCCCATCAATTTATTTCTACCCGATCTACAAAAAAAAAAAAAAAAAAAAAAAAAAAATCATCGACCCAGTAACTTTGACAGAACCAGAAATTTAAAAAAAAAAAACTCAAATATGGGGATGGGGGTAATAATAAACATACAATAAATTACAACATTACATTACAATAAATATTTTAATGTAATTATAGAAAAGTAGTCTAAAACTGTGTAGATAGTTTCAATTTTAGTTTTTAAGTAGAAAAAGGAACACATATATGAACGAGGTCGTGAGATTCAAAACTCGCCTTGTCCAATATTTAAAAAAATCTTATTTTCTCTATCAATCTATTCTTTTGGTAAACCTGCACTGAAAAAATGCTAGAAATTGCAAAAAAAATTAGTTTTATCTTGTAATTTTGGAATTGTAGTAAACTCTGTTCAAGGCGGAATCAATCGGGACCGAGGAAATTTTCCGTAGTAAACAATAATCCGCCTTAGACAAATTTTACTCGATTCGCAGGCACTTGAAAATCTTTCCGAGTTAGAAAAATTTCTGTCTTGCGCAGAGTCCGCCTTACAGATAGTTTACTGTATCTTGATTTATAATGAAAACCAATGGACGCAGTTGGAAGTTTTTGGCGATTTCTCAAAACTTGATTTTCTGGATAAGGTGAGTTTTGAAACCCACTTCCTCATATATGTACGAATACTCATTAATATTTAAATACAGTTAACGAGAACACTCATGAGAAAAATTTTCTTGTTCGTGTTAAAAGTAGTTCGCATTATCCATACTTTAAAAATATAATATATTCAATGTTACAAGAATTAATATGCATGCGTACCTTCAAAATTTACTGCATTGTTGAAATTGTTTTTGTTTTCTAAGATCGATCCACCAAGAATATAGAAAAACACATGGGATACAACTCGGTGGAGGTCTTTTCAAGGGAAACTGGCCGGTATTTACGTTACATTCAAAGAAAATCACCAAAGTTCCGAACAGTCATCTCTATTCATTTTAGAGGATTGATTCATCAACGCGACAGTGATATATCAGTTTAATCAGCTTATGTAAACAATTTTAATTAGCGTTAGGTCCTTTTTTTTACCTCTCAATGCAATTATTACTATAGAATTTTATCTGTTGAGTGGGTAGAAGAAGGCATCGTCTGACAATTTTGCAATCGCAGGTGTGTGGCTATCAAAACAAAAGACATTTCTCTTCCGATAATAACATTCTTTTGAAAATTAGGAGTTAAAAAAAATAGAACTCAGTAAAATTGCATCGAACAGCTGGGAAAACTCACTTCGTTCGTGCTGAGAAGAAATGTTTCAATGGCCGATCCTTTTCAATTTGTGATAAACAGTATTTCGCGTTAAGCGAGTGCGTGTTAAACGGACTGAAATCGCAGTAAATGCCTATACAACTTGATGGGAAATGAAAAGAGTTCGTGTTTAAAGTAATTCGCGTTAAGCGTGTTCGTGTTAACTGGATTCGAGTGTTTATAGATATTCATGTGAAACATTTTTTCTGAATTTTGCAAATAATGTTCCCTTTACCAAAAAGAATCAGCTCGAATCCGACACGAAAGAGCCAAAACCCAATCCGAAACCTACCCGAACTCGAAAGTATTAATATTAGCGTAAAACTGAGCGGAATAGAACAATGGGTAGAGTCGGAGTCGTGTAAAATCAGGTTATGAAATTAGGTGAAATATTAAAACGATGCATTAAAAACGATTTTTTAATGGACAATGCTCATATAACGTGTGAAAATCCCATGGCGTAAAAGTAACGTGGATAGAAAGTATTTTTTACATATTTCATCATATTTTGGTGCAGAATAAAAACGTAAAATGCATAAGTAAAATACTCAGAAAATTCGTATATATAGTCATTAATTAAAATTTACAATTAAAAAATAATATGAAAATAAGTATGAAGGTGCATTAAACTAAGAAAAAAAACATTCTTGTAACCTGTTCTTAAAATATATAAAACTTGGTATAAACCTAAAACATAAGCATAAATTTTCTAAGCACGGTGATTTTAGATGCCTTGATTCTAAATGTTATTCCCAAGCAGACGAATTTCCGTAACGTCAAACCCAAAACGAAGAATATTGTCCTTAGCATTGTTATAAAAGTACAAGAGGTAACGACATTTTTTACTTAACTATTTTATACAAGTTGATTCTCAAATGGGTAATTCGTCTTACTTTTCATTTCCAAAAACAGCCGTCAGCTGTCGCAACAGTCACATGGGTACTGAAAAAATAACCCAGTCAAACTAAAAAGCATGGAAAACTCATAACAGAAAATCGTCGCCATCCGTGATAAAATAATTCAATCTTCCATATCCGGGTAATCCTTCTAAAACACGATACAATAGAATGTTTTTAAAAAATACCGAGTTTGAACGGGGTTTGGCGAACATAACTTGCAGCTGACAGCACCACGAAACTTAACAGTTTACAAAAGAATCACTCATAAAATTATGCTCACAAAAAATGTTTAATTTCAGAACAGTTTTTGACAGATCAGACGGGTAGAATTTTTATATTTGTTTTATATGACAAATAAAATGAACAAAGCTTTATTTATGCTTAGTATGCTTTGAAATGATTTAGTGTTCTCTCTAAATGTTTCCTATGTTAGAAGAATTTTTTCTAATTTTTCAAATGTAACACATATTATTGGTAATTCAAAATAATAATAATGATACACAAATAAATAAATCGGGGCGATTAAACCCACCAGGACTATTTAATGCAAATAAAAATTAATTATCATTCCATGCACAAGAGACGATACCATATTTCAGCTTGGTTCGTTTCTGCAATTTCCATTACATGGTGAAGAAACAGAAGCAGCATTAATTATCATTCCATGCACAAGAGAGGATACCATATTTCAGCTTGGTTCGTTTCTGCAATTTCCATTACATGGTGAAGAAACAGAAACAGTAGCATTTGAAAATCACACGGTAGTTGCCGTTACTAACGGCATGCACAATTTGTGGGAAATCGGAGAACCTTCATAATTTTCCTATAGGATATCCCATGTTTCGGCAGCCAGTCCGCCGCAACTAAAGAATCGGCCATGACTCTGCAAAGGATGCGGTACAAACGAAAATCTCTAGGTACTTACCGGTACTAACGTAGTACTAACGACACATAAAATTTTAGCGAAATCGGAGTACCTTCATTTTTTTCCTAAAGGAAATCCTATGTTTCCCCAGCCCGCGCGTCGCAACTACAGAATCGGCCATAACTCAGTAACGGAACCGGTACAAACGAAAATCTCTCGGTACTTACCGGTACTAACGAAGTACTAACGACACACAAAATTTTAGCGAAATCGGAGTACCTTCATTTTTTTCCTATAGGAAATCCTATGTTTCCCCAGCCCGCGCGTCGCAACTAAAGAATCGCCCATAACTGCGTAACGGAACCGGTACAAACGAAAACCTCTCGGTACTTACCGGTACTAACGTAGTACTAACGACACACAAAATTTTAGCGAAATCGGAGTAGCTTCATTTTTTTCCTAGAGGAAATCCTATGTTTCCCCAGCCCGCGCGTCGCAACTAAAGAATCGGCCATAACTGCGTAACGGAACCGGTACAAACGAAAACCTCTCGGTACTTACCGGTACTAACGTAGTACTAACGACACACAAAATTTTAGCGAAATCGGAGTACCTTCATTTTTTTGCTATAGAAAATCCTATGTTTCCCCAGCCCGCGCGTCGCAACTAAAGAATCAACCATAACTCCGTAACGGAAGCGGTGCAAACGAAAATCTCTCGGTACTTACCGATACTAACGTAGTACTAACGACACACAAAATTTTAGCGAAATCGGAGTACCTTCATTTTTTTTGCTATAGGAAATCCTATGTTTCCCCAGCCCGCGTGTCGCAACTAAAGAATCGGCCATAACTCCGAAACGGAAGCGGTGCAAACGAAAATCTCTCGGTACTTACCTATACTAACGTAGTACTAACGACACACAAAATTTTAGCGAAATTGGAGTAACTTCATTTTTTTCCTATAGGAAATCCTGTTTCCCCGGCCCGCGCGTCGCAACTAAAGAATCGGCCATAACTGCGTAACGGAACCGGTACGAACGAAAATCTATCGGTACTTACCGGTACTAACGGAGTACTAACGACATTCAAAATTTTAGCGAAATCGGAGTACCTTCATTTTTTTCCTATAGGAAATCCTATGTTTCCCCAGCCCGCGCGTCGCAACTAAAGAATCGGCCATAACTGCGTAACGGAACCGGTACAAACGAAAACCTCTCGGTACTTACCGGTACTAACGTAGTACTAACGACACACAAAATTTTAGCGAAATCGGAGTACCTTCATTTTTTTGCTATAGGAAATCCTATGTTTCCCCAGCCCGCGCGTCGCAACTAAAGAATCAACCATAACTCCGTAACGGAAGCGGTGCAAACGAAAATCTCTCGGTACTTACCGATACTAACGTAGTACTAACGACACACAAAATTTTAGCGAAATCGGAGTACCTTCATTTTTTTGCTATAGGAAATCCTATGTTTCCCCAGCCCGCGCGTCGCAACTAAAGAATCGGCCATAACTCCGTAACGGAAGCGGTGCAAACAAAAATCTCTCGGTACTTACCGATACTAACGACACTCAAAATTTTAGCGAAATCGGAGTACTTTCATTTTTTTCCTATAGGAAATCCTATGTTTCCCCAGCCCGCGCGTCGGAACTAAAGAATCGCCCATAACTGCGTAACGGAACCGGTACAAACGAAAACCTCTCGGTACTTACCGGTACTAACGTAGTACTAACGACACACAAAATTTTAGCGAAATCGGAGTACCTTCATTTTTTTCCTATAGGAAATCCTATGTTTCCCCAGCCCGCGCGTCGCAACTAAAGAATCGGCCATAACTGCGTAACGGAACCGGTACAAACGAAAATCTATCGGTAATTACCGGTACTAACGGAGTACTAACGACATTCAAAATTTTAGTGAAATCGGAGTACCTTCATTTTTTTTCCTATAGGAAATCCTATGTTTCCCCAGCCCGCGCGTCGCAACTAAAGAATCGGCCATAACTGCGTAACGGAACCGGTACAAACGAAAATCTCTCGGTACTTACCTATACTAACGTAGTACTAACGACACACAAAATTTTAGCGAAATTGGAGTACTTTCATTTTTTTCCTATAGGAAATCCTATGTTTCCCCAGCCCGCGCGTCGCAACTAAAGAATCGGCCATAACTCCGTAACGGAAGCGGTACAAACGAAAATCTCTCGGTACTTACCGGTACTAACGGAGTACTAACGAATGCCATTATTGAATTTCCTTAACTCCATAGGTGCGGGCTGGTGAAATGTACCTGAAGTAAGATGTTTATTGGATGTCGGCTCGCAATCGTGTTTGATAACTTCGCAGTGTGCTAATCGATTGCAACTTAAAATTGATAAAACAAACACTTTAAATTCGTGTTTAGATGATTCTTCTATCACAGTAAAGGGTTGCGTAAAGACAAAAATCGGGAATAGAGATAAAAGTTTTGAAAGGGAATTGAATATGCTAGTAGTAAAAAAAATTACAGATTTAATTCCGCAAAGAGTGATTAATGTAAATGTTGAGGTCCCAGATTTGACTATGTTAGCTGATTACCGATTTAATTTTCCTGATAAAATTGATCTGTTGATAGGTGCGGAAATATATTATGAATTATTAAGACCAGGACAAATATATTCTCAGAGTTCTAAATTACTTTTTCAAAATACTGTATTTGGATACGTGGCTAGTGGAAGCATAGAACAGGGAGAAGAGGTTAAAGTTCATTGTGGGCTTATTCAAGAGGAGGATTTAAACAAAACAGTAAAAAAGTTTTGGGAAGTCGAAGACGTTGAGGTAGAGTTACCAAAAAATAAAGAATTTGAGATATGCGAGAAACATTTTGCGCGTACGCATTCGAGAAATGCAGAAGGTAGATACGTAGTGAAAATGCCTTTAAAGGAAAATCCTTCGTGTTTAGGCCGATCTAGGGATCTTGCTCTCAAAAAACTCAGGTCTCTGTGGACTCGCTTATCAAGGGATGAGCAATATTTCAAACTGTAGAAAGAATTCTTGAAGGAATACGAAGATTTAGGGCATATGAAACAGGTGAAAGAAACACAAGAACCGGATATTGTGTACTATGCTCCACATCATGGTATATTTCATCCAGAAAAATCGCAACTAAACTCAGAGTTGTTTTTAATTGTTCTGCTGCGACAACAAATGGGACATCCCTAAATTCATTACAATATAATGGCGGAGTCATCCAAAACGACTTATTTACAATCATGATTAGCTTCCGAGAACATGTTTATGTTTTAACTGCAGATGTCAAGATGATGTATAGAATGATTAATATTGACCCTAGTCAGCACTCATTGCAGAGAACTTTATGGAACGATAATTTTGAAGAGGAACCAAAAATTTTCGAATTGCAAACGGTAACTTATGGAACGGTCTGCGCGCCTTATTTAGCTATGAAAACACTCAATCAATTGTCAATTGATGAAGGAAATAATTTTCCAATGGCAGCACCAGTTCTTCGTGAAAATATGTATATGGATGATATTTTGTGTGTTGCACCTACGCTTGAGGAAGCCAAAGAGTTGCAGCGGCAACTCATAGCAATTATGCATAAGGCAGGTACGCAACTTCATAAATGGTGCACAAGTGATAAAAATCTTTCGCTGACACCTGGAGAAGGGTATAATTTTGAGAACAACAGTGAGACTAAAACGTTAGGGGTTTCGTGGAATCCAATGGATGACTGTTTCTAAATTAGAGTTAAAATAGAATTGAGCGATTCCTATACCAAGCGACAAGTATTGTCGACAATTGCTAGAATTTTTGATCCGCTAGGACTTCTTGGCCCAGTTATAGCGAAAGCCAAAATATTTATGCAGCGATTGTGGAGACTTAATATTGACTAGAATGACGAGCTCCCTGAGTCAGAATATCACGAGTGGTACCAATTTCTTATATCGCTTAAAAGTGTTAATAATATACAAATAAGTCGACGCATTAGAATTGAAAACCCGGAAATTGTTGAAATACATGGCTTCGCAGATGCCTCAGAACGTTGTTATGAAGCAGCGGTTTACTGTAAATCTTATGATTCTCTAGGAAATGTGATGGTGAATTTAATAGCTAGCAAATCACGTGTTACACCAGTAAAGAGTCTAACTATTCCCAGACTTGAACTATGCGCCGCAGTTTTGCTAACCAAGCTGGTAAAAAGAGTCTTATCATCCATGAAAGTAATAGTTACTAATGTTTTCCTGTGGTCCGATTCAACTATTGTGCTAGCGTGGATTCAAAAGGAACCTATTGATCTCAAACAATTTGTGCAAAATAGGGTGGCTAAAATTCAAGAAAACTCTAGTCCTGAACAGTGGTGTCATATCTGCTCTGAACAAAATCCGGCTGATAAACTTTCACGAGGTATGGATCCAGATAAACTCATTGATTGTGACTTGTGGTGGCGTGGACCCATTTTTCTTAATAACACTAACTATCACCAAAATTCAGTAATAATACCAGAAGCTAATGAAGTGTTCAAAAAAGAGCTCAAAACAAATTCAAATCCTTTTAATGAAGTTAGTGTAATGAACTGTAATGTTACAGATAACTGTTTTGTTAATGACTTAATTAATCTTAGTAATAATTATATAACTATTTTACGTATTCTTAGTTATATTTTCAGGTTTGTCATGAATGCAAGAAACCCACTTTATAAGTGTGGTGGGCCTTTGTCAACCTCAGACTTGGAGCAGTCAGAGATTTATTTAATTAAATCTGTCCAAAGGGCAGAATTCATTGCAGATATACGTAGTCTGCAGACCAAAGATTCGGTAAGTCCAAGTAGTAAGCTAAAAAGCCTCAACCCATACTTAGATGAATTTGGAATTTTAATGGTTGGAGGCCGGTTAGATAACAGTGATTTAAATTTTGCGAGAAAGCACCCAGCGATTTTGCCTAAGTGTAATAATTTTACTGTAATTGTTATAAATTATTATCATAAAAAATACCTTAATGTCGGTGCTTCAACATTACTTTCTTTGGTATGAGAAAAATTTTGGCCAATAAATGGTCGTGCAACATGTCGAAAGGTAGTTCATCAGTGCATCACATGTTTTAAAGCTAAACCAGTTATTGCAAATCAATTAATGGGCGATTTGCCCAGGGATAGAGTCCAATTGGACTACTGCTTTAATATTTCGGGAGTAGATCTGTGTGGCCCATTTATGGTCAAAGTGGGGTATGCACGTAGAACTATCTTGCAAAAAAATTATATCTGTATTTTTGTTTGTTTTGTATTTAAAGCTGTACATATAGAAATTGTTTCAGACTTAACCTCCGAATCATTTATTGCTGCATTGAAAAGATTCATTGCACACAGAAGTAAATGTGCCAAATTGTATTCGGATAATCTGTATTTTTGTTTGTTTTGTATTTAAAGCTGTACATATAGAAATTGTTTCAGACTTAACCTCCGAATCATTTATTGCTGCATTAAAAAGATTCATTGCACGCAGAAGTAAATGTGCCAAATTGTATTCGGATAATGCGAAAAATTTTATTGGTGCAAATAAGATTCTTAAGGCTTTTTATGAGTTAGCAAAAAAACCTGATGAGAAATTAGCAGCATATTTATCACGGAAGGCATTGAGTGGAAATTTATCCCTCCCAGGGCACCCAATTTCGGGGGTCTTTGGGAGGCCGCTATAAAATCATTTAAGTATCACTTTAAGAGAGTTGTGGGAGGGGCTAATCTCACTTATGAGGAACTTCTTACTGTAGTCATACAAATTGAGGGAATTCTAAATTCCAGGCCTTTGAGTCCATTATCAGATGATGAGAATGATTTTGGAGTCTTAACTCCGGCTCATTTTCTGATAAACAGGCCGTTAAATTCCATTATTGAGCCTGATCTAACCAATATAAGAGAAAATTGCCTCAAAAAATGGCAAAGAATAACTAAAATTCTACAACTTTTTTGGCGTAAATGGCATCATAATTATTTAAGTGAATTACAACAAACGGGTAAATGGAGATTTGAAAAGGATAATGTAAAAATCGGAGATTTAGTGGTGTTAGTAGAAGAGAATTTACCGACAAATAAGTGGCCATTAGGCAGAATTATTGAGGTGTATTATGGTCACGATAACAAAATTCGAGTAGTTAAAGTAAACACTCAAAATGGAACCTTTAAAAGGTCGATAAGTAAATTATGTGTTTTACCCATGCCTGATGCCAATGACAGTTTAAAAAAAAAAAAAAAAAAAAAAAAAAAAAAAAAAAAAAAAGTAATTGTGTATGTATATATGTGTGTTGTATTGATATTTTTTCAAAGGATTATATTTAAATTAACGTATATAGTGAATTTTTGTATTAATTTGTGTAATTTAGAGTACTTGGTAAAAATTGTTATTGAATGTTATAAACATGTCAATGGGGGCCGGTATGTTCCATGTAGCGAGACATGCCGCGCCACCTATAATTAAAATTACAGTGACTATAATCTGAAGTGAACTGAACTAAGCTTTGAGTATTGTGTTGAGATGTGAGTGTGGGAGAAAGCGGCGGTGCGCTGCTTCTGTGTTAAATAAATTCTTATATCAAGTAACCAGCGACTTTAAATAATTTGTGTTATAGTGTGAGTTATTAAACACATATGTTCATACCCTTTTCAATTATAAAAAGTGGACACGCGGACAGATAGACACTAACTCGTAAAAACTCGTTTTTCGAGATCTCTGACTCCTAAATCGGTCGAAAACCGGAAGTCGGAAAAATGTTCGATTAGAATACTTTCTTCTATTAGAGGTAGAATAAAGTAAAAAAAGGGACTTTTTTCGTGATTCACTAACATCTTAGTTTCTATGTCTATTTCACTGCCCAAAATCCGTCTGCAGCGCCAATTTAATCCTGAACTGCTCTGACAAAAATTGTCGCATAGATACTGCGAGTGGTCTCTGAGAGCAGTTGGTTGAAAGATGAATAAAAGACTCGATTAACTCATAGGATACTGTTTCTGAACTAAACCTTATGTGCATGCCTATTATAATTAAAATTCGTCTATTCAGAAGCCTATACTGAGATCGATATGAAACAAAATTTCACCAGTTTCTATATTTAAAGTGTGAATTACTAGTTAAACTGTAAAAATTGAAAAAAGCAACGGCCTGTGAGACTGATAACACCAGTTAAGTGTGTAATATATTTCATTTTTAAACATTTTATATTTTTTATTATATTTAAACCTTTAATATATTGCTATCGCGAGCTGCAAATGTTTACTTTAACGTATAGACAAGATGTTAGACCTTGTAATTTATTTTTTTGTATGCGAAAAATTAGCTCTGTTCAAGAGAAAACATTTTTTTATATTTAAATGAACAATGAACTTTATTTACAAAAATATGAAAATAAGTAAGAAATCATTGATTAAAATATTAATAAATAAACAGGTTCGTTCAACTGATAACTTCAGAAATAGAATAGCATTAGGTACATTTAAATTTCCAGTCTGCAAACACGTCGATATATCCATTACCGAAATAACTAGGCTCGGGCCTTACAGTCTATTATCGTTCAAATTTTTCTTGGGTAGAAGATCAGACAAAGCGGGGTTGTCATTTCACAATAGTCTCTAGATTACGTAAATGCGGTATAATCGTTGAAATATGAGCAATGGTGTCGTATGTTCTCAGCGCTACAAGCTACGTTTCACAATACTACCTGGATGGATCATACCGTACCAACAACGGGCCGGTCTCATCCGCTATCGACCGTGCCAGGTTGACAAATCGATTACTGAAGTTTCGAGAGAAGCGACCACTCAAGATCAAAGATCTCTCTACTCTCAGATCCATTGAGATAAACAAATTCTCATCAATTACTTCAAAAAAAACTCTGTCTTCGCTTTTTTACACCTAGAGGGGGTGGGGGGGGGTTGGGGGGGAGGGATGTGGCGTCATTTCCCTGGCCACTCTTTGCTCGAAATAGATGATATCCACTTTCGTTGATCGCGGTGGATTTCATACTTCTGTCATCTAATTCATCAGCTGTTTTCCTCATAATCTAATGCGGAGTCACTTTCCGATCCTGGAATGATCTCCAGGAATTTCCTCCGCGCATAAAGGGTTTTATCATGGTGAAAATATTTTGATCTCTCTTCTCACTATAGTTTCAAATGGATGATGTATCGATTGCTTGGATCGCCGGCGTGGGAAACAAGATTTAGAAATTACTTTAACTGCAAATGCTTATACGTGGAAAAGTTTTATAATAGCTTGTGCAGGCTTAGTGAGAAATTTCACAACCCTATTAAATCGTTATCTGGATTTTTTTTATAATGGTTATATATTTTAGAATCAACGTGTACAATATAGTCTGAATTTAATTTGAAAAGTATTCATAAAAATATGGGAGTGACAAATGTTACGAAAGAGCAAAGCCTACAGGCAGAGGTAGATTTCGAAGTTAAGTATACTAATTTCACCAACAAAAACTAAATCATTATTAGATATAAATCCACTTTAACAGTTTTATCAATCTGCTTTTGACGAGTTTTTATTTCCTTTTTATAAAATAGCTGGTTTTATCAGAATCATGTTAAGGCGATATTAAAAAAAAAATATTTTTCCATGCTCAACAACTCCAAATTTTCTGGCACATTTTCAGAATCATTTAAAATATATATATATATATATATGAAACATGCTGACGTCATTTTTGAAAAGATTTATAAGCGACCTGTGTTTTTATATTTCCTTCAATTAATTAAAACTTGATTAATAAACAGTTATTTTTTCAGTAGGGCAATATTTTTCGTTTCTAACACAATCGCTTCGGGAAATTCTGTTCAAAATTCCCACTTTGACATAATTTTTTGAAATATATTCTGCATCTATCAGAAAAATCGATAATTACTGTACATTATATAGTTTCTGAATAAGAGAATCTACCAATTGGAAGCCTTTGAGAGCAAAAATGAATTATAAAATGAGTAAGTAAATAAGCAGTTTGGATTTGAATGCACCCTTAATAAGATGATTTTTTTTCTTCAACCGCTATGTATTTTTAATTTGTTTTTGCTGTAAGAATTGGCCCTATCAAAAACTTGTCTATATAAATGTTGAAGACAATATTAAGAAGATATATGATAAATTCATGGAGATTTTATATCTTGTGAATTGACGGAGTTATGAAGATTTTTCTTCTTCAAACCCCTTTTTTGTTTTCGTTTTTAATTTTTTTTTCTTTTTGCGGTACGAATTGGTCCTATCAAAACTTGTGAATATAAAAGTTGTAGATAATATTAAAGAGAGATATAATAAAATTAATTGGATTTGATATCTTGAGAATTGACGAAGTAAGACATTTTTTCCCCCAAAACCCCTATTTTTTGCGCCCCTTGAGCCTATTTTTAATTTTATCAAAAATCTGTGATGCATGAATTTTTGGCGCTATTTTTTGAAGTAATAAAAACTTTAAACTGATTTGATATGTACAAAAATTAAGAAGTTATGGGGTTTTTTTCTGTTTTCACAAAACCCCTCCCTATTTCCATCCCCTTGGTCCGATTTTGTCCATTAACGAACTTGACCGAGATTTTATGTCCCTTGATTTTATGTATCAGTTTGGAAGAGATTTGTGCAGAATTGTGGAAGTTATCGTGTCCAGAAGAAAGTGATAACACAATTGCTTCGGGAAATTCCGTTCAAAATGCCCAATTTGACATCATTTTTTGAAATATATTCTACCTCTATCAAAAAATCGATCATTGCGGTACATTATATAGTTTCTGAATAAGCGAATCTACCAATTAAATTCGTTTGAGAGCAAAAATGAATTTAAAAATGAGTCAGAAAATAAGCAGTTTGGATTTGAGTGCATCCTTAATGCAATGATTTTTCTAACACAATCAGCTTCGGGAAATTCGGTTCAAAATGCCCACTTTAACAGCATTTTTAAAAATATATTAAGTCTCTATCAAAAACAAAGACCATTACAGTACATTATATAGTTTCTGAATAAACGAATCTACCAATTAAATGCGTTTGAGAGCAAAAATGAATTTAAAAATGAGTCAGAAAATAAGCAGTTTGGATTTGAGTGCATCCTTAATGCAATGATTTTAAACCCAATTTTAACTTTATCAAAAATCTATGATACATAAAATTTTGGCCCTATTTTTAGAAGTAATAAAAACTTTAAACTGATTTGATATGTATAAAAATTAAGAAGTTATGGGGGGGTTTCGGTTTTCGCAAAACCCCTCTCTATTTCCATCCCCTTGGTCCGATTTTGCCCATTAACGAACTTGATCGATATTTTATGCCCATTGATTTTATGTATCAGTTTGGAAGAGATTGGTGCAGAATTACGAAAGTTATCATGTCCAGAAGAAAGTGATATATATATATAGATAGATAGATACATAGATAGATAGATAGATAGATAACGTTTTTTACTAAGGGTGGTTTTGGGTTCTAGGGGTCATGATCGGTGCAGATCTGCAAAACTTTTTCAGAAATTCCATCATAGGAACGATCCCAATAGGTAGTATTTCATACAAAATCTACCTAAAACTACTTTGCTGAAATTTTAAAACGATATAAATGTGCAAAGCATGTTATTGCACATGTAAAATATGAAAAATATACTATTGTGTCTCACGAAGTTATGTATTAAAAAAACTAATATAAAATATCAGGAAAGAATAATAAAGAGGTGGTGTCACATGAATTTATGAAGCATTTTTCATATTTAATGCGTGTTTGTATATTTTTTTGTTTCCTTTTTATAATCTCCTCCCTCCTTTTGTTTAGAACCATTTTCAGTTTACGGAAGTTGGGGACAGATATTGATATTGTCAATTCTATATATTTTTTCAACAAAATTAATTTAAAATATTAGATTAAAATAGATAAGTTAAAATATTAAATTTTAAATTACATTTAATAAATAGTTGAATCTCTCAAAATGAATCTCTGAGATTGGTCTCCGCTGCCTTCGGTAGCGTACAAACAAACCTTTTTCTTAATGAACCTCCGACACGGGTCCCTCTGCCTACTGCGCTGTATAGCAGGCGTGCTCTGCACTCGCCGGAAAATCTGAAGAAAACCGTGAGCTGAGTTAAAAGAAACAAGTTCCGTTGAAATGGGTCCCATAGAATCCGAAATGAGAATGCGCCCCTGAAAGGCGGGGGGGGGGGGGGGGGTATTGGGACTAAAAACTGTAAGGCAATCAAAAACAAAGTGAATGAGCCAAACCTCGTTCAAATCAGTCCCAAAATATGAATACGCCCCTGGCGGTGGAATAGGGAACTAAAAATTTGTGAGACAATCAAAAACTAAGTTAAATGAATTCTGTTGAAATCGATCCATTGAACACGAGAAAAGAATGCGCTATTAATGTTCTAAAATGGTGATAACGGAAGTCTATATTTAAGAAACCGTATTTTTTAAACTGAAAGAAAGGGTGAAAAACACTTATGGACAAACTCTTTACTCATATCAAGGGACTTTTGCCTCAGAACACACTAATAATCTTCGATTAAGATTATAAAATTCTTTTAAATTATGTTCTTAGCATATGGCAACGCTTAGTAATTAACATCCTTTCCTATCCCAAATTAGGTAGGAGGTCGGCTTATCTGTTGAAACGGATCTCTTTTTAGTACAGTTTTTAATGAATGCTTGTCACTCTCTCGTTCTTTCTCCGAATTTATGCACTGCCGCTGTCAGTTTTTTGCAAAAATTAAGAAAAATCTCAGACTGATTAAAAAAAATTGGATATTTAGATGTTAAAAAATTTTCTACATTTCCTCTGAAATTTTTAAATCAATATCTTGATTAATTTTCTTAATTTCAGCTAATTAGTGAAAATTGTCATTATCTCTTATTTTCACCTGAATTCAAGTCCAACAGATAACCGGATTATTTTTATCAATGTAGAAAAATCGCCTCGAAACGTGAAAAGCGTTAAAAATCGCTTAAAAAATAAATTACAAAAAAATCTAATCCAAGAATCTGCAAACAGTATAGTTGGGGAAAATGAATAGTAAACTCCCCTACTAACTCGGCAACAAATTGTTGTAGAAGAAAGTCATTGGTACCAAGCTATTGGAAATAAAGTCTACTTTTAAATGATGTATATAAAATTTGCTTAGGGGGGCATCTACATATAAAAAAAAAACTTTTTTTTTTTTTTTCAATGGCAATTCCCGAGTATGACACCATAAATAGATTCTACACCTTTCAATTAGCCGAAACCCAAATTTGCATGAAATTCGTATGATTAGTTTCCGATAAATTAATTATTTCAAAATAAGCATATTTTAGGGGCTGTATTCCAATTGAAGTTCGGTAGTTGATTGCTGAAATGCTACAGAATGATTATGTCACTTCTATTAATGTATTATTTCTTGTCAATATGAACATCACACTCGCTTAATATGCTTCGAGTATTGCCAGCCATAAAGTTTCATTTAAATGAGTAAAGTATATATTATTTAAAATTATGCTTTTCGGGACATCTTAACCCTTTATGTACTGAATTATGAATTCATGAAAATTTTATCTTCTAAAGCATTTTTCGTGAATTGTTTAAACTACATTAGAAGATTTACATAATCATTTAATAAATTTTAGAAGGATTTTAGAATGGTTGAAGGATTTAGAAGGATTCATTAAATTTGAATTTATAGGGATTTTGTTCAATATTTATAACCCACTCAAATCTTTTATTTTAAATATTTTTCTTAGTATTTTGCAGAATTAGTAAATGTACAAATGTAATGTTCTTACAACAGAAATATAGAAATATTTCCGAATTGAAAAATCCCCCCCCCCCCCCCCTCCAACACCAAGAAATCTGAAAAGATGCAAAGGCAAAAGAAATCATCCTTTTAAAAATATTTTTGTTTTGTGTAACTCATAATGCTTTTGAAGCAAGATAAAGTAAAGTATCTATAACTCATTCTAAACTGTATTACTACTAATCGATGTATTAAATGAATTTTATAACAAGTTATTTTAATGGTAGTTATAAGTACCGTCAGTAGATAAAGGGTTAAACCGTCATTTTGACATGGTTTACTCATAATTCAAAAACTACTTGGGAAAAAATTGAAAATGAGAATTTGCATAAGGCAAGACATAATAAATATAAATCTACACTGGTTATCAAAAATTAAGGAAAAGTCACAAAATGCTAATTTTCAAATACGCGAACACTCAAAAGGAAATAATATAATTAGAATAATTAGTATCTCTACAACACAGCTAGCCCATATAACATCTCATTCATGTCACACAGGGTCACAAGTGTCACAGTCACTACGGTGAAGCAAAAAATAGGAAATTCTATACATCTCATTATGAGTCTCAAATGATCACTATATGTGACTCCACTGAGAAGTCAATGTGACTACTGCTTTGTGATGAGTCACCAGGTGACTTTACAGTGTAGTTAAATTGTGACTCTCATGTGACTGTCATTTTGAGACTCAATTTCATAGTCAACATGAACGTTGCATTAAGATAAGTCACCAAATAATATCACATTTTAGTCACATGGAGACTTTTCCCAAATGACCACAATGGTGACTTCACAGTAGTCTCTCTGTCACCTGAAAGTCATCATGTGACTTTAATGTGACATTATTTGGTAACTTATCACAATGCAGTGTTCACGATGTCTTTGAAATTGAGTCTACAAATGACAGTCACATGAGAGTCACAATGTAACTATATTGTAAAGTCACATGGTGACTCGTCACAAAGCAGCAGTCATAGTGACGTCTCAGTGGAGTCACATATAGTGATCATTTGAGACTCATAATGAGATGTATGGAATTTCCTATTTTTTTGCTTCACCGTAGTGACTGTGACACTTGTGACCATGTGTGACATGAATGAGATATTATATGGACTAGCTGTGTTGTAGAGATAGTAATTACTCGAATTATATTATTTCTTTTGAGTGTTCGCGTATTTGAAAATTAGCATTTTGTGACTTTTCCTTAATTTTTGATAACCAGTGTATCAAAAAAAAAAAAAAAAATTTTTTTTTGCAGGTTGCAATTCATATTTTTTTCGAATATTAATTTAATAATTCATATTATAAAAATTTTTAAATTACAAATTCAATGGATTTATGTTTGGGTTTTTTAGTGTTATAATCAAACAAAAATTCATCACATTAGGATTATAATTTCAGGAGATATTAATAAAAATATGAAAACGTAATTTAACATTATAAGCTACAAATTTTGATTGTTTATAATTCATCCAAATGACTTGAAATTTCATTTCAAGGCATAGTTTGAACCGAAGATTTAAAGTATATTGTCAAAATTGTTTGTTGCCATTGAAAGGAAACAAAATTTGGTTTAGATTTTATTTGTAGATGGCTCCCTAAGCAAATTTTATATACATCATTTAAAAGTAGGCTTTATTTCCAATCACTTGGTACCTGTAATTTTTTTCTATTATAATTAGTTGCAGAGTTAGTAGGTGATGTTTACTTTTTTCCCCACGACTGTACATAGAGATATCTTCCTACCAAATTTTGTAGCTCTATGTATAGCATCACAGACGAACGACAGTATTATACAGCGTTATACGACAGCGTGTACATCGCAACGACAGCATTATGAGCTATGTATATGTTTCTTCATCATAACGTGGTCGACAGACACGCTCACTCACACACTCACTCACACACAATCTTCTTTCCTTATTAATATAGATTTGAGATTCTCGAAGAGGACGAAGAAAATAATTTATACAAAATATACAGAACGATTTCATAAAATGCAGTGCAATTTAAGGGGAAAAATAAGGGTATGTGATTCTTCTCTTTCGTTAACAACAAAATAATTTCCAAATTTTATTTTTATTTCTTTGGTGTGTTGTGATATTATGTGAAAAGTTCGTGCTATTTTTTATTTTTCAGATTTTAGATTTATTTTTTTTTAAATTTAATATGTTTGTGACTATCATCAGTAAATTTTCCCTATTCTAATTATTAATAAATGCAATAATTAGACATAAAGGGATAAAGACATGATTCTTACATTAAATTTAACATATGGATTAAATTTGAAGAAATATTTAAGTCATCTCTTGAAATATAAAACAAATAATTGGAAGTACGTAATGAGATCACTGTGCCTAAAATCAGACGCGATTCCCCATAGTTTTGTCGCATTAAGTGTAGAATTGGCATTTTATTAAATAAATATATAATTTAAAATGCAGAAAATTATTGAATACCGTGCTTTTAGTTCAAAACTAACTTGTTTTGTAGAAATGGAAACATTATCTGTAGTTTGTACCCACAAAATACTACTGTACCGTTTAGGTAATTTTTGTCGCATTTACGGCAGTTAAAACCTAAATGAGATGTTCTAAGTCTGATTAAAAGCCGCGATTAGCTCATAGAATACTGTTTTTGCACTAAAATTTTTGTACATGATTAATTATAATTAAATTGCATCTATTCAATTATTTCTAACGATAGTGTTGGACTACAAACGAAACACAATTTCACTAGTAACCACAGTTAAACGGTAAATTACAAGTTAAACTGTGAAAATTTAAAAAAGCAGCGAAGTTATAAAAATTCTTATTTTGTTAATGAAAAATACAAATTAATTTAAGAATGTTTTAAATAACGCTGACATTTAAATTTTTGATCGTTGCGAGTTCACATTTACATTAGTGTGGAGTTCAAAGAATTAAAAGAATATTTACAAGATATTTATAACATTGTCAACAAGAATATTTATTACATATAACTCTAATTATTATAAAATGTCACATGATAAAAATATTAGACTTATAAACAGATAAAATCATGCAATGTTTCTAATAATTCTATTTAAGCGGGCCTTATTGAACCAAAGAGAGGCCCATTGTCTGATATTCTGTTGACCTCCCCCTCCCTCCTTTTTCACTTTCATAAAAAATTAAAGATTTTCTGTGCCTTAGAAAGCGTATACGGAAACATAAGTACTCATTTAGATAAATATAGTGTTCGTTTTTAGTTTTATTCTAATCTAAAAGTAGAAAATGTTGATTATAACGAATAAAAGGTGAAAACAAAATTAAAATATCAGATTTAAGAAACGTACAAACAAAAATTGGGGACCCCAGCTGCATTATGCTTTAATCGGATCATTTAAGCTACCCAACTTTATAATGTTTGTAAAATTAACTTACTTAATCGCATTAAAATAAATATAATTTAAGTATTTTCAATCTATACAAGATTTTTCAGAATTTTCACAATATGAAAGTGTTGCGAATCCCGTAATCATGTGTCTATATTTTTTGTCTCGAAATACACCGCTAGTCTTACGCCATTTTTTAAATTGAATTTAAAGACACGTATTTTTCTATTTTCTATTATCTATCATTTTAAACACATATTTAAATAACCAGTAAAAAAAAAAAAAAAAAAAAAAAAAAAAAACGCTACTGGAGGATCATGCTGTAATTCCTAATTTATTAACTCAACACAGCTTAATTAAAACACAATATCTTCTTTAAGCATCCTTTTAACACAATATACCATATTGTATATATTGAAAATACCATAGAAGTATATTAAAGATACCATATAAACTTACCTTAGTTACACTAGATTAATTTTAACACAATTATTCTAATTGGTAAAATAAATCATATTAGATGTAAATTTCCAACTGGGCGAAGAATGTCCGGACCAGGATTCGAACCAGGGATCGCCTGGCTGAAGCCGCCAGTGCTCTATCATCTGAGCTATCCAGGACAAATCTGGTGGAAATTTTTCACCCAGCTAACCTTAATGATTATAGCATCTGGTCTGAAACCTGGTTCAGCTCAACAGAACAAATCTCAGATAATGGAACTCCAGAAATCGCTGGATACGTAATTACACTAGATTAATTTTAACACAATTATTCTAATTGGTAAAATAAATCATATTAGATGTAAATTTCCAACTGGGCGAAAAATGTCCGGACCAGGATTCGAACTAGGGATCTCCGGGCTGACGCCGCCAGTGCTCTACCATCTGAACTATCCTGGACGAAACTGGTGAAACTTTTTCACCCAGCTAACCTTAATGATTATAGCATCTGGTCTGAAACCTGGTTCAGCTCATCAGAACAAATCTCAGGTGATGGTAATCTCAGCCAGGAGATCCCTGGTTCGCATCCTGGTCAGGACATTTTTTTGCCCAGTTCGAAATTTACATCTAATATGATTTATTTTACCAATTAGAATGTGTTAAAATTAATCTAGTGTAATTACGTATCCAGCTATTTCTGGAGTTCCATTACCTGAGATTTGTTCTGTTGAGCTGAACCAGGTTTCAGACCAGATGCTATAATCATTAAGGTTAGCTGGGTGAAAAAGTTAAACCAGATTCGTCCTGGATAGCTCAGATGGTAGAGCACTGGCAGCTTCAGCCAGGAGATCCCTGGTTCGAATCCTGGTCCGGCCATTTTTCGCCCACTTGGAAATTTACATCTAGTATGATTTATTTTACCAATTAGAATAATTGTGTTAAAATTAATCTAGTGTAATTACGTATCCAGCGACTTCTGGGGTGCCATTACCTGAGATATGTTCTGCTGAGCTGAACCAGGTTTCAGGCCAGATGCTATAATCATTAAGGTTATCTTTGTGAAAATGTTCCACCAGATTCGTCCTGGATAGCTGAGATGGTAGAGCACTGGCGGCTTCAGCCAGGAGATCCCTGGTTCGAATCCTGGTCCGGACATTTTTCGCCCAGTTGGAAATTTACATCTAATATTACCTTAGTTAATCTCCTAAAAGTCTCTCCGCTTTTAGGACATTCAGTTCGTGACTAATAGTTCTCTAAAGAAGAAATGTCTCCTAAATGCGTACAATATTTTAGAATTCTAATGCGAAAACTTGTCTCCTTTTTCCGAGCGTGCATTTAAGGTGAATTAAACACACATCGTATCCCTTGACCTACGTAATTCAAAGTTAAAAAAGAGAAATAATGAACCATTTTCGGGATTTTTCGCCCCATTTAGGGAATGTGGGGGCGCTTGATAGTGAACGATGTACATTGTAATGGGAATTTTTTATGAGATAACGTTTCAAATACAAATAAATATTTCGCGATTTGTTCAATAAGTTTGTATGTCTCATTATATAGCATTTATATACGATTCTTTGGTTAAGATATTAAGTACAAGAACATTGTCACATTTTGGTGTCGTCACATTTAGGCACAATGACCTTACCTTATATTTCATATTACTCATAATTGTATCGTACCATGAATGAGTACTAGGAATACATACTAGGAAGTTGATTAGAAAATGAAAAAACAAAGTGCCTCTTACTGAAGCCTACTGGCTAGTATATTTTGTTATTATTAAGGCTTTGGAATTATCATATGTCTTGTTGAAATTATCCAGTAAATCTAAACTATATCTGCTGCTGTTTTAAAATTTGATCTGACGTCTAAAATCAAAAGCTGAATAGTCAGACGAAGTTTCCACAAACTGGTAACATTTTCACTTACAAAGTGTTAAATATTTTCTGTGCCATAATATTTTAAGGGATTAAAAATGTACTTTTATCCAGAATTTTCAAATATTGAAATTTTTTGCGACTCGTGAAAATATATAAAATTATAATAATGATGATAATAATAATCGTTAATTTTAAAATATAATCGAAATCTCAACAAAATTGTTGAAAAAACAAGCTTTGTTATTTTCAAAATTTCTGAACTTTTGAAACTACAAACTTTCCATATATGAAAAAGTAACATTTTTATTGTAAAGTGTGACTTTGAAATTTTTTTGAACAAGCTTATGTTTTGTAATAAAGCATTTAATGAATGAGAGCATATCGTCTTTTGTAGAAATTTTATTTTTACCAGTCTCGTGTGATTTTCGAAATTTGTGAACTTTTGAAACTACAAACTTTTCATATAAGAAAAGTAATATTTTTTGTGTAAAGTGTGACTTTGAAATACAGTAGCCTTCCGCTTAACCGGCCTAAACGGGACCGAGGGTAAGCCGGTTAAGAAAAAAACCGGTTAAAGCGGAGAAAAAAAATATTTCTGTGTAATTTAATTAATTAAACCCGTAACGTAACAATGTATTTAATTTTCAGTTTGTGTAGTTTTAAAAAAGTACCTATTTTCTATATTTTGTGAAATGAATACGAGTTATAATTAACTGAATTGAAGAAAAATTATCACTGATAACAAATAACGAAAAATATTTAACACAAAATAAATTGTTGAAAATCGTGTCACACATCTTTATAAGAAGTTGAAGAAGTTCTACATTATGTATATTTAAGTTAATCAACCATAAAGAAAGCAGCGACCTTCTGTTGAAGGCAAGATGCCCGACATTTTGCAACATAATCTCTCCATATATTTAACATCATAAGTTTAACCGTGGAAGCTGTTAGCCGCTGCTCAACATAGCGTAGCGCCAACTCTAATAATGCTTTTATCCCTTCCGTATGACGAATTTTAGCAGTGTCAACTTTAACTGGATCATCATCAGGAACTTCATCGAAGATCAGAATCAGGATCTTCCTATTGAACAACATCAGTTACTGTCCTAATTAAATCTTTGTCAAATAATGTTTCATGCTTGAGATTTTATCAGACTCAAACAACTCTTATACATCTACGCATGATCTGTTCGGATCCCTCAAACTTTTTAAATGTTTGTACAAAACAGTTTGCAGATAGATCAGGCATTATAGAGTTCCGGGTGGGGGATTACACTTTTGACCATTAAAAACACAAAATCTAAAATCTTCCTCATTTGTCTTCACAGGACACCTCATTTGTCCTGTTGGGGCGGGGGGGAATGCCAAACCCCCTCCCGTGCCACACCCTGTATTCAACACTGGTGAAGGTCAGCGCGTATCCATTTAGAACCGATGTTCTCCTTTCTGAATTTTGCCTCCTTCCCTTCGGGATGCACTTAAACTCGAAAGCGTAAGTTGAGTTCCCGAGGCCGTCATACTTGAATTTTGCCTGATGTTGGGGAAAAAATCGGCCGATTAAAGCGGAGTTCCGGTTAAGGGGAGACCGGTTAAGAGAAAGGAAACTATATGTCTTCACAAGATTATGTTTTGTAATAAAAGCAATTTAAAAAATGAGAGCATTTGTACTTTCGTAGAAATTTTATTTTTTCCAGTCTCATCTGATATAAACAAATTTAAATCTATCTTTATTCTAATTCTTTCGATTTTTCATCTCTTTTGACTAAAGAAAATGTACTCTCTTTTCCTTATGAAATCATTATTTTCTACTATTTTGTTCTTCAGGTCAAGGTGCGAGATCCGGTTAAAGTGCTCCCTTCCCAAAGAATGTTATGTCGGAGTTCTCATATCATGTCATTCAACTAGCAAACCAACGTTGCGAAGGTACATGCTCTTCTTAGACATTAAAGGCGCGGTTTACCTGTTCTTAATGAATGAAATCACCATTTTCCACTAAGCCGATTCCCATGGTTTTCTTTTTCATTGAAATAAAAAGCAAGAGTTTTAACCTATTGTTATTCATCAAATAATCCCAGGTCAAAAAAAGTGTGTTGTAACAGATTTACAGTAAAAAATATTACTTTTTTTTTTGGTTATATATATTTGAAGGGCCACGATCAGGGGAGAGGGAAATCGATGATAGTCAACGTTTTGTGAAATTTGAGAGGACAGTGCCAGTTTTAGAGGTGTACTATCGTTTGGCAACCTTGGATTAAGGGAAAAATAAAAATAATTCTTGGAAAAACGCAGTTAAAGATAGATATAAGGGCGGAAGAAAGATGGAAGACCTTTAAAAGAACACAGTTGAAGATCGGTATAAAGGGGGAAGAACGATGAAAGTCGAAGCTCGTAAAATGTTCTCAAGTAGAAATAACACAGCAGCCTATCTCTAATTCGATTGTATCTCAGTGTGGAAAGCTAAAAAAGAAATTTCTTGAATTTCACGGCAAGTTTCTTTATATGTTCCTTAAATTAATATACATTTCTAGATGTATGACTGACGCAAAATATGAATGTACACACATTAAGCATGGATTGAAATAAGAGAGTAAATCTGAAACGTTATACAATAAGATATAGAGAGACAGTAAGAGATTATTTTCTCTTATTATCCAGACAAAATTACAAATGAGGTAATAATAGGCATTGCTGAAAATACGTATCTGAAAAAACTTTTCTCAATTTATGAAATAAAATATTAATCAACACCTTATTAGTCAAAAACGGACATATCAATTATATTTAAAATTTTAACCCATTTTATGCTAGAAAATTGCATTATAAGAATTACTTGAATTATTATGAATAGTTTAAAGTATAGGTATTTTTCAAAGATAAAAAATTATAAATAAAAATAATGATAACTTTATTATTGAATAAGTAATAAAAAGTAGTATTTCTTATATTTTTTAACATAATTCGGTGAGTTATTTTGCCTATCTCTTAACAGCCCTCTCTCTTATTACCCCCACCTGCCCCTAATTAACTTCATTGATTTTTAAATTCTATAAATAACAAATCCCTTGTGTATCTGGAAAAAAAAATGCACACGATAGCGCTTATCACGATAAAAATGCGAACTGGATACATATACAATGAATGAATGGAATATATAATGAATGCAATATTCCCGCTAGAACAGAGAAAATAAACAAAAGATATTCAGTTATCAGTTATGCATTTCAGGCGTTGTCTTTCAGTTTTAACTTTTCTCTTAAATTATAAATGATAGTCACGATTGCATCAAAAGACTATCAAAAAGAATTATGTAAAATACATTTTCAGTCTTTCATAATCATTAGTTTACTTATAAGCTCACACCTCTCCATGCAATACTCTCGTATTATATAGAGGGGTAATCCTTCTAGAAATATACAATACGACATCACAGTATATTTATTAAAAAAGTAATTACAATTTTTAAAAATAGTATGTGTAACAACCGAAAAACACATATGTTACTGTTATTAAATAGTAAATAATAAAAATATTAATGTTTCATATAGGGTAGATTGGGTGAAGATGCCGTAGTTTTTGACTTAACTGGTTTAAAAATCGCCTATTGTTTATATTTGTTATTCATTGATTTCTTGGTAAAGTTTAGACTCTTATGTATGATTTAAAAATTCATTTCATTTTACAGATGTTACGGAAGCATCGAAAATTTTGTTTTTGTAAACACTTGCATTTCGGCATCTTACCCATAGGTATGGGTAAGATGGCCAACTATCTAGGGGTAAGATGCCTTATGGAGTTTCAGTGTAAACAATATTTTTTGTGAAACAGTATAAAACATAATGGGACGAAGAAAAGTAAATTTAATATTTTAGACATACTAAAGTTGTTAACTCACTTAATACTAGGAAATTACAAAAATATGAATGTAACAAACGTTGGCAATATAATAAAAGAACAAACTAATATTTATTTATTATATAATTATTTACGTTATGTTAATATATTTGTTTGTATAATATTTATTTAATATATTACGTTCTACTTAACATTTAAAAGAATTAAGGCTATTAAGTATGCCTATTTTTAAACATTATAACAAGTTTAATTACGGTAAAGCCACTGTGATAAAGTGCTGTAGGGTCAAGCTTTTTTGTTAGTGTTTTTCATATATCCCTTTGTTCTTTTTAGCATTATCTCAGGTCTGCCAATAACAGCACATTTTTTTAGGAACTTTGTGCAGCTTTTATATAACAACAGTTTCACTGAATGCACTTGATCCCATCAAAATTTCCCGAGGTTTTATTGCACTCTGTTAGACACTCTGAACAATCATTCACTTAAAAAAAATCCTCGTCTTCTGAATCATGGGAGGGAATTTAATCGTCATCTATATCATCATCAGTTGAAGATTCTGTCTTTCTACCCTTTGACTTCTTACCTAATTCCTTTTTAGAAAGGCTTGAGACACCTAGAAATTCGCAGTTGATATTGTCACATCGATTTAATTTGGCTTTTATAAGCCATTATAATTATTTTTATTTGAATGTTAAAATGAGAAAAAAAACTTTGGTGAAAATTACATCATTTTTAAAACGATATATTTAAAATGTCTAATTTAAAATAAATTTCTTATAGCATCTTTATAAAATTGTTTATTTAGCCATTTTATACAAGCTAATTTTAAATTGTTGGATTGATCTTATTTAATCAATCACGAAAGTAGCAGTTAGCTGGATCGACAGCAATTGATTCTGTCTTAAAATTCCTCGCCCAAAGGGAAATGAATGGATACGTGATAACAGGAGGTCGCCACTAGTCGTTTAATTACGATTTAATCTTCCGTAATATTTTCAAAGTAGATCAAATTAGTGTCTGGATGGAGGTTGGCGAGCATATCTCGTAGGAGGCAGAAACCCTTAATTATCTAAAACTATATTATATACTACCGATATTTACATTTATTAAAATTATTTCTAATTGCATTTAACATAAAAATTTTAACAGTGATTAAAATTAATAATTATTAAACAATTATTTTTAAGGCCAATAAAGTTTGTTTATAAGGCAGAATACATATAGAAACATTTCAAATTATGCTCACCTTAGATTTTAATATTTCTTTAAGCCATTTTAAACATTTTGAAAATTTATAATTTTAATCAATGATTATTTTAATCAGTTGATTAAAATCACGATTTAATCACAGATTTAAATGATCTGATTAAAATTGTTGTCAAGTTAGTTAATAGCCAAGAGTAATTTAAACAATGATGAAACATAAAAATAGCAAATAAAGCCTTTGCGCAACAATATTAAAAAGCAGAAAAACCAATGTTTAAAAATGCACAAATAATACATGAAAAGCAGCAAACAGCTGTTTCGAATCTACTAGTGAGATTAGATTCTTCTTCAGTGCAAGACAGGAAAAAGGAACAGCGTACTAGAAAAAGCAAGGCTGAGCAAAATCATAGACAAGGACGCGCTGGCTTATATACCCTATGCGGGTAGCAAAGGCGCCAAAAACAACCAATGAGAGAAAAGCAGTGGAAACGACTGGGTGGACAAGTAGCGACATCTACCGGAAAAGGAGAGAAAAAGAGACCAAAAAAGGGGGAAAATAAATTAATGCTTTCCAAATACTTGGAAAATCAGGAGTACTAAATAAGTCATTGACTAAAGAGTGAGAATTTTTAATGATGTCGTAAGATTCCCAAAAATCAAGATCAAGCTTAGTAGAACATTTTAGGATAATGATGACTGAGGAAAAATCGAACCTATGTTGAGAAGACAAAGAATGTTGAGCAATAGAAAAACGTTTGAGCTTCTAATTTTTAACATAAACTTCATGCTCTTTTAAACGAAATCTAAGAGCACGTTTAGAAGAACATTTTTGGATAATGATTTAGATTGCCTCAAGAAAAAGCTTTGTGAATTCCATTTCTCTTATTTTGAAATCGAGGAGCTTATCCTTCTCACTCGCGCTTGCTTGTCGCAAAATACTTCTGTTTTCAATGGTAATTTCTTCCGTATGATTGACGGTCTGGCTATGGGTAATTTTCTTAGTCCAATTTTATGCGATATTTATATGCACTATTTTGAGGTCAAACTTTTTGAAATTTTAAAATTTCCGTTACTGTGTTTGTTATATTGATGATGTTTATGTCCTGGTTGAAATGAATTCGGATATTAATCATATTCTCTCTATTATGAATTCCATTGATGCCTGCATTCAATTTACCTCTGAAATTGAGACCAATAACTGTCTTTCTTTCCTAGATGTCCCTGTTATTCGTTGTTAAAATGGCTTTCAGACTACCGTCTTTCGTAAACCTTTTGCTGTCAGTCTCCCACCTTACAGGTATTTTTCTCATCCCCCTAACCAAAAATTCGCTGCTTTCAATAATTTTGTTTTTCGGGCTACCAATATTAATTCCACTCCTCAGTTACTTAGTGTTGAACTTAATTACCTCAACGCTATTGCTGTTGATCGTTGTTATTCCTCAATATTATTGATTCTATTTATAAGAAATTGACGAAATCCGGACATTCTGAAAAGCATTCTAATTCCAACTCTAATACTGCAGTTTTGTTACCATTTTTTCCTAAAATCAGTCAGCAAGTTTCTAAAATCTTAAGAAGGTTTGATTTTAATGTTATTTTTTCTCCTGTTAATAAAATTACTTTTTCAAATCTCAAACACCCCGTTGATCGCCTAGATAACTGGGGTATTTACCAAATCTCTTACCAGTGTGGCCTTTCTTATATTGGATAGACTAAACGTGCGCTTAGATTTCGTTTGAAAGAGCATGAAGTTTATGTTAAAAATCAGGAGATCAAACGTTCTTCTATTGCTCAACAATCTTGATCTTCTCAACATAGGTTCGATTTTTCCTCAGCCATCATTATCCAAAAATGTTCTTCTAACCTTGATCTTGATTTTTGGGAAGCTTACCACATCATTAAAAATTCTCGCTCTTTTATCAATGACTTTTCTTGTACTCCTGATTTTCCAAGTGTTTGGAAAGCATTGATTTAATTTCCCCCTTTTTTGGTTTCTTTTTCTCTCCTTCTCCGGTAGATATCGCTACTTGTCCACCCAGTCGTTTCCACTGCTTTCCTCCCATTGGTTGTTTTTGGCGCTTTCGCTACCCGCATAGGGTATATAAGCCAGCTCGTCTCTGTCTATCATTTTGATCAGCCTTGCTTTTAGGTAGCTTTCATTACATAAAGCTACCTATTGCAGCCGCTCGGAGGAAAGCGATTTCAAAACATTTTGGTATATTTTCATCCATCATGACCCCCAGACCACGAAACCACCCTCCGTTCAAAATTGATATATATATATATATATAGTACGGAGGAGGGTGTTGTTGTCTGGATAATACGCAATGGTTAATTTATAAAAAAAAAAAAAAAAAAAATTGGGGGCTTTTGTATTATTACTATATTTTTTGATACGTATTTTATAAGGATGTTGATTTGATATTTTATATGTAATTGGTGAATTTCATTAATAATTAGCTTAATTATTGTTTAATCTTATTTACAATCATTTGTTATAAATTTTAATTTAATAAGGACAATATCATATTAATTACTAATAGTATGCCATTTTTATAGTGATTAATATACATATAAGTATATTTAATATAAATAAAGTTATACTGTATGTATTAAAATTGGGTAATTATTTTTATTATTATTCCTCTATTCGTATTAATATTATAATATTTATTTATTTTTACTTAGTGTTATAAAATTTATTATCGGTTTAATGTTTTTGAATGTCCCACATTCATACTTTTAGGATTTTTATGGATGTATAAAATAATCCACACACTATATTTGTGCTTTTTAGGTAATCGGAATTTAAGTATCTGTTCACCTTCTTTATACTACCATATGTTTTTTATTTCCTGTTCATTTTATAATTATCTTATATATAATAGTTTTTATTAAAGATTTTTATATTTTTAATAATTATTTATATTAATTATTAATGAATTTATTTTGTTTTATAGCATATAGCTATATGCTATATATTATCGATGTTCTAGAATTATTTAAATTCTTAGTGTAGTTTAAATAAGTTAGCTAATAGAATATTTTGTATGATTTTTAAATTTTATTAACAATAGTTTTTTAAAAATACATTGTGTGGTTTATATTCTGTTTATAATTATCTATATATAAGGATATGTTTGGTTTTGCTGTTAATAAAACAATTGTTACATTCAATTGCTTACAACTGTTTGTCTTTTGACAATTAAATCATAAAAGTAATACTAGATGGCAGCACCACAATTTGTGTTTTTTTTTTTCGATAAGTTCTATATCTACTTTTTCCAGCTACATTTCAGTTATAATTTACTACACTAGGGGGAATTTTTAGCTAAATTTTGACGATATTGTTTTACGGTTTTTAATTAATTTAATAGTGCATTTTAATTATGTAATTACTTTCTATTTATATTATTTTATATTATATTAAAAGTTATTTAACATTTATTTCAATATGTATTAACTGCATCCTATGGTATCAATTACTGTGATTTCTTAACTGTTTTATTCACCTTAATCTTTACGATATTATGGGTGCCATGTGCGCGTGGATTTATTCTAAAAAATTAAACGGTATGGTGTTTATTATTTCATTTTATATCCTATAAATATTTAAATAGGTTTTATTGATTTTTCCATTTCATATTATTTGTTTATATTCTGTTTTCATTTTTAATCAATTCACTTGATTTTAATGCTTGTTTGGGAACAGGGGAAAATAACTTTTAGCTTTAGCTTATTTTTCCCACAGAAAACAACCATTTTGCTTATATCATTGAATTCTGTGCCCTTGAAAACATAATTCAATATATAAGCATTTCCATTATTTGTCGGTGTCCACGTTCTTATTTTTCTTCCATAATAATTCTTATAATTAATTTAATCTTTATATACTTACAGCTTTAATTCATAATATTACGGTTTTTGATGGTGGTAGGTTATGTTTAATTATTGGTTATATATATATATATATATATATATATATATATATTTGTCACATTGTAACTCTCGTATTCATGAACCGATTTGGATGAAATTTCGTGTATACATAGCGCATACCAATGTCTCGACCGAATTCGTTGGCCAGCTTCATCCGCCATCTTGTTTCAAAATGGCGGCCATTTAAATTTTTTTTAGAAATTTAAAATTTGAAATGTGGTAACAAAAAATTAAAAATTGAAAAATATTTATTTTTTATGTGTTTGACCTTAATATAAAGATTCCGGAACAGTTTTGGTTTCGTCAATATCTAAACAAATGGTTGAGTTATAGCATTTTGAATTTCTATTGTGGCTGACATTTTAAAATGACCTGATTTTTGTCACGTGATAACAGGCGTATTTATGAACCGATTTGGATGTAACTTGGTGTGTACATAGTACATACTAATGTCTCGACCGAGTTCGTTGGCCAGCTTCATTCGCCATTTTGTTTCAAAAGGGCTGTCATTTAAAAAAAAAATTAAATTTTAAATTTAAAATAAGTTATCAAAATATTGAAAAATGAAAAAGTTTTTTTTATGTGTTTGACCTTGATACAAAGATTCCGAAGCAAATTTTGTTTCGTATATATCTTACAAAATGGTTGAATTGTAGCACTTTGAATTTCTAGCATGGCTGACATTTTGAAACGATCTGATGTTTGTCACGTAATAACACGCGTATTTATTAACCTATTTCGATGTAAGAAGGCATGTGGATAGTATGTCGTAATGTCTCGACCATGTTCGCTGCCCAGCTTCATCAGCCATCTTGTTTCAAAATGGAGACCATTAAATTAAAAAAAAAATTATATTTAAAGTGAGGTGCAAAAAATTAGAAATTGAAAGTATTTGACCATGATATAAGGATTCCGCAGCATTTTTTGTTTTGTCTTTATCTTAAAAAATGGCTCAGATATAGCAGTTTGAATTTCTAATGTGAGTGACATTTTGAAAAATATGATTTTTTGCCTGCGACAGCACTTGTATATATCAACCGATTCCGATGTGAGTGAGCATGTGCACAGGAATTACTAAGGTCTCGACCAAGTTCACTTGTTAGTCTCTCCACCATGTTGTCTTAAAATGGCAGGAACTTCAAGATATCGCCGAATTTGGCAACCAAATATAAGTTACTTTAAACAAAAGCAGCTTGGATAAAGCTAATTTCACGAAATTCTCATTTATAATGATTTACTATTGATAAAAATTAGTATTGAATCTCCTGTGATCGTTTTCCACTAAATTCAGCTTCGTGTGTTTAATAATATAAGCTTGCTTTTTAAAAAATAAGGAATATGAAAGCTACCTCTTCCTCCCGGCACTGGCCGGAAGGGCTTTTTCTAGCACGCTGTTCCCTTTTCTCTATCTTGCACTGAAGAATAATCTCGCTAGTAGATTCGAAACAGCTGTTTGCTGCTTTTCATGTATTATTTGTGCATTTTTAGACGTTGGTTTTTCTGCTTTTTAATGATGAAACAACCAGGCATTTGACCGGAAAATAACCATCATCTTACCCCAAGGAAAAACAACCGGCATCATACCCCCAAATATTTTCGTCGACTCACCCCAAAGTATTGGGCAAGACGCCGGTGCCTCCCACTGACGTGAAGAAGCGGGAATCGGCCACCATTTATGCTTTGCAGAATAGCCAGGTACCAGTACTTTATAAAAAAACATCAGATTTGTCTCTTTGGTGTTTAAACTAAGACTTATATAGGCAAATAAAGAAGTCGCGTAAAAGATTTTGGACATTTACCAGAAGTGTTAAGACGAAATAGCAATAAAAAAGTAGAACTTAAAATTCTAAAAAACGAACGCAAATGGAAATTAAAGTATCACAAGGGTACCTCTTTCTTAAAACTGAGCAGCGTTTCCCTACATTGCCTGCGCATATGAAAACTACGTGATACGGCATCTTGTACAACACGGCATCTCACCTCAAGTTACCCTAAATAATGTATCCACAAGACCTGACAAATGATGACCGCGACCTGTCGTATGTAGTGTTGCCAATTCCAGTTTCACAAAAACGGGACAAGGGCTTCTGAATCGGGACTTAAAAATACAGGAAACTTTATGAAAACAGAACCTGTCTATAACGGAATCCTGTCCTAAATGTAAATAAATTTATTGTCCCTGCAGAAGGAATGCCATGCAATGTGGTAAGACAAAATTCTGTTTAAAATAGCATTTTTTCCCTTAAAAGTTTTATACAGTAAAATCTCTGAAAGCAAAATCGTTAGAGACAAAAGAGCAAAATTCCAATTTACGAATTTTATCCATTTATGGACAAAATTCCAACTTAGCTGGTATAATTATGTATATTGTTCCGATCGTAGGGACAGTGAAATTTTTACTTGTAAAACAAAATTCCGTAGAGGGTATAAGACAGGTTCCATTTACACAAAATTTACTGAACTAGGTACAGTAAAACTCGTAAAAACGGAATCGCTAGGAGCCACAAAAAATTACTTTTAGACAGATTTTTGTCAAGGCAGGTAAATTTTCATAGATGCTAATATTCTTTAATTATTCCGGAGCCTGATCCAAGACAAGCATGTTTTAAACCGGAAAATATATATAAGAAAATGTGTCTGATTTCTATAAGGTACAATTTAGATTTCATTTTGAAATTTTTGATTAAATAAAATTTCCGGTTGGAAACATGCTCGCCTTTTATCAGACTCCGGAATAATTAAGAGATGTTGGCATCTATGGATTTCTAAGGTATTCCTTTGGAAGGAACTATAAAACTTTTCCGCTACAGACAGATACTCTCTTCACAGGTTTTATTGTATTCAGTTCCACTCGATGCAAACTAACGAACAGCATGGTATTAAAAAAATTAAAAAGAATTTGCGTATCATGCAAAATCGGGACTTTTGGCGTCCCGCGCAGTGGCTACGCGGGACAGGTCTCGAAGACCCTGGAAATCAGGACATCCCGCTTAAATCGCGACACCTAGCAACACTAGTTTGTACAACTTACTGGGTCTGTAAAGCTCATTTAAATCATTTTCCACGATGCTTTATTTATTTTGGAAGCAGGACATTTCGGTCCCGCCGTTTCGGTCCCGATGCCATTTTAGTCCCTAGCCATTTCGATCCCTAACCATTTCGGTCCCTTTCAGTTGTAGTTGGGGGCAGTTATATTGTTAAATAAAAAAATTCTCAAATGTTAAATTGTCTTTATTAAACGCATTTATTAATAACAATTCAAAATTATTTCAATTATTAATTGTTTATATAACTAATTTATCAATTGCTTGTTTAAAAACTATTACATGAACTATATAATAGTTGTTATAGGGTAAATACAAATATATGTTTTTAATTTCGGTCCTCTAATGTGATTTTTTCATGTGGTTCCTCTAATGTGATCATTAGGATGTATAAAAATGATAAGGATTCTGAATATAAATACGTATGTTGTTTATTTGTTTATTAGTTAGTTCATTATATATTTTTTTTTACTCTTTAAATGTAATTAATTAATAATATTTTGCTTTTTGCGAACTGCAAACTATAACTGTGCTTTAAAAAAATTAAAATCTACATCTGGACAATAATGCCACCTAACACTGTTAAAAATTATTTTTACGTATTTGTACAATGTTGCATGATTATAATTATTATTAATTAATTAATTAATAACTACTTATGTTTATGTTGCTGACTGATTTTTCAAAAAAAAAAAATCTGTTTTATTTTTTGGAAATAATAAATCAATAATTTTGAGTAAAAACTTTAAGTGATGAATAATTGCTATTAATTAATTCTCAAAACAGTTAGTAATTTTAGTATAAAAATTAAATTAATATTTCCTCAACTATATTTTTTAATTTAATGTGTTCTTAATTTATTAAATTAATAACATTATTAATATAAATTACAAATTTTTACTTTAAAATTAACTCAATATATAATATATTTTATATTCAGTTTATCACTATATTTTATAGTAGCTATAAATTGAAATTTATCCTTTACCTCTTTGTTTATTTTATATTTAAAGTTACTGAAATTTAAAATTATTAATATAATTAATAATAAAACTAAAATAAAAAAAATTATTTATATTCTGGGAAAAAAGGAGGAAAAAGTTATTTAAAAAAATAAACGACAAATACGAAAAAGCTTAGTTTTGTCAGTTAAAAATTGAAAATAAAATTAATTAAAACAATAGTTACATTATTACATAAAGTTAAAATAATCATCTTATGACAAAGAAATAGGCCCAGTTTCAATAAAATTTGCTCACAAAAATCGTCTTCAAACGGTGGGAAGAATGTTAAAAAAAAAAATGAAAGCAACAATTATACTAAAAAAAAAATGAAGTGGTGGGGGGAGTTTTCTGAAAACAAAATATTTTTCTGAGCACGCCTAGTTACCAAATCACTATTGTTTTCCAAATGTTTATAATGGTAAAGTAACTTATGAAAACAAATTTATAAGATGCAACTTTGTACCTATTATAAAAATAATAAGAAAAATTAAATATTTGTGCTTCAATAAATATATCTCATTTTTTATTAATTAAAGCAGAGTATGTAGACGGCTGATTTGAGGAAATATTTACATATAATAACTTATAAGTGTCTAATTGAATTATTGAAGACATTTATTATTAATCTAATTGGAAGAAAAAAAATTAAGCAGAGTTTTTTTATTATTATTATTCATTTAATGATAATTTAAAGGTTCTAAAAAAATCAACCAAAAAATATTTATGACAGTTCATGGTATATATATCAAAAACCTGATATTAATAATGAATAATAAAACTTAAAAAATCCATTCTCTTAAATAATAATAATAAAAAGAAGACAGCGTCTCTTGTAAAATTATGTCTCATTGTTCAATCAGATAAAATATTAGCTCGATGTGATTTCATTATCACGAGTTATAAAAGTTTAAATTTATTGGACTCTTATATTTAGCTTTTCATAAAAAATGTGGAGTAGGGGAGTAAAAAATAAAAAAAAATGGCCCAAATAATGTTAAATCTACAGCGTTTGGCGGGCCTACGACAATTAGAATCCGAGTTATAAGGTGGTGGGCATCGAAATGGCAAGAGACTGAAATGGCTGGGGACCGAAATGGCCAGGGACCGAAATGCCGTGTACCCATTTATTTTTAATTCAGTGCTTTTTTAAATTAATCTCAATTGGATGGTGTTTATTACGACTGATTAGTTGCATGAGGAGTATAGGCCGATGGGGAATGTGCCTTCCGTGTTGGGTCTTTCAAAGGCTGCGTGCATATCACATTTTTAGCAACCCACTACAAAAACCTATAAATTATTTTCCTGGTTATTCTTTTGTAAAGGTTCTGTGGTCAACAAAAGAAAGGAGAGTCTCAACAAAAGAAAAAGGCGGTGATAACCATGTCAGGAATCTCCTCCGCTTACCTCTGACCTGTAGCCAAGTTTCAGAAGACTGACCACATCAAAGAGAGCTACTGACAACTTAAAAGGTTTCGCTGGAGCTGAACGAAATCTGATCGCACCTTAAAAGCTCGAAGAAAATCACAGAAAACTCCGAAAGGTTAGGTCGACGATTATGACATTTTTAACACGATACCTATCATCTCCCAGCTGCTAGAGCAAAGCTACCGGTCTGACCAAAGCTAATCTCATGTTCAATTTCAAAGGATCTCGTTAATTAATAGCTTCATTTGAAAAATAACTATTATCACAAGAAATTGAGTCATGTCTGTGACCAAACAATTAATAGCTACTTAATAGCTAAACAGATGAAAGAAAAAAAGAGCTTTTTAGTGTAAAAGAGAAGTTAATTAGTAATTTTAAATGTAGTAATATGTTGAAAGTATTACCTGTGTACAATATTTACTTTTTTTTTTAAATAACTGTGAAAAAATCATGAACATAAAGATTATACTGTCGGTTTCGAAGGCAAGATAAAAACAGGTTATTATTATAAAATAGTAAAATAAAATTGATTTATAGTTAATATATTATTATTAATTATATAAAACTTAATTTCACAGTATCATTCCATTCAGTCTAATATTTACTGTGTTACAACTAATTTACGGGGGGAAAAAAAGCATGAGATCTATGAACATCATTTCCCTGGATTTCATAGTTACGATCATAGCATGCGTGTAATCTAAAAATGCAAATTTAATTAAATATTTATAATGGCATGAGAAAGATACCCGTATGATTTGAAATAAATCCAAAGTAAAATAAAAACATCTTTTTTTTTAACATTGATTTATAAAACAATTCTCAGAAAATTTAGTACTAAAAATAATGACCCAGAGAAGTCCAGGCCTAACGGTAGTAATCGAATATTATTAAAATATTTTTTGTTGTTGTTTCATTGTTTGTACTACTTAATATTTCTTTTTTTTCTCTCTCAATACGTTAATTTAATCTTTTAAGTGACTATTTTTCGACCACATTCACAGCGGTTTTTTCCACTCAAGAAGTTACAAGAAAAGTTAAATTAATTGACGTTATTGACGTATAGTAATGCATCCGTCTTAATCACTTAAATATTACATATTCAACTTAATCACTTAAATAAGCGTGATAGCATTTAAAAAGTGCAATGAAATAAATTACAGATATATATACAGAAAGTGTATATCAAATTGCTATTTGGATCTACCTATGGGAAAAATAAATACAAAAATAAGGTAAGCATTTAAACAAATTATATAGAAATTACTAGAATTATACTTTCATTCATCCTTTTAAGTTATTATTAATATTATTCTTCCGCAAAGGTATAAACTTAATTTTATTTATTCATTTATTTATTTTAATCAGCGGAACTCTTCTTCTCGTTCTTTTGCATTCTCATTATTATTCATTTGGGAGAATATTTTGACAGTTTTATGATGAAGTACTTTGATTGGAGATTAATAATAATGGAAGTAATGTAGTTTGAAATTTTTTTTTATTTATTTAACAATATCCATGAATTTAAGTTACGTAAGTTGTAAAATGTTTACATTTCCTTTAACACTCTTCTCGAACTGAAATTGGCTACTTTCTGATACATTCCTGAACGCATAAAATTGGGGTAAACGCATAAAATTGGCGTGTTAATAATCAGAACCTGTGAAATAGAACAGTGTTTTACCTTTTTCAATAAAAACAAAGGATCCTTAAGAAAATTCTATCAAATTTGGTGTTTTGAGCGAAATTTCTTGCCCGACAGACATTGAAATATCGTCATGAGACAACAATCACTTTTAATTCAAGTTCTAATACATTGTTTAAAAATGAAGAACGTCATTATATTCCAAATTACTTCAATAGCCAAACCTTCTAATTTTATGTTTGAACATTTAAAAATGAATTCATAATTATATTAGAAAATTTCGCGTCTTGAGCGCTGAAAAATATTTTTGAAATAACCGCCTTAGTAATACAATAATTATAGCAATAGAAATTCTTATAAAAATAGTTGGCATGAGTCACACATGTACGTATCAATATACACAATCATTACTCTGATAAAATTAAAGCAAAAATCTAAGAAAATACACTGAAATAATGGAAGTTTAATAAGCAGTTTATAGAAACATTAACACACATTATAGGAACGACAGGATTTCTTGCCAAGCATTATTGGCATTTCGCGGGTTTGTTTTTATTCGGATTGCTTGATTGCTACCACTGTTTTGATATAGTTATATTCGTCTTAATTTAATAACCTATCTATATTATAAAGAACAAACGTGTCCGTGCATAACGCTGACATCATTTTGATGGTGGCAACACCAGCAATTAAATTTAACATTTACTGCAATTTTTTTTTTACTTCTAACCATCGCACATTTTTAATTTTTACACCGTCGAATAGGGAGGGGGGGGGGGGTGTACTTTCAAATGACATTTTTTTTTTTTTTTTAACTGTATCGTAATTTGCTTGAAAAAATGGATCGCTATTTACTAAATTTTTATTTTTTTTTAATAATTTTCAGACATGATTTTTGTTAAATCTATATGTCTATCGCGTGCAGACGATTACGTAAGATAAATCCGTTTGTACTTAATGTAAATAGCTCAACATTTGTTTCCAGTTTATATAGCCGAACGAAATTAAAACATTCGCCAGTCAGTAAAACAATAAAATATAAATAAAATACTAATTTAAGCCATATGATAAAACTATGCCCTTAAACCGCTAAAATGATCAGAATAAAAAAAGTCGGATTTTAAATAGTGATCTTTCGCGATTTCTTCGGCTATTAACTTCTGGCGCGAGGCCGATACAAAACTATCGCTTTTAATAAATTTCAAAACTTTAATTAAACTAATTACAATTTTTCATGTAAATATGATTTTTGTTATTGTTAGTGCGTATTTAAAAAAAAATACTAGCTGTTTTACCCGTTCTACTCACGGGAGTTCATGTTCAATAACTATTCGATTTAGAAAAATATTTTTTCCCTACTGTACATTTTTTTATGAAATTTGATTTATCATGTTGCTATGGCAGCAGACTATAAAACGATATCTTTGGAATAAGGAAATAAATAGAATAAAAAGTTTTCTTGATGTTTGTGATAAAATGTTTTTCTTTATTTTTTAAAAAAGGTAAAAATTAAGCGCAATTAAATAATCTCTAATTATTTGCATGCGAGGTAAAAGAATTATCGTAATACCCGCTACAGCTTCTTAGTATTGTAGCATGGCGTACATAATATATATATCTCACATTGCAGTAAACATTTAGAACTGGTTAGAACTCGCGCGATTACGGATTGAATATAAAAAAGCCAAAAATTCTTCAAAAACATAAAATAATAAAAATCTAATTAAAATTTTCGAATTTTTTGCTCCAATCGTTCATGGACCCGCTACCAGCAACCCATGTGCCAAATTTGGTAGCCCTGCTTCTTGTGGTTTCCGAATTTTTGAGGTTACATAGATACGCGCATGGATTTTAATAGGGTAGATTAAATGTAACAATATCTAATATAGTTATCAATTAAATAAATAGTTTTCATCTATATTCTGTAACCCGGGAAGACCGGGTATATCACCGTGCTTAGTTAAAGATAAAATAAGGCAGATATTACTATTTCAAAAAGGTAGTAGCAATTAAGCAACTTGATTTTTTCTTCTTTTTTAAGAACGTATTCTCGGAACAAATGGATTAACCACATGTCACATACATGGATACGTCGAATAGACATAAAGAAAGAGACTTTTCAAAGATTCCAAATAAATTAATCTAAAAATAATTTTCTTCCTAAATTAAAAAAAAAAAAAATAGCTAAAAGGGTTAAATAATAATAATAATGGTAATAATAGCGATAATAATCCCATTTGGCAATTATAGAAACCCATATTGGCTTCGTTCCAATTTGTGCCGGGTGTAGATATTTACATAAGATGTGTTACTTCTAAAATGATATAGTGGCTTCTTAAACTTAACAACATATTTTATTCGCATTTACTTCGTCATGAGTATTCCAAGATATTATAAGGATCTCTCCTTCATAGCTTCTTTTTGAAGCGAACATTACACACAAAATCGTTACATCGGTGGTTCAACAACAAGCACTGAAGTATTCTCTTCATTTCACTTCAAAGTGGGGGTTATCGAATTAGCAGCGCCACCTGCCTTTTATTTCACATTTTCGACACTCCCCACCTGATAATTGCCAAAAATATCACACTATATTTTTAATCTAATTTTACCAATAATTATTGAAATCAATATACATGTCAAAATTATACTATATGGAATTATTCAAAACAATAGATTTTAAAAGTTTTACCTTTAAGAAAATCTGAAATAAAGCACTAAATAAACAATCATAATATAATTACAAAACATATGTTTCTTACCAATATGTACAACATAAATATATCTGGCCAGGATTTTTGCAAGAAACTTTCATAAAATAACACAATAAATGCAAAATTAAATAATAATATCAGTATTTACAGTATAGCTAAATATATTAAAGTTATAATACAGTAACAGAATAAGTTATTAATATTATTTACATAAACACAATACTAAAATTAAATATTGTTATATTTACAGAAAATTTATTTACAAAATTATTTCATTAATCAGCAATTTCAAGAGGATATATAAGTTGAATAGGTCGTCTTAAATTTCCCTTTTTGGTCTTGACGACACAAGACCTGACTAGTCCATCACGACCTCTATTGACCTCGATAATTCGTCCTAAGTTCCATAGGAACTTTGATTTACTTACACCTTCAATTAAAACAATGTCATTGACTTTCAAGTCTTTTTGAGCATTAGGAGTTCCGAAAGAATGCAAGCTTTTAGTTACTAGTAAATACTCAGTCTTCCATTTCTCCCAAATCTGGCTCAAAAGTTTTGTTTGATACGTTTTTCTTTTAATTAGGCTAGTACTAGTTATAGAGGCGTTAAACAGTTCGTGAAAGTTAAAGGGGTATCCTACCTTGTGTCCAGCAAGCAGGAAATGGGCCGGTGTTAGCGGCTCAGGTTCAGAGGAATCATCATAAACGTATGTTAGTGGTCTGTAGTTGAGAACATTTTCCACCTCTACAAGCACAGTCATAAGCTCTTCAAAAGTAAGCAAAGCTTTTCCTAAGATTTTTCTTAGGGGGTCTTTAACACTTTTCATCAGCCTCTCATAGAAACCTCCCCACCATGGGGCAAGTTCAATGATGAATTTCCATGTTATTCCTTCTGAAGAGATAAAATTTTGAAAATCTTGGTGCTTAAGTATGTCAAAGAAATATTGAATTTCTTTATTTGCACATTTGAAGGTTTTGGCATTGTCGGAATAGAATATACGACAGTTTCCTCTTCGGCTAAGAAAACGTCTAAGTGCCAATATGAACTTTTTAGTTGATAAGTCTGAAACTAGTTCAAGGTGGACAGCACGAGTCACAGCACACGTGAATAGAGCTATGTAAGCTTTTTCGGTGTTATCTCCATTTTTTATATAAACAGGACCGGTGAAGTCTACTCCAGAGACGGAAAATACTGGGGTTTCTGAGATTCGATCTCTGGGAAGTTGCGCCGTCATTTGTTTTGCTGGCTTCACTGCATATTTTCGACATATGGGACATTTATTGATGGCTTTTTTAACTGCTTGCCTCCCCTTGGGAATCCAGTAATTCTCACGCAATTTACATAGTGTAGCAGCAACACCACTATGAAGCATATTGTTGTCTTCTCGTAATATTAGCAGTTCTGTAAATCGAAAGTCCTTTGGCAGGAGGATTTGATGCTTTTCTGCATAAGTATATTCACTCTCGTCCAGTCTTCCCTTTATTCTTAATAAATCGTTTTCATCAATAAACGGTACTAATGATAGTAAGCTAGATTGTTTTGGAAGCTCACTCGTCGATTTAAGCAAATCAATTTCTGGTTTATAAAATTGTTTCTGGACTGACTTAATGAAGAATATTTCCGCATCTTGAATTTTATCGGCAGATAAGGGACCATCGTTTCCAGGTAATTTTCTAACTTTCCTTATAAAGCGTTTAATCCATGCAATTGTTCGAAGTAATTTTAGCATACTACTAAAGTTTTCTAAAAGTTTTACTAGCTCATTGTTTTCAATAGTGCATTCATTAACCAGAATATTTTTTCTACGTTCTAATACGTTGTCATTACCTGAAAAGTTTTTCGATTGCACAGGCCAGTCTGTGGAACTAGTTAACCAAGGCGGTCCTAGCCACCATAATGAATTTTCCTTTAAAGACCTCAATTGCAATCCTCTCGTCAACAAGTCTGCTGGGTTTTCTTTACCTGAGCAATGGTTCCAATTTTTAGGATCCGATATGTTTTGGATTTCTGTCACTCGGTTACAAACGAATGGTTTCCACTCTTTTGCCGAACTCTTGATCCAGCTCAAAATGATTTGCGAATCGGTCCAAAAAAGTGTGTTTGTGCAATAGTCATTGAATATTTTATTCAAATATTTATAGATTCTCACTGCTATAACTGCTCCCATCAACTCCAAACGAGGCAATGTTAGATTCGTAAGAAGAGCAACACGTGATTTTGACATTATAAGAGACGTTTTCCCTTTTCCGCTTTTGTTTATGTATCTGAAGTATGCGACAGCTCCATATGCTTTGTCACTAGCATCACAAAAATATGTATAGTTACTTCTGTTGGATAGGCTCCTTCCAGAAAATATTTTCTATCGACTGATATGTTTTTCAAATCTTGAACGTCCACTAACCAGTTTCTAAATTCAATATCTACGTCTTCGGGAAGTTCTTCGTCCCATACTAGCCCTTTTTGCCATATTTTCTGCATTAACAGCTTAATTCTGATTATAAAGGGGGTTATATATCCAGCGAGATCATAGATTTTTGATGCAGTACGCAGGACTGATCTTTTAGTGGCCAAACTAGTGTTACTTGTAACATTCTGAAATTCCAATGAATCAATTTTTATAATGTCTTTATTAGTGTCCCATTCCAGTCCCAATAACATAGACAGCTCAGATGGGTTATCTAGCATACCGTTTTGTTGCCACAATTCTTTTAACTCAGTTGAATTTGAATTAAATTTACGCAAGTTCATGCTAGCGTCCTTAAGTATAGTGTTAGCACTGGATGAGAGATTAAAAGCATTTTCAGCTGTATATGCCCCAGAATAAAGATCATCAACGTACATGGAGTTATTTAACATTTCAAAAACCTCAGGATAAAATTCTTTATATTTTTTAATGTGTGCCTTAATTGTGGCCGCTAAGACAAAAGCGCTACACCTAATTCCACATAGAATTCACAGAATTCACATAGTTCAGATATACACATAGTCACATAGTTCACAGAGTTCATAGAATTCACAGTCTTGTAATTATTTGGTCATGAGAATCAACCTAATTGGAATGTTAATTTGGACTGGAAATAGAGAAGAAAGAATAGAAATGACATTCGCAAAAGTCTAAATTCTAAAGACTAAAATAAAAATATACTAATTAAATAGTTTAAGCAAGGGTCAAACCAAAGGCGTTTTGAAATAGGAAAGAAAGTTAAATTCAGTTCGTAGTGAATTTAGTACAGTATTTTAAAATGTTATAATGCACACACACACACACACACACACACATATATATATATATATAACGATAACACAATTATATTCCCAATTTTATCTAGAAAAAAAAGCTATCGAAATAAAACATTGGAATTGTTCGATGATGGTGATATATCGATACGTGATTCCTATTGAAAATAGCTTGGCAGTGAGGATATTCACGGATTTCATTTGACGGCTTGGGGTTAGTTTGTGGTTTTCATTTTTTCAATTTCTATTTGTTTGGTCTTGGCAAGTGAGGGAGGTTGAGTTGATTGTTGACGGCCAATTATCTACACGAGGGATATGGGCCCTAGGGGGAGTGCCTTCCGTGGAGGTCTTTCTAAGGGAACCTAATCCGTATTAACGCATGGAAATCCACGGTTCGAAGAAAACCACGAAAACTCCGAACGATTAGGCTGACGGGCGCGATTGGGTGCAAGTGAGGAATGTTGTGCACGTAAAACATGTTTAACCCCGCAGAGCAAGTCATAAGCCTTGCCACTTGTCTTCATATTTAGTTTTTTCTTAGTTACTCTTGGTTTTGTTAATTATTGTTTTAGTTACAGTTTATTAGATGTTATTTACGTGTTTTAAATTATATGAATTTGGATTTTTCAAAAATATATATATATATATATAAGATAAAATCACAAATATATGAACAAATGGTAAAATTCTACATATACAATTGAACTCGTTTGATAAAAGCACAGTTAAAACGAGAGAGCTGTTAAAGCAAGTATTTACACTTTAATTAATAATCGTTCACCCTTTATTATACATTAAGATTTTCATGCTTTTCACAGGCTACAAAAGAATTATCATTACGAACGAAATAATAGGTCATATTATTGTGATTTTAGTAAAAGTGCCATTATCAGAAAAACTTACATACAGTCACTACCAATTGTGTTCATTCAGCATAATTTTAATGCAAAATTTAAATGAAAGGCGTTTTAAACAAATATTTTAGATATATTTCTATATGAAAAAATGTAAAAAAGTCAAATCTTTTTATTTTACGCATGTCCACAGGCTGTGATATCTCATGTCTGTAGACTGTCAACATTCTGTTTACAAATATATATGCAAGAATATCCTTTTAAAAAATAACTATACAGTTAGTATTATTAGTAATATGCATAATAGGTGTATTTTCTGTTGTCCAATAATATATTTTCTTTCTTTTTTGCAAAATAATAATTTTTCTTAATTTATTTTTGTCACTAACTTTTGTGTTCTGTCCGTGGTCAAAACATAATTTTTCATAAAAAGTGACCAACTGGCAGCACAGTGCAATTTGAATGCTAATCTACATTCTTTTGAAGCCATTTTGTACAAAAAAGTCACAAGTGAATGTCTGGTTTAAGTATATGTGACTGTTTGTCTTCCTGCTTTTGCAATAATTGTAGATATCCCAGATCATAGGATCACATCTGCGCTTTCTAAAAAAATGATAAAGCAGTGTATATTGCTATCAATACATGCAACTAATGTAAATCTGCATTATATAGAATTGACCACATCAATTTTATAAAGTATGGGTCAAAATTACTTCTTTTCAAAAGAAGGAATGCTTGAATATATCATGTCTGTGGACATCACATCTGTTGACCTGCTATGACCACAGGTGTAAATACTATGTTCACATACATAAATATAGGCATAATGTGATCATAATTTAAATTACTTTATATAAAATTAAAATTCTAACAAGCAAATGATAAATTTTTGATGAAGTTAGTAAGCAGTGCTAATATAGACTTGCTAACTTAAAATTTTCACTATGTTAAATTCTCTATAGTTTTGCATTCCTTAGGTGATAGTTATCTAGATAATTCTGCTAAATAAGACAAATCCAATTTTAATTGTTATACAGGAACTTAACTACTGTATAATAATTAAAATTGTAATAGAGATGTAAATACAGATACCAACAGGTTATTGCATCTGCAATATCTCGGAGACTGCTTGTAAATGCAACAATACAACATATACAAATAGAAAAATTGTTGAAAGAAAAAAATGCTGGTGTTAGATTCCTCGAACAAGATGTAAATACTCGCATGTGTGCAGAATAAAAAGAAACAGTTACAAAGAATAAAGCAAAACACAGAAAAACTTCTTTGTGACTCAATTTTAAATCTTCATAAGAAATTAATTGCTGATTTTTCATTATTCCAGAGGAGAGTTATTCAAAATTTTGCCATTTAGGACCTTTCTGGGTGGTACAACCTAACTGTAAAATCAGAGCTACGTATTTGGGTTCAATGAAAGCAAACTTTCAACTTCTTGTGCAAAAATCAATCCAATAGAGATGATTGATGCAAGTTTACCAAAAGAAGTTATTCCATTACTTACTTGTTCGGATGACAAAAAGGCAGAAGAAATATGTCTTGAACGAAAATGGCATAAATGTTCACAAAATTCATTGAAATGGAATGAATTTTAAGATGAAATTGTAAGCTATAACTAATGTATTAAACAAAAGTGAAATAAACATTAAGGGAACGCTGAAAGTTACGAAAAGAATAGTTAAAGAAGTACAATTTTCGAAAAATCAGTTGGTATCTATTTTTTTAAGAATAAGTGACAAAATTCATAAATTTAATTTTTCAAGTTATAAAAATTTGTTTTTGGTGCTTAATTTAGTTATTATTACATCAAGTCAAATTTGAGCTCATTCCAACTTATTTAACTGAGAAATTTTTCTCTCTTAAATTCATTTAAGTTTATTTTATAGTAAGCTTTCTTCGTGTCATTTATTTCAATGTTCATGCATTTTGAATATTAAAAGTTTATTACTTTTCAATAATGATTTTCTGTGTTATTACATCTTTAAATAGTTCTTTAAACTCTAAGCAAGCAATTGCAGTTAACATAAGTTCCAATAATAAACAAAAGCTAGTTATTCAAATCACATCTGTGGATTACATAATCATATCTGCGGACTTCACAATCACATCTGTGGATCTTTTTTTTTTAATATGATTTAAAATTGAAATTGAAATGTATTGTCTTGACCACTACACTGGTATTATTGGTAAAAGTAAGGGCTACCACAGAAAGTGATATAGAAGTTTTCAGAGAAACTTTCAAAATTAAAATATATGATGATGAAATTGTACATTTTTATTATAATGGTCCAGAAGTGTATTAAAGTATAGACTGACCTCATCAAGAATAGTGTCACTTTTTAAAAGTACAGAAATCATTCAATACGCTTTCGAAAAGGATCTTCTGAACACAAAAAATTAAAAAGTATGAAAAAGAACAATTGATTAAAGTGTTATTATGCTGTTTTAAAAGTCAACGTGATTCCCCGTTTTCTTTTTAATAAACAACATTTTAAATGTCCAAACTGAAATATTTTCCGAGAAATTAAGTTAGGATGACTTCCTGTTGAGTACTACATGGCTATATCGTTTAAAAACCAGACCCAATCTTGTTTTCGCTCAGTTGCCAGGAAGAAATATGTTTGTAGACGTATGTAAATACCATGACGTACGTGTATGTGCTTTTTCTCCTTTGGTATAAATAAAACAACATTCGCAAGTTTAAGTCTGAATATTCTGTATTAACTAAATGATATCGAGTTAATTAAGATAGTTAGCACTAAGATAATTAGAGCTAAGCTTCTATTACTTGTAGCAATAAGTTTAACTAAAGGTTCTTTAAGATTTTTTTTCTCTTCACGGGTATTTTGAGTAACGGCTAATACGAGGAATTGTATAATCCGCATGCTTCTGATATTAACCTAGTTTAATTATTTACATACACACTTGACCAAAGTTAAACCAAAGCTACTCAATTCGCTCTGCGACTTACTAAAACTACCGGGATGTCAGGAAATTTGGTAAGATGACTGACAATTATAATCGTTATAATTATGATAATTTTATTTTTTTACACCTTTTTTGAAAGCATGCGCAATATTTGCTCCTAATGGCAATTTTTAGGGCTAATTCTTAATTAAAAATGACATTATTAGGTATATTTTCAAAAACGGTGCATGTTTTTACGTATATGCTTAGCATAAAATATTGTTCGTTATACTATTGTTATGTAAGGATAAAATACCAAAGATACCAAGATAAAATGCATAAAAATATAAAATAAAACTATCTGAACGCGTGCTGTAACTTCAGTTCTAGTAGGTCGTGGGAAATAATACGGTTTATTTTTGTCATTCCATATTAAAATCGAAACTAATTTTCAAAAGTAATGAAAATACTGAAAATACAAATTTTCATCAGTTTTGAATCAGTGGATAGTGAAATGTAAAATATTGAAAATTGAAACTATTAACACTATAGAGAAACATTGGTTATTTAATTAGAGACTCTAGAATAACATACGTATTTCACAACTTTTAGTTTTATTCAACATTTTGTTAAAGTACAAGCATAAAGCTCAAACATATTTTGCACGTGCGTAAATTGAATTAAGAGAGGATATCACGTTGAGAAGCTTGAAATTGACAATAATAAAACCATTATGTAAATGACTGTAGTTTCCAAACCACTGAGTCAAATACAACAATTATTTCTATACTTTCACACATTCGTATTGTTTGAAAGAAAAACATTCAAATATATATATTTAGCAATAGTAATTAATTAAATGATAAGGACAAAAATTGCTTTTTAAAAATATGATTTACTAACATATGCTATATGGGTCATTATAAAAAAAAACGTACAATATGCAGTCACTACCAATTTGTGTTCATTCAGTATAATTTTAACTCAAAATTCAAATGAAAGAAGTAAAAAACAAAGCTTTTAGATATAGTTACATGTGAAAAAATGTAAAAAATTAAAGTTATGTTCACAGACTGTGATATCACATGTCTGTGGACTGTCACAATTCTAGTTTTACAAGTACATATGTAAAAATATCCTTTTTACCCGACTGAAAAGAAGGGTTATGTGTTTCATGCGTATCTGTGTATGTGAATTTCTTTATACCCTCGAAACATCCCAACGGCTGGATGGATTTTAATGAATAAGGTCTCTATCAATTCGTCTTAACGGCCCAATGGTTATAGGATAGGTTTTGTTTTTATAAATTCAAAATGGCGGCCGTAAAATACAAAATGGCGGCAGAGATGAAACAAAATTTACGCACCCTATTGAGTGGCATATCATTGGATAGATCTTTCAAAATGAAGACGATGTTTCATTGACTATTTTACAGTCAGAAGCTCCGTTTAAATATTACACAACCTGGAAGTTGTAGGTAGGATCTCTAGCTTTACTGCAACTCTAACCATCACATCTATAGGCCTCATCAAAACAGTGTTTATAGATAGGAACTAACAATTAAACACAACTTAAATGTCAGCAATACAAAGTAAATAAAAAAATAGGTAAGTAATATAAACAAGTAATATAAAAAAAAAAAAAAAATTAAGTCAATTCCTACTTATAGTCCAAGAGCCGACACCACAAAAACCTACGTTATCAAGCACAAGAAAAAAACTTTTATTTTATGGAAGAGGGAATCTAATGATCCATGTCTGCCGGAAGTGAAGCGGTATGCATAAGCCAAAAATTAATGCCACCAGTGGTTCACTCGTAGGTTTACCACTGTGTTTGTCCTACAAACAAAGGTATGAAAGCATAGAAGACTGGGAGCAGAAAAACGCAATGATAAACTTACGAGTGAACCACTGGTGGTGCTAATTTTTAGCTTATGCACCCCTTTACTTCCGGCAGACAGGGATCATTAGATGGTTTGTTCCCTTAAAGTCGAAAAGATTTTAGCCGAAACTCATTAAGAGGGGGAAATGTAAGGGGTCATACAGGAGCTGCATAGTGTCAACGCTTAGTTCTGATTACCTCTGAATCTGAACAAAATCACGAAGAGTTACTCCATTTTAGAAAAGAACCCTGTGCGGTTTGCTGTTGCGGATTTTGCGACTGTTGCGGTTTCGGCAGAATTTATCGTTTTATTGCTTTTTTCAACTTAGCTCAGTAGTGTTTTACTATGCATTGTATCATCTAACCAATAAAAGGTTAACCAGACAAAAAGATCTAGAAAATTCTGTCAGAATTATCTTCTCACAATTAAAAAAAGAAAAAAAAAAGAAAACATAATTTAACTTTATAATCAATGATTCGTGAAACTATAAAAATTTTCTACTGAATGAAATCTATGTTGAATCACTAATTTGTACGAAATATTTTTTGAATTCTTAATTTTTAGGCGTAACTAATTTACAAATTCATAATTAGTGTCGACAATAAAGAGAGAATTATAAGCAACAGCAACAAAGTACGTGTGCTGTTTATTTTATTGTTTTGAATTATTTTCATGAAGCTTTTTTTTATTATTATTTTTTTTCTGAATGCCATGTGGCTATTTTTGGAAAATATTTATCTGTTTTTCTGGCGTCTCTCTATGCGTTACTCAAATTTTGTGGGCGCTTTAGCTCTTTTTAATAATTAAAAAATGTTTAATTTTTTTGTACAGTTTTCTTATTTACTGATTTGTTTCCTTTTGTTTTGTTTGCCAATTTTCACATGAAAATCATTTGAGTAATACTTTATTATTTTAAACGTTTTGACAATGAAATTGATTTTTGGCTGAAAAAATAAAATCTTGCTAAGAAAGGATTCCATGTAGTAATACTTTACATGTTTAGTCTTTCAAAGTTAGTTGGAATTGATTAGGGAATAGGTGGAATAGCTGGCCAGTGAAATTGACACTATGGTTAAAGGAAAATATAGAATTTCATTCAAAAATTTAAAGTAAATTAATTAAATTCATTGAATACATTTGTTTTTCTTTTTATGTTCTATGATTAAAATTCTACTGTTTTAATTTTATGAAAATATGCACAAAAGTAAATTTTTAAATATATTATATTTAAATATACAATTATTAAGAAAAATAGACGAAAATTATGCCACTAATAACACAATCATGTTGAGAAGCTTTCTGTGTACATTAAATTTAATCTATTTTAATCTTATTTAAATTATTTAATCGGCATTTATTTGCATTATCTACATATACATATATTTCAATGTATGTGAAAAAATATGACTATAATATTTTGGCATGTGTTTAAAATTCGGGTTTAAAAAAAGAAAAAAATATATATTCTCTACTGAATATCACATCACTTTTGCATATAAAAGCATGCATTAAAGATTCAAATTTAATATACTTTATCGAAACATTTTTATTTTTCTTATTTAAGCTATGGCAACAAAAAAGAAAATCAAAGACAATTTTAAATTAAATGTATCATTTGAAATATTTCTCCAAATAATGAAATATTGATATGTATGAAAATTATAAAGAAATTAAAAAGGAACCTATATCCTATTGCGCTATTTTGAATTATATTTTGTAATATAAATGATATATTTTTCTTCATTTACTTTTAAGGTTGGTTGTGTTTATTACGGCCAATTACCAACAGGAGGGATATGGGCCCTAAATGGGGGGGGGGGGGGCTGCCCTCCATGGGGGTCTTTCTAAGGGAACCTAACCCGTATTTATGCAAGGAAATCCAAGGTTCTAAGAAAACCACTAAAACTCCGAACGGTTAGGCCGACTGGCGCGATTGGGTTCATTTACTTTTAAGAAAAAGTAATATTCTAGATTATTGTCCAAATTTCGATCCCAGAAAATATTAATACACATAAATACCAGTTTAAGCCTAGTTAGTGCCCTTTTTATAGAGCCTTGAGACAATTGATACATTAAACAATTTAGTATATATATAAAAAAAAAACTATTTATGCTTTTACTTTGGTTGTTTATTTTTACAAATCAATTGCTGATCATACCACAGAAGTTTTTACATTTAGTTTATACAGTTTTAATTTACACGGGAAGAGTTTTAATCCCCCTTCCCCCCTCTTCTTTCTTCGCTGTTTCAGTGTCTATATACAAAAACATTATTAATGCAGTTATTTATAAATACACTTCACAAAAGCATATATTTTTATCCTTACATGTGCATATACGTCTTTTTGTTTGAAAAAAAAAATCAAAGCACTTTTTCAAGGACTTTAATTTCTTATTTTGCAAGGAATAACCACAAGTATTTATAAATTATTTACTATTTTGTTATATTGAATTCATTTGTTAAAATGGTTCATTTTTACAAAAAGTTTGACTATATATAAATATAATATATATATATATATATATAAGAGCAATAGAGATCCATGTCCATTGCACATATAGTTCCAAAAGGTTTAACATTTATTTTTTTAATTTACAAAAGAGAAACATTAAGAAAATTAAAAAAGAGAATAAATATATGTAATTTAATAAATCAAAATAATCATAAAAAAAATCTTTGAAAGTTATTCTAAAGACTTTATACGTATGCAGCCGTTTAAACATTTTATTCATGTAAGGGGAAATAAAAAATAAAATTTTGATAAAATTATAAATTAAGTTTCAATTTAAATTATTTTTGATTTGTCTTCTAAAGTATATTTAGACAACCAAACTATACGTTTATTTTTTCAATACACTGATAAGTATATCACTTTCCCTAAACCTATATTATGCATTGAAATGTATTTATTGAATAATGTGGTTTATCTTTTGCGCTATGCTATCCGAAACCTTAACAAAAAATTATGTAAATTATTTCATTGCGTCATATTATCCATTCGCATACATTTAACTTAATTTGGATACTAATGACGCAAAATAACCATTTACATATTAGGGTCAATCCAGTTTAAATCACTTAGGTGGTGTCGCTCGACATTTTTAATTTTCCCAATCTTTTAACAAAGATTTCTCCATAGTTTTCTGAGTTTAAAAACATGACTAAAAATTTTTTTTTATCATATAGTTTTTTGGAGGGGCCATTTTTAACAAACTACACAGCCATTTTTGGGAGAAAAACCTGTTTTACGGAAAATGCGGTAACTGCTTTATTTTTCTACCTGTCATTAGGAATCTAAAACCATAATGTTAAGCATAAAATTGTCAACATTTTATGTAATTATAAAATTTTCATTAGTCTTAAAATTGTCGACATTTTATGTAATTATAAAATTTTCATTAGACTTAAGGATCTAGACCAAAAACATGCTTAAAAACCGAAGAAATAAAAGGTCAAACCCCACATTACGCTGCCATTGTTTTTTATGAAGGAAATGAGACTCACCTTAAATAATTTTTTTTAAAGATCTCTTATAGGACCATTCATTTTTATAAATTTCAATCCTGAAAAGTTTTTTTTTTTTTTTTTTTTTTTTTTTTTTTTTTTTTTTTGTACAGCTCATCAAAAACTGTGTTAAGTCTGCTTTTGGCAATTTTCACTAATTAATATCTCAAAAAGGACTGACTAAGAAATTCTGAAAGCTTAGGATAATAAACATCTTTGTACTATAAAGTTAAATTGTAAATTTTATGACTGACACTTAACTCGTTTTTGAATAACAGTTCACTAAAAATGCACCGCCCCCTCCCCACTTTCTTTTCCTTTTTGTTTTGTTCCAGATACATAGCATTACAGGTACTTTTTGCTTAGGTACGCTCAAATTGACGATAAAAACAAATTTTACGCATTATTGCTTAGTTAAATAGGGCAGTGGCCTCTTTTCAAAACTTTCTTGAATGGGGGAGGGGGGGGCGGTCTTTTGATTTTATCGTGCGCATCTGAGGAGCACCTGATACAGTTTTAATCTGACATTTTTTGAAATTAGCCTAAATACTCGCGCTAAGAATTTTATAAAATATCTCGTTTGTATATGCCACTGCCCCTTGCCTTTTACGCATATTTGCCTTCCCCCCCAGGGCCGAAACTAAGGGGGGAAGAGGGGGCATGTACCCCGGGCGCCAGAACGAAGGGGCACCAAATGAAGGATTATACCTTTGGAATGGATCATTTTCTTCTGATTGACTGACGGCTTTTATTATTATGAAATAGCCATTATAAATGAAGTGTTAGGTGAAGATGAAAGAGCAGTCGTAAAAAGTAAGAACTCTGATTTTCTGGTCAGAATGGGAAGAAAAAAAATGGCCATAAATTTTTTTGTCAAAAAAAATTATGGCCATTAAAAAATTATGGCCATTTTTTTAGGTAGCTTTCTTTACAAAAAAGCTACCTATTGCAGCCATTCGGAGGAAAGCGATTTCAAAAAATTTTGGTATATTTTCATCGATCATGACCCCCAGACCCCGAAACCACCCTCCGTTCAAAATTTATATATATATATATATATATATATATATATATATATATATATATATATATATATATATATCTGACCTATGTCACACTGTAACTCCCGTAATTATGAACCGATTTCGATGTAATTCGGTGTGTACATAGTACATACCAATGTCTCGACCGAGTTCGTTGGCCAGCTTCATCCGCCATTTTGTTTCAAAATGGCGGCCATTTAAAATTTTTAAAAAATTTTAAAACTTGAAATGTGGTACCAAAAAATTAAAAATGGAAAAATATTTTTTTCTTATGTATTTGACCTTTATACAAAGATTCCGGAGCAGTTTTTGTTTCGTCTATATCTTAAAAAATGGCTGAGTTATAGCATTTTGAATTTCTAGTGTGGCTGACATTTTGAAACGTCCTGAAATTTGTCACGCGATAAAAGGCGTATTAAGGAACCGATTTGGATGTAATTCAGTGTGTACATAGTACATACCAATCTCTCGACCGAGTTCGTTGGCCAGCTTCATCCGCCGTTTTGTTTCAAAATGGCGGCCATTTAAAATTTTAAAAAAAATTTAAAACTTGAAATGTGGTACCAAAAATTTAAAAATGGAAAAACATTTTTTTTCTTATGTATTTGACCTTTATACAAAGATTCCGGAGCAGTTTTTGTTTCGTCTATATCTTAAAAAATGGCTGAGTTATAGCATTTTGAATTTCTAGCGTGGCTGACATTTTGAAACGTCCTGAATTTTGTCACGCGATAAAAGGCGTATTTATGAACCGATTTGGATGTAACTTCGTTTATACATAGTACATACCAATGTCTCGACCGGGTTCGTTGGTCAGCTTCATCCGCCATCTTGTTTAAAAATGGTGGCCATTTAAATTTTTAAGAAAAATTTAAATTTGAAATGTGGTACCAAAAAATTAAAAATTGAAAAAATATTTTCTTCTTATGTGTTTGGCCTTGATAAAAAGATTCGGGAGCAGTTTTTGTTTCGTCTATATCTTAAGAAATGGCTGAGTTATAGCATTTTGAATTTCTAGCGTGGCTGACATTTTGAAACGTCCTGATTTTTCTCACGTAATAACAGGCGTATTTATGAACCGACTTGGATGTACTTTGGTGTGTACATAGTACATACAAATATCTCGACCGAGTTCGTTGGCCGGCTTCATCCGCATCTTGTTTCAAAATGGCGGCCATTTAAAAAAATTAAAAAATAAAAAAATTTAAATGAGATACCAAAAAATTGGAAAGTGAAAAAGATTTTTTTTGTATGTGTTTGACCTTAATACAAAGATTCCGGAACAGTTTTTCTTTCGTCTATATCTAAAAAAAATGGCTGAGTAATAGCATTTTGAATTTCTCTTGTGGCTGACATTTTAAAACGACCTGACTTTTGTCACGCGATAACAGGCGTAATTATGAACCTATTTGGATGTAACTTGGTCTGTACATAGTACATACCAATGTCTCGACCGAGTTCGTTGGCCAGCTTCATTCGCCATCTTGTTTCAAAAGGGTTGCCATTTAAAAAAAAAATAAATTTAAAATTCAAAATGAGGTCTTAAACAATTGAAAAATGAAAAAGATTTTTTTATGTGTTTGGCCTTGATACAAAGATTCCGGTGCAGTTTTTGTTTCTGAAAATTTGTTCTTTTGTTTATATCTTAAAAAATGGTTGATTTATAGCACTTTGAATTTCTAGCATGGCTAACATTTTGAAACGATCTTGTATTTGTCACGCGATAACACACGTATTCGCCTATTTCGATGTAAGAAGGCATGTGGATCGTATACATCAACACCTCGACCAAGTTCGCTGGCCAGATTCATCAGCCATCTTGTTTCAAAATGGCGACAATTAAATTAAAAATATATATATATATTTAAAGTGAGGTGCAAAAAATTTAGAAATTGAAAAAGGTTTCTTTCTTAAGTATTTGACCTTGATATAAGGATTCAGGAGCATTTTTTGTTTGTCTTTACCTTAAAAAATGGCTCAGATATAGCAGTTTCAATTTCTATTGTGGGTGACATTTTGAAAAATCTGATTTTCTGCATGCGACAGCACTCATATATATTAACCGATTCCGATGTGAGTGAGCATGTGCACAGCAATTACTAAGGTCTCGACCAAGTTCACTGCTTAGCCTCATCCACCATGTTGTCTTAAAATAACAGGCACTTTAAGAAATTGCCGAATTTGGCAGCCAAATATATGTTACTTTAAAGAAAAGCAGCTTGGATAAAGCTGACTAATTTCGCGAAATTCTCATTCATTATATTGATAAAAATTAGTATTGAATCTCCTATATTCGGTTTCCACTAAATTGAGCTTCGTGTGTTTGAATGATATAATTTGGCTTTTTTTAAATAAGGATTATGAAAGCTACCTCTTCCTCCCGGCACTGGCCGGAAGGACTTTTTTCTTCCCATTCTGACCAGAAAATCAGAGTTCTAACTTTTTATGACTGCTCTTTCATCTTCACCTAACACTTCATTTATAATGACTGTTTCATAATAATAGAAGCCATCAGTCCATCAGAGGAAAATAACTCGGTGAAAGCGGAAACTCGGTTAAGCAGGACTCGGATAATCGGGACTCTGACTGTATATTTCATTTTAAAAATGATCTTTAGAATATTTTTTTGGTGTTCAGAGGGGGCTAATGACCCCCGTGACATCCGCCATTGTAGATTAAGTAGTTCAGTATTACATGTTCTATGCTTACATATTTTAAATTTTAAAATAAGTCGGCGATTAGAAAATTAGTAAAATTCTCTTTATAAATATGGTTTGCGGAAGAGGGGGGGGGGTGCCAAAATTCATGTTTGCCCCGGGTGCAAAAAAGGCTAGTTTCGGCCCTGTCCCCCCCCCTCCCCCTCCAACACACACACAAAAAAATACCGGTTATATGAATCACTAACTAATCAACTTTATGCAACGTTAGCAACTTTTATGAATCAAATCTAATAATCTTCCATAAGTGAAGAGTTATTTGAAAAGAAAAAAAGAAAAACAGTATGTGTCTTTTGCATTTCAGTAAGGAGAAAGAAATAGTGACCCTTCGTGACCTCGGAGATAAGGATTTGACTGGGGTGTGGAGAACAGTAATGAGACAGGGTTGAGAAGGAGGGTGAAAAGGAAATAAGAAGAAACTGGATTCCTTATCTCAGTTCCGTATTTTAATTTTTAACAGTCCCCTGTAGGTTTCGGCTAGAATTTTTTTCGGCTTTAAAGAAAGCCACGCATTAGATCCCCTACCCCTGCTCTCCCATAAAATAAAGGGTTTTTTCTTGTGCTTGATAACATAGGTTTTTGTGCTGTCGGCTCTTGGACTATTAGGTCAATAAGAGAAAAATTTTTTCTCTCCCATTCTTCATTCCGCTTGAGTGGCGCTTAAAATGCCTTGATCAAGAAGGGGGCTCTCTCGGTCTTAAAATACCTTGATCAAGAAGAGGGCTCTCTAGATTATTGAAAATTAATTAATTTAATTTAATTAATGAATTAATATTTGAAAAAAACTGGATCAACATCAATGTCATCCACTACAAGTTTTAAAAAATTTATTTGAGCTTGATTGGATGAATAATAAGTATTTTATTAACGATTGAAATTTGAACAAGATATATATAACGAGAGTGTGAGCTAATAGTAGGAACTGAAAAAAAAATAGTTTCACACTGATGAGAAATAATTAATTAGTTCGCTTTTACGCAGTCGGGTTTTTTGATTATTTAAATTTAATTATTTATTATTAAAATTAACTATCCAGTAGGCATTTTTATTAATATGCATAAGGGGTATATTTTCCGCTGTTCAATAATATATTTTTCTTTATTTTAGCAAAATATTTTTTTTCCCTTAATTTATTGTTGCCACTACCTTTTGTGTTCTGCCTGTGGACAGAATAAAATTTCCCATAAAAACTGACCAAATGCCAGCACAACACAATCTGAATGCTAATATAAACTCTTTTACAGCCATTGTATACAAAGAAGTCAAAAGTAAATGTATGGTTTAATTATATGTGGCTGTTTGTTTTTCTGGTTTTGCAATAATTGTAGATTGTCCAGATCATAGGATCACATCTGTGCTTTCTAAAAAAAGGATAAAAAATGTATGTTGCTATCAATACTTGCAAATAATGTAAATTTGCATTATATAGAATAGACTACAACAATTTTATACAGTATGGCTCAAAATTTGTTCTTTCAAAAGAAGAAAGGCTTGAAATTGTAATGTCTGTGGACATGGCATGTACACAGATATGAGTACTATGTCCATAGACATATAGGCAGAATGTGGTCATAATTTACATTATTTTACATAAAATTAAAATTATAACAAGCAAATGATAAACTTTATTGACAAAGTTAATAAGCAGTGCTAATACAGACTTGTTAACTTAAATTTTTCCCTCTATAATAAATTCTCTATGGTTTTAAATTCTTTAGGTGGTGGTTATCAACTCTAACTCTGCCAAAAAAGATAGCCAAAATCCAATTTTAACTGTTATACAGGAACTTTGTTGCTACATAATAATTAAAATAGTAATACAGATTAAAATAGTGATACCAACAGTTGATTACCTCTGTACCATCTTGGAGAGTGTTTGTAAATGCAAAAATACAACGTATAAAAAGAGAAAAACTATTGACAGAAAAAAAATGATGGTATTAGATTCCTCGAACAAGACTTAAATAGACGAATTCTTGCAAGAAAAAAAGAAAGAATTACAAGGAATAAAGTAAAAAACAGAAAGATCTTCTGTATGACTTAATGTTAAATCTTCATAAGGAATTTAACGCTGATTTTCCCCAATTCCAAATGATGAGTTATTCAAAATTTTGCCAGTTAAGACCTTTCTGGGTGGTACAACATAACTGTAAAGAGAGAGATACATATTTTAGTGCATGCAAACTGTCAACTTCTTGTGACTAAAGTCAATCCTGTAACAGCGATAATTGATGCAAACTTACCAAAATAAGTTATTTACTTGTATTACTTACTTTGTTCGGATGACAGAAAGCCAAAAGAAAAATGTCTAGACCCAAAATGAAGTAAATGTTCACATAAATCATTAAAATGGAATGAATTCGAAGATGAAATTGTAAGTTATCAGCAGTGGATTAAACAAAATGTGAAGTAAACTTTAAGGGAACGCTGAAAGTTATAATGACAATTAAATTTAAAAAATCAAAAAATCCGACTGCGTAAAAAGCGAACTAATTAATTATTTCTCATCAATGTGAAACTATTTTTTATATTACTTACCTATTTTTTTTATTTACTTCTATTGATGACTTTTAAGTTGTGTTTAATTGTTAATTCCTATCTGTAAATACTGTTTTGATGAGGCCTATAGATGTCTATGAAGGTTAGAGTTGCTGTAAAGCTAGAGATCCTACCTACACAACTTCCAGATTGTGTAATATTTGAACGGAGCTTCTGGCTGTAAAATAGTCAATGAAACATCGTCTTCATTTTGAAAGACCTATCCAATCATATGCCACTCAGTAGCGCGTAATTTTTTTTCGTCTCTACCGCCATTTTGTATTTTACGGCCGCTATTTTGAATTTATAAAAACAAAACCTAAGCTATAACCATCGGGCCGTTAAGACGAATTGATAGAGACCTCATTCATTAAAATCCATCCAGCTCTTGGGATGTTACGAGGGTATAAAGAAATCCACATACCCTGATACGCCTGAAACACATAACCCTTCTTGGCAGTCGGGTAAAAAGAATTGTTAAAGAAGCGCAATCTACAAAAAATCAGAACTACTTTTTAAGATCAAACGACAAAATTTATGACTTCAATTTTTCAAGTTATAAAAAACTGTTTTTAATGCTCAATTTAGTTATTATTATACTGAGTCAAACTTCAGCTCATTTAATTTTATTTAACTGTGAGGGAAATTTATTTTCTCTCAAATTCATTTTAGTTTTTTTTTTTTTTAGTAAGCTTTCTTTATATCATTTATTTCAGTGTTCATGTATTTAAAATACTAAAAGTTTATTAATTTTCAACAATGTTTTTCTGTGTCATTACATCTTTAAGTAGTTTTTTGGATTCTAAGCAAGCAACTGCAGTTAACATAAATTTCAATAATGAACAAGCGAGTTATCTAAATCACGTCTCTGGACTTAACAATCACGTCTTTGGATCTTTATTTTTTTAAATATGATTTAAAATTGAAATTTAAATGTATGATCTTTACCACTATATTAGTATTATTGGTAAAGGTAAGGGCTACCTCAGAAATTAATATAGAGGTTTTCGGAGAAACTTTCAAAATTAAAATATATGATGATCAAATTGTACATTTTTTTAATAACTCATACAGATATAATTTTGTAGCTATGATATACGCACAAAATATTGAATTTTAATTGCATGAATTTTTGCATTGTTAACTAGACGTAAAACCAACAGAGGCAAAAAGTGTTCAAGACAGGACTCAAACCGGGGTCATTGGCATAGCGCACAAGTACTCTACAAACTGTGTTACTCACACGATACCCAGCGGGGCACCCTTCACTCTTATATGTTTGCAATTCTGCATTCTGCAGCACAAGATGGAATATCTTCGTGAGCCACAACCCTGTGACAAATATGATCCGGGTTCGAGTCCTGGCTTGGACACTTTTCACTCTGTTGGTTTTGCACCTAGTTAGCAATACAAAAATTCTTATAATTAAAAATGAATATTTCATGCACATTTCATAGCTACAAAATTATATCTATGTATCATTTAACAAATACTGCGTTAATTTCGTCTCATGTCTGGTTGTGGCTCTTGAAAATATTCCATCTTGTGCGGCAGATGCAGACTTGGCAACATATAAGAATGAGGGGTACCAGGCTGGATATCGTCCGTGTAGCTCAGTTGGTAGAACATTGGTGCGCTATGCCAATGACCCGTGTTCGAGTGCTGGATCGGACATGGATTCTCCATCTGTTGGTTTTACGCCTAGATAGTAATGCGAAATTCCATGCAAATAAAACTAAAATATGCATTTTGCGCGGAAGCTTTAAAAAATTCTACTGCAAATATATATCTAATATTTCATTATTTTGAGTTATACTACTATATTTTACCTTGAACCTAAATTCAAAATAACATTCAAATTCATTAGCAAAATTAATGGCTTTTATAATCATATTCCCAAATTTACCAAAAAGTTTAGATATTGTTTTTCAATACATAATTTTCTATGGCAAAAATCAGGCTAAATTAAGGTTCAGCATAAAAGCTCAGTTTAAACTTTCGACGTACCATAGTTTTTGAGAAAACCGGCTATCACAGGTGGTGAGACATACACACGAATGATCTTATAAAACAATTCCGTTTTAGGTAAGTTTTGTATGAAGTACTACCTATTGGGATCGTTCCTATGTTGGAATTTCTGAAACATTTTTGCAGATCTACACCGATCCTTACCCCTATAACCCAAAACCACCCTCAGTAAAAAACTTTATATATATATCATCATCATCATCATCATCATCATCATCAACCGTTTTCAATCCACTGCTGGATGTAGGTCTCCCCCAGATTTTTCCAATGTTTCCTGTCTAGTGCTTTAGTCATCCAATTTACACCGGCTACTTTTCTGATTTCATCACTCCATCTTACTTGAGGTCGTCTTCTTGGCCGTTTTACATCTCTGAGATTCGACTGTAGGGTGTTTGTGCTCCATCTATTGTCTTGTCTTCTTGCGATGTGCCCAGCCCATTTCCATTTTAGCCGTTTAATTCTTTCAATGATGTCAAAAACTTTCGTCTGACTTCTTATCCAGGTTATTCTTTTTCTGTCTCTTCTAGTTATACCTAGCATACATCTTTCCATACTTCTCTGTGTTGTTTGTAATCTTTGTACCATCCGTTTTGTTAGCGTCCATGTTTCTGCTCCATAAGTTAGGACAGGCAAAACACATTGGTTAAATACCTTTCTTTTCAAACACAGGGGCATGCTACTCTTCAGAATAATATTGTTCTTCCCAAAAGCACTCCATCCATTTCTTATTCTTCTATTGATTTCATTCATGATACTATTATCAGATGATATTTCTTGCCCAAGGTACACATAACTTTGCACTTCTTTAATTTCAGTGTTGTTGTAGACGATTTTCTTTTTTGATGCAAATGAATTGAACATCACCTTAGTCTTTTCCAAGTTTATTTTTAATCCCACATTAATGCTAGCTTCTGCCAAATCTTTTAGCATATTTTCCAATTCTTCAGGACTGTTACTGAAAATTAAAATGTCGTCAGCGAATTGGAGATGACATAAATATTCCCCATTTATTCTAATCCCTTTGTTTTCCCAATCCAGCTTCTTGAAAATATTTTCTAAGACAGCAGTAAAAAGCTTAGGCGAAATGGTGTCTCCTTGTCTTACCCCTCTTCCAAGCTTGATCTTTGCTTTTCCTTTGTCCAAACGGATGGTTGCTGTTGCTTTCTTGTAAATCTTCTTTATAATATTGATGTAAGGTTTGTCTATACCAATGTCCTCCAGAGATTCTACTACTGCTGATGTGTAGACCGAATCAAATGCTTTTTCATAATCAATAAAGGCAAGGCAAAGAGATAAATTATATTCCTTATGTTTTTCTATGAGTTCCCTTACCGTTTGGATATGATCCATTGTGCTGAATCCACTTCGGAATCCTGCTTGTTCTCTAGGTTGAGCTAAGTCTAGAGCTGATTCAAGTCTTGTCGTTAAAACTTTGGTGAAAATTTTATAAATCACTGACAGTAAGCTGATTGGACGGTAGTTTTAATGTTTTCCTTCTCTCCTTTCTTGTAAAGTAGCACCATCATAGCATTATTCCAATCTTCTGGTACATCTGACTTCTGGAGACATTTGGAAAACAGTAAGGATAGGATTTTTGCAAATTCTTCTCCTGCTTCTTAGATAAGGTCGATTGTAATTCCATCTTCTCCGGGGCATTTACCTTTTTTCATAAATTTAATGGCTTGTAAAACTTCGTATGTCGTCACTGGGATTATGGCATCGGTTTCTGTTAAGTTTTCTCATGGATCACATAAGTTGATTTCCCTCTGATCTTCACATTTATATAAATCGTTATACAATTTTTCGACAATGTGTACTATTTCTTTATTGAATTTGGTGATTGTTCCATCTGCCCTCTTTAGTGCAAAAATACCTTTTCTTCCAACACAAAGTTTTCGCCTAGCTGATATTAAACTTTTGTTATCTTCTAGAATTTTCTTGACAAGATCAGAGTTAAATTTTCTGATATCTTCTGTAACACATTTTCTTAACCGTTTTACATAATTCAGCATATTCAACTCTTGATTTAGGATCGTTTTTCTTCATTTTAAATTCTCTGCGTTTCTTCATCAATCTACTTGTTTCTTCTGTTATTTTCTTTGTCTGCTTTACTTGTGCATCGCCGGCTATCTTCTTTGCAATATCTTGTAGAGTACTGGCTAGTTTCTTGTTCACTACTGTAACATCTTGCTCTTCTTCTAAAGCTGATTGAAGTACTTGGAAACGGTTTTTAGGTTCCAAATGGAATTCTTCTTTATGTTTCTGGAGATTTATTATATCGATTGATTTCTTTGAGTGTTGCAAAAGCTTCATTCTTTCCACTTTAGTATTTAACAGCAGTTTGCATCTAACCAACCTGTGATCACTTCCTGTATTGAAGTTATTGAGAACGCTGCAATCCTGAATAAGATGCTTTTTGTTTGTTAAGATGTAGTCGATTTCACTTGTTGAGCCATTTGCACAACGCCATGTCCATTTTCTTTATGGCTTTTTCTTGAAAAATGAATTCATGATATACAACTGTTCACATTCTGCAAACTCAATCAATCTGTTTCCTCTTTCATTTCGCACCCCATATCCATGATATCCTACTGATAACTCACCTTTCTCTTTTTCCCCAATTCTAGCATTCCAGTCTCCCGTTATTAATTTTATGTAGCATTTTCCCTTTTGATGCATTGAAGCTACTTCTTCATAGAAATCCTCAACTTCTTCATCAGTATAGCTTACTGTTGGTGCATAAACTTGGGTAATTTGCAGCTTGTATCTTCTGGACACTTGTATTACTAACCTTGCAACTCTATCTGATGCACTATCATATTCTACGATGCGATTCTTCCACCTTTTATGAATCAGAAATCCTACACCGCTTGTTCTTCCATCTTCTGTGCCTCTGTAGTATAATACATGTCCGCTGGAAATATATATATATATATATATATATATATGTGTATCTATCTATCTATCTATCTATCTATGTATCTATCTATCTATATATCACTTTCTTTTGGACACGATAACTTTCGTAATTCTGCACCAATCTCTTCCAAACTGATACATAAAATCAAAGGACATAAAATCTCGGTTAAGTTCGTTAATGGGCAAAATCGGACCAAGGGGATGGAAATAGGGAGGGGTTTTGTGAAAACCGAAAACCCCCATAACTTCTTAATTTTTGTACATATCAAATCGGTTTAAAGTTTTTATTACTTCTAAAAATAGGGCCAAAATTTTATGTATCACAGATTTTTGATAAAGTTAAAAATGGGCTCAAGTGGCGCAAAAAATAGGGTTTTTGGGAGAAAAAAATTCATAACTTCATCAATTCTCAAGCTATCGATTCCAATTAATTTTATTATAAATCTCCTTAAAATTATCTACAACTTTTATATTCACAAGTTTTTGATAGGACCAATTCGTACCGCAAAAAAATATAAAAACGAAAACAAAAAGGGGGTTTGAAGAAGTAAAATATCCATAACTCCGTCAGTTCAAAAGATATAAAATCCCCATGAATTTATCATATATCTTCTTAATATTGTCTACAACATCTATATAGACAAGTTTTGGATATGACCAATTCTTACAGCAAAAACAAATTAAAAATACATAGCGGTTGAAGAAAAAAATCATCTTATTAAGGGTGTATTCAAATCCAAACTGCGTATTTTCTGACTCATTTTACAATTCATTTTTGCTCTCAAAGGCTTCCAATTGGTACGTTTTCTTACTTAGAAACTATATAATGTACCGTAATGGTCGATTTTTTGATAGAGGCAGAATATATTTCAAAAATTGCTGTTAAAGTGGGCATTTTGAACCGAATTTCCCGAAGCGGATTGTGTTGGAAAAATCATTGCATTAAGGAGGCACTCAAATCCAAACTGCTTATTTTTTGACTCATTTTTAAATTCATTTTTGCTCTCAAGCGCATATAATTGGTAGATTCGCTTATTCAGAAACTATATAATGTACCGCAATGATCGATTTTTTGATAGAGACAGAATATATTTCAAAACATGATGTCAAAGTGGACATTTTGAACGGGATTTTCCGAAGCAATTATGTTATCACTTTCTTTTGGACACGATAACTTCCGCAGTTCTGCACAAATCTCTTTCAAACTTATACATAAAATCAAGGGACATAAAATCTCGGTCAAGTTCGTTAATGGGCAAAATCGGACAAAGGGGATGGAAATAGAGAGGGGTTTTGTGAAAAACGAAAAAACCCCATAACTTCTTAATTTTTGTATATATCAAATCAGTTTAAAGGTTTTATTACTTCTAAAAATAGCGCCAAAAATTCACGTATCACAGATTTTTGATAAAATTTAAAATAGGCTCAAGGAGCGCAAAAAATAGGGTTTTTGGGAGAAAAAAATTCATAACTTCGTCAATTCTCAAGATATCAAATCCAATAATTTTATTATACATCTCCTTAATATTATCTACAACTTTTATATTCACACGTTTTTGATAGGACCAATTCTTACTGCAAAAAAAAAAAAATAAAAAAATGAATAAATAAAAACGAAAACAAAAAAATGGGGGAGGGGGGGTTGGAGAAGAAAAATTTTCATAACTCCGTCAATTCACAAGATATAAAATCTCCATGAATTTATCATATTTCTTCTTAATATTGTCTTCAACATTTATATAGACAAGTTTTTGATATCGCCAATTCTTACAGCAAAAACAAATTAAAAATACATAGCGGTTGAAGAAAAAAATCATCTTATTAAGGGTGCATTCAAATCCAAACTGTCTATTATCTTACTCATTTTTAAATTCCTTTTTGCACTCAAACACATCCAATTGCTAGATTCTCTTATTCAGAAACTATATAATGTACAGTAATGATCGATTTTTTGATAGAGGCAAAATATATTTCAAAAAATGATGTCAAAGTGGGCATTTTGAACAGAATTTCCCGAAGCGATTGTGTTGGAAACGAAAAATATTGCCCTACTGAGAAAATAATTGTTTATTAATCAAGATTTAATTAATTGAAAGAAAAATAAAAACACAGGTCGCTTATAAATCTGTTCAAAAATCGCGTCAGCATGTTTCATATATTTTTTTTTTATTAAAAATGAATCTGTAAATGTGCCAGAAAATTTCGAGTTGTTGAGTATGGAAAAATATTTTTTTTAATATCGCCTTAACATGATTCTGATAAAACCTGCTATTTTATAAAAAGGAAATAAAAACTCGTCAAAAGCAGACAGATAAAACTGTTAAAGTGGATTTATATCTAATAATGATTTAGTTTTTGTTGGTGAAATTAGTATACTTAACTTCGAAATCTACCTCTGCCTGTAGGCCGGACCGGCAAGGATTTTATTTACTTTTGAAGTACGGAACCCTAAAAATACAATTTTGAGATAAAGGTCTTCAAAGTTAACTTTATAGTACAACAGCAAATGTTTTTATATAAAAAGGGGAGAATTGTTCTTTGTGTCAATATATTAAAAAGGGAGAACGAACGTTTATAAAACACAAATGTAAATAATTTTAAAAAGCATATAGTCATTTCGAAGCCTCTAAGGCCTCATCATCAGTGCTTATAAATTAAAGATAAAATTAAAATAAATCTGTGGAATAAAAGAGGGGGGGAACAGAGCTAGAGAGGCGCACTTCACATCCCAACCATCCGCGGCGAAATGAAAATCAATGTTGACAAACAGCCACGGAGTCGGTCTCACACACACACATGGAGACCAATCAAAAACCACCCAGATGCTCCAGGAGAGTTCAAACAAAGCGGAGAAAAAGGGGGGGGGGACGAATTAAAGAAAATTAAACCATAACTTTGAAAAATTGGGCGTGCTGGACAAATCGTTAACTAAGCTGTTTGAATTTTTCCATATGTGGTAGGCTTCCCAAAAGTCAAGATCGTAAATTGATGAGCATTTCTGTATTAATGAGGCTTTGGAAAATTTAAAATTATGATTGTTAGAACAGCAGTGATTAGCAATCGCGAAACGCTTGATGTCAAATTTTTTTACACAAGTTTTATGCTCCCCTAAACAGACCTTAAATGGTCTTTTCGCTTGACCAATGTACATTTTATTGCACTCGCAAGATATCAGGCAAATACCCCACTGTGAAAAACTGTCAATTAGATGTTTCAGATTTGTGAACGCTTAAACGGAGTATAAACTACCTTAAAATCAAATCTCAACAAGATTTTAGAAATTTAATGACTTATTTTCGGAAAATATGGAAGTATAATTAATTTTTTTTTTAATTTTCATTGCCGACAGTGTTAACTTTGGAGTGAGAACGTTTACTTACAAGGGAACCACTTTAGGTGTTGCTTGCACCTAGAATCGAGACCTGGTGCATTTTGTAGCCCTATGCATAAAAGTTAGAGAACCGATAAAAATTCTTTGTTAAAATCATATTTTATATATTTTTTTATATTTAAAATTTTTTATTATTCGATTTTTATTTGTTAATTTTACACCAAAAGAGAGTTAAGTCGCCAGATATGGCACTTCAAAATTTTCACTAGCTTTATACCTGTAATGAGTTTACGTCCAAACCATTACAATACGGTACGTAGCGAAAATACTGAGCTAGGGTTGCCGGAAAACTGCACGGGACGAAAAAGATGCCAATGTTTCCCCGCCAAATATGTAAATATAATATTGTATTTTTTTTTTAATCAAATTCGTAGGTTCTTGAACAAATTTTAAAACTTGTTTCATCATTTTATAGTTATTATTGACTAATTTATATTTTTAACTATAAAAAAAAAAAAAAAAAAAAAAAAAACTTACGTTAAAAGCCCGAAAAGCGGTCTCGAAAATTGCATTTTCAGAAAGTTAATCTGCTGTAAAATCAAAAAATATTATTTTAACAAAAAATTTTTATCGATTCCCAAACTTCTTAATATAGAGCTTTAAAATGCACCAGGTTTCAACACTAGGTGCGAGCAACACCTAAAGTGGTTCCCTTGTTAGTTTATTATGAATGGAATCTATGATTTCAATTGTAAAACCTCGATCAATGGCAATTGATTTAATGTAATCTATTTCAGCTTTTAGTAACCTGTCGGAAGAACAAATATTTAAACCCCGATAGACATAAGTGTTGAAGGCATCCAACTTTTGGTTAGGTGGATGGGATGATAAACGATGAGGGGGTAAAGATACTGCGAATGGTTATGGTAAACTGTAGTGTGAAATAAGTTATTTTCGCGGAAAACCAGGACATCAAGGAAGGGCAAACAACAGTTATTTTCAAGTTCGGAAGTGAACTGAATATGTTCATCTATAGAGTTCATAATATCGAGAATTTTTTTAAGATTAAGACCATCAGAGTTCAATAATGCAAAGAAGTCGTCGACATAGCGGATGTAAAATGGAAAAGATAATTTCTTGAAAAGGTTTGTGTCAGGTTCTGAGAAACATCTGCTATTAGAACTATGGTTCTACATTATTTTTGTCTTACTATATTATATATTGTATGGTCTGTGTACTGGAAATTTCAAAGTAACATTCTTTCGTTGTCTGAAACTGGATCCGAGCAGGTGAATTGTACAGCTTGGATGGAGGGATAAAGATGGATGGAGAGGGGTTTGCACGACCTTTTGAGATGTCTTTTGGAGATGGGGAGACAAAGGAATTCCCCGAACGAGGGAGAGAGCTAAGAATGTGGTCAGGGTGGAAACCCCGGGTTTTACGTAGAGAAAAAAGCAGAGGGTTGCTAGAGAGGCAGTTGCTTCTGCTGGGAGAAAGTGAGTTGGAGCCTAGAGCGCAAAGTGGTAGGTTGTTCCTGTGTATAGCTCTTAGATAGAGCGTAGGGTTGAGTGAAGCTCGCCGAGCTTAGAGCCCATGTGTTGGGAGATTAAGAGTAATCTCCGATAACGCTAATTTAACGAGTGTAGAGTGAGAGTGATATAACGTAGTTTAACAGTACCCAGCCAGCAATTGCTGTATTTAATTTAATGTTGGACCGGATCACCTACATCCGAGTTTTTAAGTGTAAATAGTGTTTTGTGTGTTTTGTAAATAGTGTGTAAATAAACTGTTAATTTCGTTAATTGAAAGAGTTGGTCTTCATTTACACAATCCTCTCAGAGCGTGACCTATATCACGAAATCATATCGGTGGTGGCAGCATATAAATAGCAAAGGATATTCTTCAAAGTTGTGCGGACTAAGAGGAAACTCCAACAGTTTGATTCGTAATAGTGCATGTAAATGTCACTGAGGATGGGGCTGAGGGGGTAGCCCATGGACAAACCATCATCCATGCAATAAAAAATACCATTAATAATGAATGTGTTTTGCGATAAACAAATGCTAGTTAAGATGTATAAGCTCATCAATTTCGTAATATGTATAATTAAATTCTTGTAAGCGTACTTTAAGTCAGTTTAAAGCACCCTGAACTGGTACGTTAGTAAATAGGGATTTTACATCGAATGAAACCATACTATTGTTTTGAGTGCCATCGAAACTACGAAGCTTATTAACAAACTCATAAGAGTTCCTGCAAGTGTAAATGTTGTTAGAGAGCAGGGGGGGGGGGGGGAGAAATAGAGGTAAGATATGTAAATACCCCAATGTGAAAAACTGTCAATTGTATGTTTCAGATTTGTGAATTGGATTTTGTTAAACGGTTGGTTTAATTATATCCTACCTCTATTTTCTCCCCCCTGCTCTCTAACAACATTTAAACTTGCAGGAACTTGCAGCCGTTTTCTATATAAACTTTGGTTGACCCACGGTGACCCAAAAATGACCCACTAATCGAATTTTCTCTAATATCTGACTTATCCCATTGGTCTTCTCCTAATCGAAAACGAAAAGATACAAAATTTAGTTAAAATCGTTAGAGCCGTTTTTTAGATAAAATTGGCTTGACTCATAGTGACTGAAAAATGACTCACTAATCGAAATTTCTCGAACATGTGACCTAGCCCAATAGTTTTCTCGTGTCGAAAAATGGTTGGATATATAATTTAGTCAAAATCGATTGAGCCGTTTTTTAGATATAATTAGCTTGACCTTGACCATTATGACCCAAAAATGACCTACTAATCGAATTTTCTCTAATATCTGACTTATCCCATTGGTCTTCTCGTAATCGAAAACAACAAAACACAAAATTTAGTCAAAATCGATAGAGTCGTTTTTAGATAAAATTCGCTTGACCCATAGTAACCCAAAAATGACCCACTAATCGAAATTTCTCGAACATGTGACCTAGCCCAATAGTTTTCTCGTGCCGAAAAACGGTTGGATATAAAATTTAGTCAAAATCGATTGAGCCGTTTTTTAGATATAATTAGCTTGACCTTGACCCATTTGACCCAAAATGACCCACTAATCAATTTTTTCCATACATGTGACTTAGTCCAATTGTCATCTCATGCCCGGAAACGGTATATTACAAAATTTTGTCGAAATGTTTTCGGCCCTTTTTTGGATTCAATTAGCTTGACCCTGACCCATTGTGACCCAAAATGACCGACTAATCAAATTTTCTTGCACATGCAATCAAGCTCAATGGCATTCTCTTGCCCGAAAACGATAGAATACAAGATTTCGTCAAAATCGTTAGAACCGTTTTCTAGATAAACTTTGTTTGACCCACAGTGACCCAAAAATGACCCACTAATAGAATTTTCTCTAATATCTGACTTATACCATTGGTCTTCTCGTAATTGAAAACAACAAGATACAAAATTTAGTCAAAATCGTTAGAGCCGTTTTTTAGGTAAAATTGACTTGACTCATAACACTGAAAAATGACTCACTAATCGATATTTCTCGAACATGTGACCTAGCCCAATAGTTTTCTCGTGTCGAAAAATGGTTGGATATAAAATTTAGTCAAAATCGAGAGAGCCGTTTTTTAGAAATAATTAGCTTGACCATGACCCAAAATGACCCACTAATCGAATTTTCTCGAACACGTGACATAGCCCAATGGTATTATCGTGCCTGAAAATGATAAAATACAAAATTTCGTCAAAATCGTTTGAGCCGTTTTTAAGATAAAATTTACATACACACACACACATACATACACACGCAATTTTTACTCTCGTATATAGTATAAGATTACGAATGTGAACTTTCTATTATCTATGCACACATAAAATGCCCAACCATAAATGAAGTATCATACGAAAGGTTTTTGAAGAGGAATTTGCAACATAGTACACTCAAATTTCGTTAAAACACGTTATCTTATACTATAATGCAAGAAAAAATTGTGTGTGTGTGTAAGTATGTAAATTTTATCTTAAAAACGGTTCACAACTATTTTGACTAAATTTTGTATTTTATCAATTTTGGGCACGGGAAAACCAAAGGGCTAGGTCCCGTGTTCAAGAAAATTCGATTAGTGGGGCATTTTGAGTCATAATGGGTCAAGGTCAAGCTAATTATATCTAAAAAACGGTTCAATCGATTTTGACTAAATTTTATATCCAACCGTTTTCGGGCATGAGAAAACTATTGGGCTAGGTCACATGTCCGAGGAATTTCGATTAGTGCGTCATTTTCGGGTCACTTCGGGTCAAGCTAATATTATCTAAAAAACGGCTCTAATGATTTTGACTAAATTTTGTATTCTACTGTTTTAGATTACGAGAAGACCAATGGGCTAAGTCACATGTTAGAGAAAATTAGATTAGTGGGTCATATTTGGGTCACTGTGGGTCATGCAATGTTTATCTAGAAAACAGTTCTAACGATTTTGACGAAATTTTGTATTATATCGTTTTCGGACACGAGAATACAATTGTGCTAGCTTGCATGTTCAAGAAAATTCGATTAGTGGGTCATTTTGGGTCACAATGGATCAGGGGCAAGCTAACTGAATCTAAAAAAACTCAAAACATTTTGACAAAATTTTGTAATATACCGTTTCCGGGCATGAGATGATCATTGGGCTAAGTCACATGTTCGAGAAAAATCAATTAGTGGGTCATTTTCGGGTCACTGTGGGTCAAGGAAAGTTTATCTAGAAGACGGCTCTAACGATTTTGACGAAATTTTGTATTCTATTGTTTTCGGGCATGAAAATATCATTAGGCTAGATTGCATGTTCAAGAAAATTTGATTAGTGGGTCATTTTGGGTCACAGTAGGTCAGGGTCAAGATAATTAAATCTAAAATAAGGCTCAAAACATTTTGACAAAATTTTGTATTATATAGTTTCTGGGCAGGAGAAGACCATTGGGCTAAGTCACGTGTTCGAGAAAATTCAATTATTGTGTCATTTTTGGGTCACTGTGGGTCAAGCTAATTGTTTCTTAAAAAATGGCTCAAAACATTACAACAAAATTTTGCGTTATATCATTTCTGAGCATTAGAAGGCTATTGGGCCAGGTCACATGTTCGAGAAAATTCGATTAGTGGTTCATTTTTGGGTCATAATGGGTCAGTGTCAAGCTAATTATATCTAAAACACGGCTCAGTCGATTTTGACTAAATTTTATATCCAACCGTTTTTGGGCATGAGAAAAGTATTGGGCTAGGTCACATGTTCGATAAATTTCGATTAATGGGTTTTTCGGGGTTACTTCGGATCAAAGTAAATTTATCTAAAAAACAGCTCTAACGATTTTGACTAAATTTTATAATCTACTGTTTTGGATTACGAGAAGACCAATCGGCTGAGTTACATGTTAGAGGAAATTCGATTAGTGGGTCATTTTTGGGTCACTGTGGGTCAAGCTAAGTTTATCTAGAAAACGGCTGTAACGATTTTGACGAATTTTTATATTCTATCGTTTTTGGGCACGAAAATACTATTGGGCTAGTTCGTATGTTCAAGAAAATTTGATTAGTGGGTCATTTTGGGTCACAATGGGTCAGGTGTCATGCTAAATTAATGTAAAATATGGCTCAAAACATTTTGACAAAATTTTGTAATACAGTAGAACCTCGATCCATCGTTTTTCAAGGGGTGCGTGAAAAAAAACGATGAATGCGGGAAAACGATAAATGCGGGTTAACGTCAAAACACGAAAAAAAAAGTTTATGCATTACTAATTCATGCAATGTATACAGTATACTAATAAATACTAATTTCTTACTTACCAAAATGTAAAAGAAATAAATCGAAGTTGTAGAAAACTTATATTTATTTTAAAAGATCAGTAATTTTATGTGGGGGTTTTTGGTCATTTTTAAAATTAAGCAACCAGTTTTCAAGATGTACAACATTTTTCTGGTCATTTTGTGTGATTTCATGTGCATATATAAAAGTTCGTACAGCTTCAAATGCCGTAATTGCATCTTGGCACTGGTGCAGGCTCAGCTTCATCGACCTGAACATCCTCTGCTTCTTCGCCATTATTTTCATTTTTACACATCATATCACATATTTCTTCTGTGCTTAGGATACCATATGCCGCAACATCTTGATTAATGAAAATATAATCGCTAAATTTCCCACCATATCGCAACCACACTTCATCTGCATTATCGTCACCATCATCATTATTTTCTTTATCTTCTTGAGAATTCTTCATTAATATTTCACACAAAACCGCATTTCACGAAACAATTCTGGATTGCTGAAGAGGTTACTTCATACCATGCTGAAAGTAGAACATGAATAGCCTGCAGAAGGTCTATTTTTAGAGTAGGTTCTTTTGCTTGTTCCATGAAAAATACAGATCTTTTCAATAGCTTTCTCCTGCAAAATTGCTTAAAACATCCCGGCATCAAGATGTTGTACGACAGATGTACAATTAGCTGGGAAAAAACTGACTTTTATATTTTACAAAGACGACTTATCTGGTGAATTAGCTGAACAATTGTCAATAAATAGAATGATTTTTTTGGGCGCCGATTGATCTATCAAAGTCATGAAAATTTTTTGTAAAAATATCATTTTTCATCCATGCTTTGGCATTCAAATGGTAGACTACTGGCAGTTTTTTTACATTCATAAAGCATCGAGGTCTAGGAGATTTACCAATAACGGGGGTACTCGTTTATCAGAACCGTCCTTATTTGTGCATAGTAGCACTGTAAATCTTTCTTTGGAATGTTTATCACCATGACAAAACTCTCCTTTGAATGCTAGCGTTCTCTCTGATAAGCATTTATAAAAGAGGCCTATTTCTTCTGCATTACAGAGGTCACAATCCTTATATCTTTCTAGTAACTTCGGAAGTTTTTAGAACCACAATTCTATGGCATCAGTATTTACTACTGAAGTACTTTCGCCACATAATTTCCTGGATACCAATTCATGGCGAATTTCAAAACGCGAAATCCACCCATGTGATGCAGAAAAAGTATCCATGCCATATGAGATAGCTATTTCAGGTGCCTTCTCTCCAAGAATATTCCCATTCACAGGAATATTTGAGTCACGAGCCTGCTCGTATCAAACGAAGACAAGTCTTTCCAATTCACTGTAAGTAGACATTTTGCTAGTTTTTCTCTTTTTTTGCAGAAGTTCCATACTTATTAGCTTGCTCTCTAATTTCTTTCTCTTTCAAAATTATCGAACTTAGGGTTGACGGCGGTACATCTAAATGTTTAGCGATGTTAATTTTTTCTCAAAGGGATTCTTTTCACCTCATCTATGATGTAAAGTTTCTCTTCCAAGGTTCGTATTTCTTTTGCCATTCTTAAAATTCACAGAACGCATTAAATTGAAAGCTCGCACTCTTGAAAATAAACAAAAAGTGCACTGCAAACAACAGATTAGACAGGATTGTGAAAAAAATGTGGCAGCTAGCCACATTGGCAGAATCCATCCATCCTCACCCGTACACAAAATAGAATAACCCATTCTCCAAACCTGAACACCTATCAGCATTCAGTTATTTACACATACATACATGTCACAATACCAGAGATTATCCCTGTTCTGCCCCCCCCCCCCAAAACAGCACAAATGAGTTATTTTAGCATAAAAGATGTAATTACAGTTTGTATGTCATAAGGATTCGCTTGACCTGCAATTTCATTTCGGTGAGGAGAAAAAATTTACAACGATGAATGCGGGAAAACGATTTTCGAAGAACGATGCATGCGGGTTTCGTTAACATTATTTAAATATAATTTGTGCCGGGACGACAGAAATAAAACGATCAATGCGGGAAAACGATGGATGCCAGAACGATAGATCGGGGTTTCACTGTATACTACTTCTGGGCATGATATGACCATTGGGCTAAGTGACATGTTCGCGAAAAATCGATTAGTGGGTCATTTTGGGTCACTGTGAGTCTAAATCAAGCGATTTTGACAAAATTTTGTATTATACCTTTTCTGGGCATGAGAAGACCATTGGGCTAAGTCGCATTTTCAGAAAATTCGATTTATGGGTCATTTTTTTATTACTGTTGACCAAGCTAATTCTATCCAATAAACGACCTACCCAATTTTGACAAAATTTTGTATTATACCGTTTCTGGGCATGAGAAGACCATTGGGCTATGTCGCATTTTCAGAAAATTCGATTTGTGGGTCATTTTTTTATTACTGTGGACCAAGCTAATTGTATCTAATAAACGACTTACCCAATTTTGACAAAATTTTGTATTATACCATTTATGGGCATGAGAAGACGATTGGGATAAGTCATATGTTCAAGAAAATTCGATTACTGGGACATTTATGGGTCACTGGGGGTCAAGCTGATTGTATCTAAAAAAAGGCTCAAAATATTTTGACAAAATTTTGTATTATATCGTTTCTGAACATGAGAAGACCATTGAGCTAAGTCATATGTTCGAGAAAATTTGTTTAGTGGGTCATTTTTGGGTCACTGTGGGTCAAGATAATTGTATCTAAAAAACGACTCAAACCATTTTGACAAAATTTTGTAGTATACCGTTTCTGGGCATGAGAAGGCCATTGGGCTGATTCGCATGTTAAAGAAAATTCGATTAGTGGGTCATTTTTGGGTCACAATGCGTCAGGTGTCATGCTAAATTAATGTAAAATATGGCTCAAAACATTGTGACAAAATTTTGTAATATACTGCTTCTGGGCATGATATGACCATCGGGCTAAGTGACATGTTCGCGAAAAATCGATTAGTGGGTCATTTTGGGTCACTGTGAGTCTAAATCAAGCGATTTTGACAAAATTTTGTATTATACCGTTTCTGGGCATGAGAAGACCATTGGGCTAAGTCGCATTTTCAGAAAATTCGATTTATGGGTCATTTTTTTATTACTGTTGACCAAGCTAATTCTATCCAATAAACGACTTACCCAATTTTGACAAAATTTTGTATTATACCATTTATGGGCATGAGAAGACGATTGGGATAAGTCATATGTTCAAGAAAATTCGATTACTGGGACATTTATGGGTCACTGGGGGTCAAGCTGATTGTATCTAAAAAAAGGCTCAAAATATTTTGACAAAATTTTGTATTATATCGTTTCTGAACATGAGAAGACCATTGAGCTAAGTCATATGTTCGAGAAAATTTGTTTAGTGGGTCATTTTTGGGTCACTGTGGGTCAAGATAATTGTATCTAAAAAACGACTCAAACCATTTTGACAAAATTTTGTAGTATACCGTTTCTGGGCATGAGAAGGCCATTGGGCTGATTCGCATGTTAAAGAAAATTCGATTAGTGGGTCATTTTTGGGTCACAATGCGTCAGGTGTCATGCTAAATTAATGTAAAATATGGCTCAAAACATTTTGACAAAATTTTGTAATATACTGCTTCTGGGCATGATATGACCATTGGGCTAAGTGACATGTTCGCGAAAAATCGATTAGTGTGTCATTTTGGGTCACTGTGAGTCTAAATCAAGCAATTTTGACAAAATTTTGTATTATACCGTTTCTGGGCATGAGAAGACCATTGGGCTAAGTCGCATTTTCAGAAAATTCGATTTATGGGTCATTTTTTGATTACTGTGGACCAAGCTAATTCTATCCAATAAACGACCTACCCAATTTTGACAAAATTTTGTATTATACCGTTTCTGGGCATGAGAAGACCATTGGGCTATGTCACATTTTCAGAAAATTCGATTTGTGGGTCATTTTTTGATTACTGTGGACCAAGCTAATTGTATCTAATAAACGACTTACCCAATTTTGACAAAATTTTGTATTATACCATTTATGGGCATGAGAAGACGATTGGGGTAAGTCACATGTTCAAGAAAATTCGATTACTGGGACATTTATGGGTCACTGGGGGTCAAGCTGATTGTATCTAAAAAAACGGCTCAAAATATTTTGACAAAATTTTGTATTATATCGTTTCTGAACATGAAGAGACCATTGAGCTAAGTCATATGTTCGAGAAAATTTGTTTAGTGGGTCATTTTTGGGTCACTGTGGGTCAAGATAATTGTATCTAAAAAACGACTCAAACGATTTTGACAAAATTTTGTAGTATACCGTTTCTGGGCATGAGAAGGCCATTGGGCTGATTCGCATGTTAAAGAAAATTCGATTAGTGGGTCATTTTTGGGTCATTGTGGGTTAAGATAATTATATCTAAGAAACGACTCAAACGATTTTGACAAAAGTTTATGTTATATAGTTTTTGGGCATGAGAAGACCATTGGGGTAGGTCATATGTTTAATGAATTTAGAGTAGTGGGTCCCTTTTGGGTGACCGTGGGTCAAGCTAATTTTATCTATAAAACGATTTTAGCGATTTTGACTAAATTTTGTATTCTATCGTTTTCGGATTCAAGAAGAGCATTGGTTAGGTCGCATGTTCGAAAAAAAATCGGTTAGTGTGTCATTTTGGGTCACAATGTCTCAGGATCAAGCAAATTGTATCGAAACAGGAAGAATGATATAGTGAGAATAAAATATCGAATTAAATACAAGGCTAATTTTGACCGAGCTTAGCTCGGTCATTCCTACTAGTTTGTTAAAAAATTGCAGTTAAATAAAAATTAATAAATAAAAGGCATCAGCAAATAATCTCAAAGATTGCAGTGCAATATTCTCACACGTGAATGACTGGTTTATTATTATTATTATTATTATTTTATAATTCTTTGATACTTGCGTTTATTTCTACGAGAAGAAAGAACATATATATATTTAAATGTTTTTAAAACGTTTTGTATCGGTATCAAGCTATAGATATTCATAATACACTTTTCGCTAAAAAGAGTCCCATTTTAGGTGCGTCCGTAAATATATAAATACGAAGCACCTATAGTCGTCGTCTGGTTCTTCCGTCTGTCTGTCTGTCCGCATATAACAGCTCAAAAACTAGCCAACCAAATCGTTTGAATTTTTAAATATATATTTGTTGCCGCATTTTGTTTAGACATTTCTGATTTTATAAAAATCGGATGTATTGTTCAATTACAGGGACAGTCAAAAGAATTCCGTTACATTACGGTCAATGGGAAAAATAGTTACCAGTGCATTTTAATAATGTTATACCCTTTCGAACATAATGAAGTTTTTATGCATTTATGAAGGGCACTAAAATATATATGCTGTAGAATATGCTGTGCAAAGAATATTTATTATTCATTTACAGGGCCATACAAAAGAATTCCGTTACATAATGATATAGGGGGGGGGGGGATTGTTTGCGGCGTATTTTAATTATGTTAAACTATTTCATATATTATGGAATTGATATGTTGTTGAGGTTTACTACAAGCTTCTTCATATATAATAGAAAGTGCACAGTATTTATCGGGACACAGAAAAGATTTCAGATACCATACTGTATATTAGCAATGAATGCTGGAAGTATATTTTTAGCTGTGATATGGGTTTTAAGTTTAATTAAATTTTTGCTTATTACGTTCTGTGTATGTTGTGGGAGCTAATGATAAATTACATAATGGCAATTGATTCTAAATGTCTCTTTTGGAGAGAAATGACATTCAGTTTCACAATTTGAATCTAATCGCCTTGAAATATGTCTTTTTATTTTAGCACTGTATGTTTCTCCATTATTAACTAATATTTCCGTTTCCACTTCACACTCATTCAAGTTTTCTCTAACTGTATTAATAAACTGAATCAGAGAGTCATATAAATGCTGCAAATCAAATACAGGGATACACAAAAGAATTCCTATGGGTTACTGGGAATGAATGAAAATATTTTAAAGGTGGTTTTTAAATGAGTTATGCTTTTTTACGCAGAACTGCAAAGTATACTAAGATATGTTTGTAGAATATAGATAAAAGGATATACAAGACCACGAAAAGAATTGGATACATAGCCGTCTATTGATGGTAATATCTGTAAGGATGATTTCAGTAGTTTTAATCTTATTTAAATTTTAGCTAAATAGTGGCGTGTATATAAAGATAGTAGGTAAAATACAGCGCTGTACAAAAGTATTCAAGTATGCTTCCGTCTATTGGTATAAATTGCTGAACTCCAAATTTCAACTTATTATGCGTTTTTAACACTTTCAACATAGCTGAAAGTGTTTAGGAATTCGGCTTGTCTCTCTGTCTGTCTGTCCGAACTCTAACTTGCGTTAAAATAGTTGTATTGCTCTGTAATTGATATATGTTATTGAGATTTACTATGTCATGTTTGGTATTGAAAATAAAGTTTGTAGCGTTCATAGTTCATTTAAAGAGACACTCAAAAGTTTTCCATTACATTATGGTCTATGAGGAAATTTCGTAATTATATAAATAAGTAGCACCTATAGTCGTTGTCTGGTCCGTCCGTTTGTCTGTCTGTCCGTCTGTCTGTCAGTCTGTCCGCATATAACAGCACAAGAGCTACCCCACCGCATAGGTTTAAATTTAATATGTATAATCGTAGCAGAATTTTGTTTAGTCATTTCAAATTTTATGAAATCGAATCAAAACTTAAAAAGATGTTAATACAAGATTTCTTCATTCTATTAAGTCCAATCATATGTAATGAATTCAATGATATCTCATGATAGGCAATGATTCCATGTAATGGTATGTTGCCATGGTGATTACGTCACATTTAAGATGTAGTCATATAACTTCCGCATCACTGAATTTAATATATATAATCGTAATAAATTTTGTATTCATGCATTTTTTTAATATACGTAATCGTAAAATTTTGTATTCATGCATTTTTGCATAAGAGTGCTGAATATTTATAAAACTACTTATGGTACTAACGCACCTCATTTTTCACGTTTGACGTACAATTTCCGACTTATTTTCCTTTAATAATGCGCTTCATTACTGTTTATAATTAACTACATATTTTAATCACTGCTTATACTGCTATGTTTGTGTTTGACCAAAAAAAAAAAAAAAATCTCAATTAAATGCAACTTCACTTCCGTTAAATAATAAGCTCAGTGAGTAATATTTTTTATGTTTAATAATGATTTTTATGAAGTTCTCTATATTAGTGCAATTTTTATTATTACATTTCTAACTCATATTCACCTTTTTTGATGTCCCGGTATAAGAATTGAAATGTATATTAAATGTATATGTAACTATTGAGCATAATCAAAATGCAATAATGCATTTTAATGCACTTGAAAATGTTGGATGAACATGGATTAAGAAATAAAATTAATATTGATAATTCATTTGTAAAAAAATACTCCTATGTAAGTAAAATAATTGATGTTTCGTTTAAGTAAAGTATCTAATATAGTTTAATGTTGGAATTTTTACTACACTGTAAAAAAAAAGAAGTAACTTTACACATGTAAAGTTAGAGAAATCTGTGTGCTTACTAAAATTTTACCTGTACAGTGTACAAAAAAAGATGTAAATCTCCAAAACTAGTTTTTGTAAAGCTACAGAAATCTGTAGCTTTACAAAATAATCTACTAAAATTACAGAAATCTTATTAAAATTTTATCTGTAACCTGGGTTGCAGTTACATAAAAGTTCTATGCATCCCAGTTTCTTAAAAAATTCTTAGTAACCTTATAGATTTTTTGATTTACAGTGCAAATCTGTATCTATTACATGAATTTTTGTTGTTGCTGTTACATAAAATGTTCTACACTGTAAAAAAAAATCTGTAAAGTTACTAAAGTTTTTCTAGGAAACTGGGATTCCTAGAACTTTTTATGTAACGGCAACAGCAAAAATTCCTGTAACAGCGTCTGTTACAGGAATTTTTCTTGTTGCCGTTACATAAAAATCTCTAGGAATCCCAGTTTTCTAGAAAAACTTTAGTAACTTTACAGATTTTTTTTTACAGTGTAGGCATCACAGTTTCCTAGAAAATTCCCAGTAACTTTATAGGTTTTTTTTTTCTTTTTTTTATACAGTGTATAAAATTTTGAAATAAATTAAATAGTTAAATGTTAGTGTTTTAAAGATACTATACTTATTACTAAAAAGATTTATTATGCATAATTTTATGTTCTAAAGATCTTCATTTCTGACTTTCATATAATTTATATGTTTCTAAAAAATTAAGATTAAGTATTTTTCTTTTAAGCGTTGCTTTCAGTTATGCACCGGCTTTGACATCTTCAATCGCATATAAGTAAAAGGGCACTGCATTAAAAATAATACACTAATAGAAACACTAATAAAAGATTAAATATCTTCAGCGTTTAAGTGTAAAAGATAAAAATACATATGCTATATCTTACATTGGTGCTTAAGTAATAATAATTTAAATTGAATGTAGCTGTACACCTCCCCTACCTTTCTAAGAATGGATGTGCTATTGCACTCTTAAAGCACCATATTCTAGATACATTTTTTCAACCAAGTGAAAAGCTAACTGCTCGTATTAAGCAATTTGAAACTCTTTGTGAAAACATTTTATTGTTTGAATAACTATAAAAGTAATAATGAATAAATGCTTCAAATATTTGGTTATAAAATTAAAATGGATGATTATTATTAATGAATGTTAAAAATGATAATTAAATGATGTTTTTTATTAGCATTGTCGCTGTAGATATGTATGTGTGCTTGTGAATAATTAATTAATGATATTTTTGTATGTATATATTCAAAGCTTAAAATTTCGTTTGGAAGAGTATCGTTTTCGTTTTCGGTCGAAACTGAAGAAAATATTAAAATTCGGTTTCGGTCGATCTCTACAAATGGAAGTTTCATTCGATTTAAGAGATGATCGCTACGACAACTTATTGATAATCATCCGGTATTGTAAGGCAGCAGTAGAAACAATAATGTTACTAGCGGTGTCTGTGAAATAACACTATAAAAAGTTATGACTGTATACTAAATTATTAGTATTTAAAACTTAAAGCTGATGACACAGACATTAAAAGGGTTAAGAGATATAAGATGACATAAACGGTAGCATTAAGAAATTTCTATGAAAAGACTTTCAAATTAGATAAGATACTTTTAAAGTATCTGATTTTTTCTTTCTGCTCAAGAAGTAATGAGGTAGAAGCTGTTATTTATTACACTATTTAAAATCTTGAAAAAGGTTTTATATCTTCACACTGCGTGATACGCTTACAGTTAGCAAGCTTAAAGCGACAGAATAGCATTTAATTCTGAAAAAAGATATATTGTTTAAATGAAAAGTTTTAAAATGAAAATGCAAGAGAGAGAAAGGGGTGAATATATTAATAAATTATTACACTGTAAAAATAATCTGTGAAGTTACTAAAGTTTTTCTAGGAAACTGGGATTCCTAGAACTTTTTATGTAACGGCAGCAACAAAAATTCCTGTAACAGCGTCTGTTACAGGAATTTTTCTTGTTGCCGTTACATAAAAAATTCTAGGAATCCCAGTTTCCTAGAAAAACTTTAGTAACTTTACAGATTTTATTTTACAGTGTACGTAACGTTCAGAGCAAAATGGTAATTAAAAATCTCTGAATTACCTGAATATACTGTATCATAACTGATACATTTACTTTATCAAATATGATAAAATCAAATTAATAATTGTAGTTAAACTAATTTTAGAATAACGTACAAAAAATGGGGCATTCTCACAATCTTTTGACCTTCGGGAATAAAAATCTGGTTAAATTAAACTTGCTAAAACAACATTTTGATTTGATAGACGAATGCCTTAAGGGGGCAGGTCACTCAGCTTTTAAATTCTCCTCCGTAAAGTTAAATTTATGAACTTTTGATGCATTCGTATATTTAAAATATCTTCTCGGGGAATTCATATTTTTAACATCTTTTTTTCTGCATACTCTTCTTAAAGGATGCCTCTTTTTTTCTTAAATTTCAAAATATTTCTAAAGAATTTAATATTGTATGTGTTAAAAGCAGGCGAACTGTGAGTAAGATTTTAACACTTCATATAAAATTAAGTCTATACGTTAGAAATATTTTCAGGACTAAGAAAAAAAGAGACATCTTTTAGGGAGTGTACACAAAAAATGGATAAAAATATTAATTTTCCGAGGAGATATTTTAAATATACGAATGCACCAAGTGCCCATAGACTTTACGTTAGGGAGTGGAAATCAAAAGCTGTGTGACCAGCCCCCTTAATGATTCAAAATAAAGAAAAAATGGTCAGGAGCGAATTTTTTTTTATTTAACTGAGATTTAAGTTAAACTTGCGAGTTTAATTTTCCTTACCATTTTACCACTATAACTTTCTATTTTCTTCTAAATTTTTACTAATAGTGAATTTTCATAGTACCCACAGGACATTCAAACAAGAAATAATAACAATGTAGTATTTTTAGTACAAAATTTTGGTATAACATTGTCTTAAAGGGGTGTTAAAGAAGGGACGGAAGGAAAAAAAGGGGGAATGGTATATGAAAAAAGGGACGGTAATGGAAAAAAAGGGATGGTAAAGATGTGACGGTAAGGAAAATTACCACTATTTTTAGGCAAATCATGTTAAGACTAAGTGATAGCCACAATGTTCATTGATTTTTAGAAACAGTTATTTATATTGGACTAAATTTTAAAAAAATTAATTTACCTTGAAAAGTGCAGGAATAAACCTTGGGGACGATAAGACTACCAATAAAGCCACGATGCTTGAAATTGATATTTAAATGCTGATTTAAATTCTGCACTAAATTTCCTGTCAAAAAGTTTTAGACATTCTTTCTCTAGCATACTTCTGCACGAGAAAAAAGTTGAAAAAAATTCTGTGGCTGCATCTGAAGTGATTTTCTGTATAAGTTTAGCAAGAGGGATGGTAAGGAATCTAAAACCCATCGGGACAGAGTTCAAAAAATAATATCAACCGTAAAAATGTGTGAAGGTTAATTTTTTGCTACATATTTATATAAAACAATTGTCCCAGTTTCCGAAAAAAATTACATTGAATTACCTTTATTGAAACAATTTTATACAGACAGCTCCAAACTTAAAAATCAGTATCAGGGACACGGGACGGTATAGGAGTTTTCGTGGTATTTGGAACCCAACATCGTCCAAAACGTATTTATCTCGTTAATATTGTTATGTAATCATGCAATGGGATGTTCCCCAGTATATGAAATAAAAAAACACAAGAATGTGTACTAAAATAAAAATTATTATTCAGGGACATAAAAGTCAAAAGATTGTGAGAATTGCCGAAATACAAATCTGACAAAAAAAAAAAAAAAAAAAAAAAAAAAAAAATCAGAGGAACTTATGTATTTTTCGGTGTATATTCGGCATATCTCTTGCTAAATTTAGGAAAGAGATAAATGCTATTTATTTTAATCAAAAATTAAGTACTCGTTTAACGCCGATAAATGTATAAAATTTGAGATTTTAACGTGTTTATAATATATGAGAACGATATTCCAGGGGACAAAGGAGATCAATTTTCAGAGAATACTAAAAAACAAAAAAATACCTGATAAAAAGGTCTCTGAATTAGAATAAGAAATTTCGATTTTACAAGTAATTCGTAAAAATATAGAATATCTTTTATGATGGTCCTCTAATAAATGGGAAGGCAGTGTAAAATCTGACTGAAAATTTCTTATGCATATTTGAATGACTGTTTAGTAAATATAGTTACATTAATCAATAGAAACTGTTTCATTTTTCTTGATGGGAATAATTTATTCAAAAAGTTTTGACAAACAGTATTTCTATTGTTTCCATTGATTATGGTGACAGACAAAATGTATTAAAATATCAAGATAAGGTATTTTAATACCAATGTAAAATAGAAGTATAAATATTTTGTGGAATTTTAAGTGTAATAATAGTCTAAAACAAGTTCTATCGTGTGGCAAAAAATTATAGACAAATTTGCTGACTCACATCAGATAATTAATTTCACCCTGAAATCTGAATTTTTTAACTGCAGACGCCGTAATAGCAAAAAACATTATCGTCTTGAAATAGTGGTTTTCTAAGTGTGTGAAATACTTCGAATATGATGGGGTACGCACGCTTTTTTATAATATTTAGATATTTTTGAGTGTTTAATTCTCCTGTCAGCGTTAATATTTGACCATCTGCCTGATTAATTATACAATTCCATATCATAACAAAAGGATAACGCATGACTGTAATGCAGTACAATTTTCACTATATCTTTCACTCTTTATACGACTTACGTACTTATTTCCGTGAGTGTAAAAAAGATAAAATTTAAAAAGATAAATTAAAAGGTAAAATAATCTCAAAAAATATTCCTTAGTACCAATCGTTAATATCGCAGTTAAAAAAATTCCTTGCTAATTCCAGGCATGTGATCTTCTGTGTCTGTATTAGTTTTTTTTTTTTTTTTTTTTTTTTTTTTTTTTACAGGTTTTTAGCTTTTTATCCCGCTTCTATTAACCATCGCTGCAATTGCTGCGCTGTTTTTGCCAAATTTACTATGCCCGAAGTTTTTCCTAAGCCTCTTTTATGTTAAGAACATTTATCAACTGAATTTATTAAACAAAACTTCGTTATAAGGCAACCTTTAGGCTTACTAGGGAAGTGCAAGAAGTGTTACGCGCCTATTTTAACGAGAGTGGTATCATTAGAAAGATCTCGTCTCAGGGAATAAAAAATTCAATGGAACTATACCCGTTGCAAATTTCGAGATATCCGAGAATTTATGTCAGACAATTTGTTTATTTATTACAATATATTTATGCTGTTACATTTGTCATATCGTTAAATTTTTAGTTTTTGCTGTTAAATGGCTTCCTTTTAACTTTATTATATTACTTATGTTTAAAAATTAAATACGAAAAAAAACTTGGAAAAAAATGAAGGAAGCTAATGGCTGTAAATGCAGGGCTTTCACGCGCGACTACTTTTATATTCAAGTGGCACCACTATTTTTTGAAAAATAAATTTTGTAGTACAATTCTCTTATGCATGTTGCCAAAGTACATGTGAAAGATTTTTATTTGTGAAAGTGGTGCGAGATGAATTAAAAAAATAGTCCCCCAGGGTTACCTTGTAAATGTACTGTTTCGTATGCTGTGTGTGTGTTTGTTGATGATGAACATTTGTAGTGTTCACTGGTGGTTGTGATCTTCTATATAGAAGTTTGCAAGAAGCCATTTATCAGCAAAAATTATAAATTTAAGGACATAACAAATGTTACAGTATAAAAACATTATAATAAAGAAATTGCGTGACATAAATTGTCAGATATCTCGAAAACGGCTGATTTGCGATGAGTAGTTCCATTGAGTTTTTTACTCACCACGATGAGATCTTTCTAAAGGTACCACTCTCGTCAAAATTGGTGCATAACAGTTCATGCACTTCCCTAGTTAGACATATAACAGGACTGTTCTGGCACTTCCTGTCTAAATTCGCTAAAAATCATCTAACAAAAATTAATTCATATTAAATATTTTTAACCATTGCTTTAACCGAAATGTATATTTTATTCCAATAAAGGTTAAACGTTTTCTCACAAACCGTCAACTTCTTTTTTTTTTCACGCTATATTTAAAAATGAAATTTAAGCTTTTCAAAAATCTGTTTTCCCCCCACTGAAAACTTCGTAATGTTCTAATTGCGTATCGAATGATTCTGGCAAGAACTCGGATCATATGTATATATATATATATAAATGGGAAAAATTCATTGAGAAATCAAAAACATTCAATTGTGGCTTTCTTTCTTTTTTTTTTTTTGTCCCAGAGTGTGTATCTATGATTAGTTATGCATTAGTTAGTATGGCACAGTTATGATTAAAAACGGAAAGCATTTTGAGGAATATATGAGGCATGAGGCATTCTCATATAATTTTGACTTTTAAGTCCCTGAATAATAATTTTTATTTTAGTACATATTCTTGGAGGGGGGGGGGGGTTATTTCTTATATTGGAAAATATTCCATTGCATGATTGTATATATATTAATAATATACAATATTAACGAGATAAATAAGTTTTGGACGATGCTGGGGGGTCAAAATATACCGTGAAATTCCTTACCGCCCCGTGTCCCTGATGCTGATTTTTAAGTTTGGAGCTGCCTGTATAAAATTGTTCCAATAAAAGTAACTCGAAGTAATTTTTTCCCAAAACTGGGACTATTGTTTTATATAAATTTGCAGCAAAAAATTAACCTGCACACATTTTTACGGTTGTTATTATTTTTTAACTCTGTCCCTAGATTTTAGATTCCTTACCGTCCCTCTTGCTAAAAATTATACAGAAAATCACTCCAGATACAGCCACAGAATTTTTTTCAAATTTTTTCTCATGCATAATTGTGCTAGAGAAAAAATAAATCTGTAATTCTTTGACAGAAAATTTACCGTAGAATTTAAATCAGCATTTAAATATCAATTTCAAACATTGTGGCTTTATCGGTAGTCTTACCGTCCCCAAGTTTTATTCCCATACTTCTCGAGGTAAATTAAATTTTTTAATCCAATCTAAATAACTGTTGCTAAATATCAATGAACATTGCGGCTATCACTTACTCTTAACAGTATTTGCTTAAAAATAGGTGATTATTTTCCTTACCGTCCCTTCCTAACAATCCCCATTCTATTTCAAAATTAAATGGATGGCAAGGATCTCGCTGGGATAGTACAGTATTAAACATTAATGCTGAATAAGAACATTTTGTAAATATAGCATGAAAGTTTAAAACTGGAAGTTTTAAAATGCTGGCTTTTTTTTCAGTTGAATTTCACATGTTTCTTATTCACGAAATTTAAAATTATCGGAGAATGGCTCACATGTATTTTGTTATAAATCATCGTTTTTAAAACTTTTATGTATTGATACTCTCTAAGCATTCATAAAAAAGTAAATAGGCTGTTTTATTATACTGTTTTAATGAAATTTTAGTAACGGATTCTTTCAAAACAATGATCCTATATATTTTTTATTTATTAACTGTGTGGAAACCATTTTGTTCAATAGTAGCATCAAAAACTAAATTAGTTTAAAATAATTTACTTCTGTGTGTTTCAAACGTAAATCCACATGTAGTAAAGCTTTCAAGCGATAAATAAATTCAGCCGTGTTTACGTTTGCTTATCATACTTATATTTGCATCAATACCAACTGTGTAATATTTGATTATTATTATTTCATAACAGATATTTCTTGTACATAAACATTTTATTTTTTCGGATTAACTGCAGCCGATAGTTATCTGTTCGAGACCAACAGTTGGCGAAACAATGTTCTAAATATTAATTTGTCATTACTTGCGACAGGCCTTACCGTCCCTACTCTTATATTTCAGTTTGGAACCGTGAAATTCTTAGTAAAAGATGTTAAATAATAAAATGTATTGACTTATTTGGAACCCTGATAGGTATATATAATAAATTAGCATGTCTGGAACATGTGTGTTACAAGTAAATAATAATAAAATAAAATAATCCAGCATAAAATAATATAAACTGCTAAATTTCAGCCTTTAAGACAATGTTATACCAGTATTTTGTACTAAAAATACTACATTGTTATTATTTCTTATTTAAATGTTTTATGGGTATTATGCGAATTCATTATATAAGTAAAACTTTAGAAGAAAATAAAAAGTTAAAGAGATAAAATGTCAAGGGAACCGTAAGAAAAATTAAACTCGCAAGTTTAACTTTATTCTTCAGTTAAATGAAATATTATTAAAAATCATCGCTGCTGACCATTTTTTTATTAATAATTACGTCAAGTTTAATTTCACTAGATTTTTATTCCTGAAAGTAAAAATTATGTGAGAATGCCTCATATCGATAGTGCTCTATATTGATGTCTCAATATTTTAACGTCAGGTTACCCTATGAATTATGAATAAATATGCTGTATCAGCTTATATAAACTACAAAAAAATTTTTATTTTAAAGTTTCCTTTTCAGTTATCTTTTCTTGTATTAATAATTATTTTTATATAGATTTATTATACATACAAAAAGTTTAGTGCTAGATGTTTTACTATCATTGCTATAATTGTACTTTTAAAAATCATTCACCTCCAAAACGAGGCGTTAACATCATATCTTTGCTCAACTAGTTATTCAAGAATTATTGCAAAATTCCAAAACAAACCACAGAGGGACAGTTAAGGTTCACCTTCATTTGGAAAATCCCATTCCCTCAGAAAAGGCGGTGTCCCTCACACTTTAAAAACTAGGACTTCGTAATTATTAAAGTTATATCGGGCACTCTTATATTTAATCACTTTTCTCACTCCGCCCTTCACGTTGGAACAAAGCAGAATCAAAATTTACATACCATATGACAAAGATGTCAAAAGAAAAAGGTGAAGTTAATGAAATGAAATTGATTATGGGACATCATTACTTTGAAAAGAAAAAAAAAATCCGATGCAGAAAACTTATCGCTCTTTCGATTTGAAACATGATCATAAAAAGAAAAGGAATCACAACAATAAGTAAGAATGTCTAAGGTTAAAAAAAAAGTTAAATTCATTCTACTTATAAGCTATTATACTTTATAAGTAATTTATCATAATCAAAGTAACACGGTACTATATTTATTATTAATGGAGGATTTACATTATTTTAGCTTTTCACTTTTTAATTTTTTAAAATTCTTTGCAAATGAATTCCAGTAGAAAATTAATTAATTTCTCTTAACGCTCCTCTTAAATTTTTATCATCTCGCTTAACAACGTGAAACTTTCGCAAATTAGTTTCATTACACATTTGCAAAATTATTTTTGCACCTAAATGTGTAAAATTTGTAGATATTACTATTTAAGTGCCTGAGAATCGAATAGCGATTTTTATTTTACCTTACTATCTTGAATTATGACTGTTTCTTCATTATAACAACATTTCGCATACTTTTACATTTCAAAAATTGACTTAAAACCTGACTAAAAAACTGACTTTCACAACATTTTCTGAAAGATACTTTGCTTTTATAGAAAAAAGGAAAACGTTATTCGGCTTCTTGGTATCTGAATAAGAACAGATAGAAATTGTATGCATTTATGAATAAAAACGGCTCCATGATTGTGTCAGAAATTAGCCAGTTATGATTTGTCCTTTTCAGCCTTAAGCATATACTGTCCAATTTCAAGTGTATAATATTATACAAGGGACAATATCACAAAATACGAAAATTGCAGTCCGCACAATAAAATTTCTATTAAATGTTATATAATGCAATTTTATTTTTTACATTCTAATAAAAATATTCTTAGATGTATTTTCAAGAGATATTATATTCATAATAACACAAAAATAAAGCAATTAAAAGACTTAAAATTTCAGATTGTCATTTTCCTGGCATGCCATACTGTGATGTGTGCAAAGTAAAAGGCTTTCTGCTATACTGTACAAATATCTTTTTCTAGTTTTTTTAATTTCTAATTATTAAATATACCTTATATAACACATATATGAGGAAGGTAACAAGTTTTGTATTTTGCAAATAATTTTCCATAATTAAAATATGATTGTCACTGAAAATGAATGTAATTTTCCTGGCCTGCTCATTTTAGCACTTTATGGGGTATAAAGATGGCGCTGCAAAGTAATTCTTCTTGTTCTTGACATAGTTGAAGTCAGAAAGTAGTAAATCATTGCTACCAGCAACATCTTTTAGATATTTCTTTGAAAGTAATGTGTTTAAAGGCTTTGTAAAAATTGAGTAGACTTTTACTATGTCATATTCAGGGCTTCACTAATTACAAATAAAACTGAACATTACACTGAATTTGAGGTAGTATAGAGGAAACATGTTCCTTTAAACGAAATTAAAATGTTAGATCTAAAAAAAAAAAAAAAAAAAAAAAAAAAACAAGAATATGAAAAATGTTTTAGAATGAAATTGTCATTATCCTGGCATACATGGGGCATTCTCACAATCTTTTGACTTACGGGAATAAAAATCTGGTGAAATTAAACTCGCTAAAATAACATTTTAATTTGATAGACGAATGCCTTAATGATTCAAAATAAAGAAAAAATGGTCAGCAGCGAAATTTTTTTTTATTTAACTGAGGTTTAAGTTAAACTTGCGAGTTTAATTTTCCTTACCATTTTACCACTATAACTTTCTATTTTCTTCTAAATTTTTACTTATAATGAATTTGCATAGTACCCACAGGACATTCAAATAAGAAATAATAACAATGTAATATTTTTAGTACAAAATTTTGGTATAACATTGTCTTAAAGGGTTGTTAAAGAAAGGACGGAACTGGAAAAAAGGGGATGATATAGGAAATGATATTATTTGTCAATTATAATATTAAGGAGAACAAAATTCTCTACACCTTTCATATTTACAACTTTTTTATATACTCAATAGAGTTCAGTACTCTAACAGTACGCCATTTCAAAAATAAGACAATTTTGTTAAAAACCGTGAAAAACGTACTAGTTTTGTTCCGATTATTCAAATGTTCCCCGCGAATTTAATCGTGTATGTCTACTTTTAAAAGTTTGTAGCAGTAAATTATCTATTATTTGCACACTCACGTCTTTATTTTCATCTCAACAGACATTTTATATTTAATAAATTTATATAATTTTAAAAGTAGAGCAGAGTGTAGATGAATGAGACAATTTTCATATTTAGAAAGTAACTTTAAGTATATACAATATACATTGTTAACTTCGAAGCATTCTTTAAAAGAATACAATATTTAGTAACATAATGGCACGATAGTTTCAATTAAGAAAGCATTCTTGTTTAATTTTATAATTTTTATAATGCATACATATTATTCCAAGTATCAATAGGATAGGTATGAAAATTTGCAAAAAAATATTTTATTCCAGACTACAATGATATATTTTATTTACCAATTATTCATAACATATGTTTTAATGTTTTACTGTTTTAAAGATAGCAAACATTGGATTCTAATTCCATATAAAAATGGGGGGGGGGGGCTTAAAAATAAATATCTTTTATGTTAAATACTTTTTTTTACCTTATAAAATAGCTACAATAAAAATGACAACAGATTATTTCACTAACTAATGTTATGCATTTATCTCTTGTAAAATTAAAAAATTATGTCAATAAAATTATATCATTATCGAGCGTGTATGTAAGTTGGAAAAATAGCCTTATTTTTGAAAGGCCCTATTGCACTTGAAGAAGAGAGTGTTCAAACAACACAAAGGGCCGACACAATGGGGTGCAGAGGGGGCATGTGCTCCGGTTGCCAGAACGAAAGGCGAAGGGACCGCCAAATGAAGATTTTATTTGTCGATTAATATATATATATATATGTGTGTGTGTGTGTGTGTGTGTGTATATATATATGAAATTTGTATAAAAAATTAAATCTTGCAGCCGGAAAACTAACAAAAAATAAAACTAAATAAATAAATAAATAATAACTGTAAACAAAATAGAAAACCAAAATAATCAAAACAGAAAAGTAAACACTAATCCGGTGAGAATTTAACGTCAGCAATTCTACGCCAAAAAAAATATCCTTTAAGACGATTAAATTGCAAGCGAGAAATTGTAAAAAGAACGCTCGCATAGGTTTAACATTAGTGTTGCAGTTTCTTAGCGTGACTAGTGTAGTCTCACGCGAAAACTTTTGCAAGCTAATGTTAAACATATGGGAACAATATTTTCAGAATTCTTGCTTGAATTTCAATATTTAATTTTTTCATATAATACGGTCGATATCTAATGTTGTGCGTTTTTAATTTTTCGAATTTGGTTGCATTTTTTTAAATGAGGATACTTTAAATTTCAGAACGGGTTACAAACAGTTTTCCAAAAATGAAAGTGTCCGAATATTTTTTTTCTTTAATGCAACCAAACCCGAAAAAGTACAAAAGCAAAACATTAGATATTGATCTCAGGTACCCAATGAGAAAAAAAATTATTTAAAAGAAATAAAATGCAAGCGAGATATTTGTCAAGAACACTCCCATAGGTTTAATATTACCTTGCGAATGTCTTCGTGTGATTATTTAATCTCATAATTCATATAACTGTGACTTTAAACGCCTCAATACTACAACTACCGTAAAATATTACAAAATGAAATCTGTACATACGGAATTAAGGTCTTTAAAGAAAAAAAAAATATATTTTCAAGAGAAATAATATGAACAATTATACCTGCTAAGATGGAAACCTGTTTAAAGCGGAATATATTTCGGTTTCTTTCGGTTTGGTTTTCAAGGTTTTAATGAATCAATATTTGACAAAGCTGATTACGTAGTTCATCATTACGTATGCAATGATTACACACTGGAAATCTTCAAAATCCGTCTATTAGAGATTTATTAAAATTCTCCATCTAAATTTTCTTTTTAAAGGGGGGGGGGGATTCCATGTAGGCCATGGATACAAAAAAGGCTAGTTTTCGCCCTGAAATACATAATTTACTGTTACCAATATATAGAAGTTGATATACACGATTAAATCCGTGGGAAACATTTGAATAATCGGGGCAGAACTACGTTTTTCAAGAAAATTTCACGGTTTTTAAGAAAATTGAAAAAAAAAATTGTCCTATTTTTGAAATTGCGTACTGCGCTTGTTATTGAGTGCATAAAAAAGTTATAAATATGAAAGTTGTAGAGAATTTTATCTTCTTTAATATTGTAATTCACAAATAATATGCTACGGCAACAGGTCTCGAGATATTTCAAAAAAATCAAAAAAGGTCCCAAAATTTTGTTGTTTTTTGGCCACAGAAAATTTATAGTCCGCGAGCCAGCAACAGATTTTGATGACCAAGTTCCTCTCGGCCGATAATTTGTAAAATGCTTCAGAGAGATGTATCATGAAGTTCCGAGAACGTCAGCTGCGGTTCCGTGGGTGGGTTGAGCAGTAGTATCCTCCCAAACACACACACACAAAAAAAAAAAAAAAAATTAGTCATTTCCTCCCGGTTGAAAATTTGTCAAATTATACCTAACCCAAAATCTTGAAGAAAAAAAAAAGTCAGCTGATTATAAAGTGGTGGGTAATACATGAACATGAAAAAATATACTGGGTGCAAAGCCCTTTAACCTGAAACCCTGGTTAAAGTCCCTTTAACCTGAAAATACTTGCGAATGGAGAGAGCTACAGCTATGGAAATGAGGTAACGCTATAGTAAAGTGACTACGCCCGATTTAATGCAAACGACGGCAGCGCCCCTAGTGGCGATATTTGGAAGATAGCCATTGCAAATTGAAAACGAAAAAAAGATGGAGCAAAATTTCCAGTTAGAAAGTTTCAGAGCATCAATTAATTAATACGAAACGACATTTGGTTTATATGGATAAGATAAATCTTCGCCCGTATACCCAAAAAATGTCCGAAATCGATGCACTCTATTTTGTGTAAAGTTTGAATGGAATTGCCAGAAGTATGAAGAAATGGACAATTTATGGTATAAATACGTGCTTATCTTAATACATTTTGATGACATCACACAAAAAACAAAAAAGACAAACTGTCTCACAGTGATAAAAAGTTAATATTCAGTATGTTCGAAAAGTTCGCTATAGCTCACGATACACGTTTGTTTTCGTGAGAGTAATTCTATAATACATGCCACATTTCTCTGCATGCAACGTCTTTTGCTAGCCTCTTCAATACGACGACGTAGATTTAACCCTTTCAAGGGCGATGGCTAGACGGTTTAGCCACCTAATTTTAATTCCAAAACTGACAAATGGCAGCAAGAATATTTTAATAAAATTTTGCTTTTCTAATGAAAGTGAAAATTAGCGGGTTTTTATTTTCTAAGAAATTCGTTTGAATATTCTGGTGTCAGTAAATTACTTCATCAGTTTACGAACAGGATTCTTCTGCTCCTGAAAGAGTTAATCTAAAATTTTAAATTAATTGGAAATTAAATTTTTACAGACATTACAGCACAGTACAACGTCACAATCTGAAATTGTGCACTGCTACATTTGCGGAATGTGAATATACAAAGTAGAATCGTCGCTCATCGATTTCGGACATTTTTGGGTATACAGGCGAGGATTTATCTTATCCATGTGAACCAAATGTCGTTTCGTACTAATTAATTGATGCCCTAAAACTTTCTTACTGGAAATTTTGCTCTATTTCTTTTCGTTTACGATTTTCAATAGCTATCTTCCAAATTTCACCACTAGTGGGCGCTACCGTCGTTTGCATTAAATCGGGCTTAGTCACGTTACTATAGCGTTACCTCACTTCCATAGCTGTAGCTCTCTCCGTTTGCAAGTATTTTAAGGTTAAAGGGACTCTCCTTTGCACCCTGTATATTTTTTTCATGTTCGTGTGACCAGCTGACGTATTACCCACCACTTTATAATCAGCTGACTTTTTTTTTTCTTCAAGATACTGGGTTAGCTATAATTTGACAAATTTTCAACCGGGAGGAAATGACTATTTTTTTTACGTGTTTAGGAGGCTACCGCTGCTCAACCCACCCACGGAACCGCAGCTGACGTTCACGGAACTTCATGATACATCTCTCTGAAGCATTTTACAAATTATCGGCCGAGAGGAAATAACTGACGAAATTTGCACCTGGCTCAGGGACTATTAGCCTTAAGAAATTTTGTTAGAAAACATGTTTTTTCCATGTTGGAATCATTATAAACAATTCACAAAAAAAATCTTCTACCTCACCTTTTGCAAGGTAATCCCCTTTTTTGGTACATTTCCCCTGGACTATTAGTGCTTATTCCTAACTTTCATCAGACACCAATTAAATTTAGAACAGTTACAATTGCATGTAATACATATAACAATTACGCTAACAATATTTTATTAAAAATTCTTAGTTAAATTTATAAACGTACAACAGCAATAGATAATACACATTGTATAAAAAATAGTTATCAATTGGTTAGTATACTAAAAGACATTAAATGTGTAAAAAAATATACGGGAATATGATTTCAAAGATCTTATTAATAATATAAATCTTTTAGACGAGAATAATATAATTAATACATTATTTAAATCATATAAAAATCAATTAACTCTTCCTAAATACAGAGTGCCCACTCTCAACGGTGTCCAATGGATAATTTCTAAACGGTTAGTCGTAGACATATAGTTCTAATTACAAAAATGCTTTAAATGAGGTAAAGAAATATTTTAAAAGCGATTTGGGTCAATAAAAACATTTCTTAAAAAATTACGAATTTTAAATTTTTATATGGTCTCCCGGTTCTATAACTTATACTTAGTAAAATTTTCCTGTTACACTGACAAGTAAGACAAGAAGAGTCCCGTTATTCTACGATTAAAATTGACAGAGTAATAGCTGTTTAAAGTTGGAGCAGATTTTTTGCTTAAAATTAGGGGTCATTCACAAATTTGGTAGAATTTCGGCAGATATATTTAAAAAAATGTTTGAGAGTAAAATTAACACTGCAATATAAATTTGAAATCTTTAATCATTCTGACATATTAATGCAAAATATACAATTTATAATAAACAAATTAGAAGGGAAAAAAAACAGAATTTTTGTTAAATAAAATGATAAAAATTAACAACCTCAATTCTTTACAAAATGATACATATTTTAAAATGTTATTAGATTACACTAGCCTGCAAAAGTTTGGTTATGTCATGTTTTTTAGCTTTTGATGATTGATTCTTGTGTATTCTGTGCCGCTGAATTCGAAAATGACCTTCATTTTTTACGATCACGTAAAGATTTTTTGGAAATCGTAAATTTTAAAGTTAAAAAAAGAAAAAAAATAGATGTGATTGTTGTGTTTTTAACTTTTGATAATTAATTTATATATATTTTTTACCGCTGAATCCGAAAATGACCTTCATTTTTAATCATCACGTCAGGGTTTTACGCAAATTGTAAATTTCAAAATTAAAAAGTTCAAAGTTAAAATTGAATCTCCTCCCCCATCTTATCGGACCACTCAGCTGTTTAGCTGTAAGAATCCCAGGATAACCAAAAATATCGAATAAATTATTGAATAAAGTAAAATGAAATAAAATAAAATAAGTTTTACATATGTTTTATTGTATGAGATTTTCGCTATATTTTAACTTGCACATTTACGATTTGCAAAAAAATTCTAACGTGATGGTTAAAAATGAAGGTCATTTTCAGATTCAGTACTAAAAAGTACATAAAAATCAATTATCAAAAGTTAAAAATCACAACCATCTTCTCTATTTGAAAGTATCCGATTTTTGTATTTTTTTAACTGTGACAATTTACGATTTGCGAAAAATCCTGACATGATGGTTAAAAATTAAGGCAATTTTTGAATTCAGTGCTAAAACATACATAAAAGTTAAAACACACAACCATCGTAGCCTTGTGTTATCTAATCTAAAACTTTTTCTTAAACTTCTTGGCGGTAATCTAACCAAAAAATTTTGTGTTATTCGGTAAAATCCTGTAAAGTATAAATGGTAACCACAGAAATTCATAATAATATTAGATTGTCATCGGATTTACGTCAGTATGTAAAATTTAATCTCAATCGGTATTTGAAAGTGAGTTAAAGTTCGAGTACAAATTTTAAACTGGGAAAACATACATACGATCGTTGAAGTTAAATAAAAACTTATACGAATAACATAATTTTTTGTTACAAGAAATCATGAAAGGAAACTGTCTCAAATCCTTAGAAAATAAAATGTGTAAGTTCTTCGAATACTTTAAGCACTTGGTATATGACGCCTCAAACCATGGCCTAGCTGATTTGTGTTCGGATGAGGGAAAGTGGTATAAGTCATGCATTTTTAAAGTTTCATAACTCGGTCAATTTTAGGGTTATACGAACGGGACTTTTTTTGTCTTACTTGTCAGTGTAATATTAGGTTGAGCAAAAAGTTCTAGGAAATTTTTAATCTAATAGTTACCAGAATTTGTATCGTATATAGGAATGCTAGTGGTACAGTCCAGACGTATCTCCATCCGATTATGGCCTATTTCGATCAATGCAGCACTTTTTCAAGGCCGTCAATATGAATCCTTTAATGAAGTTGAAGAAGCATGTCAAGAGCTTTTCGATTCCAAGGAGTCGCCATGTTACTTCCAGCAAATTCAGAATCTGGCAGAACGATGGCAGAAAGTCATGGGCTGTGATGGTCTCAACTTTAAAGAATGGTCCTTGTCGCTTTTGTTATTAATTTTTGCAAGACAACGCAACTTTCACAAATTTCCCAGAACTTTGTGCTCAACCTAGTAGGAACATTTTTTCTAAATATAACTTATAGGACCGGGGGACCGTATAAAAATTTAATTTTTTTTATTTAAAAAAAGTGTTTTTATTGATCCAAATCGCTTTTAAAATGCTTCTTTACCTCATTTAAAACATTTTTGTAACTGGAACTATATGTCTATGACTAACGGTTTAGAAATTATCCATTGGACACCGTTGAGAGTGGGCGCCCTGTATTTAGGAAGAGTTAATTGATTTTTATATGTTTTAAAAAATGTATTAACTATATTATTCTCGTCTAAAAGATTTATATTATTAAAAAGATCTTTGAAATCATATTCCCGTATATTTTTTTACACATTTAATGTCTTTTAGTATACTAACCAATTGATAACTTTGTTGAGAGTGGACATCCTGTATATGAATACAGACTATTTTCGCACTTTAACTAATTTCATCATATATAATAACTACATTTTACAAGATAATATTTATATACAAATAGTCGGAATACCACAAGGCGGATGTACGTCCAGTGTGTTGTCAGATTTATATTTATATCAATATGAACATACTCATTGCAATGATAGTATTTTTATATATCGTTACATTAATGACATCATTTTAATTGACACTAACCAATTTAATATTTCTCAATTTCCTGTAGTTTATCCAACTGATTCAGAATTGACAGAAAACCTTTTATCAAACATTGCTATTAGCTTTTTACATCTAAAAATTAAAATAGCAGAAAACAAAACAATAACTGATCTTTATGACAAATGTAAAGATTTTCAATTTAAAGTTAATAATTTTGCTCATTTTAAATCCTGTCTTCATATTTCAGTTTACCGTAATATACTCCTTAATCATTTGTATAGAATCAAGAGTTTATGTTCCTCACATCTTATTAATAAAAACATTAAACAATTAATATTTGATGCATTAAATCACGGTTTTCCTAAGAAATTCATGTATTCTTTAATCTACAATTAGTTTATTAATGATCTAAACGATGGATATTCGGGAAGTAAATTGTAAGTTACTAATAACATTTTGCTTGTTTAAATATATATATATATATATATAAATAATAATAAAAAAATTAAAATACAGAAAAAAACAAAAAAAAATGTAATAGGTTGGCTGGAAGGGTAGAAGTTGAATTATAGAGGAGGGAGGTGTTGTCTGGATAATTTATACGCAAATGTTGATTTAATAAAAATATTCAAAAAAGATGGAAAGTTACATTGTAATAATTAGTTTCGGGATTTATGTTATGTGTGATGAATAAGCAATCCTTAATAATGCATAAAACCATTTTATATTTTGTATTAATTTATTTCAATCTATTTTAGTTTATAAAAAGTGTACTCCTTAATAATGCATAAAACAATTTTACAATTACCATATTAATTTACTTCTATCTATTATAATTTATAAATAGTGGACTCTAATACTGTATATGATGTATGTATATATAAACATAAAATATTATATTTAATTGTGTCTGCCCTCCCCCCAAAAAAAGAAAAGAAAAGGAAAGAAGGGGGAAAGAGAATTAAAAAATTAAATTTTACGAAGGGACGGGAAGTGTAGAATTTTTATTTTATTTTATTTATTTTTCTAATATTATTATTTATTTACTTATTTTTTTCTGAATTATAATTTAAAGCTAGTTATGAAAAAATTACATTATAGATGCTGATTATTTGTAATCACTATTCTAATTAACTGATTTAGAATTATACAATATGTTGTACTGTTTAGTTTTTAAAAATTAAGAATAAAACTGGATTTTTGATTTTCAAACTTGTAAAATAATTCTCCGTACTTAATTTCAATAATCTAAGACAGGTGGCAGCATTAAAAGTGTTTTACTTACTAACTACTAATTTAAATAGTTTATAACTTAAAGAATCATCAGTAGATGACAGCACTATAAAATTATTCACATTCTTTTTTTTTTTAATCTTGTGTTGCCATATTATAAAATTACACAGGCCTGCGATGAAAAAATACAAGGGAATTGATAGCTGAACTTTATGCATTTTTTGGTGTTGATTTAAAAAAAAATAATGAAAAATTTCTATCACGTCACGTTTTCTTGAAAGATTCAATTTTACACTCCATCGGCCATACGCCTCGCTCCTCATGGGCATGATGTGCCAGTGCCTTTGCCTCCAACTGAATTGCCAGTCATCTCTTCAGATTCTTCAGACTAGGAATATCCAGAAGTTCAAGGTTCCGATACCGAATAGAAAACATTTGGAGGCAATTCACCTCAGCCCTTCTCTCAGGTTGAACTTATAGATCTCACTAGAGATCAGGGCCTTTCGAAAGAGACAGCTGAATTGTTGGGCTCCAGGTTGAAAGAAAAAACTTATTGACCAAAAGAACCTCTTTTCATTAGTATAGAAATCAAAAAAGGAATTTGTTAAGTACTTTGAGGAAGAGGAGAACGTGGTCTATTATTCTGATGTTCCCGGATTAGTGAGCAAATTTAACATCACCTACTATAAAGATGAATGGAGGCTGTTTATAGATTTATCGAAAAGGACGGGGGCGCTGATTAATGTCCCCATGATATATGCCCCCATACGTCATTTTGACGTCACAAGAAATGGGGATATAAATACAGTGCTGGATCATTTCACTTTTCACGAAATCCTGATTAATGTCCCCATGATATATGCCCCCACATCTGAAAGGGACACAAATCCAGTGCTAGAGAAATTTCCTTTCGTTGAGAGCCTGATTAACGTCCCCGTGATTTAAGTCCCCATACGTCATTATTTTGACGTCACAAAAATGGGGGCACAAATCCAGTGCTCGAGCATTTCACTTTTGACGAAATCCTGATTAGCATCCCCATGATATATGCCCCCATATCAGAAGGGGACACAAATCCAGTAATGGAGAATTTTCCTTTCATTGAGAGCCTGATTAATGCCCCCATGATTTATGCCTGCATACGTCATTTTGACGTCACAAAAAATGGGGGCGCAAATCCAATGCTGGAGTGTTTTACTTTCGACGAAATCCTGATTAACATCCCCATGATATGTATCCCCATACGTCCTTTCGATGACGTCACAGTAGATGGGGACTTAAATCAGGGGGCATAAATCCAGTGCTAGAGCATTTTATTTTCTCAAGAATTCCTGAATTACGACCCCATGATATATGTCTCCATACGTCATATTTATGTCACAACAAAGGGAATTCAGATTCTATTTAGGATAGACCACTTGAAATCTGCACTACCGGAATTTTCAGGTCCTGGCCCGGCCCGGTGCAAAAATTTAAAGTTCGAGCGGGGAAATTTTTGTGTTAAATGAATTTAACCTTGTGTAATTACGTGTCCAGCGTTTTCTGGCGTTTCTATTATGTGCGATTTAATTTTGTTGAGCTGATCATAATTATCAGCCCATATGTTATAATTAGTAAGGTAACTGGGTGAATTAGTAATTCCAGCTTCTCCAGGATGGCATAATTGGTAGAGCACTGGCGGCTTCAGCCAGGGTATTCCTGGTTCGAATCCTAGCCTGGGCATTTTTCGCCCTGTTCGAAAAATTGAAACTCATATGATTTATTTACCAATTATAATTATTGTGTTAAAAAAGTCAATCTTGTGTAATTACGTGTCCACTCCACCGTTTTCTGCGTTTCCACTACCTGCGATTTTATTCTCTTGAGCTGATTCATAAATATCACACCAGATTTATTACCATTAAAGTTAACTGGCTGAATTATCCTGCTGAGAAAGAAAAGTTTGCATAAAAGAAAATAAGTGCTCTTCCTATTTTATTTAAGCCTGTTCTATAATCCAAAAGGGCAAATTTATGACATAAGTTTTAATTTATTTTTGTTCGGAAATGCATAAAACTAGCAGGTGTTGTTGTTTAGAAATAATGTAATCAAACTGCGTTTTCCGGGTTTTTTTTTTTTTTGCAAACGCAATAGATCTTTCAGAAAATAGTGTCAAAGTGGGCGTTTGAACCTAATTTCCGTGTGAAAGAAGAATAACTACCCAAGGGAGGGTGAAAAACTCTTTGTTACGTGATCAAAATTGCTTATATCGCAATAGGTAATTTATTTATCAAAAAATGGAAAACACAGTGCGATTTCAAATCGCTTCCATAGTCAGGCCTTCCAATTTTATATCTTTCCGTTAAAAAATTAATTTGTAAATGTGTTAAAACGTTTTGCTCTTGTTAAGCAGAACAGTTGAGAACAGCCTTAACGTAATCGTTGGAATTATACCTTAAGGTGGTTCTCAAACGCGAAATTTTGACACATTTTCTGACAAACTTTTAACTGCAAAGGCATAAAATTGACAAGCCTAACTATTGAGGGGATTTGGAATAGAATAGCTTTTTCCATTTTTGAAAAATAAATTATTTGTCGACATACAGGATATTCTTGTCATGGCTTCGGGTTTTCTTCTTTCCCGTGATGTCGCTTCCGAAATTCTATTCAAAATGCTACCTTTAACAGTATATTCTCATAGATATATTGCCTTTATCAAAAAATCGATAACGCCATTCGATTACATAGTTTCTGAATGACAATACCTGCCAATCTTATACGTTTCCGAAAAGAAATGAATTCAGAAATGTGTGAGAAAGTAGTTCTTTTGGATTTTAGAAAAGCCTTAATAAATGACAGAGAAATATTTTCACAAATCTACTTTTTATTATACAGCTTCAAAAGTTATGATATTTCTAAACCTCCTTTTTTTTCTTTTATTCTAAACTACATTAATTTTTTAATGAATCCTTATTTGAATGTTGAAACGTCTATAAGAATATAAGTAATTATTAATGTTGCTATTGTGTATTTTCTGTCTTGCAAACACATCGTAATTTTCAAATATATACTGTAAATTTATCCCATAAATATGTATGCAGTTTTCTTTAAAGGAATCTTAATTGTATGTTAAGAAAAATCAGAATTTCTTGTCGGGAGGTGCTGGGTTCGAACCCAATCGCGCCCGTCGGCCTAACCGTTTCGGAGTTTTCGTGGTTTTCTTCGAAACCGTGGATTCCCATGCGTAAATACGGGTTAGGTTCCCTTAGAAAGACCCCCACGGAGGGCACTCCCCCCAGGGCCTATATCCCACGTGTTGATAATTGGCCGTCATAAACACAAACCAAACCAAACCAGAATTTCTTGTAGAAATTTTTACTGATTCCTGTTTGGAAATTCCGGCCCGTGCAGACCTCAACCAGGGTCCCTCTCCAATTGAGGTCTTGTTAGGGGCTCCGAGTCTCTCTATAAAATTTGAAATAACCTTTCCTTTGCGTCTTTTTGGTCTAGATTTAGTCTTAAATGTTTAACCCCTTGAGGGGCGGTGGGATATAATATATCCCACTTAATTTTAATTCCGAAATGCCACATTGACACCAGAATTTTGAAATAAAATTTTGCATTTGTACTGCATTTGAAGCAAAGCTTTTACTTATCTACCCTATATATATAAAATCCTAATGAAACGAATTTATGAAACGAATACAAGAAACGCCTGAAATGTATCGATTCTTTGAATCGACTGATTAAACAACTGATTTTGTTTACCGGCGATTTCTCCTAAAATATGGAATACTTTGCGATGAAATTAACACCAAAAATCCGTGTTGATCCACAGATCTCAAAACTGGTATTAGAATTTTTAAATTCGAATTAGTTTTCGAAATATTAATTTTTTTCTAATTTTAAATACATTTTTTCTAATGATGGCAACTCAAATGTTAATCATAACAGAAATTTTTTTTTTCATAATTCAGAAAAGGTTACTATTTTAAATTAATTTGGCGACAGTTGGGCCTCCTTTAAATCTATGCTAAGAACAATGCTTTTTTTGTATTTCGTTATCATTTTATTAAATACAAAACTTTCATTTAAAAATGAAACATTTAAATTGGTGGTTTTCACTTCTTTTTTTTTAAAACAAAACGAAAAGAAAAATATTAGACATAGATGTCATATACGCACCGGGGTACCTAATTGGCGCACAAATGGCATTATTTTGATAGACATGGTAACCCGGCTATTGTTGTTTATTTAATAATAAATGTATATTTACTTCTATTTCTTTTTTTAAATTTATATAAATTATTTTGTTCTATAGTAATTAATTATTTTTTTGCTATTTCCTTTTGAAAATAATAGAAAATAATTAAAAAATACGGTACAATGTAGTAGTTATTCCGTCACCCAATTTCGCAAGTTATATAAATCGCCAAACCACTCACCAAATTGTACAGATTGACAAAATTTTTATTTTAAATAACGAAAGAACAAATAAATTACTATAACATTAATAAATATAAAAGTATAACGTCGAAATAAAAATCACTTGATGACGTAAACACGTGTAACATGCTAAAAGTCAAGTGAATGTGACATTTACGATCAAGCATTATTGACATTTAATCTTATAGTTCGCGATAGATTTTTTGTCGACGGGATGACTAAGTAGTACCAAAAATACATATGTAACTGGTATTCGAAAACGAGGCTTTCGCCAAATTTTCGTTAAAAAAAAAAAAAAAAAAAAAATCATGCCAAACATGCGGTGCATATATGACATCTGGCGAAATATTAAATTATGTAACAAACCATGACATTTACTTTCAACTTCAAATCAATGTTTCAATTTACCACTCGAACAATAAAAAATATGCTGACTGGCGAGTTGATAAAAAGATATTGGCGAGATTTTCACCAGGCCTTTTATTTCTTTCGGCACAGATGTCATATACGGCCCCATGTTGGCGCGATTTTTTTCTGACTCCAATGTCATATACGCAACGGGTACTTAACTGGCGCCAAAGTATCGTTATTTTGCTTGATATGGTAAGCCGGTTGTTGTTGTTTATGCTGTTGATGCGTTCCCCAAATTGGCGTTGGAAAAAAATCGCGCCAATATATATGACATTTGTGCCAAACCTTCATATGAAAGGCGAAGGGATCAGACCGTATTTGTTTATGGCATTTGATGACTTGAACTATTATAATATAGATGAAATGATGGGGACAGAATAATATTTGGCGACTTATCACCTGTGCCTGGATAACATTAAAGTATCAAAATGGCACCTAGAGTATAAAAAAAGAAGTGTTCCGCCGGGAACTGTTGATGATAGTCACATAATTTAGGCTATTATTATAGAGATTGATTTAAAATATCGGTTGACAAAGACTCTGAATGCTTAATTCATTTTATTTTAGCTTCTTTTCAAATGTTTAACTGATCCTCTTTAATCAAAAACGAAAACAACCATTGGATGTCTTAACAGCAACTGATTCTCCGTTAAATTTTTGCAATCAATGGGAATTGAATGGAAACCCGTTTACGGGGAGATCTGCACAGCTTTTTCAGTATAATTTAATCTTCTCTAATATTTTTAAAACCCATTAGATTTTTAGATTTTTAGATTTTCAGATTCTGCGGTGTCTGAACGGAGGTTGGCGAGCGTAGCTTGCAGGGGGCAGAGCCCCCTAGTTTTCAAATAAAATTGTTTCTAATTCCTGCCGTGAATCTGTCATTTCAAAATTTTAAGAAGAAAAGTACTTTGCTCCTGAAAGGGTAATTGTGAGAAGGAAGTGGGTATTAACTTTATTTATTACAAAGTTTATAATAATTGTCGGGAAATGTATAGATTTAGTAAAAGTAACCGTGAACGAAAACCATAAATATTTAAAATATTGTGAAGGATATATCCTCCAAAATAAAAAATAATTATGCATATTAAATGTGAAAGTAGTAGTAATTTTCATACATTTTAGTATTTATATTATATTATCCTTCTATGATATATACGATTTAAAAATATAAAGTTTATTAGTTCAGCAGACTGTGCGAACAGAAAAGTGCACCTGGGCCAAAGTTTAAATTTGTCGTCCCCAATCTTCGACTTCTCTGTGACAGATGGCACAAAACTGGCGAAGTGCACAAACAGAAATAAATTCTGTTGAATACATATTTCGCGCTTATTTTGGAACTTTAAAATTTTTAATTCAGAAATTTCAAATAAGAAAAAAAAATAAATAAAATTTGCAGTTATATTATGGAAAAGCGGATCTGGGAAATGGTTGTGGAAAAAATGCATCTAACAATACTGTATAACAGTTGGCAAGAAAATTGTACTTAGTCAGTAATTTGTTTTTGGATGTGGGGTAATGGACGATGCAATAACTTTGAAATGTAAAAAGTATGTACTTTCATTGAGGAAAAATTCCCTATATCTATCTACATATATAACAAGTAAGAAAAATCATGCGTACAGCATAGATTATGAAACACTTTCCAACACTCCGTGAAAGCTTTAACGAAACTTCGTTACTTAGGAAAATAAGGTAAATAAGTAAACTAAATAAACATTTAAAAATCTGATTTCAGTAGTTATCGCCCACAGCCAAATATGTATTCCAATTCTTTTGAACAATATTCGATCTGTATGTTGATATACATACTAATGGGAAAATGTAGTTTAGCAAGAAAATGCATAACAGGTTGAAATTAATCTTTCAGCAATTTATACTAATATATGGAAACATACTTGAATACTTTTGTACAGCCCCGTAGTTTACCTAGTACCTTTATTACATGCCACTATTTAGCTAAAATTTAATTCAAACTAAAACACGCTTAAAACTACTGAAATTACATTTCCAGAAATTATCACCCATTGACGGCCATGTATCCAACTCTTTGCGTGGCCCTGTATATTATTTTATCTATATTCTACAAATATTTCTTAGTACACTAAATTCAGTTCAGCGTAAAAATGCATAACTCCTAGAGGTCTGCACGGGCCGGAATTTCCAGGCCCGGGCCCGGCCCGAACGGAAGCTATCTTGGCCCGGCCCGGCCGCTGTAAAAATTGGAAGTTCGGCCCGATCCCGGCCCGGCCCGTTTCAATTTTTACAGTTCTCGAGCCGGCCCGTACAAAAATCAGTGAAAACAGGCCTGGCCCGACACAATTTCTACAAAAAAAAAAAAAAAAAATTGGTTTTTTCTCAACATACAGTTAAGATTCTTTGAATGAATACTACATACATATTTATGGGAACATTTTACAGTATATTTTACATTACTATAATGTTCGCAAAACAGAAAACACACAATAGTAAACATTAACGATTACTTACAGTGTTTTAGTCATCGTGTCTACAGACATTTCAAAATGGAAATAAGGATTCATTAAAAGATTAATGTAGTTCAGAATAAAGGATTAAAAACATGATAACTTTTGAAGCTGTATAATAAAAAGTAGGTTTCTGAAAATATTTCTCTCATTCTTAAGGCTTTTCTCAAATCCAAAGGAGCTACATTTCGACACATTTAGGAATTCTTTTCTTTTCGGAAACGCGTAAGATTGGCAGGTATTCTTATTCAGAAGCTATCTAAATGTCGTTTTTTTTCATAGATAAAAGCAATATAGCTTTCTGAAAATACTGTCAAAGTTAGCGTTTTGAATCGAATTTCCGGAAGCGATAGCACAGGAAAGGAGAAAAACGTACAGTCACTTGACAGGAATCTCTGTTATCTCTGTAATTTATCAAATATGGAATAAGCTATTCGTTTCCAAATGCCTTCAATAGGCAGGCCTGTCAATTTTATGCCTTTATAGTTAAAAATTTTGACAGAAAATGTGTCTGAAAGCTTCGCATTGTTGAGCAGTGAATATGAGAACCACCTTAAGGTATATTTCCAAAGATACTGGTAAGAGAGGTTCATTATTACTATTAATACTATAAAACCCAATGACTGTTCTACATATCCTGAGATCGATTCAGACCAGTTCCGTCCCGGCACGAGTCTGCTGAAAAAAAAAATTAAACTCGGAATCAGACATCTTGTAACTGTACGATGCCGATCTCTACGATGGACATATTACATTTCTGTATTGATGTTGTTAAACTCGCATCGGCTCGTGACGCACACTTATACTTCTCGAGAAAATCATATTTATTGAAAATGGCTCGTATTTTATCTGCTTCGCTTAATTTCTTATATCGGGCCGATAGGCCCGATTAATTTTTTTGCCGGCCCGGCCCGTTGAAAAAATTGTCCTAATTCTGCCGGCCCGGCCCGTCTGAAAATTCGCCTTCATTCCGCCGGCCCGGCCCGTTTAAAAATTCGCCTTCAATCCGCCGGGCCCGTGCAGACCTCTAATAACTCTTTTAAAACCCACCATTAAGCAATTTATGCTCATACTCAGTAACTTTTACGAATTCATTTCTGTAGCTCTGTATATGAATTATACATTTATACGCACTTTATAGTATGCATAAATATAGTGAACAAGTAGGTAAGTGTGATCACAGATCGCACAGAGTGTTTCGCTTAATATTCCTTTCAAAACACTTTATCCTTTTGAAAAATCTCTTAGTTCCACATTTCGCAACCAGGTGCGCATTCTATTCTAAACTAACTTCTATCCGAATGAAACTCCGTTTTATATACTATCCGTAGATAAATTAGTCGAGGGGATTGTGCTGATAGCACCCGAGATATGTTGGCGCCCCTGGCGGTAAAAAGTGGAACTAAAATATGTAAGGCTATGGTGCATAATATGAAAGAATTGTCAAACGGGTGTCGGCAAAGGTTAGCAAAGTGCTCCCCGGGTGAAAAGGGCGGAGGTCAGAAAAATTGCTTAAAATACACAAGTTAGAGCCCGGTAGAGTAAATAATATAAGACTTTTTGAAAATTTTATGATTTGCCGTGTGGTCTGAAGTATTCAGCTATACGTATGCAAAAATTAATGTCTCCAACTTAATTAGCGGCTCTCTTAGAAAGAATTGCTTAAAAGACATATGTGGTAGCTCAGAGGGTTAACGTAAGACTTTTTCAAGATTTTAAGATTTGTCGCCTGGCCTTGGGTGTTCTGCTATAAGTATGCAAAATTTCAAATCTCAAATTTAATAAGGGGCTCAGTTAGAAAGAATTACTTAAAATACGCATGTGGGAGCCCAAAGGGTTAAGTGTACGATTTTTTCAAAATTTTATGATTTGTCGTATGATATGTGGTGTTTATAAGTATGCAAAATTTCACGCCTCCAACCTAAATAGGGGCTCACTTAGAAAGAATTGTTTAATATACACATGTGGGAGCTCAAAGGGTTAAATGTACGGCTTTTTCAAAATTTTATGGTTTGTCATTTGATGCGAGGTGTTCAGCTATAAGTATGCAAAATTTCACGCCTCCAACCTAAATAGGAGCTCACTTAGAAAGAATTGTTTAAAATACACATGTGGGAGCCCGAAGGGTTAAATGTACGACTTTTTCAAAATTTTACGATTTTTCGTATGATGTGTGGTGTTCAGCTATAAGTATGCAAAATTTCAAGTCTCCAACATGTATAGTTTATGAGAACGGGCTCTGTGACAGACGGACAGAGGAGCGAGACGAATAGGGTTTCGACAGATGAACGAAACCGTAAAAAAGCGCCATATCATAATTAAAAATGCATTTCGAGCAATCATTACTAATATACAGTAATTCGGATACAATAAATCGGTATCTGAAATCTTTTCAAATACACCGCAAACAATTTCCCCTATACCATTATGAACGGAATTCTTTTGTGTGGCCCTGTATGTATTGTGGAACAATAACTATTCTTTGCATCGTATATTCAACAGAATACATATTTTAGTGGGCTTCTTAAATGAATATCAATTTTACTATGTTTGAAAAAGAGTAACACCATTAAAAATCATTTGAAGCGATTTTTTTCCCATTGGCCGTAATGTAACGGAAAACTTTTTACTGTCCCTGTAAATGAACTAAACATGCTACAAACTTCATTTGAAATAGGGAACGTGCTATGGTAGAGGTCACTAACATCAAAAAATTTAAGAGCAATCCGAGCATATTTACGAGAGCTAGAGCGTGGACAGACGGCTAGACAAACCGAAGTCATAAACACTTTTCAACTATGTTGGAAAGTGTTAATTATTTATAGTATACATTAAAAAAGAAGAAAAAGGAGATTGGTAGTATACATTTGACGCCCCCCTCGATTTCCGCGCACGGGGCAACCGCCTACTTCGCCCTCTTCCCTTTCACACTATCCTGTAGCTAAGTATTAGAGTATACGTTGGGCCGTAGTTAGTACGTTACATATACGTTCGTAAAAGTATTTTTTTTAAACACTCTATAATAATACCCTAAATTATGTGACTATCATCAACAGTTCCCGGCGGAACACTTCTTTTTTTATACTCTAGGTGCCATTTTGATACTTTAATGTTATCCAGGCACAGGTGATAAGTCGCCAAATATTATTCTGTCCCCATCATTTCATCTATATTATAATAGTTCAAGCCATCAAATGCCATAAACAAATACGGTCTGATCCCATCACCTTTCATATGAAGGTTTGGCACAAATGTCATATACGCCCCATATTGGCGCGATTTTTTTCCAACGCCAATTTGGGGAACGCATCAACAGCATAAACAACAACATCCGGCTTACCATATCAAGCAAAATAACGATACTTTGGCGCCAGTTAAGTACCCGTTGCGTATATGACATTGGCGTCAGAAAAAAATCGCGCCAATATCTTTTTTGCAACTCGCCAGTTAGAATTTTTTTATTCTTCGAGTGGTAAATTAAAACATTGATTTGAAGTTGAAATTAAATGTCATGGTTTGTTACATAATTTTATATTTCGCCAGATGTCATTATACGCACCGCATGTTTGGCATGCTTTTTTTTTTTTTTTTTTTTTTTTTTTTTTTTTTTTTTTTTATGAAAATTTATCGAAAACCTCGTTTTCGAATGCCAGTTACATATGCATTTTTTGTACTACTTAGTTATCCCGTCGACCAAAAATCTATCGCGAACTATAAGATTAAATGCTAATAACGGTTGATCGAAAATGTCACATTCACTTGACTTTTAGCAAGTTACACATGTTTACGCCATGAAGTGAATTTTTATTCGACGTTTTATTTTTATATTTATTAATGTTATACTAATTTATTTGTTCTTTCGTTATTTAAAATAAAAATTTTGTCAATCTGTACAATTTGGCGATTTATATAATTTGCGAAATTGGTTGACGGAATAACTACGTTGTACCGCATTTTTTAATTATTTTCTATTATTTTCAAAAGGAAATAGCAAAAAAATAATTAATAACTATAGAACAAAATAATTTATATAAATTAAAGGTACTTCTTAGTTATCCCGTCGACCAATTTCGCCAAATTATATAAATCGCCAAACCACTCGCCAAATTATATAAATTGACAGAATTTTTATTTCAAATAACGAAAGAATAAATAAATTAGTAAAACATTAATTAAAATACAAATAAAACGTCTAATTAATGGTGTTATTGGCCATTATTAGCATTTAAACTTACAATTAATTAATTAATGGCAAACCATTATTGGCATTTAATCTTACAATTTGGCGTCAGTAATTTGGTCGGCGGGATAACTAAGAAGTACCAAATTAAAAATAGAAATAAAAGTAAATAAACATTTATTATTAAATAAACGACAATAGCCGGGTTACCATGTCAACCAAAATAATGCCATTTTTGCGCCAATTATGTACCCAGTGCGTATATGACATCTGTGCCTAATATTTTTCCTTTCGTTTTGTTTTTTAAAATAAAGAAAGAAGTGGAAGCCATCAATTTAAATGTTTCATTTTTAAATGAAAGTTTTGTATTAAATAAAATGATAACGAAATACAAAAAAATCATTGTTCTTAGCATAGATTTAAAGGAGGCCAAACTTGTCGCCAAATTAATTTAAAATAGTAACCTTTTCTGAATTATGAAAAAAAAAATATCTGCTATGATTGAAATTTGAGTTGCCATCATAAGAAAAAAGTATTTAAAATTGGAAAAAAATTAATATTTCGAAAACTAATTCGAATTTAAAAATTCTACTACCAGTTTTGAGATCTGTGGATCAATACGGATTTTTGGTGTTAATTTCATCGCAAAGTATTCCATATTTTAGGAGAAATCGCCGTGAAACATAATCAGTCGATTCAAAGAATCGATACACATTTCAGGCGTTTCATATATTCGTTTCATAAATTCGTTTCATTAGGATTTTATATATACTAGTTGCGTAGCAACCCGTTGTGTTGCTTTTGAATTGCATGAGACAATCGATCTTTTTGCGAAAAATGAAATCTTAACTTTATTGTAAATTTAGAAAGCCATTGCAATATTAATTTTATTAAATACAATATTTCAAATAAGTTATATTTACAATTTCAGTCAAAACTTTCCCAATAAAAATGCACATATTCTATAACTTTATTTGCCTAGAGTTTTTCGCTCTTCCAAGATTTTGCTTCGAATTTCGGAGTTCGTAGAAATGATGTCATTTGGGTCAACTTATACAAAAGTGAATTTGTTTGGACGAATTTATTCAGAAGTATTTTATATTTATGAATTAAAATAAATATTTAAAGAATTATTTTTTCTTCTCGCTAAAACTTTTCCCTTTTTTTTTCTCGCTTTTTCGCATTTTTAATGTCCGCTTCTGAAATGTTTTATTAGCCATCTTAAGGCAACGGTTGAAAATCTACTTTACGACTTTAAATTAAATGAAAATAACGTACGATGTTTTTTTTTTCTTTTGACGTCAACAGAATTTATCTCAATGTTCCAGTCGAGAGTCGAATTTGTGTTTCTAAAATAAACGGATTCCTGAAGCTTGAATATGTGTGAGTTCGTATTTCGTGAAATTTTCTTGAAAACTACAATCATTTTTTCACTATTTATTCAAATATACGTTAATTTCAATTAAAAAAGGATTTCAAACAATGACCTAATAATCCTTGCCATTTTCCCTTTTCTCTCTTTTATCCACAAAAATGGAGCAATTTTAGTTTCCATCATTAGAGAAATGTCATTAAAAATAACGTAAAAATTTATATATCGAAAACTAATCAAATTTTAAACTTCTACGACCACGTTTAACATCCTCGGACCCATGCGGATAACTGACGTTAATTTGATCACCCAGCATTCCATATTCTAGGAGGAACAGCTGTGAAATACAAATGGACAGTCACTTTTTAATATAACAGATTGATGAAGTTTTAATTTCGCTATAAAAACTTAGTCAGGGACAAATGCTGAATTATTTATATTATTTTAAGTGCAAATGGCTCATTCCATAATGGAGCCTGTACGCAATGGATATAGATTAAAAACATTATTCTTGAAAATTATTTAAAAAGACATAATAAATAAATCAATTAAGATACAGTTTTCAAGAAAATTGCATTTGAAAGTAGATTTTTCCCCCGATATAACGGGTGTAAAAATTGAAGATGCGCGATGTTTAGAAATTCAAAAAATTGCAGTAGCAAAGATTGCAAATCCGACATTTAATCGTCAAGCGTTGCCATTCTCAAAATGGCGTCAGCCGTACGCACGGACATATTTTTCCTTTATAATATAGATAGAAAAGTTCCGTTTGTCAGCTAAATCTTTGCATGTGAAAATGTATTCTTTTGGCTTGAGGGTCTAATTGAAGTACCTCGAAGTACAAATTTCAGAAACTGATGTCTTTTAGATGTATTTGTGTAAAAATATATAGTTTTGTCAAAGAAAAGGATTGTTTTCTTATAAATATGGCACTTACTGAAGCATTACGCCAAGTGCCTCAAATTCGGTATCAGCCGAATGAAAATATATTGTAACATTAGCTTTATGAGAGAAAATGTTTTTAAAATAGTGACGTCATTTTCTGTTCAGACTTAAAATAAAGTTATTTTTAATTGTAATGAGTAAATGGTATCAATAAGGATAAATAAATCCCAAAATTTCTTTTTTTCTGCAACAGTGGAATTAATACGATTGTAACCATTTTGATGAAATTTCAAAAAATCTTTTCAAATTAAATTAAAAATATAAAAGTGAAAATATTTAGAAAAATAGCTAGTGCGAGGACATCTACAAATGAACAGCTTTCATTTAAAAAAAGAATTATTAGCAAAATTGGTACATTAGAAAGTTCAAGGAAGATGTCTAAAAAAGCTATCTTGTGTTTTCAATATATAGATTACTTTTTCTCTTTTACTTTAACAGTTGCCTAGCAACTCTATTTCATACAAATTACATTTAAAAGCACATATATATTTTTTACAATTCGGCTCTAAAAATTTAAATTGTTTGACTACATATATGTTAAATCCGTGCTTTTCTATATATCATTCTTTCATTTATTTATTGATGAAGCTTTAATTTTTTGTAGAAAATTAGCGGGAGAGAAATTCTGTACTTTTTTTTATGTGCAAATTGTTTATTAATATTTAGCAATGGAGCCGGTACGGCAAAATCATTTAATTGATAAATAACAACGAAATAAAGCCAAAACGCACTGGGTTTTATAACAGACGATATTCTTGACATAGCGCGTATTTTAATTTCAATTTTGTTTTTCGGTTTTTATGAGAAAATGGCAACAAAAAGATACAGCAATCTACTATTTTCATTTCCCCCTTTTAGTTTCAACAGAAATGGAGTACTTAAGCTGCCACGATTACAAAAAAGTAATAAAAACTACAAAAAAATTGATATATTAAAATTAAAATGGGATACAGCTTTCAAACAAATTGCACTTAAAAGAGCATTTTTTTTCGTTATATGGCGGTGTAAAAATTTAAAATGTGTGATGTTTAGAAGTATAAAAATTTGCAGTAGAGAAAATTACAAAACCAAAATTTTATTTCAAATTTCAAACTGTTCCCATTCGCAAAATGACGTATGCGTTACGCACAGATATGTTTGTCCTTTATAATATTGATAAGGTAGATTTTACTCACAGCTTATCAAATTTTAACGTACAAAATATGGAATTAAGCAGATATTTTAGGAATATTTTGAGAACTAAGAAAAAAAAGAGACTTCCTTTAAGAATCATAACACAAAATAGCAAGTTAAAATTATTATTTTTCTCAGGAGATATTTTAAATATACGAATGCACCCATAGGTTTAACATTAGTGAGGGAAATTCGGACGCAGAGTATGACTAAATCCTTAAAACTCTGTTCGTCTCATGCTTTTGTTTCATGTCAAGCAGGGATCTCGCTTACTTTTAATGAACGTTAGCAATTTGGCTAATCAAAAATAAAAAACAGTAGCCAAATGAAAAAAATGTTAGCAAAATGGATTCGTCGTGAAAAACTGAAAAATCGATCTTTGACCCCTTAATCTAGCTTTCTTTCAATATACTCTAAAATAAACTACTTTTTTAAACATCTTATACAGGGTGTCCAGCGAATAAGACCCTGATTTCAAAATTAAATATCTCAAAAACAAAGATCAATAGAATTATGCGGTAAACGGTTTGTTTATTAGCTAAGCTGTAAAAATGTTAGACGGAAGTTTCAAAATTTAGTTGCAAAAACCGCTAACAGATGGCGCTGTAATCGCAATTCCTATACATTGTGTTTTGAAGTCGAGAGCACTAGCGTCTCATTCCTAGATGGCTTCCTATGGAAGAACGAAAATTGGGAAAGACCGCTTTTTCGTTGGGATGATGTGCAGAAGTGGAAACATCTGGTCACAGAATTATTGCATCAGCTTCAATTTTAGAGAATTTCAATTAATAGAATTTTCAATAAAAAGTTTAGCAATCATTATATAATAACTTACTAAAATATTTTATTTGGGTAATGTGCAGAAGCGGAGCCACGTGTTGACAGAATTGAGATTTGTTTCAAATTTTGTTATAAGCTACTTCGGTCCGGATGCCAGTGTCTTTGTGGTATGTCTTTTCTCTCCTAATTGGTAGATCGTGGAATCGAATCCAAGTAGAGGAGGATTTGAAAAAAATGGAAATCTTTTCTTTTTAATGTTTATTTAAATTGTGAAAAAAGTTTGAATAAAAAAATCCAAAGTTTCTGGTTTTAAAATTTAATTAAGCTAAAAGAAACCCCTTTTTTAAAAATCTTTGAGCATTTATAATAATGATTCATAAATCATTTTTTTTAAATTGTAGAGAATAATTTGAATGAAAAAATACAAAGTTTCTATTTTTAAAAACTTAATTAAGTTAAAAAAATAATTTTAATTTTAAAAACTTAATTTCATTTTTTTTAGTTGAGCACAGAAATATGGTGCAACTTCTAGCGATAGGATTCGAAGTGTTGGAAAGGAATGCAGCATCCGAAATACTTTTGCTTTGACGTTGATGATATGACTTATCATCAATTCCTTAAAAAAAAAAAAAAAAGTAATTTAATGCACAATATCTGTCTCTAAAACTTCGTTTACAAAGAAAAGAAATATATGTCTTGTGCTAAGACTAAAGTATTATACCGTGATTTAAAAATAAATTAAAAGTGAAAAATTACTTTTTTATTTTTAATAATTCAGGTATAAACAATAATACCAAAATATTATGCCGTGATTTAAAAATATGAAAAATAAATGAAAAGTACAAAATTATTTTTCTAAATATATGCATTTTGATTTAAATAATTATATGGCATTAAAGATTGAATTTAATAAAATATTTAATAAGTTCTTATAATGATTTCTAAACTTTTTATTGAAAATTCTACTAATTGAAATTTTCTAAAATTATAGCTCATGCAATAGTTTTGTGACCAGATGTTTCCACTTCTACACATCACCCCAATGAAAAAATGGACTTTCCCAATATTCGTTTTACCGTAGGGAGCAAATCTAGGAATGAGACGCTAGTACTCTGGACTTTCAAGCAGTTTACAAGTATTGCGATTACAGCGCCATCTGTTAACGGTTTTTGCGACTAAATTTTGAAACTTCTGTATAACATTTTTACAGCTTAGCCAATAAACAAACCGTTTGTCGCATAATTCTATTGATCTTTGTTTTTGAGATATTTAATTTTGAAATCAGGGTCTTATTCGCTGGACACCCTGTACATCAGTTATTCACTTAAATTCAACGATGCGCAACATAAACTATTTTTAAAAAAAGTTCTTTTTAATGTCTCGCGCAATCAAGGAAAAATTCCCAAACCCGATTTAACTCATTAAAATCTTATGAAACAAAACTTTACGACCAAAGTTTACTCAGGATTTTAAGATATTACAAATAATGAATCCTGAAAAATCTTAAATATAAACAATAAAATATATATTGCATTTAAAAAATATATTTTTTCCAGAATTCTATGGCTTTTCATTGAAGACTATACTTCAAAGCAGATTGAAAACTGTACTAATGATTCGATGCCATTGAACATGATAATCGGCAACAATCGTTCAGTAACGCTAAAAATCTGTCGCCTGTACTGACACACACTCACAAAAAAATGAGTAATCATTAAACATTCGGAATCAGGCGAATGTAATCGCTCCTTTACTCGCCAAATGAAGCATTTTGTCGCGATTTGGCGCGATGGCGAGTGGCAGCGAGAACCCTGGTGATAAGGGATTAAAAATTCTTTAAAGGACGCTTGTTGCGAAGGGGTTAATAGTCGAAAATGCTTGTTATGATGTTCTAACTGATGATAACACTGTATTATTATTTATGAAATATAATAGACACACATTAAGTAAAAGTACTTACATTTTTTTTATATTAAAATTTCTGTATTAATAAAAAAGAAGGGTTTTTTGTCCGTGTGTCTTCTGCGTGTTTGTTTGTTTGTTGACGACGGTTATGGAAATCTATCGCACGTAGAGGTCTACAAATTTGGATAAGGATGCACATAGACAGATTCAAATGAACCTGGGGCTGAGATTTTTCATTTTGTGATAATTAGCTTAATTAGTTTATCCTTGGACAAATTCGTGGAAAAAATGTCCTTTGCACAAGCCTCTTGTTATGCGCGTGATTTTATCAGAGATTTATTCAATCCAAGCAACTAAACGAAAAGGATTTGCACATAATTGTGAAAATTAAAGATTTTAATGAAATATTCTTTCTTGTGGCTAAAATTATGCAGTTTTAAGTATAATTATGAAAGTAATTTTCAAAGAATCTGCGATTGTTTTTGTTGGTTAGGGATGCTATGGTCATCTCTTGCACACATGAGCTAAACAGATCGGGACTTCAGATTAAAATGGAATCTGACCCACTACACACATCCATACCTGATTGTGTTCGAACCAAGCAAGCTCTTGTTCAGTAACCAGCTCGCCAATCGCAAGACAAGCAGGTGGCTTGAATCTGGGAAAAGTACTTTGAACCATGTATCATTTCATCACAGGAAATCAATGTGTCTTTATTTCTCATTTTGAAAAGAAGTTTTAAATCTATTGCATAAAACTTTTGACTCTGAATTAAACTGAAAAAAACTGCAGGAAAATAACTGTTTTCTCAAACTTTACTCTTTATAGACAACGGGGGCGGGGGGGGGGGGGCTTTTCCACCTATTTTTAAGGAAGGGGGATCGAATCCTTAACCCATCTTATGCTACTTGGACATATCGGGCATTTCTCCGCGCTCTCGCAATAAAAATATCCTTTCCACTAAATTCAGTTTTTGTGCATGAAATTTATACCTCAGCATCAATATAATTTTTGATAGAAAGTGAAGAATAGAGCTGTGTAGGGGCCCGAGTTATCATGATTATGGGCCCAAGTCGTTTTTTCACGATCATAAATCTAGATCAGAAAAAAACCTGTCCTCAAGTGAGTTTAGGGAAAATTGGGAAGTAACTTTAATACCACGCTTCAATTTTTGTGCAAGCAGCAAACATGAGCATGACGATTTTATTTTCCATCAGGTTCAGTAGGTATAGGAATAGGATCAAGAGATTTTGGGGGAAGGCAGCTGATTTTGAATATCATTTTTAATTTTGTGTATATGGTGAATCTCATGTATAAGGAAGTTATACGTAAGTTTGATATTTTAAATGATAATAAAAATATACTAAAGTATTTCTGTTTTCCGAGTTTTTCTTTCCTCTCATAATATAGGTTAAGTTTAACCTCACTCACCAGGAATACAAGCAGAAATTGGAGGCCCCGAACAGGGGTCAGGTGGGCCCTCTGTATCTCCTGTATTTACTATATGCATATACTTAAACGGTTCCTCACGGGGCCTTTTTCAGCTTAGGGCACCGATACAACTCTCCGCCCTATCGCCCTCTGATCATGTCCCTGTTACTCGCATAATAATATTTTAGCCAAAATGATCTTTTGGTTTTTCATATAAGACGTCATAAGTGAGTAACACAGAGGGCCCCAAGAATGTCTATACTTTGGGCCTCTAATTTTTTAAATCAAGTTTGATGACTACATCATACTGACTTTAATATGGTAATGAAAATAATTATTTTGTGTACATTCGAAATCTTTATTTTTACTTATTTCTTAGGTAATTTTCCTTATATGTATGTACTCATAACTTTCGTAAAATCAAAAATTTCAGTTTATTTATTCTTGTTTTCTTTTCTATTATGCTTGTATCTATACTTTGCAACAGATATAGTTAATAAGAACGTAAGGATAATAATAATAATAAATAAAAAACAGAAACAAAAGTTTGTACAGAATAAGCATAAATATAACAAGTATTATGTACCAACAATTTAGAAAAAAAAATCCCAATTAGACATTCACTGAAAGCTTATTACCTGATAATACCTGAATACCCGCGGATGAAGAGAGGTAAGAGGAAACAATACTTTTGCGACATTGCCTCAAGGCGTAGGCGTAGCTCCCTATGATCTGGTCATTTTTCAGGAAGGCAGGAAGTTGCGGGCTATTTGTACTATGGTAACGTGAGTAGTAACGTGATCAACTATTTTACAGCTTTTAGTTCTCTCAGTGGGTGGGTTTCCTGTGATTTTTGTTGGAAATCTTCTAAACTACGCTTCTAAGAAATGTATTTCAGATTGCAAAGGAAAAAAGTATGAGCAAGATAAGATTTGGAATAGTATAAAATTCCGGTACTTTTTCCATCTGAAATCGAGCCCCTTTGGTCCCGGGCTCCCGTGAAGTTGCCCACTGTGTCGCCCCCCCCCCCCCTCTCTCACCGGCCCTGAATAAAATTATAATTACCAGGTAATTATAATTAGGTACAGAAATTATAAAAACTGCAAATTAGTAGTTTCATTAGTTAATAGCATACAATAACATTATATACATTAATATTTTGCAATAATTATGTAAAACCATGTTAAATACCAGTGATATTTTTATATATTAAAATTATTAATAACTGAATTTAATATTTAATTGCTAACACTACTTAAAATTAATAATTATTAAACAATTAACTCTCTAATTAGGAACGTAATATACATTTTTATGCTTTAATTACTAAAATGATAATTAATAATTTAGTATTCATTCTAGAAGGAAAACGAAGCAGAATGCTAGTTCAAAAAACAGCACTATTCCATGAGGAAATATATTAGTAGTAATGTGTTTAGTAACGATATAAGAAAAAGAAAAGTGTATAATTTTTTAGTATGATAAATAATGTGTCATTAATTTTTAATAATTTTATTAATTACAAATTGAAAAATACAATTAAATAACAACATGCTTTAATAATATCCTGTTTTTTTTTTTTTTTTTTTTTTTTTTTTTTTTTTTTTGTTGTTTTTTTCTAAAGAAATAAAGTTCTATTATTTTTGCAATGTTTTGGGCACACGGATTTAGAAATACTGTGGAATGGGAAAGTTTTTTTTACAAGAAATCGCTGGCTACAACTACAGGTGAATTTCACTATTTCTTAAAAAGGCAGGGGGCATTTTCCCAATTTCAAAAGGGGCAGGGCACATTTTCCTAATTTCAAAAGGGGCCCTTAAAAAGTGTCCTAAAGGAAAAAGTAAGTAAATTAGAAAATTAATAAAACCTGCAAATAAGTAATTTCATTAGTAGCACAAATAATAAAATTATATATAATAATTATATATAAATTATATAATAACAAATAATATTGTTTGCAACTCGTTTTACTTGAAACAATTACTGTTAATCATCTAAATCTAAACTTACACAAATGTATTTGTATGCTAACCAAAAAATTTATGAAAATGAGTTAAATCTATTCTTACACTCATACAGAGTAAATATAAGAATATCCGAAATCCTCAAAATATTAAATAATAGCAATATCACATCCCAGTGGGAAATATTAGCTTTCAATGGTTCGTTTTTAAGAAAAAAGTTTTGCTACCTTTTCAATACCTTTTTTTTTTTTTTTTTTTTTTTTTTTGCCGTATATGAGTTACAAAGTAAAAAAAAAAAAAAAAGAACAAAAAAAAAGTCAACCTATACTGAAGAAGCAAAGTTACTAATTAGTTCTTTTTCTCTTATACATTCTTTTACAATAACTGTTGCTCCAATATTTGCTGTAAATTTATTATTGCAAATGTAGAATAAGAAAAAAAAAGATTCTAGCTATTTTATTCTTTTACTTGCAGAAATTTTTTATACTGCTATGCTTATTTTATATAAACGAATGAATTATTTGATTAGTTAAAGAAAATTATGACATTGCAAATTATATATTTAAATATTTTAAATGAAATGTTTTTTTATGTCATATAAAACTATCCTTTTTAGAAATTTATTGTACTTATTTTTTTTATAATACTCAGAAATTAAGCTTTGAAGCAAATATTTAAAGGCTTTTTTTTGTTTATTTCTAAGTCAAAATACCTGTAAAAACTTTCCAAATTATATTCATCTTACATTTGAATTCCTTTTTATGTCATTTTAGACATTTAGAAAATTTATTATTTTAATCAATGATTTTAAAAAAATCAGTTGATTAAAATCATGATTTAATAGCTAATTTAAATCAACTTATAAAAATCGCTGACATCCTAGAAAAGTATTTAGGAATTCATTCTCATACTGTCATAGAAAGTATATACGTATTGAGGTTTACCATGGCATGTTCGGTGTTGAAATGAAGTTTGTGTCATTTATATTTCGTTTACAGAGACGCTCAATATAATTCCACTACATTACAATACAGTCTATGGGAAATAATCGTTTTAGTGCATTTTAGTGATGTTATAATATTTTTAACATACTGAAATTGATATATAACAAGGAAGTACATTACAAAATGTCTACTATAAAATATGGTGCGCATAGTATTTGTTATTCATTTACAGGTACACACAAGAATGGAATATCTTTCATTTTTGGAACCTCACAAAATAATTAGGTTACAGTACTGTCTATGAGGAATAATTGCTGAAAATGAGTTTTCAATTGCAGTATGTTTTCTTATATTTAGCACTTTTTTTTAAATATTACTTTTTCTGTATAAATTATATAGATCATGTATAGGGCTGCAGAAAAGAACCCCATTACATTATGGTCTATAGGTAAAATTCGTTTGCAGTGTATTTTAATTACGCTATACTATTTGAAACGTAATGAAACTGACATACATGACAGATGCGCACTACACATTGCTTACTGTAGAATATGGTGTGGTGTGCATAGCATTTATCTTCTTTTTTTTTTCTTTTTTTCTTTTTTTTTTCTTATACGGAGACGAACAAATATATTCGGTTACAGTAGTGTCTATGAGCAATAAGTGCTGATATTGCGTTTTCAATTGTGGCATGCTTTTTAAAATGTATCCATTTTTTCCCATGTCATTTGGTGTGTCTACATTTTATAAACATTACGCAAGGCTGCACAAAATAATTCATGTACATTTTCGGATTATATATATATATATACAGTGTTTAATTTTCGCCGGAGCTTACCGAAGAACAGCTCTGGTACTTCTTAGCTTTTCGTGATTATTTAAATGTTGGTAGGAATTCACCTCAGCTCATAGATATTGCGCTTTGGAGCCCTGCGAAACAGCGTTTCCGAAATGCGGAAGCCTAAATTACATTTTCCTGTTCCTCCGATTTACAATCCTTTGAGTCTTTCTTCCAAAGGCCTTACATATTTGATGTAGCGTGTCGCACACATAGGAGCATGCTTCTATCTAGTGCTCGCAAATCTACACTCAATGGTTTTCTGTCTCAGTTGTTTTCAAATGGCGACGAGGAATGCCGGAATTATTCGCAACTCTATCCGCCGTTTTTACTTGTGGTTGTATATTGGTTACTCACTACTTTTTGTTCATGTTTGTAAAATATTTTTTAAGATCAACTTTTTAGTTACTCGCGGTGTTTAATTTGCACTGAAGCTCATAGGAACAGCTCCAGTATTTCTTAATTTTTAACCAATATTTAAATGTTAATCGGAATTTGAAACCTACCAGAGTTTGTAAATAATGCTCCCAGAAGCCCCGAGCGTTGTGTCAATATAAAGTAATGGGATTTTTTAAAATTTCCCACTCTCTGATTTAAGTTTTTTTTTTCTCTTTATTTATTAGATTACGTTTTATGTAAAGGAATATTAGATATAGTCAAAATATATTTTATATGTACGAGTGTATATAAAAAATTTTTTTCCGAGTAAGAAATTGCTTTAAATTTTGCATACTATTTGAAATTTAAAAAAATACAGGTACAAGGAGAGGGGAGGTTGTTGCAACGAAAGTTTTTATTAGTACAGAAAATTAGAGATTAGGTGCTTTTTTTGTTATAAATTAAGCCCTGTAATCTGTATATATATATAAATATATATATATATATATATATATATATATATATATATATATATATATATATATATATATATATATATACATACAGTGTAATCTGTATGTATATATAAATATATATATATATACATACAGATAGATAGATAGAAGATAGATATGGGGCATTCTCACAATCTTTTGACTTTCGGGAATAAAAATCTGGGGAAATTAAACTTACTAAAATAACATTTTAATCTGATAGACAAATGCCGTAATGATTCAAAATAAAGAAAAAATGGTCAGCAGAGAGAATTTTTGTTATTTAACTGAGGTTTAAGTTAAACTTGCGAGTTTAATTTTCCTTACCATTTTACCACTCTAACTTTCTATTTTCTTCTAAATTTTTACTTATAATGAATTTGCATAGTACCCACAAAACATTCAAATAAGAAATAACAACAATGTAGTATTTTTAGTACAAACTTTTGGTATAACATTGTCGGAAAGAAAAGGGGATGGTATAGGAAAAAAGGGACGGTAATGGAAAAAAAAAGGATGGTAGGGATGGGACGGTAAGGAAAATTACGACTATTTTTAGACAAATCATGTTAAGACTCAGTGATAGTCACAATGTTCAGTGATTTTTAGAAACAGTTATTTACATTGGATTAAAAATAATAATAATAATTTACCTCGAAAAGTGCAGGAATAAACCTTGGGGACGGTAAGACTACCAATAAAGCCACGATGCTTGAAATTGATATTTAAATGCTGATTTAAATTCTGCAGTAAATTTCCTGTCAAAGAATCTTAGACATTCTTTCTCTAGCATACTTCTGCATCACAAAAACTTAAAAGAAATTATCTGGCTGCATCTGAAGTGATTTTCTGTATAATTTTAGAAGAGGGACGGTAAGGAATCTAAAACCCAGGGACAGAGTTTAAAAAATAATAACAACCCTAAAAATGTGTGCAGTTTAATTTTTTGCTACAAATTTATATAAAACAATTGTCCCAGTTTCGGAAAAAAACTGCATCGAATTACTTTTATTGAAACAATTTTATACAGTCAGCTCCAAACTTAAAAATCAACATCAGGGACACGGGACGGTACAGGAATTTTCCTGGTATTTGGATCCCCAACATCGTCCAAAACTTATTTATCTCGTTAATATTGTTATGCAATCATGTAGTGGGATGTTCCCCCAGTATATGATATGAAAGAAAACACAAGAATGTGTACTAAAATAAAAATTATTATTCAGGGACTTAAAAGTCAAAAGATTGTGAGAATGCCCCATATATATCATACTCTTGCTCTACAAAAAAAGTCGGATATTTTCTGACTATAGATGGTAATTGCTGAAAAAGGATTCATAAATGCGTTATACATTTTCAAAATTTTTTACTTAGACACCGTCTATCACCTTAATAAAGTGTGAAGTTTTGTTACAGTTACTATGTTCAGTATTCAGTGTTTTATAATTTGAATTTGGCGCATTATTTTTCTTTCTTTTTTACTTACTACCAACAGTAAATAAATTGAAAACGAAATATGAAAAATTTTGTTAATTGAAATGACAAAACGTGTTTTATTATTTAAAGCTATTTGTATGTTTAAACATCCATCTAAATGCCCAAGATTTTACTCAGGCTCCAAAATAAGATTTGAATACATGTAATATTTAAAAATAAAAATCAGTCATTCACAGTATTTTGGTAAAGTGTCTTTCACGTGATTAACCAACACGTTAAACTATTTAAAAAAAGCAAAAATATAAATAATTAAGTACAACAAAGAAATGTTTCTTTATCATTCAATTTTTACACTAATTAAGAATGAAAGTTCCCATGGTATTACTAGTAAAGGAAAAAAAAATCTCAATTGATACGGCTCGGAAAGAATGAAATACAGGCCCTGTTCGGGACGAATCTCGAGAAAAAATTTAAAGCCTGGGACGTTCTTCGATAAATGAAGTTCAGCTTTATTCAAATCTTCAGAAAATATCAATACTGCCGAGCCCGGCTCGAGTCATCAGATTAAAAATTATGGCCGGCCAAGTTTAATGAAAGAAAATTTCTCCGAGCCAAGCTTCGGGACAAGCTCAGTCTAGTGTAGACTTTAGAGTACTGCAGCAGGTCAAGTAACCCGATTGTACCCAACCCGGCCGCCATTAATTGTTTTCGTTGTGTGTTGCGTTTTAAATGTTTCAAGTTAGGTTTTGACTCTTTCTGTGTGGAATACGGGTCAACCTGATTTTTCAAAAATGTCCTAAATAGTTAATAATAATAATAATAATAATAATAATAATAATGATAATAATAATAATAAACTGTGTATGAATATTAATGGGTATATAATGTATTTAATTTTATACAAAAAAGGTAAAACACATATTAATGATATCATTGTATATTACTTTTCCATAATTGTATTAAAATATGGCTTAATTTTTTCACATCGAGTTCAAATATTTTGGTTTCTAACTTAAACTACACAAGTGCTTTATGATTCATTAAGGATCAAAGCCTGTACTAAACTTGTTTTCTTCACCGTGCACCCCGAGGTGATATACAGAATGAGCCCCGATCAGGTTGTCAGCCTAACGCGGGACCTTCAGTGTTTGCAAGCTTCGTGCACATTTTATTGACCCCGAAGAGATGGAAGGTTGAATAAATCTTGCTTAGCTTGGAACCAAACTCTGGATCTGCTGGGTGGTAATCAGACGTGGTAATTTCTGACTACTACGCCACTGAGGTTTAATATTTTGGTTTCGGATCGACGAAATTAATTTTTGCCGGGTTCTGGTCGAATTTAAGTAGAAATTTCGTGTATATCGGGAAAAATTTTGCTAATTTATTTAGAAGTACATGCCCACCACGCCCTTCTTAAATTTTTAGACCTAGATAATAGCCTCCCACACCCTATTTCATAGACTTCTGTTTCTTTAAGACCGGGGGAGAAGGGGGGGGGGGCTGGATTGGTGACATTCAATATAAGAATATTCTCTTTTTATTTAACAGCACTATAAATTATAACCGACAAGTAGCAAGCTCTTTCTACGTACATATAGCGCGTTCTGAAATAAAATATGTAACTTTTTTGCACACACACAAAAAAATTTGTTAAAGAAAATAATAATGCATAAGAATTTCATATTTAAAAATGCTTCAAGAATTTCCTAAATGACACAATTTTAATCAGGCGTGATTCTGTTTCGAATTTCAGAAAATTTAACGCATTCTGTTCCAAAAATTTTTAAAAATCGGTCATCTGTCCGAAAATTCTGAGAAAAAAAATCACTGAAAAATATTGTGAATTTTGACAAATGGTCGCAATAAAAATCAACTTCGTCCGTTGTTCGCATAAAAAATCGCTAATTTCGCCAAAGGATAGCGGGAAAAGTGCGAATTTCATAAAATTACCGAGAAAAAACACGTATTTCGTCAAAGGGCCATTGAAAAAATTGAAATTTCGTCAAAAGATCGCGGAAATAACACAAATTTCGTCAAATGATCGAATAAATAACGCCAATTTCGTCAAATAAATGAAACAAATATACGAGTTTCTTCAAAGAATAGCAGAAAAAACGCGAATTTCGTAAAATTGTCACGGAAAAAACGCAAATTTCTTAGAAAGGTCATTGAAAAAAATGCGAATATATTCGAAGGATCGCGAAAAAAATGCAATTTTGTCAAATGATCGCGGAAGAAACATGAATTTCGTTTAATGAGTGCGGAAAAACGCGAATTTCTAAAACTATCTTGGAAAAAACGTGAATTTCGTTAAAGGACTATTGAAAAAACGCGAATTTATTCTAAGGATTGCGAAAAAAAATGCATATTTAGTCAAATGATCGCGGAAAAAAAATACGGTTTTCGGCAAATGGCAGTTGAAAAAACGCGAATTTTCGTCAAAGGATTACAAGTTATTATTTATTGTTTCACTAATTGGTTTATTTCTATTAAATGCTTATTTTTAAAGGCAGTCACATGATTTTTTATAGTAGCATCGTTCAGAACGGTGTCACATTTTTAAAAATACAGCATAAATGTGACTTATTCAATATAAAAATTTCATAAGTGTTGATACCACTATTTTCGAATAGTAATTTCAGAAAATATCTTAAATTCTTGCTTAAGACATTTTTAAACTGTAGCATTCTCTACCGTTTTGCGTGCGTTTTTTTTTTTTTTTTCTTTGAGGGCGGGATGAGATAAATATTACTTATTTAATATTAAAAATGTCATAAGTATTGATACCACTATTTTAGAATAGTAATTTCAGCAAATATTTGAAATTGATGTTTAAGACCGCCACTCCCTCGACAAGTGTATCTACGGATAAGTTGTACAGACGAGTTTCGTTCAGATACACTTTTGTTAAGAATAGAGTGCGCTCCCTGGTGGTGGAATGTGGAACTAACAGACCGCAATTTTATTTAACTTAGGAAATCCAACAAGGCGATCTGTTCAAATTTAAGATAGTTTATAACACATAATAAAGAGTTTTTAAAGGAATGGCGCGAGAAATTTCATGGAGTGGCGGGGGGGGGGGGGGGGGAGGACACAAATGTTTTTTTTTTTTTTTTTTTAACTTAACGTTTTTTACCATTTTATGACGGTTTATTGACGGAGTCCTGAGATAAAAGCTACTTATTTAAAATAAAAATGTCAAAAGTTTAGTTAGCGCTATTTTCGAATAGTAATTTCAGTAAGAATCTCAAATTCTTGCTTAAGACCGCCACCCCTCGAGTAATTATATCTACTGATATGTTGTTTAACGGAGTTTCGTTCAGATACAGTTTTGTTAAGAATAGAGTGCGCTCCCTGGTGTTGGAATGTGGAACTAACAGAACGCGATTTTTTCTAAAATTAGGAAATCCACCAAGGCGATCTGTTCAAACTTTAAGATAGTTTATAACACATAATAAAAAGTTTTTAAAAGAATGGCGCGAGAAATTTCGTAGGGAGGGGGGTGGAAGGACGCTAATTTTTTTCTTAATTTAACTTTTTTTACCATTTTATGACGGTTTATTGACCGAGTCTTGAGATAAATGCTACTTATTTAATAGAAAAATGTCAAAAGTTTAGTTATCATTATTTTCGAATAGTAATTTCAGTAAGTATCTCAAATTCTTGCTTAAGACCGCCACCCCTCGAGTAATTATATCTACTGATAGGTTATTTAACGGAGTTTCGTTCAGATACAGTTTTGTTAAGAATAGAGTGCGCTCCCTGGTGTTGGAATGTGTAACTAACAGAACGCGATTTTGTTAAAATTGGGAAACCTAACAACGCGATCTGTTTTAAATTTTAAGATAGTTTATAAAACATGATAAAAATTATAAAAAAAGAATGACGCGTCACATTTCGGGGGTGGGGAGGGGCGCGAACAAAATTAGGAAATATAACAAGGCGATTTGTTTGAAACTTTTAAGATAGTTTAGAGAGGGTTTATCAAAATTTAGAAGGGGTTAAATGGCGATAAATGTACTGGGCGTTTTGAAAGAAAGTGTTTTGAAAGGAATATTAAACGAAACCCTCTGTGCGATTTGTGATCACACTTACCGACTTGTTTTATACTGATGCCAATTGACAAAACAGCACAAACTAGTATACATTTCTCTCAAATAAAAATTAATTAACATACGACTACTAAAAATAGAAATGAAAATAATAATTAAATGACCACGTGTTAAAAATAGGAAATAGGGAAAATTGCGTCATAAAGTTGTATTTACACGTGAATCATGAAAAAAATAAGAAACTTTGAAAATATTTTAGTTATTTTGCGAGAAACGCACTTAATGGAAAAATTACGTCATATGTAAAATGCCGAAAGGATAAATATCGTCATATGTAAAATGCTTAAAATAATTAAATTATTACGTTTGAAAAACTTTTCATGATTAAAATTTGGTCATATTTAAAAAGCTCAAATAATGATATTCCAAAACATTTTTAAATTGAAAATATTTTTTAAACGTGAATTTTAAAAGAGAAAAAAAACTTTATAATAATGTACATGTGAAATGCATTTAATGGCGACAATTATGTCATATTTCGAAACTATTCATTTAAAACGGTTTTCTTATGGACATGTGACGTCACATTGGGAATCACTTGGTGTAAAAAAAGAAAAAAAAATGTTGCTAGCAAATGTCTTTGTATATTTCATTCCTTGATGCAGCCTAGAAACATTTAAATTTATGCCCAAAATATTTTCGATTTATTTTGTACGGATTCTTATTCGATAAATACATATCAAAAAAGTCGTATATATGCCTTTGAGGCATTGCGAGTTGCTTGGCGAAACGTTTACTGATTGTACTTCATACGTTTTCAGTATTTTTAACTTTTTATAAATTTTACTTTTTAACTGCAATCAAGTCTGTCTTATTTATTTATTTTATTTAGTCTTTTAAAAGTTTCAAATTCAGACGTTAAATGTATGTATATTGTAAACTCGTATATACTTATTAATAAAAATAAACAGTACTTTTTCATTATGGGGGGCCTTGGCCTTTTTTAAAAAGCTTGGCGTAATTCGGGCTCAGAAAATGAGATTTGTTGCCAAATGATATAAACAGCTATTAAAAAAAAACTAATGAACTTTTATACTTGTTTGTATATGAATTTATTTATATATATAGGGTGATCATGAATTCATGGTACAAACTTTAAGGGTAGGTACAGGTCACTGTAACAATAATATATTGTATAGCAATCTATGGGCGCAAATGGCGCGTTGACGCGTAAACACCAGGGTGGCCAGTTTGCCACCATTTCTCTATTTCGCCAAGGCCCCTATAGTGAAAAAGTACCAAATAAACAATTTAAATTTTAAAAAATAACATGAAAATATGTATGATGGTTCAATAAAATATAAAAAAGATTTTATGCATAAGCTATACCTGTTCCTGAAAATATCGGAAACTAAATCAAAAGATAAAATATAAACGTAAAATTTATAAAAAAAAATGTTTTCAATACCGAAGTTCTGAATGCTATTCCTAAGAAGACGGTGTTTTTTAATCTCGATATCAAAGGATGAACATTGTCTATACTTTATAGCATCGTTATAAAAGTGCTAGAGACATCAGAATTTTCAACCTTACCCTTTTGTGCAAGCTGATTTAAAAATGTGTAATTGATCTTAATTATCAATCCCAAAAATAGCCGCCAGCTGTCGTGATAGCGATGGATGAGGCCATGGTAAAAGAAAAATACACTATTCAAACGGAAAAGCGTGGCAACCCGATTGCAGAAGATAATCGCCATTCGTAATAATATCTATCAATTTTCCGTAACCTGCTAATATTTGTAAAATAGAGCACATTACCATGTTTTTAAAAGCTTCAAAGTCTGAACGGGGGTTGGCGAGCACAGCTCGCAGGGGTACTAGTACAGGGGGCCCTCTAGTACAGGTAAAATTTCACCCAAAATATATATCCAGTCTTCTTTAATCCTTTAATCCCCGCTGCCGTGATATTCATGGGCTGTGTTTTTTATTCATATTGATTGATTCCCAACAGTTTTGTAAAATAGTGTAACTGGCTTTATTATGGTATCATTTTACCTGTCATTAAATAACATGAACATTTCTTTTTCAGAAAAGTGGTGCCATTAAGCAATTTCAATTTTTAAACCGTAATTTAATGCGACTGTTAAGGGGTTAAAAGAATCATTAATTGTGTGTTTTATAAAATTGGATTTTCTGTAGAAATTGAATGGGCCGGATCGGACTTGATTTAATTAATTTTGTTACGGGTCGCACCTGTCCCGGGCCGAACTTTTAATTTTTACACTGGGCCGAGATCAGGCTGGAAATTCCTGCCCGTGCAGAACTCTAGTGGCCAATCCTGCACGAACTCTGAATCCCCTTTGTTCTGACGTAAAAATGACGTATACGGACATATATCATGGGGTCGTAAATCAGGAATTCTTGAGAAAATAAAATGCTCTAGCACTGGATTTATGCCCCCTGATTTAAGTCCCCATCTACTCTGACGTCATCAAAATGACGTATGGGGATACATATCATGGGGATGTTAATCAGGATTTCGTCGAAAGTAAAATACTCCAGCACAGGATTTGTGCCCCCATTTTTTGTGACGTCAAAATGACGTATGGGGGCATAAATCATGGGGACATTAATCAGGCTCTCAATGAAAGAAAAATTCTCCATTACTGGATTTGTGTCCCCTTCTGATATGGGGGCATATATCATGGGGATGTTAATCAGGATTTCGTCAAAAGTGAAATGCTCGAGCACTGGAATTGTGCCCCCATTTTTTGTGACGTCAAAATAATGACGTATAGGGACTTAAATCATGGGGTCGTTAATCAGGCTCTCAACGAAAGGAAATTTCTCTAGCATTGGATTTGTGTCCCTTTCAGATATGGGGGCATATATCATGGGGACATTAATCAGGATTTCGTGAAGAGTGAAATGATCTAGCACTGTATTTATATCCCCATTTCTTGTGACGTCAAAATGACGTATGGGGGCACAAATCATGGGGACATTAATCAGGCGCCTCAAAAGGACCCTTAATCTGTCCTTCTTCATCACGGAAGGTAGTATGCTATGCATCTGTACCAGTTGGACACTCGGTGCATTTAAAAGAACGCTATAAAAACCTGGCTCTAGTTCTCGATAAAATAAAATATGCCGACGACGCGACGGTTAGACCGCTTGCGGTGATTTGAAAGTTATCTCTATGCTTCTTGGTCAACAAGGCGAATACACAAAGTGCATTCGCCTTTATACCAAATACCTGTATACCAAAGTGTAGAGATCCATATCCTGTGCCGCTTGGCGAACTTGGCGAAAAATATTGCGCCAAGATGCCGTTTTGGCGATATGAAAATCTTTCCAAAATGGCAGAAAAACATAATTTTTAAATCTGTATGTTATTTATAAGTCAATGATTTTGCACCATTTTTAAAAACAGAAAATTATGTAAAAACATGGATTTATAAATAACAAAGATTTAAAAACGAAGTTTATGTGCCATCTTGGAAAATTTCTTCCGATGCAATTACACAGATTTTAACAGCATTCTAAATAAATCAAAACAAATGTGCTTTTTAAGATGAATACTTGTTACTGTCAGGGGGGCTCTGCCCCCCTGAACCCCCCGTTCCCAAAACATTTTGGACAATAAAAAAGAGAAAAAAAACTTACCAGAGACTTTTTATATATTTCAACAATATTTCAAAAATTATTATAATTTTAATGCAGGTAAAATCTATAACAAGTATTCATCTCAAAAAGCACATTTGTTTAGACTTATTTAGAATGCTGCTAAAATTTGTATAATTGCATCGGAAGAAATTTCCCAAGATCGCGCACAAACTCCGTTTTAAATCTTTATTTTATTATAAATCCATGTTTAAATCATTTTCTAATTTTTAAAATGGTGCAAAATCATTGAATTATAAATAACATACAGATTTAAAATTAATGTTTTTCCGCAATGTTGGAAAAATTAACGAGACTTACCTTACAACCAAAATACGTTGACAGACGCAGAGACTCACCGTCACCCGAATGTGTTCTTATCTAACCTAATTCAAAATTTTGCTGACTAACGGTACACGTGATACTAGTAAACCAATAAGCTTCAAGATATCCCGTCATCGAGTTCGCCGGTTTTCAAAAAGCATTTCCGAAAAAAAGCAACCCTAAAGCCGTTCGAACGATCCGAAATCCGACGAACAAAGTTAAACCAGATCGAAACATTTGTTGCCAAAAAATTGCAAAATCTTCCGGCACAGGATATGGAACTCTTCCCCACAAAGTATCCATGTTTCATTTGTGAGTGGGACAGCCGTGATAAGATTCAACATTGGGTCAAAAAAAGAATAGCCGAAAAGACAAAATCTAGAACCAGGCACTAAAAATGTGATTCGGAACAACTTAGTTGAGCCAAAAAAATGTATTGTTATCCTCTTTGCATATAAAATTAGGTGTAATGAAGCAGTTTGTCAAAGCTATTCCAAAATATGGAGATTATTTCAAATACCTGTGCAAAAAGTTTCCAGGTTTATCCGAAGCCAAGTTGAAAGAGGGAATCTTTGTTGGCCCAGATATCCGCAAGCTTATGAAATATAAAGAATTTGAGATTAGCTTGACAACAAAGGAAAAAGAAGCTTGGGTTGCCTTGAAAGATGTCGTCAGTAAATTTCTGGGTAATTACAAGGATCCTGACTATAAACCAATTCTAATGAATATGCTGGACAAATTTCAAGCGTTAAATTGCTCCATGAGTGTCAAAATGCATTTTCTTCACTCACATGTGGACTTTTTCCCCGAAAATTTAAGATCAGTCAACGAAGAGCAGGATGAAAGGTTCCATCAAGACATCAAAAATATGGAGCGCAAATATCAAGGAAGATGGGACAAGAACATGCTCTCTGACTACTTTTGGATGTTAACATGAGATAGGCCTGAGATTGAAAATAAAAGAAGAATATGAAATAGAAGTTTCAAAGGAAAAAGAGTACGTACTTAGAAACTTATTTGTTTTGTTTTTTGCTATATTTAAAATTTGTTTCAAACTTTCATGTACACATACAAAATATTTGTTCCTGTTGGTCAATCGTCAATTTTATGTAAGTTACGTTTAACCCTTAACCGGAAACATTAAAATTCCGTGAACAAACGGAAAGGTGCCGTCTGTGAGATTGCTAAATTAAAAAAATTGCCATAAAATTTTAAAAGGAAAATAACTCTTAATAATTTACCAAATAGTGAACTTAAACACTTAATATTTAATAGTAATGCATTAACAGCACCAATTTTTTATTATGACAGCATAAAAATAAGTTTTGAATGTCGGAGATAGAAAATATTTTGAAATTACACATTATTGTTCAAAATATAAAATTTTCGTCATGATAATGAAATAAATGCTAATATTTTTATATATTTCGGTACGATATGAATTAGAAAAAAATATTACGCAGTAAAATTAACAAAACATTTAATAGTAAATATTGCAGCATGTTCTAAATATCTGCATTTTTTATACATTTTTGACAATGTTGAGTCACTTTCGTGTTCAGAATTTATATATTCATCATCTGAAATACTTTCAATATCGCTTATGTCACTTACTACTTCATCAAACAATCTCAAAGCAGTTTCTTCAGTCTTTTTTAAAACTGTAGCGTACCCGCTTTGACGGCTCCTCCATATCAATACCCCAGAGCAAAAGATTACATAAACGGAAACATGCCATCTCACAGACTGCGTTGAAAATAAAATAATTTTTCTTTCAATAACTAAGAATACGCAAGTGTTGCAAATGGGTGGGGGAGGCAGAGGACCAGTAGCGTAAGAATTAGATTGTGTGATAAGATTGGGGACTCTTCATTTTTGTGTAAAGGGTAGATATGTAGCCGCAGCCGTCTCACAGACGGCACGTTTCCGATTAAGGGTTAATAAAAACAAATTAAAATAGTATGTTGGTGATTTTTTCCTGGAAACTGCACCATAATTCGATGTAAAAAGTTTAAACTCAACGAAACTTTTGTTTTTCTCTCGACAACAGGTTGCTCGTGCGATCTGGCAACAGTGGTTTTTATCCATTTAAACCTATAAAAAAAGTAATCGATTGCTGAAAAATCAATTTGCCTCACCAGGAATCGATTATTTTACATAGATTTAAATGGCTTAAAACCACTGTTGCCAGATAGTACATACAAAATGGTTGGAGGTAATTCCTTTTCAAGTAAGATTTTAGCAAAAATACCGATATCGATTTTACAAAAAATCCTGATGTGATGGGGGAAAATGGGGGTCATTTTCAAAATCAGCACACCAAACAACATAAAAATCAGCGAAAACTTCTCTTGTATTTTTGAAAAACTTCAATTTCGCAGGCCTGTGTTATCGTCATTTCTTACCGCTCAAATTAATAAATGTATTTCTTCAGTCCTATTTTATAATGGATTTCCTCTGGGATCCTTTAATTAGCACATAAAATAATTTATTATGTTTAGTTTAATTATGATAATACTTAATAATTATTTTATTTATATTATTAATAATATTATTCCCTTGGTGTGCTGATTTTGAACTGTAAGAATTCGCTATTAAGTGTAACTTATTTATATGTCATGTGTGGGTATTTGCTGTGTTTGTGCGGATGCATGATTTTGTTTCAAATATGATATTTAAAAAATTGTCTGTTTCTATTGATGAGTAAGTTTTTAACTCACATGTTTCATTTTTATTTCTACTGTGCATGGCATTGTACTGTCCGCGTTTAATATATTTATTTCATTTTTTTCTGGTTGCGGTTAATCGGGCAATGGTAGAAATATGCATTTAAGCGGTTGCTTATTATTTCTACCTCAGAAATTAACAGTTTTCTACAAATGATTTCGTAATATTGCCCTTGAAAATGAGTTACGAATCATTAGTTCCTATTTTATTCATAATTGTTTTCCCTCTTTTAATTCATTTTGTAGTTTTTTTTATTGAATTAATGAATTTTAATTTTGATATCATATATTTCGGTTAATGGATTTGTTGATGCTGAAAATGATTCATTATTTATGGTCTTTTTTTCATTGGTTAAATTGTTTCAGTTACAAATAGCTTTCTAAAATATTTCAAATATTTAGGATTTCCTACATATATATCTTTATTTATTTGTTATTTTTATGCATTCGCCTTCCTGATGATATTTCCCTTTCGCCAATTTTGAATGTTATAATTTTTTTATAATACTTCATATATAAGTGATTGGGATCTAGGTTTTAAAAAATTCATTAGTGATTAGTTAATTTAGTAATTGTTGATCCAGATTTTATATGTATAATGTCTGTGTCATGTATTGATACTCAATTAATTTTTATTAAAAAAGATGATGAATTGTAATATTCTATAGTGGTTTTATACACACACACACACACACATATATATATATATATATATATATATATATATATATATATATATATATATATATATATATCTTGTTCATCTTTAGAATTTTACCAATTTGTTCATATATTTGTGATTTCATCTTTATTATAGATATATATATATATAAAACCTGAATAAAGAAATGATTTTTTTCTAAGATCAATATTAGTGACCTTAATATTAGTGTGACGTGAGGTTATGTGAATATGTATGATCATGTATTTTAAACAGCACTATACTCCTAAATAGGTAAAAAAAAGAAGATAATTATTTCATAAAAAACGTCTAATTTTCTCTTATATTACTCGACACAATGGTCAATAAATATCTTTGCACCAATAAAATAAAATAATTCTTTTTAAAAACAGGTGCTTTTACCCTGATTTGGCTAATGCAAATAAAGCTTCTGATAAATTAAATTTTATAAATTTTCGTGATAGTGTATTTTAAAGAATATGATTCTTCACAGTGAATTTTTAACGGCGCGATGGTTATAGGCTAGGTTTTGTTTTTATAAACTGAAAATGGCGGTAGAGACGAAAAAAAAATTACGCACCCTATTGATTGGCATATCATTGGATAGGTCTTTCAAAATGAAGGCGATGTTTCATTGACTATTTTATAGTCAGAAGCTCCGTTAAAATATTATACAACCTGGAAGTTGGTATGTAGGATCTCTAGCTTTACTGCAACTCTAACCATCATAGACATCTATAGACCTCATCAAAAATGTGTTTATAGATAGGAACTAACAATTAAACACAACTTAAAAGTCATTAATAGAAGTAAATAAAAAAATAGGTAAGTAATATAAACAAGTAATATAAAAAAAATATTTTAAGTCAATTCCTACTTAGGTCAATAAGATAATTTTTTTCTCCCATTCTTCTCTCCTCCTGAGTGGTGCTTAAAATGCCTTGATCAAGAAGAGGGCTCTCTCAGTTTTAAAATACCTTGGTCAAGAAGAGAGCTCTCTCGGTCTTAAAATACCTTGATTAAGAAGAGGGCTCTCTCGTTTATTGAAAATTAATTAATTAAATTTAATTAATTAATTAATATTTGAAAAAACTGGATTAAAATCAAGTGTCACCCACTACAAATTTTAAAAAAATTATTTGAGCTTGAGTATTTGAGTATTTTATTAACGATTGAAAATTTGAACAAGATATGTATAGCGAGAGTATGGGCTAATAGTAGGAATTGAAAAAAAAAATAGTTTCACATTGATGAGAAATAATTAATTAGCTCGCTTTTTAGTTCGCAGTCGGGTTTTTTTTATTTTTTAAATTTAATTGTTTATTTATTAATTTGTCTATTAATTTGTTTTGTACTGTATAAAAGGCATATCTGCCAACTGCTACAATTTTTTGGCACTACTACATTTTAAAATTGTATATTTCGCTTAAATAATGTAACTTGCTTTAACTTTTCGAAGGCAAATTAATTATATTGCTAGAAAGATGAAATGATTGAATCTCATCAGAATTTAAGAACAAGCTGTTTTGAAAGTAATTAAATACTTTTCGTCATGCAAATTACAAAAGCAAAATTTTATAAAATTCTGGTACGAATTTGTATTTGTAGATTAAAGTTAAATGGGATAAATACTTCACACTGACTTAGACGGGCTAACCTAAGAAACCCCCAACATAAATACAATTATCATAGATTATACGTGGATTAGCTGTGGAATTGCTCTCCAAAACAATGTAGAAAGTGTAAATTTGGAAAACGTTTTTTTCGAAAATGACCGATTTTAATCTCATTTGATAAAGTAATTTCGATTAACCCTCTGGTTCACCTAAACCTCATATGGGTTCCCAACTTAAGTTATAGAAACAGTGATATGATTTAAAAACTTCTTCCGACTAACTTTTACTTTCAATAACATCTCTAAAGCTTTCAGATTTTATGTGTGGATTCAAATTTGTTCTAATTTTTGGTAACATCTGGCAACCCAAGATTTTTTTCAGAACTGAAACTTTTCACTTATTGTCCTTCAACATTAGGAAAGCTGAACAGTTATAGTTTGAAAAGAAATTACCTAATTAAAATATTTTTATTTTGTACAAAAAAATAATACTTTTGGAGAATCGTAAAGTAAAATATATATAAGTCGTTCTAAATTACATTGCTGCTAATCAATGTGTTAAATGAATTTTATTACAAGTTTTCTTTTGTGGTACTTGAAAATATCGTCGGAGCATAAAGGGTTAATAGTATCACGCTAAACAAATTGTTCTTTTCCTACACAATTTAAAGTAGCATTTTAAATGTACAAACACACAGAATAATTTCTTTATTTTATATTTTCATAATTGGTGGGCGAGAGGATAAAGTAAATTATTTTAACTAAAATATTTTTTTTCTTTTCGAATGCTATTTAATATTTTCACTGCCATATTTTCATTTATTAATATCTTTTATTTCTATATGTCTTAGTCACAGTTCCTGCCTTCCTTGTTCTAACATGCTTTTAAACAAAGATATAAAAAAAAAGAAAAAAAAGAACGCGAACTAGAAAAATTTAGACCAAATGATGCAGATGCTTTAAAGATATAAGACATAACTTCACAATTACATAATTTACCAAATATTAAAATTTTAGATTATTAATCATTTTTATTTTTAAAAAATACGAGATGTAAGAAGATGGTGATAATACAATTCGCAGATGATTGCATAGTTATTTGGGGATTTGTCTATATATGTGATTACATAGTTTTTTTGAAAATTATTAATTTGTTGGAAAATATGTTTAGTATTGACTTTAACTAGAACAGAGACATTTGCCCTAAGAGCATCAGTTAACTTATCTATGACCAACATTTTCTATTGATTAAAATATGCAATAAGTTTATTGTAATCAATTGAAATTTTATACATAAATAAATCAATATCATGCGTAAATTGTTTTATAATTGAATTTATATTAAGTTTTGATGGAAGTCTATATTTACTGCCGTAACTCATTAATTTTTTTTAATGTAATATCATTAATAATATTAAGATTTTCATTGATTATATCTGTATGACCATGATCTTTATATATTATATATATATATATATATATATATATATATATACATATTATATATATAGATATATATAGAGAGAGGCATATTATATATATATATATATATATATATATATATATATATATACAGGGTGCAATATGTTATCTATCGCCGACCTTTAATTTCTCAACCGTTGGTCGTAGACATACAGTTCCAATTACAAAAACGTTTCAAATGAGGTGAATATTCATGTTGTGGCATTATTTGAAGTAAAAAATCAATTTTATAAAAATTACGAAATCTAACTTTTTATACGGTCCCCCGGTCCCTATATTTATATTTAGTAAAAGTTTACACATATCATAACATATATAACACAAAAAGTTTTAAATATGTACTACAAAAATTGACACAGTTATTAAATTTCAAAGTTTGAGTTTTTTGTACATGATTTTGTCATTCATCGAGGGATCAGTTAAGAGATGAATTAAAGTAATTCGAGATCTAAATCAGGGTGCAATGTCCTTTTTACGGCGCGAAACCACCTTTAGCCGGTATCGTCAAATCGGTGTATCACCAAAGAGGGTTATTTCATCTAAAAATTTGAGCTGACTTTTAGGGGTCGTATACAAAGCGAAGAATGAAATATGAAGATTAAACAGAAAAATAAATATCAATTTATTATAAGATCAGAAAACGGTCTAATATAAAAGAAATGCATACATCAAACGCCGGAATCTACTAGAGATACTGCTTAAAGTATTCTCTATTGGTGGAAATGCACAATTGAATGCGTGACAGTACTGTGTCCTGGACACGTTAGAGCATAGCAGGTGTGCAAACTGTGCGATATTCAAGGACGATGCTCTGCTTCAGTTAAACCAGGGAAGTTGCCTCAGTCACATAGACCTATGCCTTGGTGTAACCCCACATGTAAAAGTCCTTGGGAGTCAAGTCTGGCGAAAGCGGTGGCCACTATACCGGACCACCATATCCAAGGATCTGTTGACCAAATTCAGTGGCCAGATACGCCCGGACGTTTGACGTTTTATGCAGAGAGGGCCCCATAATGTTAATACTACACCCGACATGCATGTCGGAGAGGCAGCTCTTCATAACAGTCACGTACTATGTTTTGTAGCAGATGCAATTAACGATCCCCCGTTAAGATCCCATCGTAGAAGATGGGTCCAAAAATCTGAGTACCCCATATACGGTGCCACACGTGTCGTATTGTGCGGGAGATGTGGAGGCTTTCTAGAGACCAGTAATGTACATTGTGCACGTTCACAATGCCACCCTGTGTAAACATTGACTCATCTGTTCACAGAACGTCACAAAGGAACGACGGATTTTCCTCTAAGGTGTTGAGCATGAAATTACAATAATCAAACAATCGTGCGTGATCACCCAGCATCAATGCTTGCATCAGTGTCGGATGGTATGGATGCGCATCATGTGCATGTAAGAAATGCCAGACATGCTGGCCTCGCTTATTTCCGCCTTGCTCAGTTGAGGAATTAAAAGGGTGAATGCCAGCACCACCTCCGGTATCACTCGAACATTAAACCTTGCCCGTCTACTTGTTCTGGGTCGGGATAAAACAGAGCCGGTCTCTCTAAGATGGTGCAATGCATTAGTTATAGTTTCATGCATTGGATGTAGATCCTTAGGGAAACAGTCTTAATAAACACTCGCAGCCTCACTGGCATTCCTTTAACATTCACCATAAATAAGTATCACTTCGGCATATAGCATGTATGCTTAGCTTGCTATCACGATCTCAGCGCTGACTAGCATGTCCACTGCTAGATGGCTCGTGATTTATCCCGAACGTTTGGCGCTGCGGTACTATTGTAATTTGCATAATCCCAATTTCCCTGCTCGTTATAGCTCGGCTGGTCGTTTGCATTCCGCTATCATATATCTAGTCCTTAGTGAGTATGTTTTATTTTCCGGTTGTCGATTCTACCTACTTTGACGTTTGAATGTTGTTCGACCCATAAAAGTTAGCTCAAATTTTTAGATGAAATAACCCTTTTTGGTGATCTTGTAGATTCCGACGTTTGAGGTATTGATTTTTTATAGTAGACCGTTTTCTGATATTATAATAAACTGATATTTTTTTTTTCTGTTTAATCTTCATATTTCATTCTTCGTTTTGTATACGACCCCTAAAAGTCAGCTCAATTTTTTAGATGAAATAACCTTCTTTGGTGGTACCCCGATTTGGCGATACCGGCTAAAGGTGGTTTCGCGCAGTAAAAAGGACATTGCACCCTGATTTTGATCTCGAATTACTTTAAGTCATCTTTTAACTGATCCCTCAATGAATGAAAAAATCATGTACAAAAATCTCAAACTTTGAAATTTAATACCTGTGACAATTTTTGTAGTACAGATGTCAAACATTTTGTGTTATATCTGTTATGATATGTGTAAACTTTTACTAAATATAACTATAGGGACCGGGGGACCGTATAAAAAGTTAGATTTCGTAATTTTTATAAAATTGATTTTTTACTTTAAATAATGCCACAACATGAATATTTACCTCATTTGAATCGTTTTTGTAATTGGAACTATATGTCTACGACCAACGGTTGAGAAATTAAAGGTCGGCGATAGATAACACATTGCACCCTGTATATATATATATATATATATATATATACACACACACTATAGTAGTACGTGCAATGTTGTGTACGCTATCTTGGCACTAATCAACAGATATTTTATACAACCCCTCATATTTCTGCTTCTTTTTGGGAACACCGGATTTCGAGCTTATTCTATCCACGATAATTTTCAAAATTTTTAAGCTATGATTTTGAGACTTTCACAAAAGTTGTTCTATATACTTCGCTAATACTCTATGTATATTATATTTTGATTGCAATCGCGCATGCGCAGTGAAACATTTTTTTAAAAACCTGCTCATATTTCATCCAATTTTTATTATTTTTTAATTCTGATTATAGAGTATTGTGAGCAGTGTTGTTTGTCATATTTTCTGAAAAGAACTTTTTTTTATATTAAGAACTCTGCAAATTATGAGCTAAAAACTTGGCGAAATTTGGGACTGTTTTTATAAAAACCTTAATTTCTCTACGAGTATACATGCTATCCGCATAAAAATAAACACAGTATATTACAATAATTGACTTATTAATAATCTCGAGTTTGAACGCTTTTGCTACATTAGTTTTTACTGTGTTATCCAAGAGAAATTCGTTATTTATCAATTTGTTGACGGTCCCCTATGGCGTTTCCAGAAAATATCTTCGCGGAAATATATGACCTATACTATACTGTTTACACACCTGCAGTTTCAGGTTAATTCTCATGTATTTTTCTAGATATTTAACAAAACGTCTAAAATCGCAAGTGACCGGTCACCTTTGGCCATATAGTGTATATTAAAATCTACCTCTATGTTTAGATGCTCCATGTTGAATCTTTCAGGGAGAGCGCTTAAATTGTTTGCAGAAGCATAGGCGCTTTACGTATTTTTCTTAAAGATAATAAGAGGCATATTAGAAGAACAGCCATACATACTAGCAGTAAAAATTGAATGTTAATTTCGGTGTCATTCTTTATATGAGAAATTTCGGAAAATCAAGTTTATCGTAAAGTTTGACACAGTGCACTTGCCTGAAGGTTAAATATTGTTGAATTGAAATATAAGCATTTAAAAAAATGTTTGACCCTTTAGAAAACAGTTTTCCTTTTTAAAAATACGTCATTATTAAATAAGAATTGGTTTATTTTATAAAAAAATTTGTGAAATGTGTGTTACATATTAAATTCGTAACGTCGGGAAAACAGAAAAATTTCAGAAATTATCATTAAAACACGAAGAATTCGGTAAGAAAAAAAATTGGGAACTACTCTTTGGGGTTGCTGAAACAATTAAATTTAAAAATCAAAAGAAAAAGAACAAAACATTTTTATTTTTTATTAAAACAAGTTAAACAGTTCTCAAGATGGATTCAGACGACCTTTCATTTCAAACAGAGAAGATATTTTTTGAAAGAAAGATATTTAACCCTTTGCACTCCGTTGTCGCCGCTGCGGTGACATCCTCTTTGTTTTCAAAATTTCTTTTTGGCACCAGTAATAAAGGAAAATAAAATTTGCCTTATTTAATCAGAGCATTTTTGAAATTGTGTGAAGGAAACTTGTTTATAAAATGTGCTGCCGACCGAATAAAATTTGTATAAGAGACGCCGGAGTCCAAAGTGTTAAAAAAATTTGTCAAACTCACTTATGCCTCGATTCGTTTCAGGAAATTCGCTAAAACAAAGAAATATTTTAAAGACTATATATATGTATAAAGTTTTTGTAAAGTTAAACCATTTAAACAGATGAAATTGACCAAATATTTTGAGATCACCTTTTATAAACAAAAGAAACAAAATACTAGTTAAATAATGGAGTACTATGTAAGGAAATATATTTATGTATTTATTTTAGTTTAACTATTACTCGACGTCACTTAAGTTAAGTCAGCACTATAAAAGTATTGTTCCAAACAGCGGTGAAAATTCGCTAATAACAAGAGTAAGAAGAAATATCCATTTTTAGGTGCAGTTGAAATTATATAAATACGAAGCACCTATAGTCATCGTTCGGTCAGCCTGTCTGTCTGTCCGTCCGTCCGCATATAACAGAGCAAAAACTACCCAACCGAATGGTCTGAAATTTTAAATATATAATTGTTGCAAAATTTTGTCGAGTCATTTCAAATTTTATGAAAATCAGATGTATAGTTTAATTACAGGAACATTCAAAATTTTTCCGCTACATTACGGTCAGTGGGAAAAAATTGTTTCAAGTGCATTTTAATCAAGTTACAACCTTTCAGAACAGAATGAAATTAATATGCACTTATGAAGTGCACTAAAATATGCATTGAGTACAATATGAAGTGCAAAAAATATTTGTAAAACTAGTTATAATACGAAAGCACATCATTTGCCACGTGTAACGTGAAATTTCCAACTTGTTAGTTACGTTTTCACATAATGTTAACACACTGTGTTGACTAATTTATAAAACTTTTATCTATAAAATGAACTTACTAATTAAATTTATGTTGTAAAAAAAAAAAAAATGTTTTTTAATCTAGGAAAATATAATCCCATGAGCAACATCTCATGGGAAAAAAGTATCCAACTCTCATGACTCTTTAACAGTAAAATGTTCAGCGAATGTTCAGTTAAAGAATATTTTGTGACCTTGGCAATTACGCAGCACGAGAATGCGACGGCTGTTGCTTACATTTTAATAACCACGTTAAATAATGTATTGCATAAAATAATAATTATATGAGCACTGAACGTATATCTGCTTGTACCGTTGAATTTTACATAACATTGTAAGCCGGGTGCAAAATCTCTCTCGCAGTTCAGCTGGATGCCCGGAGTTTTGGATGGTTTTCTTCAAATGTAACTTGAATACGAGTCAGACCCCCCCCCCCTCCTTTAGAAAGACCTCCACCCAAGGCATCCCTCCTGGAGGCTTATATCCAACGCGTTTATAATTTATCTTAATCAAATAATCCCACCCGATCCCATAACATATTACCGTATAATAACTTCCCTGCGCTGTGTAATTGCCAAGTCACAAACTATTCTTTAATTAAAAATGTAGAGACTACGAGTGATTTGTGAATGAAAATGTCAGAGTTAATACGAGAGCTAGACTTGGCTCTACATGATATCTAAACATTTTACTGTTAAAGAGTCACTAGATTTGGCTACATTTTTTTACATGGAATGATTTTTATGGGATAATCATATTTCGCAAACTTACTAAGAACAATCGATTTTTGTCTAGCACATTCACAAAAGCAACAAAAAAAAAAGAAGAAATAAAAATAAAGCTAAAGAATTTCAAAGGATAGATCCGATCAACCATTTGTGTTAAGTTACGAAGACTACAAGCCCACGGTCCACGTAAGAAAAAATTAATCACAAAGCAGCGCTCTTCAAATCAAAAGCCCCTATTACAAGATGGCATTAAGATTTTCTATCCTTCCCCAAGAAAATTTTAATGCTAAATTTACTATTGAGTGTCTTGGAGCAGCATTATCAGGGAAAAATTTCAGCAAAAAAAATTACTACTTCCGAAGATAAATCTGTTTGCATCGCTTCCGACCGTAATATTAAAACGACTCTCCTTTCGTCGCCTTTCCTGGCAGCCTGGCACCATCTACATCTCTTTGTCACTTTCAAGATTTTTTTCCTTTTGTAACCGCGCTGACCAAGAAATCGTCTTTGCTGAAACTTTCGGGATTCAAAGATCATGACCAGTTATTTTTCATAGCATAGGCAGCTGTTGCAACTTTGTTGTATACAACTGGGGAAATAGGAGCCATTTGATATACTCTTTTGGTGATCTATTATGCACAATAGATATTCCATGTTGCATATAGAATGAATAGGGAAGTGATATTTCAAGCATTTGGGAGTTATACCGAAAGACATTTTATCTAGTTTCTTCAAATAGTTACATAATTCTTTTTCAACTTTCTTTGAAAATGTTGTGTCAAAACTGCTTAACTTACAAGGGAACCACTTTTGGTGTTGCTCGCACCTAGCATTGAGACCTGGTGCATTTTAAAGCCCTATATTATGAAGTTTGAGAATCGATAAAATTTTTCTGTTAAAATAATATTTCTTGATTTTACAGCAGCATAACTTTCAGAAAATGCAATTTTCGAGACCACTTATCGGACTATTAACATTGAATTTTTTTAAAGAAAAGCATTTAAAAATAAAAATTAGTTAATAATAAGTATAAAATATTAAAAAAAGTTCGAAAATTCCTTCAAAAACCCACGAATTTGATTTTGAAAAATTGCAACATTATATTCATATTTTTGGCGGGGAAACAGTTGGCGTTTATTTTAAAAAGTAGAGCTTTCCGGCAACCCCAGCCAAATGTCATAGCTGAATTTGTAATGGCTAGAAATTGTAAAGTCCGATATATTTAGCAACAGTAATTTTTCTAAATTGTGTAAAAATATTAATTTACTTTGATTACTTTTACCAAAGGGCCATTTAATACAGAAACATTTCATTTTAAACATTCGAAACTTTATTCCATTCGATTTCAAAAGAAAATAGATTGCTTATTTTCTATATCACTAAAAAATAGTTTTCAATGATCTTCGAAGCTTTTATAGAATTATATTTATTACTTATACATTTATCGTCTGCATAGAAAAAGAAATAAAAACCTAATATTTGTTTCTTATGCTATCAATTATTTAAAAAAAATCGCAATCTGATATACTAGTAATATGTTCTGTATATTTACTCTTTGGATAAAACGGGCGGAAAAATTGTAGCGCCATATTTGGCGACTTAACTCACTTTTGGCGTGAAATAAACAAATAAAAAAGTAATAATAAAAAATTAAAAGTATAAAAAAGTATATAAAATATGATTTTAACAAAGAAATTTTATCGGTTCTCTAACTTTTATGTATAGGGCTACAAAACGCACCAGGTCTCGATGCTAGGTGCGAGCAACACCAAAAGTGGTTCCCTTGTTAGTAGCACAATCATTTCTCTTTAAATGTTTTAGTAATGGTTTTCCAATGAAACAGCAACACATTTTTTGCTCTCATCTCAAAGTTTTTTCGACTTCTTCTATAATAGAAAGGACACACAGCGCCTGATTTATGGCAGGGCATTATAGATATATGTATATATATGATTATATATATATGAGATATAGATATATATATGATTTGTGGCAGGGCATATAGAGGCGCGGGCCCAGGGGCCCACAAATGCTACTGAGGTTTTTTTCAATTATTGTCCAAAATCTGATGTAATTTTAAATAAAAACAAAATGATTATGGGAAAATATGATTATTATTTTTAATATACTCAGCTGCACGACAGTATACGCTTAGAATGCCAATCTCAGACATTTCTCGCAGTGCAGTGAGTGGACCTTTGAATGTTTTTCGGTGAATGCAGCCAATAACGGCATTGCTTAGTAGTTATTTAATACTACTATGTAAAAGAAGTGAAATGAAGAGAGCTGAATGTTGTTCTTCTGTTTGCAAGGTTCAACGTGGTTTACTGACATAAGAAAACATATTTTGCCTAGATTAATTTTTTTAATAACAGTTACTTTAATTGAATGATTAGAAATAGAAAAATAAATTAATCAATCATACCCTTCTGTGGTGCAAAAAAGAATGTATAATAAGAAGAAAACTCAGCAAACCAAATGTGTGAAATGCATGCTGTTAAATTACGGTATAAAAGTAGGTTCGAATTCTAAGTGTGAAGAAAATGGAAATTATTCATAATGAAATAGAATAAACTGCTAATCCAACCGAAATAATTAATAGTGAAATAGGAAATTCCTCCCGTCATTCTTTAGATGATGAAATTACAGAAGATCCAGTCGCGAATTAATAAAAAGAATTTGTAGATAATCCCACTTTATGGGAAAAAAATTAGTAAAGGGGTGTGTGAATACTTTATCAAAGAGCCTCTGCAACAATGCAGTCGAAACTGGTTACGACTGTTAGTCAGTCAATTTCCGAATTCCCCTCGTTCGTGTTAAGTCTATAGGCGTGTGTTGCCTTCGTTCATTTAAAATATCTGCTCGGAAAATTAATATTTTTAACTTATTTTTTCTTTGAACTCTTCTTAAAAAATGTCACTTTTTTTTTCAGTTGTCAAAATGTTTCTAAAATATATACTTAATTTTATATGAAGTGTTAAAATCTTACTAACAGTTCATCAGCTTTTAACACTTAAAATATTAAATGAAGCATCGATTTTAGAAATATTTTGAGAACTAAGAAAAAACAAACATATTTTAAAAAGAGTACAAAGAAAAAGGAGTTAAAATATTAATTTCCCGAGAAGATATTTTAAATATAAGAATGGCATTGTACGCCCATAGACTTAACATTAGTGTGAAGAATTCGGAAAATGACTGACTGGCAGCCTAGTGATAGACATTCTGTTACCTCTCTTTTTTCTTTTGATCGATTAAATGGATTGTTCCGGTATCTTCCTCTTTTGCGACCTTGAAAATCCTCCCTTATTGTCTAAAAGTTTTCGCGCGTGTTTTTTCTTTTATTAAGTTTATTTCTATGAGAGAGATCCTGCAGACCGCGCCATATCTTTAACGTAGCACATTTTTGCCGTGTCGGAGAATGGCGTTGAAATTCGGACCGATACATACACTGCTGGCCACACAAAATGCAACACCCAGAAGGAATCATTCAAATCATGTGAAATTTACATCATGCGTTTGCGGCGATGAAATACGCAAATCATTAGCATTGCAGCTCAGACGCAAATCACGGGCGACCATAGCGCCACCCGCAAGCGCTATATAAGGGTAGAACAGATTGGCGATTCGAAGTATTGCAATTGTTTTTCTTGCTTTTTTGCGTAAGCTGCTTACCTATGCCTCGTGAAAGACATCGAGCGTCTTTTGACAAAGTTTCTTAATTCGACCGAGGAAGAATAGTAGTTTATAGAGATTGCGGATTATCCTTCAGAGAAATTGGTCAACGTGTTGGACGAAACCAAGCAACTGTGATCGATGGATGCAGGAGGAAACGACAGACCGACGGGGCCGATCGCACCCACCTCATTGCACCATTGCCCCTGTTGACAGGCGGATCGTGCACATGGCAGTGATGGGTCGCGCAGCCATATCACGAACCATAGCACAACAGATTCAGTCTGATACGCATCATTCGGTGTCCGCTCGTAGCATTCGAAGCCGTTTGCAGCAAAGTGGAATGTCCGCAAGGCATCCATTGCTTCATTTACCCTTGACTTGAAACCACAGGCATTTGCGCCGCCAATGGTGCGAGGAATGGCGGACATGGACAACGGAATGGAACGACATTGTGTTTACTGACGAATCCCGCTTCTGCCTGCAACATCACGATGGTCGGATTCGAGTTTGGAGATACCGTGGTGAGAGGTTGCTTAACTGTTGCGTTATGCATCGCAACACTGGTCCTGCACCCGGTATCATGGTTTGGGGTGGTATTGGATTTCACTGCCGCACCCCTCTAGTACGCATTGCCGGTACACTGAATAGCCAGCCCTACATCTCTGAGGTGTTGGAGGAGGGTGGTCTATGAGGTGTGGTCCTCCCATACATTCAGCGTTTGCCATCAGCCCTATTCAACAGGATAATGCGCGATCACATGTGGCACGCAATGTTCAAGAGTTCTTCTTTACCCATCAGATTGAATTGCTTCCTTGGCCTGCTTGTTCTCTCGATCTATTGCCAATCGAAAACGTGTGGTCCATGCTTGCACAACGACTGGCCTGGGATACACCACCCGCTCTTACACCAGATCAACTTTGGCAATATGTGGAAGTCGCATGGACTGTTGTACCCCAAGGAGACATCCAAGGCCTCTTTGATTCTATGCCGAAGCGTGTGGCAGCGGTTATAGCCAACAGTGGCGGCTACACTAACTACTGATTTTATCATCATCCACACATCACAAGAGGCTGTAATTTTAATCGTTTGATCTTTGTACAACATATTATCTGCCAAATAAATTTCGCTGTGATATCTCTGGTCCTTCCTGGTGTTGCATTTTGTGTGGCCAACAGTGTATTTTACATCCTTCTCATGCATGCTATGCGGAAACGATTCAGAGACTTCTAGATGAAGCGGGAAGTGGTTTTCCTGGTGAAAGTGAATCTGGTGAACAATTCTGTTATGAATGTTCGCATTCCTTGAGAGTGAAATTCCTGTATCCGACACCGAAGAGACTGGTGATTCAAAAAATAGGTGCTCTCAGTATTACTATGGAAAAAATCATTTTAAATGGTCGTCCATTGAACAGATCAGAAATGGCAAAACTCCAGTTCATATGAATGTGGTAAGAATTTTCGAAAATAACTTCGGTATTGCATCAAACGTGAGTATTTTTTCTTTATTGCACCAATTTCACGCTGACTTGTAGTTGTGTCATTTTTTATGTAATTCACCCAACATTTAATATTTTGCCATTAATTCATTCATCCTACATTTGTGTAACAGGATAACCTATAAAAGTAAAGTAAAACATTGTATTTTTTATTCATTACGTACATAGCTCAAGTGATTTTTAATCAAAAATTTGCAATATTCATTTAAATTCCACTGAACTGTATTTATATTTTTATACACGTTAGAAATTTAATTTGTATTGCAAATACACATTCTCAAAAATATATAGATCGTATTTTATTGTTGATATTTCAATTATAACATTTAAAAATTTTAAAATATCTAGAAAGGGTGAGTTCGCGATTAGCTTGAAGCTAAGGACCGAGTATAAATATAAAATTGTTATACCAAAAGTTTTTACATCAATAATGAAAGATAGAAATTTATTTTCTTACCTTTCTGGTAAAGCAGACATACGCTGGTTTCCTTCTTGTGAAAACAACCTGTAATTTTTTATTTAATGAAGGTGTGGTGAATTGTGAAAAATATCTTCTTTGAATAATGTAGACGTAGAGAAAAAAAATATTTAATTCTTGAAGAATGACTTGATTACAGGGTTCCACACTCACACACTAAAAAATATAAAGTAAAAGGTTAAATATGAATAATATAAGAGTAATGACGTTGGAAATCCAGTAGGAGACATTAGTCTTCCATAAGACAATGAGTTGACACACAAAAAAACCGTGCGTCTTGACCTCACAAAATCGGCCCTTCAAGTGAAGAAGGAAAAAGGGGCCCACAAGAGTTAAAACAGAGTAAAAAAGTCTGCAAACAATAAAACTGCTTAACAAGCAAAAAAGGTTCTAATTAAATGAGTCTATATGTTCAGAGAAGTTTTCTGGTGCTGCTATCTGTTGTCGCCTTTTCGAAACATAAGTCTTTTACACAATTGTTCGTTAGTCCGTGATCTTACGAGAACTTCGCTCAGGGAAGTGTCGCCATCTTGGAACATATTTCACAACTAAAAAAAATGAAGACGCGTTGCACATGTCACAAGTAAATTGTCATTTCACAGGCGAGGTGATGTTGGACATAAAATCACTTACACTGAGACGTTTTCCAACACCCCCACTTTTTATGTCAAACCGACGAGCGTAAAATGTTTAACTTATTTCTCAAACACTCGAAATGAGGCTTAGGCAACGGCTTGGTGAGCACGTCTGCCAGCATTAACTTCGATGGGCAATAAGTTATTTTGATTATGCCATTCTGGATTAGATGTCACATGTGGTGATACTTAACTTCCACGTGTTTAGTTCTTGTCTGTGCCTTTTCGTTTTCGGTCAATCTTATGGCTGATAAGTTATCTTCGTACAATGTTACGGGTAGTTGTTGACGTAGTTCGAGGTCATTTAACAAGTCTAATAACCACGAGATTTCTTGACCTGCATTAGAGGCAGCGATATATTCAGCCTCCGTGGACGAGAGTGCTGTGCAACTCTGTTTCCTCGATGACGATGCCAATATATTATTTCCTAATTTAAACAAGTTTCCAGTGGTTGATTTCCTGTCTATTCTGTCGTTCCCCCAATCGGCATCGCTATATGCCGTTAGGATTGGAGGTTTTGTTTTATCTATGACGAATTTAAGATCTTTGGTAGTAAGCAGATATCTAATTAATTTCTCGATAGCTTGCCAATCGACTTCCCTTGGGGATTCATTCCTTCTTCCCAGGATGTTAACGACTGATGCTATGTCGGGTCTAGTTAAAATTGCAATGTATAGAAGCCCTCCTATAGCCTGTCTAAATTTTACATTATCTCCCATTAGTTTCCCGTTTGGATCTAGATTGAAGTAGTTAGTATTCATGGGTGTATACGTAGGCTTACCATTTAACAAGTTGAATTTTTCTGCGATTTGTATTATTTTGTGCTCCTGGTCTAATTCTAGATTACCGTTTGCTGTTTCCTTTATGTTTATGCCTAAATATTGTGTTACTTGACCTAAATTTTTGATTTCGTATTGCTTTGATAATTCAGTGTATATTTCGTGTGTGTCTGTTTTGTCTCCTGCGACTAAGATGTCATCAACATAAACTATTATGTATGCGATTTTTCCATCTTGGACTCTTTTGTACAGACATTTGTCTGACGCGCATTCAACGAAATTTAGTTCTTTTAGAGATTTACTTATTTTTTGGTTCCACGCCCTAGCTGCCTGCTTAAGGCCGTAAATCGCTTTGTTTAAACTACACACTTTATCTTCTTCCCCTTTTGTTATGTATCCCTCTGGCTGATGCATATAAACCTCCTCTTCTAAATCGCCATGTAAGAAAGCAGTTTTGACATCTAGGTGACTTATTTTAAGGTCTTTCTACACCGCTGCGTTTAAGAATGCTCGCAGGGTGGTATGCGCTACAACGGGTGCGTAGGTCTCGTCGAAATCGCTTCCATATTTTTGAGCATATCCCTTAGCGACCAATCTGGCTTTATATCGCTCTATAGACCCGTTGGCTCCCCTTTTTGCCTTAAACGTCCACCTACAACCTATGACGCGTTTTCCCGGGATAGGTTTTATTAATCTCCAAGTATTATTTTGCTTCAGAGAATCTATTTCCTCACTAGTGGCTTTTAGCCATTTATCTTTAGTTTCTGCGTCATTGATATTTTGTAGGTCTGTCCATGACTTTGGCTCCTGAATTTGACACAGGTTTGCGCTTATTCCATAACGGTTAGGTGGTACGCCACGATTTTGTCTTTGCGATCTTCTCGGTTCAAGGGATGTGTCGGTCGGGGTGTTATTCTGATCATCGTCGCGCTCTTCTAGATCAATTTCAATATTATCTGCGGGAGTTTGTTCGTTGTTTTGATTTTCTTTGGCGGGTTTAATTTCCTCATCTTTTATACCTTCTTCGAAGAATTTTACGGTTCTAGATATTATAATTTTATTTTCACCCGTATATATCCTATAGCCCTTGCTTCTGAAATCATATCCCAACATTATTCCCTCGATGGCTTTCTCATCTAACTTATTTCTTTTAGGTTTGTCGACATAGGCAAATGCCTTACATCCGAATGTTTTGATGTTCGAGAGATCGGGTTTTCTTTTATGCCAAAGTTCATAGGGTGTCATGTTATTTTTGTTAGCTTTTGTTGGTAGACGGTTGATGAGGTAGGTGGCGGACATGACAGCTTCCCCCCAGAATTGCTTAGGTAATTTGGCGTCCGACAACATGGTTCTAGCCATTTCCACTATCGTTCTATTCTTTCTCTCTGAAACGCCGTTCTGTGGGCTAGAATAGGGAACACTCAATTAACGCTCTATCTCGTTTTCTATCAGGCAGTTTTCAAATTCATCACTGATATACTCTTTTGCGTTATCGGATCTTATTGCCTTTATCAACTTGCCAAATTTATTTTTTGTTAGCGCTATGTATTCTTTCAGTTTGATAACGGCTTCCGATTTATGCGCGATTAAGTATGTTATTGTGTACCTGCTATAATCATCCGTGAATGTTATAAAGTACTTTTTCCCTCCTATCGTTTCAGTATTCATGGGGCCACATATATCGGAATGTGCGAGGGTACCGATGTCTTTGCTTCTGTTTGTGGCTACTTTAGGGTAGGGTAGAGCGGAAAGTTTCCCTTCAATGCACTTGGTGCATCGCGTGTCATGTTTACATTTGTTAATTGTTATCCCATTGGCTAATTCATGATTAACAAGGTATTTAATATCATCAAATTTTTGTGTCCGATTCTTCGGTGCCACAATGAAATACAATTTGTATTGTTGCAGAAAGTTTGAGTACTTATAGTATAGCCGTAATAATCTTCAGGGTTCAATACGTAGAGATTATCATTTAATTTAGCTGTCAAGATTTTATTATCATCTTTGACAAATAAACATGCATTTTCCTCGAAAATTACCTTTATATTATTTTCAGTGGCTTTCTTAACTGACAATAAATTGCCCTTTAGTTCTGGACAGTATAATACGTTTCTTAGTGTAATGTAGTGGTTATTGTCTGTTTTTATTTTTACGTCGCCCATACCTTCCGAATTAAGCCTTTTTCCATTAGCGATTGTTATATTCCCAAAATTCCCGGCTGTGAATGTAGCAAAATTTGTTTTTGCTGATGCAACGTGCCTGGTACAACCCGAGTCAATGATATATGTGTTTGGATCTGTTGTTTGTGTTTGGTTAATTTTTACTGACTCAATTTCAAAATTGTTTTCCATTGGGAAGAGAGGAATGATCGATTGGTTGACCTCATCCTCTATATTTGACTTGCTGTTGAAGCAAAAATTCGAGGAGTCGGTTTTACTACCATTGTGTTGATTTTTGGTGTTTACCGAATTGGCTTTAAAGTTGGCATGGTTGTTAAATTTATTACTGTTATAATTTTCACTTCTTTGGTAATTGTTTTTCTGTTTGTTTTTCAATTTGTAACATTCTGAACGAGCGTGCCCAGTTGACAGAAGCTGCAATACTTTTTGTTGCCTTTATTTACAATTTTATATGCTGCGTCCCTTGGTCGTGTGCTGGTGTTTTTGTATTCGATTCGATGAGAGTACTCATCGATGAGTTTGTTTTTTACAAACTCCAGGTCTAGATCCTTTTCGTCTCTAGCCTCCATGCTCGTTATAAGAGGAGCGTATGACTGAGGCAAGCTGCAAAGCATAAGAGCCACAATGTGCGAATCATTTATGAGCTCTCCAATGGCAGCGAGTTTGTCGCGGATAGTTAAAATATTGTTGATATGTAGATTTAAGTCTCCGCCCTCGTTGAGCCTTTGCGAATATAGCTTCCTCAAAAGGAATAATTTGGATGATAAATTCGCCCTTTGGTGAACACTTTTTAATCTTTCCCAAATGTCTTTGGGAGATGTCAAATGTCTGATATGCACAATTTGTGTATTTTCAATGCACAAACAAATTATGGCTTTCGCCTTAGCCGCGTTTTTAGTATATGTATCATCGGGTGCGGCAGGTGGAGATTCTGTTATATATTTGAATAAATCATCTTTAATTAACAAATTTTCTAATTTAAAACACCAGTGATTATAATTATTATCGTTTAATTTCTCTACTGCAGTAATTTCTTTTGAGGCAGACATAGCGTGTTATTCAAGTATTATAAATTCTTTGATAACAAATATATTTACTATAAGAAGTTTGTGACTTTCTTAAAATAATTTCTTAGAATATATTCATAAATATAGATAAAATAGCATTTATTCATAATAATTAATCAATATTCATTCACAATAATACCTTTTTTGCGATATTATATATATCGTTATTTATTCAAGCACATTTATTTTTATTTTCATCATGTATATATTTCAATATTTCATATCTCATATGTGCATCTTGTTCATCATTTTATCACAATCAGATAAACAAATTTTTATTACTGGGTTTTTTATTTATTTATTTATTTATTTATTTATTTACTTTCCCCTTCAACTCAGTCTCATAATCTTTTAAAATATCTAGAAAGGGTGAGTTCGCGATTAGCTTGAAGCTAAGGACCCAGTATAAATATAAAATTGTTATACCAAAAGTTTTTACATCAATAATGAAAGATAGAAATTTATTTTCTTACCTTTCTGGTAAAGCAGACATACGCTGGTTTCCTTCTTGTGAAAACAACCTGTAATTTTTTATTTAATGAAGGTGTGGTGAATTGTGCAAAATATCTTCTTTGAATAATGTAGACGTAGAGAAAAAAAATATTTAATTCTTGAAGAATGACTTGATTACAGGGTTCCACACTCACACACTAAAAAATATAAAGTAAAAGGTTAAATATGAATAATATAAGAGTAATGACGTTGGAAATCCAGTAGGAGACATTAGTCTTCCATAAGACAATGAGTTGACACACAAAAAAACCGTGCGTCTTGACCTCACAAAATCGGCCCTTCAAGTGAAGAAGGAAAAAGGGGCCCACAAGAGTTAAAACAGAGTAAAAAAGTCTGCAAACAATAAAACTGCTTAACAAGCAAAAAAGGTTCTAATTAAATGAGTCTATATGTTCAGAGAAGTTTTCTGGTGCTGCTATCTGTTGTCGCCTTTTCGAAACATAAGTCTTTTACACAATTGTTCGTTAGTCCGTGATCTTACGAGAACTTCGCTCAGGGAAGTGTCGCCATCTTGGAACATATTTCACAACTAAAAAAAATGAAGACGCGTTGCACATGTCACAAGTAAATTGTCATTTCACAGGCGAGGTGATGTTGGACATAAAATCACTTACACTGAGACGTTTTCCAACAAAAAAAATATATAAATAAAGCGCGGTCTGGAAGACCGCGCTGTACTTGTAGTGTAACAAAATTTCACCGTACCTCTTACGGGTTAAGACGAATTTCGACTAATTGGTCATATATTGGTCGTAGTCGCGTATTAAGCGGGATCGCCTATTAAACGTCATTTGCATAATGTTGCAGGAACTGATCTGATTTACACATCTAATCGCCGAAATGTATTTTAGAGATTTAGTTTACATGTTTATGGACGAAAATTGTTCCTTTTGCACATATTTAAATTAAAATTTAACTGTTTTCAAGTTTTAACTCGTGGTTTGTTTTTATAGGACCTACTGAAATAATAACTGAAAACTACAGGGCTGTACAAAAGAATTGAAGTACTTTTCGGCTATGGACGGTAATTGCTGAATCCTGTTTTTTAAATATGTTATACGTTTTCTAAAACGATTATTTAGGTATCTTACTTACCTTATTTAACAGCGAAGTATTGTTAAATTATTCTGAATATTAGGACGAATATTTGGACGTGGAATCAGAGAAGAGTTACAGTATTGCCAAATTTGCGGGATTTCTTACATTCAAATAGCTACCACTATTTCCGATTATAAACATTTGCTTTGATTAATCTGTAATTAAATCATGACAATATTACTATTTGAAATTTTTGATATCTGAATAAAGCAAATTCCACTAAGTCGGCATATTGGTCTATGAAATAGTGTATTAAGCGAGATTTTTTACCTCAAGTTAGATATATTTATCGCGTATTAAGCGGGATGGCGTAATAGCCATTCACGTATACATGGGATATTTTTGCATTAATCTTATTAGTCCAGGCCATAGAGACCGTATAGGGGGCTCTACCTAGCAAAATTCATAGTGGTTCTGGAAAAAGGCTTACTATATGTTTTTTGGGTAGCTGAATCCGAATTTTTAACTTCCCACCAAAATTTCCCCCGGCAATAACGCAGCCAAATTTTGGTAAAATGCCCCCGAAAAAGGTTTTTATTAAAAACATCAATTTTTTTATTGTTTTAGGGGAAAAGTATCTAGAAATTCAAAAAGTAGACAAAATTTGCAACAAATTAGATACATGACATTATGGCTTAGGATGAAGGGGAAGGGGGATCTGCCTCGGAACATGCGCGCGGTGCTGCGTGAACTAAGTTGCGCAATTCCACTTAACCACTCACATGTTTACATCCGCCCTCCCATCTCTCCTCCGAACTTTCTCTATAAGGTTTACTTTAAGTTTTTTGGGTCGCTGAATCCGAATTTTTAACTTCCCCCCAAAATCCCCCCCCCCAATAGTTGTTTTTAACTTAAATTTCTTATTGTTTTAGGGGAAAGGCATTACGAAATTCAGAAACTAGACAAAATTTGCAACAAATAGGATACATGACATTATGACGTAGGATGGACGGGGACGGGGGGGGCTGCCTCTGAACATGCGCTGCGGCGCTACGTGCACTAAGTTATGGAGTCCAGGCAATAGGGGATTTTACCTGGAAAAATTAGTACTAGTTCTGGATTTCGACTCACTTTATGTTTTTTGGGTCGCTCAATCCGAATTTGTAACTTCCCACCAAAATTTCACCCGCCAACCCCCCAAAAAATTGATTTTTTGAAAAAAATTGGTTTTTGAGAAAAGAGCGCGGGGAATATTCCGAGGCAGCCCCTTCTTTCCCCGTTTATCCGACGTCATAATGTCATATATCCTATTTGTTGCAAATTTTGTCTAGTTTCTGAATTTCTTAATGCTTTTCCCCTAAGACAATAAGAAATTTAAGTTAATAACAACTATTTTGAGGGTTTCCGGGTGGGGGAAATTTTGGGGGTAAGTTAAAAATTCGGATTCAGCGACCCAAAAAACTTAAAGTAAACCTTATAAGGAAAGTTCGGAGGGGAGATGAGAGGGCGAATGTAAACGTGTGAGTGGTTAAGTGGAATTGCGCAGCTTAGTCCACGCAGCACCGCGCGCATGTTCCGAGGAGATCCCCCCTTCCCCTTCATCCAACGTCATAATGTCATATATCTAATTTGTTGCAAATTTTGTCTGCTTTCTGAATTTCTAGATACTTTTCCCCTAAAACAATTAAAAAATTAATTTTTTTAATAAAAACCTTTTTTGGGGGGTGGCTTTTTACCAAAATTTGGGGGGTTGCCTGGGGAAATTTTGGTGGGAAGTTACAAATTCGGATTCAGCGACCCAAAAAACATAAAGTAACCCGATTTCTAGAACTACCATTAATTTTGCTAGGTAAAATTCCCTATTGCCTGGACTATATGGGCGATGTTCAAGGCTCCCGAAAAAATCCGCGTATTAAACGGGATCGCATATTAACCGTGAACGTCTTAAGCGGGTTCGACTGTATATCCACCTTGTTGGAGCAACTGAACGATTAATCGGGTATAAGAAACGAACTCTGACTGAGGCCCATTTTCATAGGCTGAAATATAATGAAGAAAAGGTAAAAAAAGATTGGCTCATATTGTCTCCAGCTACTTTTGCACTTTATTGTTGGACTTATAAATTATTTTCTCCAGCATTGACAATGTCATCCTTATCAACTTCTAGATTTAATGATTGGAAGCATTCCAAAGAAAAGTTGCATGAACATGAAACTCGTTCACTCATTCAGCAGCTATGTGTAACATAATCCAACAGACGGAAATAACTACTCGTATTGACTCTACTCTAGTAGAGCAAAGATAACAGTGAAAGTAAATACCGATTTGAAGTTCTACATTGCGTTGGAACGGCTGCAAATTTTTAGATTCTCGTGGACCGGCATTTTTTGTACAGAATGCGACCATTGCGTTTTTAAATAATGGAAATTTTATTGGGTGTTTAGACCTTTTAAGTAAATTTGATCCCTTCCTGGTGAAACACCGAGAAAAAATGGGAATCCTGGAAGTGATAAAGCATCGTGTTTGTCTTCTACCATATTAAATGAGTTCATTCCCCTCATGGTAAAAATATATCCATTATCATTATTTTTGAAGTTAAACCTTTAAAGTTTTTTTCTCTATTTTTCTGGATCCAACACCTGATCTATCCCATACTAATCAGTTGAATTTTATGGTGAGGTATGAATCCTCTGATAGTGAACCAGTTGAATGCTTTATACCATTTATACCAATTCAAAAATATTCATCTGAACATTTGAAGAAACTGTTATTATGTATCTTGAACTGAACATTGCTTACTGTCGTGGAATGAGCTATAATGCCAGTAATATGACAGGTAGCTATTCTGCCTTGCAAGCACGGCTTCAAATGCTAAATCCTTTTGCAGATTTTGTACCCTGTGCTGCACACGTCTTGAAATTACTTGTTGTCAAAACAGTAGCGTGTAATAGGTACAGTTCTACTTAAGAATAAAATTTATTATGTAGCAAAATTAATGAGAAAGGCAGTTCTTTAACTTTGAAGTGTCGAACAATAACCAGATGGTGTGCTAATACTGTTGCGACCAAAGCAGTCAAAGATAATTATAAAGGAATTTCTGATATGCTTTTGGCAATTGCTACTAATTTGGATAAATCCCCATTAGCAAGAATTGAAGCAAATAAAACATAAAAAAAAACTTTTTTTATCAAAATTTAGTTTGCTACCTTCAAAGTAGACCCCACCGGGTTTAATACAACTATGCCAGCGCAGGGACCATTCTTCCATACTTTTTAGGTAGGAAGATAGATTTTGGTATGGCCTTTAGCTCCTTCAGTGAATTTAATTTTATGGCCTCAATTGATACAAAACATTTTCCTCGAAGTGGTAATTTTAGCTTCGTGAACAGGCAATTGACTACGTTCATTTTGTGCATGATAAATTTCAACTGAAAGAAAAAAAACGCATGCACAATAGTAAGTCATAGAAACTATTCTATGAAACGACAGAAAAAAAACCCCTTAAAAATATTTCTATGATGAACAACGTCCAGAAATGCAGTTCAATTACAGAGATCCTATCAAGTTTTCGTGTTTTTATGCTGTGTGTGATACTTTGATTACACTTTTAAAATTAAGTATTTCTGTGTATGTTGATATTAAAAAAAAAAAAAAAAGCTTTGTGGTTTATTTGACAATGCTGAAGAAACATCTTATGAAAATGCCAAATATCTTCAAACTGTGTATTCATCTGATTTGGAAAAAGAGTTTCCAGATGAATTTATCCATATTCGTTCAGTTATAAAAATGGATCTTCAGTAGCAGATAAATTGAAAAAAATCATAAACTTGGAATGATAGATACACTTGCTAATCTTGAAACTGCACTAAAGTTATCTTTAATTCTGCCCATCAAAAACTGTGCAGGAGAAAGGTCCTTTTGTTTGCTAAAAAGAATTAAATCCCCTCTAGGAATTTTGTGACAGACAGTGAACTATGCTTTCTAGCTCTATTATGAATGGAAGGAGATATAACACCATGATTGATAATGAGGATGTTATAAAAACATTTACTGCTAAAATATTGAGGATAAAAATTTATTATTATAAAAAAGTATATATAGTGTGTCCACGTATAACCTGACCGACCTTTATTTTCGCAACCGTTGGTTCTAGATGCATACTTCCAATTACAAAAATGGTCAAAATTAGGCGCAGGGCTAAGATAAAAAAAGTTTGAAGCGAAAAAACAATTTAGTGAAGAATTACAGAATCTAAATTTTTATACGATCCCCCGGTCCTAAAAGTTATATTTAGTAAAATTTCCCTGTTACACTGGCAAGTAAGGCAAAAAAAGTCCCGTTATTCTACGATTAAAATTGACCGAGTAATAGCTGTTTAAAATTGGAGTATATTTTTTGCTGCATATTAGGGGTCATTCACAAATTTATTAGAAATATAATTTCGTCTGATATATTAAAGAAATAGATGAGAGTAAAATTTGCATTGCAATATAAATTTGAAATATTTAATCATTCTGACATATTACTGCAAAATGTACAATTTGTACTGAACATTATAAGAGGATACAAATAAAAGATTTTTTGTTAAATAAAAGGATGATAAACAACAGCCTCAATTCATTACAAAATGATACACATTTCAAAATGATGTTAGATTACACTGTCTTTCAAATTTTGGGTTGTGGCATGTTTTTTTAGCTTTTGAAAATTGATTCTTATGTATTTTTAGCACTGAATCCGAAAATGACCTTCATTTTAAACCATCACGTCAGAAATTTTCTCAAATCGCAAATTTCAAAGTAAAAAAGCTAAAAGTTAAAATTAATCCCCCCTCCTCTCCCAACCTCATCGGACCCCCAAACTGTTTAACTGTAAGAAACCCAGTATAAGCAAAAAAAAATCTAATAAATTATTGAATTAAATAAAATTAAACTTAATAAAAAAGTCTTACATCTATTTTATAGTATCAGATTTTTCGCTATTTTTTAACCTTGAAATTTACGATTTGCGAAAAATCTTGACATGATGGTTAAAAGTGAAGGTAATTTTTTGATTCAGCGTTAAAAGATACGTAAAATGTAATTATAAAAGTTAAAAAACACAACCATTGCAGGTTTATGTTATCTAATCTAAAACTCTTTCTTAAAATTCTTGATGGTAATCTATCGGATTTTATTTATTTATTTATTTATTTTTTTTGTGTGTTATCCTCTAATACAAGTATGTATATGTTAAAATACAACTATTTTAACTAATCTGAAACTTAACTAATAAAAGTTAATCGTAATATTTGTACGATTTCTTTCAAAGCACAGATACCTTGAAATAAGTTTAAGTACTTTATACATGACCCCGGAAAGCATGGTCGAAATCATCTGTTTTGATATGCAAAAAAGTGGTATAAGTCATGTATTTCAAAGTTTCATAACTCGGTCAATTTTAATGTTAGATGAATGGGACTTTTTTTGTCTTACTTGTTAGTGTCACAGTAAATTTTTAGTAAATATCACTTATAGGACCGGGGACCGTATAAAAACTTAAATTTCGTAATTTTTTAATTAATGTTTTTCTTGAGCCAAATCGCTTTAAAAATCATTCTTTACCTTATTTAAACCATTTTTGTAATTGGAAGTATGCATCTATGACAAACGGTTGGAAAATTAAAGGTCGGTCAGTTTATACGTGGACACACTGTATAAAAAATCATTAAATATGTACAAGTATCTCTGTCTTTTTCGTCTTTGATGTCTTAAATATTAAAAGTAAGGAAATTTTAAACTATTTTCTTCTAATCATAGGATGATAAATTTAGTTAGGATCGGGATTCTTAAATTGAAAATAGCCATCATATTTGTCATTTGTCAGATTTTGTTTTAGCATCAATTTTACATTTCATTCTACATTCTATTGTATTTTTTAAAAACGTATATTTTGTCTAAAACTTGCATTTTTAAGTACTTTATTATACGGAAGTATTTTCTTTTACCTTTAACCCCTTGAGGGGCAAGCAAAAATGTCTCTAAATATTGAATTCTCACCGGAATAATCGGAAAATTTTATTTTTAAATAGGGAAAAGCAATTTTTCAACGATTTTCCTCCGAAGTTGAAAATATAAAATCTAGTTAAAAATTTCTTGTGATTATCTTGTTTAAATTAGGTGGGATATATTTTATCCCACCACCCCTCAAGGGGTTATCATGTTTAAAATACATTGTACATTTAATTCTATATAATCTTTTTCTCTTTCAATTATTATGGCCCAAAGGCAAATTTAATTGTTTGTAACTTTTTTAACTGTAGTTATTAGTGCTAAATATTGCTATTATGGATATATCTTGAAAAATTAGGTTTCATTAAAGAATAACATGTCCTTTTCTTTTCTCTGTATTTGATATTTTAATGTGTGTCCATAGTATCAAATCTGATTCTTTGTTAGAGTTGACACGGAATTTTATTTTATTCAGTAAATTTTAATAACACATTGGTAATAAATAAAAGAGTAAATAACAAATTCAATTATGCAGTAATTTATTGTATTCTACGTATACATTCTTTTTGCCTATACAGTCTTTTTTGCTCTATACATATTTTTTATACTTTTATAAACTTAGTTTTTATTTTTTAACTGAATGCTTGTATTTGAAAGAAAAGTTATTTGATTGATAGGATATGCTAATATTTTAACTAGTTATAGCTTGATACTGCGAAAAAAGTATTTTTAGTTGTTGCATATCATTCTAGATACATGTACTTGTATAGAAAAGGTAATCAGCATCACGCAGTTAATTATAAAACAACTATTCAATTACAATTTCATAACTATGAAATAATGGTTTAAAAGTAAATTAACGGTTATCAACTTTAATTTTTTAATGAATATTTTAAACAAATTATTAAAGTCAATAGTAGTTATCTTAATAAGTACTACTTTAAATAAGATTATTATTTTTTACTCAAGGCCCCTCTAAGCGTCTATGCCCAGTGCCCCCAAATTTGTCAATCGGCTTTTTATTGTGTAAGAGGCGCGCTTTCTCTTACAGAACAATCGGGTGCCCACGCTTACAATTTTTAATCTTTGGTGCCAAATTAGAGTTGCTATCATCGTCACTCAGTAGATCAGGGAATTTTCACTTTTTTTTTTTAACATCTTCATGATTTTGTCTTTCAAAACAACCACATTAAAGTAAGTAAAGTTTTGTAACAGTAACGATTTCAAATTGAAGAATCTAATCTAAATGTACGCACAAGTAAAAAGGAAAGTTGTCTTCAGGTCATAACGTTAACGCTAAACATTTTCATAGCTCTCTGTGAATATGTGTAATGTCTGTAATGTTTCAAAAGACAATCCTCTAAATTCACAATCTTCCTGTTATAACCAGTCTTTTCTCAACCAATCTTTTCCCTTAATGATTTTCATACCAATAGCTATTGAAATTATAAGTCTTATTTGAAATGTAAACTGAAACATGTAACTCCCTGGATGTATTTGCTTTTAATATGAAAAGCAAATTTAGAGAAAATCTTAATATATCAAATCTTTGTTAATGACTGAAATTGATTGATTGATACCTTTTCAGCAATTACATGTCAAGGATTTTCTAATGACCCAAAATTATAATAGGTTTGGAGTACGCAATGCAATTTTATAACTTTAGCAATTATGGGAAAAGGTAGCATTCGTTTTGTTCCTGAAAGTGATAAAATATTTTCTTTATTATAAGTATTTGGATAATGAATTAATTAGAAGCAATTAAAAGTGTTAAAATTAAACATACCCAATGTACATTTATAGGTAATCGAAATTAAACATTTCTGTGAATGTCACTAACTGACCTATAAAGAATTTGAATGCTGGAGGGCGTCATTCGTTTTGTACATGAATCACGCCCAATAAATAATTAAAGTGATTAGATACATTTGTAACTTTTCGAATATGTTATCACTGTTTCTATAACTAGAATGTGTACTTAGATTGAGTTTCTGTTATGGTAAAGTGTCACTATTTCTTGTATTACACATCAAATTACGCAATATATATATCTGATGTCCCCTGTTATCGTTATCAACAGCTAATTCCTAAACCGTTAGTCCAATATAGTTCCAATTTGAAATTTTGTTGTTCTTCATCATTTTAAAAGCCATATACGCAAAAATAATTATTTTTTAAAAAGTTATGAAATTAAAGACTTTAAGATTTAAGACTTTAAAGGTTCCTTGGTCCTATAAGTTACATTTGAAAGAAAAATAATTTCCATGCGCCAATAAGTAAAACAGTAAAAAATCCTTTCTTCTTGCACCAAAATTTATCGAATTATTATACTTTGCATTTTATGAATTTTCAGCGTTTTTTAACACTAAGAACAGTAATTTATTAATTTTAAAGATCAAATACCATTTTATTTCTTAAAGTTTTTTAATATATAAGACGAAGAATTGAAAGATATATTATAATAAAATTAATTCATTGATTTTTTTTTTTAATTCGTCACGAGTTTTGTATCTTTAAGTGTCCGATAACTTTTGTGGGCTATTGTATATATGTGTACATGTGAATGGGAAATGAAAGCCTAATTTTTGAGCCAAATAAAATTATGTATACTAATGCATCCTAAGGTCAACGGTAAGACTGTATAGCTTAAAATAATTTGAAAATGTCATTAATTAACAACAGGTTTAACACTTTGAAGGACGGTGGTTTATTATCCATACCACTTTATTTTAATACACAAATGCCACACTTCCACCAAATTCGAAAAATATTTTTGGTTTCATAATAGATATGAAGATACTTATTTTCATTTATTTATTTTCAAATGAATTTGTTCGTAAATTTCTATGCCATTCAATACTTTCAATATTTTAGCAACGGAAGTACTTTTGCTTTTGAATTGGTTAATCCCTTGCATGTGTCTCCCAAACACAGTTCAGGCAAATCAAGCGAACCGTATTTGGAATGCCTGAGCTGAATTTGGCCGGAAAAAAATTAGAGGTTCCATTCCGCGAGTTCATTTTCCTTTTGCAAATATGTAATGTAATTGAATTTTTTTCTTTTACAATAGATGGTAATGGTTAAGGAAACTATAACTATAATCCAATATATTTTTTCATACATGCAAAAATATTAAATATAGTAATTATTTCGTTTAAAACGCCTTTTTTTTTTCTCTTTTACATTAAACTTTTCAATGCTGTAATGCACTAAATTGAGAAAAAAAATTCATTTTTGACGCACTTTCTGAATTCTACAGGTAAGGAGTTAATAAAAGAACACCAACTTAGGGGTGTTGGTCAGTAATATCTCAAATTCCCCTCGCTAATGTTAAAAATACCTACGTTGAATGCATTCGTATTTTTAAAATATCTCCTCGGGAAATTAATATTTTTAACTTCTTTTTTTTTTGTGTGTACTGTTCTTAAAGAATGTCTCTTTTAGTTGTCAAACTATTTCGAAAATATATACTTAATTTTATTTGATTAATTTTATTCAGAGCTTGTCAGTTTCGCTAAGATTTTAATGCATAAAATTATAAATTAAGTACATATTTTAGCAATATTTTGACAATTTAAAAAAGAGACATCCTTTAAGAAAAGCACGCAGAAAAAATAAGTTAAAAATGTTAATTTTCTGAGAAGATATTTTAATAATACGAACACTTTACACGTCCAGAGGTTTAACATTAGCAAGCAAAACTTGAGATCTCACTAATCAACGCAGAAGATGTTTTCAATGGAAAATGTACGGCGTAATTATAATAGCTTTAAATTACTGTAAAATTCAATGAACTAAAATCTTTTGTTTATACATGTCTGGCCAAATTTCATGTAGGTTATTTTTATGCCTAGGCAGGACCTTCAAGTCAACAAAGTTTGAAAAGATCTGAGTGTACCACTTTACTAACGCTTCTTGTTTGACGCAAGATATATGCAGATGCTTTTGTTCAGTATCTGTGAAATTGAATAGCGTTTTCCCTTTTTCGATAAAGGCGAAAGTACTTTTGGAAAATGTTGTCAAAGTTGGCGTTTTGACACTTATTTCTGAACGCGGCAACCCGAGAAATGAAATCTGTAGACACCAATCAATTATAACTTAATATGTAAGGCGTTTATTAAAAAATAAATAATGCTATTTGATTCCAAATCAATTCAGGAGTGAGGTCTGCATATACATGTATTTAGATGCAAAAATGTGTTCATGATTGTGTCAGTAAGTCTCGTGTCGTTGAGCGTGGAAAAAAGTTTTTTTCTTTTTTTTTTTTTTTTTTAGAACATCCTTTATTGGAAAAGTATCTCTGTTTGCATCAAACCGGCTAAAAAGGACCGTGCTTACTAAAAGAGATATTCACCTTAATAAAAACTCTCTACGTCGAAGTAGTGTGGAAGAGGCTGCCTGTTAACGTCATCTAATAATTGTAGCTCACAATGACATTGTTTTAAAAGACCCTCTTCAGTGATTCTCAACTAAATCAGTTTCAATGAGTTACCAAACGTATAATCAAATGAGGTAGCGTAATCCATCATTCTGGGTAATTTAACATTAAATTATTAGTTTTAAGCACACACTCTCTTCAATCATACTGAAAACAACATTTTAATGGATAAGGTTGTTCTATGTTAAAATTACAATATTTATGCTTTACAGTGTAACTTTTTATTTTACGACAAGTATAATTTAATTGTGATTATTATATTTATTTCTTTTAATGATTGATAGGAGTTTAAAATCTCTGATTTGTTACTCAATTCAATGATACAATTAGATACAAAGTAAAAATTTTCATGTTAGATTCACGAAAGTTCTAATAACAACTATGTTCATAAGCTCAGGAAGTAATTATTATGTACATCAAATTATGTACGTTAAACATTAAACATACAAGACTGTATTTTACAAAATCGGTTGCCACACATATGAATATATAGAGCTCTTCCTGTCAAATGGCGTTAAACAAATTTTTAATTTTGCAAGAGACTCTTTTTAAAATCTTATTTAGTTTTGTTCTTTATTAGTGCTTTAATTTTGCTTCCTTTACACTGTAAAAAAAATTCGTGAATTGACGTATTTTTTCGGTCATTATATTTCATTCATTCGCAAATATTTTTAATTACGATTTTTCCATTTTCTTCAAAATCACTGATATTTCAACAATCTAACAAGGAACACTCGCGAAATTCCACATGCCGATTATAAGAAAGTACTTCAGGTAGGTAAAGAATAGCAAGGGTACACCTCCACCAAATTTTATCGGCATACGTTACTTCAGGCAGAGATTTTGGGTTCAAAAATTCTATTGAAGAGCGCGCTTAATGAAAAAAATGCCCCTCATTGTTAGTGTTCCCGTACAGGCAGCATAGTTTATTTTATTATTGTATACATTGCTTAATATAATATTGTATACATTATTCTGCTTTTTCTCAAATACTGGGGCAAGACCCGGAATTGGTCTGCATAAAAAAATGCCAGCCCATGTAAAAAGTCTCTACATCGTAGAGTTTCGTTTTTAGTTTCTCGTTTCCTCATAAAAATAAAACTATCAATAAATATTTCTAGGGATTATGAAATTTGATCCACAAACTGCTCATCCCTTTTTTCATGGAAATTCCTTTACATTGAGGGAAAGAGATGCAGTAAGTCTATTTTAACCCTTTGCGCTCGGCGTCTCTTACACAAATTTTATTCGATCGGCACCACTTTTTTAAAAGAAGTTTCGTTCAAGTACACAATTTCAAAAATGCTCTGATTAAATAAGGTACATTTTATTTTCTTTATTACTGGTGCCAAAAACAAATTTTGCAAAGAAAGATTATGTCTCCGCAGCGGATCCCTCGAGTGCAAAGGGTTAAATCATTTCACATTATCATATTAATTCCTTTGTGCAGGATGGTCTTAACTCACATTTCTTTTTGGAATTTGAGTTCCAGTATTTCTGCATTGTAATATCCGCCTCATTTAAACGCCAAAATTTTAGATTAAATAATGTTAATATCACTATTATGAAGAACAAAATGGCTCCCGGTTTTACAAGTGTTGTGACCAAGTGTTGGGTGTTTGTGTCAATCTATTTTAGTTTCCTGAGATAAAAGCGAATCTGTCTTTCAGTTTCCGACTGATTGCAAATATGCCTTGCAATGTACAGTTTTTCAAAAAGGAAATTTTGTAAATCTATCGTTTAAAGGCTCGTGGATGGAAAGTTGTGGACATTGCAACAAAAATTGGACGCAGCAGGATTGGTATTTACCCAATTCTGTTAAAAGGTGACAATTTTGAAACAAAATCCCGTTCTGAACGACCAAATAAAACAACCAAACGACCAGACAGAGAGGTTTTGAGATTAGTTTCAACCCAGAACGGTCAGTTTCTAAAGAAGTAAGCGTTCAGTATCAAAATCCACGATCCATCGACGGCTGCAAGCAAATAATTTTCCTGATTATTGCGAAATGCGTCTTTCACCAAAGCATACAAAACGGCATAAAGACGCTCGTGTTCAGTAGGCCCCGAAATCACATGAACTGGACAGATGAATGGTTGAGTGTTCTTTTCAGTGATAAAAAGAAATTTAATTTAGATGGTCCCGATGGTTGAGCATATTACTGGCAGGATATTCGCAAGGAACCACGAACTTTTTTCAGCAGACAACAAGGAGGGGGTTCACTCATGGTGTGAGATATTTTCTTATAATAGAATAACCGATATTGCTTTTTTGAAAGGTCGTCAAAGTTACGAAGTTTACCAAAAAAACGCTTGAAGTACAATTACTTCCATTTGGAAAGTTTCTAGGTGGGGACAAATGGATATACCAGCAAGACAATTGCTCCATTCACGTGTCCAACTCTACAATGCAGTGGTTTAGTCAAAGCCAAATAACTGTTATGGACTGGCCAGCCATAAGTCCTGACCTGAACCCAATAAAGAACCTCTGGGGAAGAGACGTATATGCTAATGGGGGGCAATTTTCAACGGTTCAAGATCTAAAGCTGCACACTGAACGAAGTTGGCTTTCTTTAAACCATATTTTCGTCAAACTCTTGTTTTGAGTGTGCCTGATCGAGTTTTTGAAGTGATTAGAAAAAACGGCTTAAACATTTGAACGTAAAAAGGAAAAAACTGAGTTGTCTATAAACTTTTGGGACAGTAAAATTTATTTTTCTTACAAAGTCTGTGACCGTGTAATATTATTTTTGTATAGCATTATTATTCTCTTGATATTATTTATAATTATAAATTGTTTTGAAATTGTTACTCCTCTTTTTCAATTGTAAAATTTAAAAAAAAATGTTGTCTATAAACTTTTGGGACACACTATATATACATTATATTATAGATATTATAACTATACCTTATTTTATATACATTATAATTATACATTATATTATATACGTCAGTTATTATTATGACATAAAATGATGGGTAAACTATCTTGATACAATGATGACTGCCACAAAAAATTAGGAATGTCTAGTCGTCACAGGTTTTTCAAATATGATAGCCTTGGTAGAAATGCACAAAACAATAGAATAATTTACACCAGGAGCAACAAATGAAAGAAATATGACGGTTTAATTGTAAAAACGCTGAAGGGAAACTGTCCTAAAATGACATATCACGGGGAAAAAATGCTTCTATTCATACAATTTTTTTTCTAATGACCTTTATTTTTTATAAACTAACTTTGCAAAGTATACAAAATGCAATGGTGCCTTTTAAAAAGTAACAAATAAAGTCACAACGTCATAATAACGATTTGTATAAAATGACTGCGCTATGTCATTTTATCTACAGTGCTGTCCTAAAACGACACACCCGTAAGTTGCTATTAATTTTACTTGAATACATCACAAATAAATTTTTTTGCACGCCAAAAAATACCGGCACATTCACTATGTCTCCACTTTGAAAACTGAAAACATTTTCTCCACTTCTCCTTCGGTTTTTAGAGACTAAATAAATCATTGCAATAAAGACAGGCTACATCATCGGCAGAAATATCCATATCTATGTCGTCATTACTGGATGTAACAAAGCGAATTTTCTTCTTGTCGTGAAAAGCTACAGTGAGCAAAAACAGTATTTGCACGCAGACGATTTTTTGAATAAGTAACCATAGAAAGCAAATTTGATACTATTCCCTTAATTATTCATTTATTTAAATAAGAAGAAAATAAAAATAACTACCCATTTTCCTTAAACAGTAATATTACACAATTTAAAAATAAATTAATATTTTCTCATACCAAAAAAGTATTTGCACAAGAAGCATTGACTGTTAAAAAAGGCATTAAATGTGAACATTATGCAAATGTTTAGCGTAACAGTCCCGCAGTACATTAGCCCCGCACTTTAAAGTTAGGTAATATATTAACTGGAGCAGGGATTCTGGAGAGTTTTTGTTCTAATGGCGCCGAAAACGTGTGAACTGTCTGTTGCTACCCGTGAGAAGATTATATTTCTTCACAATTCTGGATTAAGTTACCGAGGAATAGGTAAAAAATTAAATCTAAACTTTTCTAGTGTTTGTTATGTAATTAAGAAGAAAAAAGAAACTGGTTCGACAATAAATATGCCGCGAACTGGGTGTCCAAGAAAGCTAAATATCAGGCAAAGGAGAGCCATCATAAAAGAATCTTCAAAAAACCCTTTTCTAAGTGCTCGAGAATTGGCTGTTGATGTCGCTTCAACGTCGGGGACAATAGTTACACCACAATCAATTAGAAATATTCTTCATGATGCAAATATTCGAGGAAGAGCCCCTCGAAAAAAACCATTTATTAGTGAAACAAATAGGGTGAAAAGACTTGAATTTTCAAAAGCTTATGTCAGCAAACCATTAGAGTTTTGGAAAACTTATTTTTTCCGATGAAAGCAAGTTCAATATTTTTGGCTCAGATGGTAAGAAAACTGTATGGCGAAAGCCAAATACTTCTCTTCAAATTAAAAACTTGAAATCAACTGTAAAACCTGGCGGTGGTCATGTAATGATTTGGGGATGCATGTCTTTTAACGGAGTTGGCGAAATGACCTTTATTGAAGGCAATATGAATGCTAAACAATATATTAATATATTGCGAGATCATTTATCTAATAGTGCTCTGAAATTAGGAATTCCTAATTCATATTATTTCCAACAGGATAACAATCCGAAACACACTGCATATATTACGAGGTTATGGTTGCTTTATAATGAAGAAAATCAATTGAAAACGCCACCACAATCACCAGACCTCAATCCGATTGAAAATTTAGGGCATATTTTGGATGTGAAAATAAGGAAAAAGAAATTTTCCAACAAATCAGAAATTAAGCAAGCTCTTAGGGAAGAATGGCTACAAATCAGCAGTGAAACATGTCACAAATTAATAGAATCAATGCCCAGACGATTACAAGCTGTAATTGAAGCAAAGGGCACGCATACTAAATATTAGCACTGATTTTAAATTATAAATAATTCCTCTAGTTCTATTTTTATTGCTAGTGTGGAAATATTTTTTTGGCAGTACAAATGCTTCTTTTTTATGTTTTCATATTTTAAATATAATTATTAAGTCAGATATTAAATATGTTTATTTGTTTTGTAAAAGTGTTGGTATTTTTAATTCTTAGTTGCTTTTTATTTATTTATACATATGCTACAACAAATTTACCTGGTGTGCAAATACTTTTTTTGCTCACTGTAGATGCACTTCTTAACTGTGAACTCTGTTTCTCAACAGCTGGTGCCTTCGCTTCGGCAATATTATGACTGCTAGCCAGAAATTTTACACCTTCATGCTTTCACTTTTAAGAGGATGGGCTAACATGAGATGCACTAGGAAGTAGAGATACATCAAGTGGTCTGATAAATGACAATGAGGAACTTGAATATGCTGCATGTTGAAAAGTCTTCGGAGTATGAGAAACAGATGTTGTCGGCGATCAAATTGGATGAGGTGACTTTGAAACTATGAATATCGACGAATTAGGTCTAGATACGCTGTTATCTGTCGAACGTGTGCTGCTGTTGCTGCTTTTCTTATTTTCTAGTAGACTTTCTGTCACAACTGAAACACAGAAAGCAAGTTCTGGGAAAATGTCTGGGTTCATGGGATAAATTCCATTTTTCAAAAAAACGGCATGTCATTTTATCTACAATCGCCATATTGTATATTCAGAGGCAGTATTCGATAACATATGCATTCATAAATTTTTGAATATACAGAAAATAATGTATAAAGAAATTAGTACTCACCTTATACTTCAGATATGTAATCACTGAAATGAAACAGACGTGAATTAGCACTAAAAAATAGTTCCACGAAATTTCTGACGAAGATGTAAACAGTTTCTTTGTAAACAATGAAAAATACAAACTGCATATAGTTAAAGGCTGGTCTCTAGTGTCAATATTAAGAAACGTAAGGTATGTCATTTTACCTAAGTATGTTCTTTTGGGACAGTTTTCCCTACAACCAGATAAATCACTGATATATGAAACAAAAATTCTGGTATTTGGAAATGGTACATAATCCTCAAGATATCTTCAATAGAATCAGGAATACTGCCAGTTTTTACAATAATGTAGAGATGAAAACTTATTGTGAATCAATATAATTAGACTAACGATTTCGTTCCAATTATGCAGTTGTATATCCTTGATGTGAAGCAGTATGTAGTCTGAAAATGTGCAAAAGTACTTTTTATAGACACCATAAAATATATATCTATCTTACGGCTGACACATTCCATTTTTGACAGAATGTTAAAGTCATTGTGGAACATAGACGAGATAAATAATTCAATGTCAGAAATGTCATACATGAATTCTAATATGAGGGGCATTTTTTCGTCCAAACGTGCTTTTGCATGGCGTTTTGAACCCCCTATATATCTACCCCAAAGTAACGATCGTCGATAAAATTTAGTGGCTGTGTTTATCTTAGTACCCTTTACCTACCTACAAAATTTCGTTGCAATCGGTGCTTGGCGCTTCGAAGTTTTCGAATAAGTGCTTGTAAGATAAAAATTACGTATAATCTTCCAATTTCAGCTGCATTTTCGTCAAACAGCAGTGATTTTCAGGCAACTGTGCTGCAAGAAATTTTTCTTTTCGGAAACGGAATTTCTATCTACTTTTTTCCTCAAATCACTGAAAATTCACTAATCTAAGCTCAAAATTTCCAAACATCTTTCACTTAAAAGACGAAAATATTGTCAAAGAACAGAAAAATATCTTCAAATCATGGAAATGTCCACAAAAAAAAGAAAAATTTATAATTGCCTTTCCAATTTATTCTCATTTTCCCTTGGGAATAAGGGTGGATCTAACTTCCCTTTTAGAGGTGTCATTTTATTTTTAAGGAGGGACGGGGATGGGAGGTCACTCTTCATGAGCGATTTTAATATCTTAGGTTTGTTCACAATTTCAAATTATCTCTATTATGACACATTCAGAAAGTCATTTTGATTTCTAAATGTATAAAATTCGCAGATATATTCGTAAAAAATATATAACTTCCAATTTTCTTATAAAGGCAAAGACTCTTTTATAAAATGTTTCCAAAGTTGGCGGCAGTCATGGAACAATCACCATGAGTGATACGTTAGTTATAATTGAAGATGTAGCACACGTATAAGAAAATAAAAAACGCTGTTGATTTTTTCTCTCTTAAAGAGTAATGTCTATAAATTGCATTTCCGTTTTAATAATTTCTTGGGTGTCAAAAATACTTGCGTTGTTTTTAACAGGAAATTGTTTTTTCATTATTTTTTAAAAACACCGTTAACGTGTATTTAAATAAAAATATGATTTTTTGTATAAAAGCTTGCTTTGATCAGGGGAAAGGGGGTGGGGGTATCGTTGTGACCTCCTCTTGGATCCGCCCTTGATTACAAAATACACAATAATGTTGTCATTTTATAAAATTTTTAAGTTATCTGTTAAATTATCTACGAAAATTGCTAGATTATTTATTGGATTTAGCTTTTAAATTGATTAAGTTCACAAAATACTTGTTTACATTAAATGTTGCAGAACTTTTGTACTAAGATGGTTATGCTTATGTTATGTTAAAAAAAAAAATCGTAAGTCCATCATCCCTGTATAGTATAAGTCATTAACTTAAAAAATAACTCTGATGAGTTTTTCAATCAGGAATTCTTATAAAAACACATTTACTACTTTCTGAGAACTGATCTTGAAAAAAAAACAAAATTACTAAAGTATTGAACTTAGTTTCAAGCTCTTTTAATTCCACAATTATTATTGAACCGATTAACACTACTTGAGTGCTTTTTGTCTTTTTTGTTAGATTACATAAAAAAACGAGAAAATGTTTCTCCTTCACTAAACAGAGAAACGTAGTTTTATCCCAATTTTGGAACATCTAAGAACGCTAGAATTTTAGGCAAACATGTGAAATAGTATCATAATTAGAGATTTTTCACATGAATATGTACACTAAATGGCCAAAGATGACCGGTCACTTGCGATTTTAGACTTTTCTTAAATATTCAGAAAAATACATGTGGAATTATCCTGAAACTCCAGGTGTGTAAACAGAATAGTACAGGTCATATATTTCCGTGAAGATTTTTTCCCGAAACCCCACAGGAGACCGCCAACAAATGGAAAAAGAATGAATTGCTTTTGGATAACCCTGTAAAAACTAATGTAGCGAAAGCGTTCAAACTGTATTTTATGATTAAGTGGTTTATTGTAATAATTTGTCTTCATTTTTATGTGGATTGTATGTATACTCGAAGAGAAATTCAGGTTTTCATAAAAACAGTCCCAAATTTCGCCAAGTTATTTGCTTATAATTTGCAAAGTTTTTAATATAAAAAAAAAGTTATTTTCAGAAAATAGGACAAATAAACATTGTACACAGTACCCTGCAATCAGAATTAATACTGTAAAAATTGTGTGAAAAATGAGCAGGTTTAATAAATAATGTTTCACTGCGTATGCCCGAATGCAATCAAAATATAATGAGCATAATGTGTTAGCTAAATATATAGAGCAACTTTTCTCAAAGCCTCAAAAACGTAGCTTGAAAATTCAAAAAATTATCGTTGATAGAAGAAGCTCAAAATCCGTTGTTCCCAAAATGAAGTAAAAAGATGAGGGGCTTATCCAAATATCCATTGTTTAGTGTCAATACATTATACAATATATTGCACGTACTAATGTATTTGGATACAGCCCCTCATCTTTTTCTTCCTTTTAAGACTAACGGATTTTGAGCTTATTCTATCAACGATAATTTTTAGATTTTTCAAACTATGTTTTTGAGACTTTCACAAAAGTTGCTCTATACATTTAGCTAACACATTATGCAAATTATATTTTGATTACATTCGGGCATGTGCAGAGAATCATTATTTAGAAAGCCTACTCATTTTTCATATAATTTTTATTAATTTTTAATTCTGATTGCAGGTATTGTGTATAATGTTGTTTTTCATATTTTCTTAAAAGAACGTTTTTTTTATATTAGGAACTCTACAAATTACAAGCAAAAAACTTGGCAAAATTTGAGACTCTTTTTATAAAAACTGCAATTTCTCTATGACTATGCATGCTATTCTCATAAAAACGTAACGTAAATGCTATTCTCATAAAAATGAACACAGTTTATTACAATAAGACACTTAATCATAATCTACAGTTTGAACGCTTTTGCTACATTAGTTTTTCCAGGTTTATCCAAAAGATAATCATTCTTTTTCAATTTGTTGACGATCCCATATAGGGTTTTGGGGAATAATCTTCAGGGAAATATATGACCTGTACTATTCTGTTTACACACCTGGAGTTTCAGGATAATTCCTCATGTTTTTTTCTATATATTTAAGGAAACGTCTAAAATCGCAACTGACCGGTTATCTTTGGCAATATAGTGTATAATAATGAAAAAAATCATAACGCTTTATTGATTATGTCTTCCTCTTTCCAATTACGCATTTAAATGATAACTCATCGAGGGAAAATAAAAGCGAAGGTTCATTGAATGCAGAAGCATCAATTTCTCACATAAAATGCTTCATTTATACTTAGAGAGGTCAGGTGAACCCGTTCACCTACTTTAGAATGAGACTGTGGACATATTGCGACAGATATCTTCAGGGTTTTGACGTTTGATTCATTCTTAAGTTTTGCGAAGAGAAAGTTGTGGTTTGAAAAGTTGAATGCGGGAACATCAACTTACAGTGTTTAGTTAAAACGAGTTTGACAGATGATTCTACCAATGCTTTTCCAACGCTTGACCTCGTAATTATTACTTAATGGGTGCGGACAGCATATAATTTTCCACTTTTCTACGTTTGAATGCAAAAATTTTTTTTCTGCCAAAATAAATAATGCATTAATGCATTTATTTTAGTTCCGTTTTTTGTATGCATATTTGGAAATGCAGTCTCCGATGAATATGATTGGCGGGATGTAACAAGAATAGATTCAATTATTTTTTAATTATTTCTGGAATAACTTTTCTCATTATTCAACGCGTGCGTTTGTTTGCTTGTGTTTCTATTTAAATTACTTGGTGAGTGCGTGTTTTTATATTTAAGATACCAGATAAATTAAACCAAATCGTTATTAACTCATTTATTTTGCTCAAATATGATGCTTTAAAACACTTTTTATATAAAAATACACTATTGAAACGAAAGTTTTACTTTCATATGTTTAAAAGCTCGCATATTCATAAGCTGAATTGAAGACATAATACGCATGCAAATATAACTCGCTACGTCTGTACGGAGATAATTTTGCGTCAACTGCTATATGTTCTAGGATATAATTTTTCTTTAAGAATCTACATAAACTTTAACGTTAACTATTTTGGGTTTATTTTCTCTCTTCTAAAAACTTTCGTTCTTTACAAAAAAAGAAAAAAATTATGTGTATTTGATATATTAGAAAAATTTCCTCTTAAATGTAGTCTTGAATGAACAATAATTTTCAAATAATATTCAATGATCTTTCTACACTGCTTTCTAGAACAACTTTTCTGCTGTAATTAACGAGTATTTAGATGTAAAAAATATCATAAAGTATGTTTTTATCTTACATTTATTTTTGTGTATGTATTAAATTCCCTTTTGATAGATTTATGGTTAAAAATTAGGGCCAAAAGCCTTTCATATATTCAATAATACTTTTCTTATGACTACATTTAGTTACTTATAAATGAATCGAAGTAGCTTTGTATACTGAGTATTTTGCGAAAATGGTTTTAAAAGAATAAAATGTAAGAATTATTTATGGAAAAGGAGGAATTGAGATGTGATAGTTGAGGCTATCAAAAATGGTAATCTAGTACGCATACAAATTTCAATTTTTATACGGCCTTTAATCACAAAAATTCATGTTTTTCTTATCAAACTTTATCGAGGGAGTAAACTAAAAAAAGAAATAAGGTTAAAAATCTACAAGTGTGACATAGAAGTTACTAAATTAAGCCGTTAATCGTATATATTTTTCTTATAATCTATGTTGGATCTGGGAGCTATTTATGGTAATTGTAAGTTGACAACCTTTAACGAGCAGAAAAGAGAAATAGTTTTAGGGAAAACTTAATTTTATGTGACATACAGACTCTTTCTGGTAAGATATAAAATTTCATTGTTTCAAAAATTTAATTAAAATCCAACACTAGCAACAAAAGGCTATTAACTTGCATTTTTCATTTATCTATTAAAAGAAAGTTTCTTAATTATCTTTCAATCTTGAAAATTTTAATAGCTTCTACTAAAAAATTTCAACTGAAATACCTGTATCCAATTACATAATAATTTCTTAAACTGTCGGTATCTTAAAATTAATCCTGCAAAACACTGTTTTGTTTTTTCATGCGAAAAAATGTATGCGTTTTCATTTATGATCTAGATTTAGTTGATGCGAAAAAAAATAATTCAAATTTAAATGTTTTAGTAATTTTTTTTTAACGCGTTCCATGTGCATATTTATTGCGTTCCTCTATTCATTAACATAAATGTTTGGCGTTAAAAATGCAAAAAAAAAAAAAAAAAAAAAAAAAAAAAAAAAAAATACGTTCTTTAGTAGGCAGTTTTTAAACAACATATTTTTTAATTTGAATTTTTATGAACAAGTAGTGCACAGCGAACAAAAAATGGACAAATTAGCCAGTTCATGGAGTAAGGCAATCAATCTGTCAATTTTCGTTTGTACTAAAATGTTTTCACATTGTTTTATTTTCAACAATACGTGTTACATATACCTATCTTTTGCTGGTTCAGTTCTGTGGACACTATTTAGTATTGGTTGTTTGAAATATGGTACTATATACACTGTAGGTTATTAAGACAATGCCTTTTCATAATGCTGTCAATTATGCGTTCTAAAAAAACTATCTTTTGACAAGATTAGTTAAAAATTAATCAAGATAATTATATCATCCTCTTAAGGAGACTCAGAAGCTCCTATACCCCCAATGTAAAATTATTCATTTTCGAAGTACCTTTTTTTCCGGAACTATGTAAGATATCAAGTTGGAAAATTTTTACAATATATCTTTTTTTGCGCTGCATTAAACTGAAGCAATGATTAAAGAAATATGAAATATAAATATTTAAAAAAAAATTTTTTAATTAATGTCTTAAACAAAACTTTTAAAAGTTTTGACTGATAAAAAAAAACAAAGATATTCATATTTTGATCAATTTATTTCAAAAATTTGATCAACTTCTGGAGGGCTATCAACTACTAGCGCGGTTATGAATTTAAAATATTGTGCGGGATCCTAAGAAGGCGGTAGCGGTGAGCGGTAATTTACTTCGAAGGCATAAAAAAACAATATTCATTTAGATTGAAACAAAAAGGTTTTATTTGCTATGACAAACAAATTGATCTCTTGACTAAATAATTGGTATAGTTATATACAACACAACAATATTATAAGGTTGAAATGCTTAGTTGCAAAGTCAATACAAAGTTTATGAGAAGGTGGCAGCTTGTTGCATAAGTCCCTTTGAGAAAATATACTGAAAATTGCTGCACTGTAATTTAGAGGCTAGTTGAATAATGTCCTTTTAGATTTATTAATCATCAGCGGACGATTGTACTTTCAAGAGATAAAGATCTCTGTACTGCTATGGCACCCTGTACCAACACCGCAGTTACCTTTTTCCGTTCCCGGACTGAGAGCCTTTCCTTAGCCGTCTCGGCTACTAGTCACCTCGGGTCGATCGCCCATGAACTTTTACTCGCCCCGGAGAGACTTTCTCTCCCGCTTCAGGTTGTCCCTCAAAACCCCTCTCTCGAGTCTAACAAGTTTCTAACTCCTCTAAAAATCATCCTCGTCTCCTATATTCTTAAATTATCGAGTTCTAAAACAATAGTGACTTTCTCAGCCACTCATTGGATTCTCCTATCAAGAACCTGTCAGGGATCTTTGACAGCTGTTCACTGAGTGGTTGTCCAGGGGTCCTCCTATTTTTTGCACAAGGAGTCTGCGAGCGGATATCTTCCCGTGAGAAAATGTTGCGCTATTTCCTACGCGGTGGATCAAAAGCACTCCCGGTGGTCCTTTGCATTAGCGAACTCTCGTAGACTGTCAAACGTCGTAGATCGATGGTGATTGATCAGTTTACTTTATCTTGCCGTCCGGATTAGTGAACTTAACTCTATTTTTGCTCTGTTATAGAAACACATTGGGTCCTCTTATATATCGAATCTGTGCTACTGAGGGCTTTTCTGCCGGGAATATAGTGAGACAGTTCAAATCTGTACAATATTTATATTTCGGGGTATGTTATTTCTTCAAATGTTAAAAAGTAAATTTATTTCATTATAATAAGGGCAGAGTGCAAACGTTACTATGTAACATTTTCTTAATGGGGGTATAAAATTTTAAATTTTAATCCGGTCCCCAATTATTTTTAGGAGTCTTAAGAGGACAGTTTACCTCAAAATTGCTCAAAAAACCGATTTTCTTTTTTTAATATTAAATTAAGCCTTTTTAATTTTGAATATTTTGACACCTTATTTTTACCCATACGACAACTATATAGCGAGATATTGTACATTTTGTTAATACACCCAGTTCAATTACCCACACAAATTAAAACTTTAAACGGCTTTTTCTCCATGTTCATATTTTCTTCACTTTCCTGTTTTAAAATTGCTAAGGCTTTTTTCGTATTTGAGATAGAGATTTAAACTTTTTTGTACATGTTCTTTATTATATATGTGATAAATCTGCACCTTCAGTTTTTTTTTTTTTTTTTTTTTTTTTTTTTGTTAATTTAAATTAAAGTATGTGAAGATGTGTTAGATTTAATCGTTTTACACTATATATATCAGTGAAAAAATTATATTAATTGTAATATTAGATGTATCTGAAAATACATGCGCAGTCTTACCTAATACACATCTGAAAATCTTTAAAAAAAATTGGGCAAAAATATGAATATTTAAAAGGATTTTAAAAGGATTTTTAAAAAGCCAAATATTTGTAAACTTTTTAAAAATTTTAATAAAATAGGCAGTTAATTTTTTTTTTCAAAATGTACTTTTAGTTCAACATTGAAAAGTAGCGAGTTCAACTTTGAACCATATTTTTTTAAATAAACAAAATTGTTGAAATGGTAAACTGTCCCCTTTCTAAATTTCCTTAATTTTTTTTATGTTTTTTTTTATATTTTACTTTACTTACAGAATGATTTATAGAATTTTTTGTTCTTGTTGTTGATGACTTTTCTTGTGAAATTTTAAATACCGTTTTTAATCTAGCAATATATATATGTATGTGTGTATATAGCGTATTTATATATTTAGCAACGTTGTTTACTTTTCACAACTTTTTACCACAAATTGTAACTCTTGTGCCAAGCAAAAAAGTGTATAGAAAAAGCATATAGTTTTCTTTTCCAGAAAAATAATCAGAACATTATATTTTTACCAGTTTCTTTAAATTACGTCAGTTTACTTAGGCCTTGAGATTTATCGCTGAAAGGAAGAATAGAAGAATGGAATTTTCAATCTTTTTATTTATTGTTTGGTCTTAATTTAGCAAGGATATTTCATATTCAATGTCATATCACAATAAATTACATTACCTTTCTGCCTCGTTATTAATTGCTCTTAAAGTAGGGAATGAAAATGAAGCCCCGTATTTCAACGTAAAAGACAGAAATTGAAATTACCGTCACTATATTTATATGGATGATAGGATTATCTTTATTTTCATTACCATTAACGTATTTCTTAGGAACACGACATTTCTTATCTTTATTTCAAATAAAAGCATATAGAATCCAAAACAGCTATAAATATAATAGGTATACAATATGCATTATTATATATTTTTCTTCTATTTTTTTTTCCCTACTGCATGCCTTTTTCATATTCCTCTCTCGCATGTTGGCAAATTGTTTTTCAACAAGGTAAGTTTCTAGAATAGATCTTCTCTTAAAGCACATAGATCCAAAAAAAAGAGATAAAACGAGATCTATTGGCTCGAACAATTTGTTATCTTTAACTATGGTATGAATAATGAAATTTTGTTTTTAACAAGTTTTCGTTCTGTCTTTGAGCTAACCGTGATCTGAATCACTTACGAAGGGAAAAAAGAAAACTTGTTGCGTTACACAGACATGGTCACGACAAACGAAAATAACCTTTCTTATTGAATCATAAATAATAAGCATTATTAACAAAAGAAAAATTTAGTTAAGTGAATATCTCCTTTCAGCTTTTTCTTTAGAAAAGGAATAGTATAGGTGATTATATACATATTAGTTAAGTGTGATAGTTGAAAAATAAATATTTAAAAGTAAGCTAAATAAGAAAACTTCTCTCCGTGTATTCACTTAAAATACTTTGAATGTACTATATAACCAAATGATCCAAAGTAACCAAAAGAATTAAAAATCCAATAATTCGAAAATTATAGACTATAATACAATTTTTTTTCCACAGAAATGTACAAAATGCATGGAATATTTTTGATTTGTCACAGACAGTTTGCTCCATAGCACTCTGCGGAGCGGTTGTCTGTCAATCCACGAGATACCTCCAGTGAAAGTGGAGTAAAACATAAAAGTTAAATTTAGAAACAAATAAACAGTCAACAAAAATATAATTTTGAAAACTCTGGTGAAGAATTCCGAAAGCAGGGCTATTCCAAAGTTGGGAGCACCAGAGGCTAAATGTAACCTTGGAAAATGGGCGTATAAAGCATCAAATTTTTATTTTGGATGCCCTACACTTCGTTGACAAAACTAAATGGAAACTTGGCAAAGAAGAAAAACGTGAAGGGGCCATGGTACCAAGAGGCACAGCAAAGCTTCAAGTATATATTACCTTCACATCTTAAATATTTGCAATCTAATTTCAATATTGCATCATTTTTAGATGAGTATATTTAGTCAATATTGACAATCAATATATATCTGAAATTGATATCCCATTGAAATATTTCAAATAAAATACCTGTACCAAATAAAGTCACGTTAAGGTTTCGGTGACAATAAACTGTGTTATATCAGAATTAACATTTTAAATATTGTTGGATGTAATATTTATACATATTTTTACAATATTAAATCACGCATACTCTTTTCGTAGTTCAATTCTGGCTAGGACAATTCTAAACAAAAGACACATTAAAGGGTCTTTATTAGGCGTATGGGTTTTCAATAAGACCATAATTGTCAAAAAACCTGATTTAATTTTAGTTAACGGATATTTTGCAGATATTACAGCAAAAGGGAACAAAAGAAACAGTTGTCCTTGTAATACAATATTCTGTGGTTTCTCAATTTACGGGCATGCCGTTTCGAACAACCAAATCTGCTGATCCCATTTGCACTTCACTGTATTGAGCTGCTTTTACCACTGCTTGGATATATTCCATAGTTTTCAACCAATATTAACACAGAAAATGTTTAATTAGTGTTTTAATGGTAATATACAATGAAAATGAACTATCTCTTAATAAGACCAAGCCGTATACTGACTGGCCTTCTTGTGGGATTCATGTTTTTCACATATTTTACTTTCAAACAGAAACAGAACTGAAAATACAAAATAATTCATTATGCATTCTAAAAGATCGTTAAATTAACTCGAACATCAGGCAAATATTGTAAAATTCAATTAATAATTTATACTGATTTTACATGAAAGTTTACTTACTGTTTTTAACAACGATGTGGCGAAGGATTCGAAATTCTTTATCCCACAAAAAATCGACGCTTTGTTGGGTGAAGAATTATTTTTTGAATTCTTAAAGGCATATAAAATAAAGTTAGCTGATAATTTGTTTTTACAGTCGAGTTGTTTTGGATATCTCGATTCTGGTAGTATTTCAAGCAATAGTATAAATAATATTGCAAATAAAATACCTGTACCAAATAAAATACCTGTAAAATACCTGTGAAAATAAAATAGCTGTAGTACTGTTTCCATCTAAAAATTTAGAAACTCTTAATAAAACTTTGACTTCTCTCTGGGAAATATAGGAAGTCGAAAATTTAGAAACTTGCAATAGTGATGAATTAAATTACTGTAATGAGCACTTCGATAAAACTAATTTTAGGAAAACGGATGGTACATACGTTGTAACGACCCCGGCAAGGCCGCTACGTAATAATGCAGTCATATTCAGAAATGAGTTCTAAAACATCTTTATTTAAAACTCAATTGGGCAAGGGAAGGATAGAGAACCTTCAAGATTTTGCCTAAATTATTCTGCGAATAAGAAAGATAAATTACTATTTCAATAACGAAGAAATTCTGAAACTTTAACTTACATAAATAGTCTTCGAAACTTCACGTCGATAGCCACTTCCTTAAACGACTACACTTCTTTCAGCTGCAAAGCTAAACTTTAGCACGATTTTCAATTCAATAACGTGGACAAACCGTAGTTCTCGAGAAAATCTTTATTAACTCAACGATAGTGCAAAAACTTCTTACCAAAGACCAGCGATACTAAGAAGGCTTCAACTTTATTACACGTGGCGGACACACTCACTATAAATCTTCTGAGGCAAGGTCTAAATTACTCCAGGAGCAGGACGCGTCCCAAATCCGAAGACACACATTTTCGCTTCGTATTATGTACTTTACATAGTGGGCGACGAGCCTAATTTTCATAAAATAACAGCGAAAACAAGCAACCGTAGACTCCAAGAGATTCAAACACACCTTTAAAAATTAGAGTTAAACAGAATAGAGAGGTCTCTGTAGGGCCACACTGGTTAAACGTTTCATGTCACGCTGACACTCAAAATACTAGAGACCCTTTATAAGCGAGTCGCTAGTCCACTACAACGTAGGTGAAATGCCCTCCAAAACAGAATTTCATGAAACTATGTTAGGAAAATTGAAAAAAATCGTTTCGAAAAAGATTAGATTATTTATGACAGTGTTTAGAATACAATCCTATCATGAAAAATATATACACAAATTCTCTTAATGAATATCAGCTTTTAAACCACATGCAAGTAATAAATTAAACTAATGGTGACTATTGACTAATGGTAACTATTTATTTTCCGCATCATGGATATTTGAGACCATCCAGTAAAATTACCAAATTACACGTTGTATCTTACGCAAGTTCCAAAGCAACCAGCAGAAGCTCTGTAAATTATTTATTAGCGAGGGGGAGGTACTCCATGAAGATCTTTTCTCTAAAGAAATTAGATTTAGAAAGCAAACTAGTGAATTTAGCATTGATTTAAACAAATATTTTGAATGATCGAACTAAATCGTTCAAAATATAATTTTCTAAAACTCTTGTAAAAGGACAATAAATTGTCACCTGTTAAGGTTCTTCAATTGTTAACCGTTACCTACAGTACCGCCTGCGCTTCATACTTTGAAACTATAACTTTGCAACAATTCGCTTTAGATGAGAAAAGAGAAAAATCGTTTGGGTTCTAAAATTGTGTTACAGTATTTTTATATGGATGATTGTCTCTCTGGTTCATCAGGCTTACATGAATTTGAAAGGATTCCATCTCAATTAAATCAACTCCTTCAAAGAGGAGGAATCAGTTTACACTAATGGTGTACTAATAAGGCTCAACCGACTTAACTTCAGATATTTGTCCTTGGCAGAAATTCTGAAGAAACAACAATTAAAACTTTAAAGATGTTGTGGAACAGTTTTAGTAATACATTTAAGTATAAAGTGAAAATCCGTGCAAATCGTAATTTTACAAAACGTGATGTACTTTCTCAAATTGCATGCATTGCATTTATGACCCTCTTGGTCTCTTTGGACCGGTGACCGCCATGGCAATTTTTTTATGCAACAAATGTGGTTAATTAAATTAGAATGCAATGAAAAGCTACCTCCACACGTTTTCCAAAAATGGGAAAACTTCATCGTGACATTACCGGAACTAGAGTCCATTAAAGTACCAAGATGCTTCCTAAAGGTGAATGTTAAATCTGTGGTTCTGAATGTCTTCGCTGATGCATCTTTCAAGGCTTACGGCGGAATCATATAAATTCAAACTGTTTCCAGCACCAATAAAACAACTTATAAACTTATTTGCAGTAAATATCGTGTGGCGCCAATGAAAGCTATGACAATTCCGAAACTCGAACTCTCAGCATGACTTCTAGCAGAGCTGACTCACAAAGTCTCAGATATCTTAAAACAACCGATAAGCTCTTTCCAATTATGGTCTGATTCGACCATAGCTTTATCTTGGATAGAAATCTCTGCAAACTTACTCGAAACATTTGTGAGCAACAGAGTGTCTCAAATTCAGCAAATATCCAACGGTTTCCAGTGGTTCCATATCCTGTCTGAGTGCAATCCGGCATAAATGGTTTCTCGGGGACTTGATGTGAGAACCCCTGCCGCTTGTGAACTTTGATGGCAGGGTCCATACCTTTCTAAGCTTAGAGTGTCACGTCCAGAAACTGTACCAAAACTCTAATAATCTTAATTAGATGAACTAAAACTTTCTAAAGTGACTTTAACTTTAAAAAATAATTTCACTTTTTTATGAATTTTTTTTTAAATCTTACAAATATATATTTTTTTAATTTATCATTATACTAGCCTTTATTTTTAGACTTATTAGACACTATAAATGGTGAGAGAAATCAACAGGTCCCATCCCTCCTGATGAATTTTTAAAAGGGGGAATCTGTTTAATCTAGCACACTCAGGTAAAGTATTTTCAACCAGAAATCTCTTCCTTGAAAAAGAGATCTTCAGTTCCCACTCATGTAAGCTAATTTTTTTTAATTCTTTTTTAGATGAGGAAGTACTAGTTAGAGTGGGTGGTAGACTCGCCCATTCTAACTTGAATTATGACCAGAAATACCCCATATTTTTGCATGCAGGTAACCAATTATTTAAACTTATATTTCTGTATTATCACCTAACGGATTTTTATGCGTGTCTCAGGTTATTTTAAATGCTGTGCGTCAAAAATAATGGCCATTTAGTAGCAGAAATATTGTTCGAAAGATTCTACATGATTGTGTAGAATCGTAAACTAGTAAACAGTGAAAGAATTTTGATCCTTTTAGCCGCAGAACGCATCAGCTGGAAATTTTCCTCTCTTAGAGCACCCAAATTTGGTGGCTTTTGGGAAGCGGGAGTTACGGCCATTAAATATCATCTAAAAAGAATAGTGGCTTCAGCTCATCTGTCGCTGAAAGAATTTCTAACGGTAGAGGACAAATAGGGGGTATCTAAAATTCGCGACCGCTTTCTCTTTTATACTCAAATACCGACGATTTTCAAGTATTGACACCGGTCATTTCCTTTTTAAAAAAACCTTTCAATTTTATTCCCGAACCTAATTCGATTAAGGCAAAAAGATAACTTGCTTAACAGAGGGTAAAAAACTCAAAAAATGGTCCGAATCCACTGGAAACGATGACAAAACAACTACCTCAGCCATTTATAAGAAAGAAAGAAATGTCTGTTTAAAAGGTCAAATATTCTGTCATTCATGTTGCTATTATTAAAGGACTCACAACTTTCCCTTTGCACTTGGTCTGTAGGTCGTATCACTAAGGTAATACTAGGTGCTGTAGAATTACACACCACAAAGGGCGATTTCAAGAGACCAGTATGTAAAATTTGTATGTTGTGCATCGTTGATAATCGTATAAATTCTTCAAAGTAATCATATGTCACATACTTTATTATTCTTTATCTTTATGTTAATTGTATTTTTTTTTGTTATAATTTGCATTATGTTGTTTTTTTATCATTTGTAATATATATTTTGGTAATACTTAAAATGTAGGGGATATTTCAACGCAGGGTGGGATTTTCCGTATTTGTAACTCTTTCTTTTGACAGCAGAATACCTCTAAGTATCACTGCTGCCTGGAAACCTTTTGTTACTGTAACTTGTTTCCCGAGACTGAAACAGCTGTTAAGTAATTTACTGTGGCAACAAACCACATGCAAATTATATATTCTTTAATATGTTTTAAATTTACAGTCAACTCAATTATTTCGACGCAACCTCCACACAAGAGTCATGCAGCCAAATTTAACAAGACACTGTTTAAGAAGAATATACAAAAAATAATCCCTGCCGGCCCGGCCTACAAGCGGATGTAGATTTCAAAGTTAAGTATACTAATTTCACCAACAAAAACTAAATCATGATTAGAGATAAACCCACTTTAACAATTTTATCTGATCGCTTTTGACGAGTTTTTATTTCATTTTTATATAATAGCTGGTTTTATCAGAATCATGTTAAGGCAGTATTAAAAAAAATACTTTTTCATGCTGAACAACTCGAAATTTTCTGGCACATTTTCAGATTCATTTTTAGTAGAAAAAATATGAAACTTGCTGACGTGATTTTTGAAGAGGTTTATAAGCGACCTGTGTTTTTATTTTTCGTTCAATTAATTAAAACTTGATTTATAAACAATTATTTTCTCAGTAGGACCATATTTTTCGTTTCTAACACAATCGCTCGGGAAATTCTGTTCAAAATGCCTACTTTGACATCATTTTTCGAAATATATTCTGCCTCTATCAAAAAATCGATCATTACGGTATATTATATGGTTTCTGAATAAGAGAATCTGCCAATTGGATGCGTCTGAGAGAAAAAATGAATTTAAAAATGAGTAAGAAAATAAGCAGTTTGGATATGAATACACCCTTAATAAGATAATTTTTTTCTTCAACCGCTATGTATTTTTAATTTGTTTTTGCTGAAGAATTGGTCCTATCAAAAACTTGTCTATATAAATGTTGTATACAATATTAAGAAGATGCATGATAAATTCATGGGGATTTTGTATCTTGTGAATTGACGGAGTTATGATTTTTTTTTCTTCTTCAACCTCCCTTTTTCTTTTCGTTTTTATCTTTATTTTTATTTTATTTTTTTTTGCGGTACGAATTGGTCCTATCAAAAACTTGTGAAAATAAAAGTTGTAGATAATATTAAGGAGAATTATACTAAAATTAATTGGATTTGATATCTGGAGAATTGACGAAGTTATGAATTTTTTTCTCCCAAAAACCCTACTTTTTGCACCCCTTGAGCCCATTTTTAATTTATCAAAAATCTGTGATATATAAATTTTTGGTCCTATTTTTTGAAGTAATAAAAACTTTAAACTGATTTGATATGTACAAAAATTAAGAAGTTATGGGGGGTTTTAGGTTTTCACAAAACCTCTCCCCTTTTTCCATCCCCTTGGTCCGATTTTCCAAATTAACGAACTTGACCGAGATTTTATGCCCCTTGATGTTATGTATCAGTTTGGAAGAGATTTGTGCAGAATTGTGGAATTTATCGTGTCCAGAAGAAAGTGATACACACACACACACACACACACACACACACACACACACACACACACACACACATATATATATATATATATATATATATATATATATACATAGATAGATAGATAGATAAAGTTTTTTACTGAGAGTGGTTTTGGGTTCTAGGGGTCTTGATCGGTGTAGATCTGCAAAAATTTTTCAGGAATTCCAACATAGGGGAGTATGTAATAGGTAGCATTTCATACGAAATCTACCTAAAACGGTCAAATGCGAATATTACTCGCGCTCAGAGAGTTCCGTACAATAAATATATGAATTATTAACTGTATTATTAAAAAAAAAGTTGCTAAAAGAATACTAAGACTTTGTAAAAAACTATACAACGTAGGGTTGGGTATAGCTGTATATACTAAAAAATAATGAGTGGGTATGCCATAAAAGTTCAAAGAGATATGAAGCCTAAATAATATCAAATATTGCTATTCTGTATAACTCTTTTTTTAATGTTATCCTAATCTGTTTATGATGAACTTAATCCGGTACTGACAATAAAAGTAGTACATATTTAAACTTCATTTGGCATTTCATAAAACTAAATTCAGCGTAGCAATAATCTTTTCTTTTTACAGTGTAGCTAAAACAAAACACTTGTTAAAAGTTTAAATTTGGCACTGTGCTAAGCGCGCTTCGAAAGGAGGTCGCAAAGTTGCAACGCCGTCTTGGTCCGTGCCGCGTTTTTTCACATCGTTTTTTAATTAACATTTAAATTCACGGGAGGCGTACTGAGAGATCCACTCAATACAAACTATTCGCGAATACTATAGTATTTTTGTGATTATTTCGAGGATTATTGCTTTTATACTGCTAATGGACATTGCATTATACAAATATATCATTAAAAGTGTTTATCTGGGCTTTAAACCCGATGTTACATAGAGTACTCCACCCCTGTCGTTATGTATGTCCAAACCGTCCGTGTCTTTAAGGGTTAATATCTAGCTAATTACCGACATTTGTTTTTCACAAATCGCAAAAATGCTTTTATACTTCTGCTACGATAGGTACCTCCAGCGCTCCTCAACACCTTTGCTGAATGCCTGCAAATCGAAATTTGTGTGTAACGAAAAAATGCGCTTTTTCAAGAACTATGTAAGCTATGGTAATCGCTATAATTTTCCTGCAAGGTTTAAATTAACGTCTGCTACCTCTATTTTTTTCATAATTTTAGTTTCAGTAGATTCGGAAATAGATGGGTGGGGGGGAACATATTTTTGCACTACAATTTCGACGATATCTCTCAAAATATAACACCTAAAATTAAAAGAAATGTATATTTGAGTTCAGCGTTACGAATGCTTTCACACGATATACAAAAAATGTTTTCATTTTTCAAGCAACTTAATTAGTCCTCTACATTTTCCTAAATATATTTGTGAATGTTTAATAATCTGTAAATATGTGGGTCAATATAGTCTTTATTACTTCCCCCAATTTGAACTTTCCGCGTTCCATATTTTACGAGTACAATGGTTGTGACAGATGGACAGACAGGTACAGGAGTGATCTTATAATGGTTCCGTTTTTACTTTTTAAGTACGGAACCCTAAAAAGCGAAAAATGTTAAATTATTGGTAAGAAATTTGGAAATACATATGCTTTCTATCCCCATAAGTTTAACACTGGAGAAAAAATTGTGCTATGTGACTTACCAACAGCCTTAGCCCTAAATTTAGATTCAATCAAAATTTCTTATTTGATAACATTTGACAAATAATAACTAAACGTTTAATCGTCTCTTATGTAAATCATATATTTAGCACATCATTATGAATATGCTACTACTGTCAGTTGTGTGTTTTTACAACTGTGTTATAAGTATAGCTTTACCAGCTAAAGGAAAATAAATTAAAATGCTAAACAAGCAGGGATGATTGGTAACTAACAGCTTTTCTTTTTTTTCCCTTATCGCGCTTAAAAGATCGCTAGTAAGTCTTCGAGATAAAACAATTAAGAATTTAAATGACAACATTACATCTACCTTTGCTATATATATACAATTCGTCCATTTAATAACGTGATTCAAACTTTCACCCATCATAAAGATGCCCTACAAGGCCGCTGTTGGCAATCGGAAGATCTTCATAGAATGAAAAGCATCTCAATGAAAAATTCTATGATGGCCTCGACCTTGAATGATTTTTACAGCTTTAATGCTCTTGAAAAGTAATCCGCTAATCACGTTTTTTACAGTCGAATGAGCTGAATATTAACAAAGAACTTTCTAAATTCAACTATTTCCTGTTAGATATGTGCATTTTTATTTCCCTGTATTAATTAGAAGTAGAATTGCATATTTCTTAAGAATTCATTTAGTGAGTTAAAACGACAGGAAAAATTTATGACTAAAAAAATATATAATTTTTTATGCATGATTTTTTTTTTACATTGAGGTTTGAGAAACATATTAATTCTTCACTTGTCTATAGTAAATTTATAACTGTCTAGAAGCCAACTTTAGGAACCTTATCATTAGGATGATCACTAGCGATCATTTGGATTATATTGCCATTAGGATAGTCACTAGAGATCACTAAGTTCACACTGTTATTAGGATGACAAAACAAATTTAATAAATCTGTATCATTTTGCTTCAAATAAAATGATAAAAGTTAAAACCCGCGGTATCTTATTGGTATTTTAACAGAAACTACGAGAAGAATATCGTCATTAAATGAAAGCCATTATTAAAACTTAACTGAATATCTAAAATTATAATATTCCAGGACTGATCTCAGACTAGTTTAGAAAGCTTCCTCTATTCTCAACATTCCAACTTGTCATTAACTAACATCAAGAAATTCACTAACACTAGTACAGTTTTAACCCATAATTAATTACAAAACGAAATAAGTAAAAACGAATTCGCTTCTTACAAGGAAATCACTTATATTTAAGTTGAAAGTCAACAGAATTACAAGCCAAAATAAATTGTAATTTCAATCTACAAAATAATAATAATATTACTAATAATAATAAAATTCATTTAACAATATTAAGTAATTAAAATGCGACAAAAAATGAAACAAAATTTCACCAGTATGTAGCCTAAATAATGCGACCGCGAGTTAAAACCTTCAACAGCAGCCGGCGCTTGCATCAGCAAGCATATTTTTTGCCCGAGATTCTATTACTGAAACAAAATTGAATAGTTCATTTATGTATTATTTAGTTAAACGTTAAAACGCCTCAATTCAGTTCTGGGCATAAAATCTTTTAACACCATTGGAAACTAACATTATTTTGCTTTTGGTGAATCCAGGCGAAACACACAAGATTGGAAAATTTCAAGTAAAACATAAAGTAGATAACTTAATTACGTAACTCTTCAAACGAGCTACGTAGAGGCAGTCATACCACGACTACAAAATGTTTACACAGGTTTAAATAATGTAATATTTAAAATAAGATAAGTAGTGTCTTCGTTTCTATTGATGTTAAAGTTTATTATTTCTGAAAAGCATTAGAAAATTTGTTTTGTAGAAAATACAGTGAGCAAAAAACGTATTTGTACACCAGGTGAATTTGTTATATCTCACATAAATAAACTCAAAATGAACTACAAATGAAAAATATCAAAATTATTTACAAAACAAATAAACATATTTAATATTTCACTTAATATTTATATTTAAAAATATAAATATACAAAAAAGTAAGATTTCTGATGCCAAAAGAGTTTTTGCACACTAGCAGCGGTAATAAAAGTAAATATTTAAAAGTAAAAAACAGTACTAGTCTTTAGTATGCATGACCTTTGCTTCAATTAAAGAGTGTAATCGTCTGGCCATTGATTCGGTCAATTTGTGACACAATTCGCTGCTTATTTTTAACCATTCTTCCTAAAGAGCTTGCTAATGATCAGCTTTGTTAGAAATTTTCTTTTTCCATACTTACAATTCCAAAATATGTCACAAATTTTCCATAATTAGTCAGGTCTGGTAATTGTGATGGCGTTTTCAATCGATCTTTTACATTATACAGCAACCATAACCTAGTAATGTTCGCCGAGAGTTTGGGATCATTATCTTGTTGAAAATAATATGAATGAGCAATTCTCAATGTCAGAGCACTATTAAATAAATTATCTCGCAATATACTAATATATTGTTTGGCATTCATATTGCCTTTAATAAAGGCCATTTCACCAACTCCATTTAAAAACATGCATCCCCAAATCATTATATGACCACCGCCATGTTTTACATTTGGTTACAAGTATTTTATTTGAAGGGAGGAACTTGGCTTTCGACATACAAATGTCTTTCCATCTGAGCGGAAAATATTAAACTTACTTCCATCGGAAAAAACAACATTTTTCCAAAACTCTAGTGTTTTGCCGTTATAAGCTTTGGCAAAAGCAAGCCTTTTTAGCCATAAATGTTTCATAAACGTTTTTTAGGGGCTCTTCCTCAAATATTTGCATCATGGAGGCTATTTCTAACAGTTTGAGGTGTAATTATTGTTCCCGAAGTTGAAACGATATCAATAGTCAATTCTAGAGCACTTAGAAAGGTTTTTTTTTTTTTTTTTTTTTTTTTTTTAGATTCCTTTATGATGACTGTCGGGTTCTGAGAAACATCTGCTATTAGAACTCGGGTTCTATATTATTTTTGTTTTAATATATTATATATTGTATGGCCTGTGTACTGGAATTTCAAAATAACATTATTTCATTGTCTAAAACTGGATCTAAGCCGGTGAAAATGTATAGATGGAATGAAGGGGAAAAAAGATAGTTGGAAAGGGGTTTACCCAACCTTTTGAGATGTCTGTGGAAGATGGGGAGACAAAGACATTCCACGAACGAAGAAAAGAATGCGAGCCAGGTAGAAAACCCCGAGGGGGTTACGTTGAGGAAAGGGAAAAGGTTGCTAGTGGCAGGCTCTGCTGCTGAGACAGTGAGTTGGAGCCTACAGCGCGAAGTGCAAGGTGAGTTCCTTGGATAGCTCTGAGAGAGAGCTTAAGGTTGAGTGAGGTTCGGAGACCTTAGGCTTAGAGCCCATGTGTTGGGAGATTGAGATTGATCTCCGGTAAAGCTTATTTAACGTGTATAGAGTGAGGGTGAGATAACGTAGTTTTAACAGTACACAGCCAGCATTACTGTATTTAATTTAATGTTGAACCGGATCACCTACATCCGAGTTTTAAGTGTAAATAGTGTTTTGTATTGTGTAAATAGTGTGTAAATAAACTGTTAATTTAGTTAATTGAAAGCGTTGGTTTTCATTTAAACAATCCTCTCAGTGCGTGACCGATATCACGTAATCATATCGGTGGTGGCAGCATATAAATAGCACGGAATTTCTTCAAAGTTGTGCGGACTAAGAGGAAACTCCGACAAATTGGTGGCAGCGGTGGGATAGAATCGTCTCAGACTAGTGACCAGCGAGCCGTGTTGCAGTGTGTTAGTGCCGGAGCACCCAGTGGAATTCTTGCGTGGAAATGCCGGTTCGTCGAGCGGAATTTTAGAGAGATAAAAACCAAGCGTCGAGCAGAAATACACAGTGTGTGTGCCCGATCATCGTTACAGCGAACCGATCTAAAGTGTTTTGTCCTATCATCGTTACGGCGACCCTAACTAAAGTGTTGTGCCCTATCATCGTTACGGCGAACCGAAATAGTGTTTGTGCCCTATCATCGCTACAGTGAATCAAATTACGGTGTATTACAGCCTGAGTGTTGAATATCATCAAAGTGACTTTAAAGTGCGAAATATTGAATGAATCGTGAAACTACGTGTGAGCAGCGGAGTACCCCAGCAGATAAAGTATAAGGTAAGGTGTTTTGATATTTCTGTCTGCTGACATTCTCGAACCAAATGTATTTGTTGTTGTATAATTGATAGTCATTTAAGATAAATTGTCTAGATAATTTATGTGCAGTCAAATAATTGTGTTCAGATAGGTAGGATATATTAAGAGCCATATTTACTATTGTTTTAAGAAAAGGTCATAATAACTTATACTAATATTGATTTTCTATTTTTTTTTTTACTAATAATGGTAGTGAACAAAATTAATGCATTGTGTTAATAATAGTTGGAAGGAATAGTTGAATTTACTTAAATCTAAATTATTGTTAAAGTACTATTTAAATGAAGCAATACTGTTTAAAGTTTGAAGAGTTGATAACAAACGAGTAATGAACATTTGCTTAGAATTTTAATTGGCTAGAAGTAAATTTCGAAAAAAAAAGGGAGCTCACAGAGAAAAAAAAGGCTCACCGTGGAAAAAAAAGTGAAGGTTTTGATTGTATTTGTTTTAAGTGGGAGAATCAGTATTCAATTTGGAAATATTTTATTGAGGATAATTGTAGAAATTTATATGTGTATGTTATACAATTTTTCTTTATGTGGATGTTTCTATTGGCATCAATACTTTTATTCAATTTGAAACGTATCAGTATTATTATGTAAATTGTATGTTATTATCTAATGTATAAATTGGAATCTGTATTGCATAGTAACCAAATCGAAATTATTGTTTTACCTTTTGGTTTATTGGAAGTAAATTGTGTGATATCAATGGTTGAGGAAAATCAGATTATACAGTTGGTTAAATTAGAAATATAATACATCGATTATCCGAAATGTATTAATTAGTATAATAAGTGGAAGTAACTGTACTAAGGTAGAAATTTAGGAAACATTAATTTGGTAGGTTTAAATATTATTGTAGAGTGGTAATAGTAATCATGAAGGTATGGCTTTCTTATAGAAACTAAAAAGGGTGGATCTTCAGATGATAGCCGAAGAATTGGGGGTTGAATTCACGGAAGATGATACCAGATTTCAGCTTAAGAAAAAGATATGGACAGCGATGAATATGACGGGGATGACAAGGATGACCGCCCCGGGAACCCAGCTTTCGCTTTAGAGTATAAGTGCAATCCCGGGGGGAGACTCAAATCCACTGCATATGGTAAGATACATTAACAATGACAATATTTTTAAAACAGTTAATAACATACAGAAAAATAAATTCAGTTTGCTGTTTTTGACTCTGAAACTCACAAGAAGTGTCATCAGTACATACATTGACAGCAATTGCACTATGTTGTATATATGCATAAACAATTACAAGACATGTTTTTTGAATATTAGAACTGAAAAACTTTAAGTGAAATGCATATGCTGATAAATATAATAAAAATACTAAATAAACAAACCAAAGGAAATAAGACAAATATTTACATTATGTACAAAACAGGGGCTCCTGTCTGAAATGGGAGCTGAAAACAATGAGTTTGCTCAGCTAGCTCAGAAAGGGAGGGGATTGGTAAATATAAATTCGTATGACGAAGAGGCTGTTATGGAATTATCTAACACTATTGTTGCGGAACGATTAGAGAGCGAAAAGTTAGAAAAACAGGAAAAATTAGAGCGCGAAAAGTTAGAAAAACAGGAAAAATTAGAGCGCGAAAAGTTAGAAAAACAAGAAAAATTAGAGCGCGAAAGAGAAGAAAGGGATGAACGGGAAAAGTTAGAAAGAGAAGAGAGGTCTGAAAAATTGAAGATGGAACATGAATTAGAAATGGAGAGGCTAAGGATACAAGGTTCGACGAATAACTCTAATGGGTCTAGGGAACCTAATAATGAAAGTAACATAGGAAAATTGATCAAAAGTGTTAAAACTCTGTCTATCAAAGTACCAGAAGGGACTGAGGGATGGAATTTATTTTTCAACAGTTTAGAAAGGGCATTCAAAACTAAAAATATACCGGAAAACCAGCAGGCCGAAATTCTACTAAATATGTTAGGAGATAAGGCAGATAATTTGTTAATTTACACCACTAGGGAACAAATTGAGAGTTATGAGGAATTAAAGGAGTTAGTTCTAAGGGAACATGAGCCGAAACTGAAGGCATGTTTGGAAAATTTTAAGAAGGCTAAGAAAAACCAGAATGAAACTCATGTATTATTTGTATCGCGTTTAATAGCAACATGGGAAAATTATTGTAAGATTAGGGGTGCTGACTCATATGAAAAGGTCAACCAGTTAATAATTACGGAAAAGTTATTAAACACGTTAGATGAAGAAACCGCATCATATATTGGGTTAACTCAGCAGAGTAAATGGTTAGAAGCTTCTAAAATTTCTAAAGAATGTGACAATTATTTTTACGCTAAACATAAGTCTTATGCCGTTACGTGTAAAAGTTTTAAGGGTAAAGATAGGTATGTAAACAGTGAAAAAGTGAAACCGAGGGAGGATAGTAAATTTAGTGGTAATTGGAGGCAAAACGGAAGTAATGAGACTAATTCTTTTTCGGGTAGGAAAACTGATTTTAAGAAACCTAGTGATGATTCAGCTCCTAGATGCTTCAAATGTGGTTTAAGAGGTCATTACCAACGTTTTTGTAATAAAGCGGGTAATGAGGGAAATAATAATGCTAGTAAAGGGCGTGAACATAAAACGGGTGTAAATAAGGTTGTCGTGAAAGGAAATAAAGAGTTACCTAAGGGAGCTATTGTGGCGAGGATATCGGCAAAGGCCGAACAGAGAACTAATGTCATTGGTGAGAAATTAAATAAACTCGAGAAAATTGAAGTTAGTGTAAATGGGCAAAAAGCAAAAGGATTGGTTGATCCTGGATGTGAAATTAGTGTTATTCATAAAGATTTGGTACCGGAGGAGAAATTAAAAGGAGCGAGTAGTATTTATTTACAAGGATTATTTGGTGAAGCAGTTAAATCATTACCATTAGCTATTCGGCAATTCGGACAAACTAATATAATTCATCAGGAAGTACTTTGCGCGGTGACCGATAATATTAATGAGCAGGTAATTTTACATCCCGAGGTGATTAATGAGTTGTCAGGGGTCAATCGCGAGGAGCCATTGCTAGAGTTCCAAGAATTAGAAAGTTCGGAAATTGGCATTGATAACTCGAGTGAAAGGAAAGATATGAGCAGCGATAATTGTAATGTTTACGCAATAGAAGCGAGATCGGAAAATTTACAAAGTCAAAATGCAGAAAAGAAAGGAAGTGTAGAAAGGAAGTGGAGGAAAATAATAAAGTTATCGTTAGTAATTCAGATATGTTTAAGAAATCCCAATTGGAATGCAAAAATTTAGAGAGAGTTTGGGAATAAGGTTGGTGGCTAAATGGATAAAGGAGATTATTATATTGAAGATGGTTTATTGTATCATAAAGAGAAATTGTTTGGCGAAACTATAGCTCAATTATTAGTACCCAAGGTAAGAAGGGAAGAAATCCTAAAATTAGCGCATACTTCGGTATTTGGAGGGCATCATGCAGCCAAGAAAACGTTACAGAGAATCAGGTATTCGTTTTATTGGGAGGGAATGGCGAAAGAAACTAAACAATTTCGTGAGTCATGTTTAGAGTGCCAATTGACTAGAGGGGTTAAAGTGAATGATAGAGTTCTATTTCCCCAGTATCGCGGCCAGAACTTCCATTTCAGGTAGTTAATATTGATTTAATTGGGCCTATTGATCCTAAAAGTTCACAACGGCATCAATATATACTAACCTTAATTGACCAGCATACTAGGTGGGCGGAAGCAATACCCCTAAAAAGTTTAACTGCTAAAACAGCGTGTGATGCATTACTTCAAATATTTACAAGGACATCAATTCCAAATATAATCGCGTGTGATAATGGAACCAATTTCACTGCCGACTTAACGAAGGAATTTGAGAAAAGGTTAGGGGCTAGTCCACGATTTTCGACCCCACAGTACCCACAGGCTAACGCTCTTGTGGAACGTTTTAATCAGACGCTTAAACGTATGTTGCATCATACGATTAGGGAAGAAGGTAAAAGATGGCATGAACAAATACCATTTATATTATGGGCGTATAGGGAAGTCCCAAATTCTACGACCGGAATCGCACCTTTTCAATTAATATATGGTAGAGCGCCGGAGGGTCCTTTATCAGTTCTCAAGTCATCCTGGGCAGGAGAAAATAAGGGGGCACAGTTAGATACTATGCCGATTCATGAGTATTTGAATAAACTTAGGGGACGCTTACAAAGAGCCGCAAATGAGGCAAAATTATCGTCCGATGTGCAACAAGGCAGAATGGCCTATCATTATAACTTAAGATCAAAAGAAAAAACGTTTGAAGTAGGCGATAAAGTAATACTGTTAATCCCCGATTCAACTAACAAGTTATATTCTAGGTGGCAAGGGCCGGCAACTATTGTCGAAAAACGAAACAGGCATTCGTTTATAGTTGAATTAGCCGACGGGAGTAGGAAGCATGTGCACCAAAATAAAATAAGAGAATTTGTTGCTAAGTGTAATATAGTGAATATTGCTTTTGAAGGTGATGAGGAATTTGGAGAAGTTGGGGAAATTCTTATTTTAAACCGGGAACAAGAGGTAGAACGGGACATAGAAAGGTTCGAAATAAAAGAGTTATCTAATAGTCAAGTCAAGGATATAAAGTCCATTTTAAGGAAGAATAAAGAGGTATTTATGGGTCCTGTGCGACCAGCGGAAGTGGGGGAGCACCGTATTGATTTGAAACCGCGTGTGGCAAGGAAAAAGCCAAAGTTATATAGTGTACCTGTTTCTTACAAAGAGGAAGTAGATAGACAGATTCAGTAGTTATTAGAATTAAATCTAATTGACGTGTCAAATGCATAAATTAATCATCCAATTGTTTGCGTGGTTAAAAAAGACGCAACTGTTAGGCTGTGTATAGATTATAGAGCTTTAAATTCAGTAACTCAGGTCCCAACATTTCCTATGAAAGATTCGCAAGAAATCATGTATGCTGCGGGGGCAGCTAAATATTTATCGTCGATTGATTTATTGAGGGGTTATTGGCAAATCAAAATGGCTGAGGAACGTAAACATTTGACAGCGTTTACAACTCATAATGGGACTTGACAGTGGCGTACTATGCCTTTTGGTTTATCAGGGGCGGCTGCTACGTTCCAAAAAGATATGAATGAGGTTCTTCAAGGTCATCGGAGGTATGCACAAGCATATATTGATGATGTCATCATTTTCTCCGACTCCTGGGAAGAGCATTGTGAGCATGTTAGGGCTGTCATAGAAGAACTCAAAAAAGAAATTTTACGATTAGGCTGAACAAATGTAAATTTGGAGAGAAATTGACTAAGTTTTTAGGTCATGTAATTGGGGGTGGAACGCATGCACCTGATGAGGAAAAAGTAGGAGCAATAAGGGACTTAAAGAGACCGAAAACTAAAAAGGAAGTTAGATCTGTTTTGGGATTAATGGGATTTTACCGATCTTATATTCCAAATCATGCAGAAATTGCTATACCTTTAACTGAATTAACTAAAGGGAAGGTTAAAAATACTGTACCACGGGATGAAAGGGCCGAAGAAGCATTTAATACCCTTAAATGTGAGTTATGTAACGTGACGCGTTTGGCTACACCTACCGTAGGCCGGGAAGATCAGCTTCACGCCGATGCTTCAGACCTGGCAGTAGGATGTTGTCTTACTCAAAAAGATGAAAAAGGTCAGTTTAAACCGATAGCTTTTGCCAGTCAGAAATTATCAGGGGCTCAGCGTGCTTGGCCGAGTATAGAGAAAGAGGCTTGGAGTGTTCTCTTCGGGTTGCGGAAGTTTGAAAAATGGACATATTGAGATCATAACGGATCATAATCCATTAAAATTTCTCACTGAAACAACCCCAAGGTCCCCCAAACTCACTAGATGGGCTCTTACCTTGCAACGCTGGAACCTGAGTATTTCTCATCGTCCAGGAGCTCAACATTTGAATGCTGATACAATTTCTAGGCTACATAGGAAGAGCTGGGAAGAACAGCCAGTTGCTAGCCCATCGGCATCAATGACTAAATAGTGGACAAACCTGAAAGGGATGTCATCCGCGTTTCAAATTGTTTTTTATGTATGTGTAATTGTATTTGAATTTTGTGTTTATAATAGTGCATTAGCATGTGTAGTTTTTCTGTAATAATAATATTAGTACACGGTTCATTAGAGATGTCAGTAGATAATGTTCAGACACCTTGTAATATATATGTAATAATAATAATAATGAAGAAACCTGCAAAGAGACTATTGAACTCTTCTGTGATATTACTATATGTTTGGGGAAAATTAGCCCCTAAATGGCATATTTTTCGCTAAGGTTGGGGGGGGGGGTGTCAGGTTCTGAGAAACATCTGCTATTAGAACTCGGGTTCTATATTATTTTTGTTTTAATATATTATATATTGTATGGCCTGTGTACTGGAATTTCAAAATAACATTATTTCATTGTCTAAAACTGGATCTAAGCCGGTGAAAATGTATAGATGGAATGAAGGGGAAAAAAGATATTTGGAAAGGGGTTTGCCCTAGCCTTTTGAGATGTCTGTGGAAGATGGGGAGACAAAGACATTCCACGATCGAAGAAAAGAGCTTGGAATGCGAGCCAGGTAGAAAACCCCGAGGGGGTTACGTTGAGGAAAGGGAGAAGTTTGCTCGTGGCAGGCTCTGCTGCTGAGACAGTGAGTTGGAGCCTACAGCGCGAAGTGCAAGGTGAGTTCCTTGGATAGCTCTGAGAGAGAGCTTAAGGTTGAGTGAGGCTCGGAGAGCTTAGGCTTAGAGCCCATGTGTTGGGAGATTGAGATTGATCTCCGGTAAAGCTTATTTAACGTGTATAGAGTGAGGGTGAGATAACGTAGTTTTAACAGTACACAGCCAGCATTACTGTATTTAATTTAATGTTGAACCGGATCACCTACATCCGAGTTTTAAGTGTAAATAGTGTTTTGTATTGTGTAAATAGTGTGTAAATAAACTGTTATATTAGTTAATTGAAAGCGTTGGTTTTCATTTAAACAATCCTCTCAGTGCGTGACCGATATCACGTAATCATATCGGTGGTGGCAGCATATAAATAGCACGGAATTTCTTCAAAGTTGTGCGGACTAAGAGGAAACTCCAACAATGACCCTCCTTTATCTTGCATTTATTTTTCTTGCACACACAGTTCGCAGTTTATTTGTTGTCGTACCAGTCTCCTTTTTTCTTTTTTATTATGTAAAGAAGAAAAGTTTAAATTTAACTGTTTACCTATTTCTCGGTAACTTAATTCAGAATCGTGAAGAGTTATAATTTTCTCACGAATAGCTACAGAAAACTCTCACGTTTTCGGCGCCATGGCAACAGAAACTGTGAGAATACCCGTTCTAGTTATTATATTATGTGACTTCAAAGTGCGGGACTAGTGTAGTGCGGGTCTGATGTGCTAAAATGTGCATAATGTTCACGTTTAACTGCTTTTTAAACTGTCAGTGTTTCGTGTGCATTTTTTTATTTATTTTTTTTTTTTTTTTTTTTTTGGCATAAGAAAAAGTTGTTTTATTTTTTTAAATGAGTATTATTATTTTTTATGGTAAAAGGTTGGTTATTTGTGTTTGTTTATTATTTAAATAAAGTAATAGTCCAAGAGCCGACAGCACAAAAACCTATGTTATCTAGCACAAGAAAAAAATCTTTATCTTATGGAAGAGTAGAAGTAGGGGAATTTAATGATCCATGTCTGCCGGAAGTGAAATGGTGCATAAGCCAAAAATTAATGTTGACTCGTAGGTTTATGATTGTGTTTGTCCTACAAACAAAGATATGAAAACACGGAGGACTGGGAGAAGGAAAACACAATGATAAACCTACGAGTCACACACTGGTGGTATTAATTTTTGTCTTATGCACCACTTAAGTTCTGGCAGACAAGGATCATTCGATTCCCCTACTTCTACTCTTCCATAAAATAAAGGTTTTTTTCTTGTACTTGATAACATAGGTTTTTGTGCTGCCGGCTCTTGGGCTATAATGGTTAAAACAATTTCGTCACATTTGCTTTCTAGGATTACTTAAGCAAAAAATTGCGTGTGTGCAAATACTTTTTTTACTTACTTTGTGAGTCTAAAAGAAAGGGCTATTCTCATAAAATTGTCTTATCAAAATAGCAGCAAAGTAGCATCCCTTATGAATTTCTGGAGACCTGAAAATGTTTAACGTAGACTACCGTCTGATTGTGGCGTTCTCAAAATGATAACAAAGTTTGAGGCAACAGGAAAGACGTGACATTCTTTTGAAAGGATGAAAACAAGTGGAAATTTCCAGAGTTTTACATGTTGCTACTGCTTTCGTAGAATTAATGATTTGCCAACTATTTAAAATAAAGTGAGCATGCCGATTTCAATAGTAATACAGTGCGCGTCAAAAGTTTAAACACAAAAGCAAATTTTAAAATAAAATTTAATTATTTACTGCAAGTTACATTCCTTTTCATGTGAGATTCAAATAGTAGTTTTAAAAGATATTTAACAGATTTATGCTTTAAAATTATCTCAAACAATAGAATCAATCAAAAGAACAAAAATGAGCGTGTCAAAAATTTAAGCATAGCAGTTCTTTAGTCTTTAGTGGAACAAGATTTTAAAAAATAGTTCTTGATTATTGCTCAGTTCTGTTGAATAACTTTCAATATACGGTCTTCCACAGATAAAATGAGTTTCTAGTTTGTTTCCGATTCGATTTTAAACCAAGCGTTCTCAATGGCATCTTTCAAGTCTTTAACTGAAGAATACTGCTTACCATTTAGATAAACTGCGTGTGTGAGAATACCGCACATATTTTCTATAGGGTTTCAATCAGGGCTAATTATCGGCCATTTCAAAACCGATACCTTGTTCGAAATTAAGCCACTTTGAAATTAAATGTGAGGTATGGACAGAAGCATTGTCGTATGAAAAAATTAAATTTTTTCCGCCTCAAATCTCGCTAACAGAGAGTAAATGATTGCCTAATAGTTTTCAGAGTTTTCAAGACACTGATGAATTTTAGGGACGTCTGAAAATTGAAAGGCATAGCCTCCGATATCATTACACAACCACCACTATGTTGTCTGCTAAATACACTCCTGTGTTCCTTGTTAAGATCATGCCAATAATATTTAAACTCATCGGGGCCGTCGAGGTTCCATTTTTTTCCATCACCGAATATGGCATTCAGCCACTTATCACCAAATGACATATGGCATTTCACCCACTGTTATCTAGCTTCTTTATGGCGTGGTTTCAAACATGGTAACTAAGCCATTGTACGAATTTTGATGTATCCCGATTCCAAATCTGTTCTATGAATAGTTTTTTTCGATATTTATACTACAACTGTATGTTTTATTTGCGAAAGAGAATAATTACCAGTTGAAGTCAAGTTTCTGATGCGTCGATCTTCGCGGAAATTCATCACCATTGTCTTTTCTGAAAGGTATTTTCGTTTAAAATTGTCACCATGAGTCACAACTTAATGAATTTCCCGTTTTGATCTTTTTAATGCACTTGCAATTTCAGAAACGGACTTATGTTTTGCTCTAATACTCTAGATTTTTAACGGTTCCTCATGTGAGAATTCTTTTAACTTTAACATCCTGTACTATCGCAAAAAGCAACTTGCTGCTTCTTATACTCCCAGAAATCGTTTGAGTGTACAACCGCTTACGTCATTTTGTAAAATTTGCATAAGAACAATTTTGTGCTTAAACTTTTGACATGGTTATTTTTGTTCCATTCTTAAACTCCATGGTTTGAAATAAAATTTAAAACTAAATTTTATTTAATATGGTATTAATACTGCAATTATTAACACATACAAGTGAGATATTGAAATAAAGTGAATATTTAAAGTTTTATTTTTAAATTGCTGTTGTGCTTAAACTATTGACACGCGCTGCAAAAGTGATGTATCAAATTTTGCACTAATATTAATACAATTTTAAGAACGTGCAACAACTACAAAAGGGTGTTATAGAAACTCAGCTAACATTTGCAGTACAGTTTATAGCACGTATGAGTTAATATGCTTATGACCCTGTTATATTATGTGGAGCGATTCTGCGAATTTTTATTTAAAAGAATAGCTATCAAGTTTGGGTAAAAAAAATACAAATTTGGTTTTAAAAGCTCAGTTGTATGCAGCTAAAGTATCAGAGTGGTGCAGTTTTGCAGTTACTTTCATGGTAGGTCCGATGCTTAGAGGAATCGACATCCACAGGACATATTATACATGTTCCGTAACTGGGAGTCAGTGCTGTAGTCGTAAGAAAACCAAAAGGTTTAGGCTACAGGCAGAGAGTACACGGAGTTTCTTAAATTTATTCAGAAGATATACGGCGTATACCACCGTATACCCTCCAATACAGCCCTGGAGAACGAACTATATCGACAAGCTTTGTGCATATGCATTCTGTGCGCGTATAACGATTGTTTGTTCATTTTTTATCTCTAACACTGTTATGTAATGAGATGTATCAGAAAGAAAATCTATTAATATGTATAGTGAGGAAGTATTACTTATAATTCTTTCCCTCTTCTACTGTTTAAATGAGATGAGTTTATATTATGACACCAATCAATGCTCAGGGTCACCATTTGAGGAAGGCTAGGAAAGGGGGGGGGGACAGTTGCCATCCTCAAGGTATTGAATATTTCAGAATATATCAGACATCACAGATTGGAGTTTAAAAACAGTAATTGCTCAAAAGCAAAAATAATATCGGATTTGATTAACGCTGATGGAGTATTTTATTGAGCACGGCTTGATGCAAATTTAATTCATTAGTGTAACCTAGTTTGTTTTTGTTTGTTTTCAGACGTTTATATAATAAATTGAAAATAAAACATTTATTCTTTTAATTTCGCAAAGTATATTAGAGGTTATTTTTGAAATGTATTATAATATGTTATTTGACAATTCACTGTCGGATATCCAAAATTTTTATAATTTATTTTGGAAAAAAATAACTGATCTGTGGATTTAAATATTTTCATAAACATTCGATACATATTTCCTAAGTATTCTGTAAATATGCAAACATTTCTTGACAGCTCTTATACTCTAGTTGCATTTAAAACCACTACCACATTGTTGCCAACATCGCTATTGTTTGATTCGAAACTTAGCGACTTACCAACTTATGGAACTTTAGCCATTAATCTCTTACCTATGTCACCCAAATCCAGTTCGGCAGCACAGTTAAAACTCAAATTTTTACAACTTCACATTATTGAAATGTAATTTGATTTATTCAGTATTTGGTTATTTTACATGAAAGTTAAATTCGAATCGTTTCCTTTTTGAATATGCATTTAAATATATATTTCTCTACTTTATTATTATTCAAATTATACGTAGGAAGGGGGGAAACCTGGCGTCAGGGATATAGAATTAAAATAGAATCATTAGCGTTAAATACACATTTTAAGAACAGAAATTAATAATTAAAGCCTTGCTATTGCAATATACTCAAAGTGAGATAAATTTATCATGAATGAGTAATTTGGCTAATTTCAAAATATATCTGACAATATAACTGCATCAATTGCTTCTAAGCTGTGCACAACCAGATTGAAAAAAAAAATGTCCTCGCCAAAGGAATCCCATCTACCCCTCCATTAAGAAAGTTTTGAAATGGTGCTTCTGTAATGCTGTAAAAAAGTGCATGAATGAATTTTATTGCATGCAGATCTTGTTATTTAAATGTGTGTAATATGGCGTTATAACTTTAGCAGCTCAACTTTAATATGATAACTATTATCTTGGTAAATATATGATATTTCTGCCGTAAAATCAGATTGCTTGGACACAAAAAAAAAATGTTTTAACTCAGTTCCGGGTCTATTGTGTTGAGAGCATAGACGTAAATCGCCAATATTATCATATTTAATAGCCTCAGATATTATCTGAGACACGGTCCACTACGTTTTAGTTCCCCTCACCTTCTTCTGTTTGAGGGTATGTTACTTTGTGATAAAAACACGAAATTCTGTTACCTTACAACTTCTACCTCACATATTTGTACACTGCAGATACCGGGTGTCCCAAAAATGACTGATGGATTTTAAAATTCAACAACTTGCCAACGGTGACAGATATTAAAATTTTTTTTACAGGAGGCTTATGTAAGATGTCAGTAGTTTTTATTCTGCGATTCTTAGTTTTAGTTAAAAATAGCAGTGATAGATCGCGCTGCAAGCAATAGGTGCTAAATCCAGGCTCGATTTTTCGGCCTCTCTCTTCTCCCATGCGAGAAAAGAAGATTAAAATGTTTTGAATGAATCCCGAAGTACCAAAAATCGGGTCTGGAATTAGCACCTATTTCTTGCAGCGCCATCTATCGTTTGAAATTCGAATTAAAATCAAGAATCACAGTAAAAATCTCCTGACATCACACATAACCCTCCTGCAAGAATTTTTTTAATATCTGTCACCGTTTACAAGTTATTGAATTTTAAAATCCATCAGTCATTTTCGGGACATCCGCTACGTACAAGGTAAGGAGAAATTCGCATTTCATATTCAGATTTTCACACTTTCAGGGGCAAAGTACTTGTATTCGTAAAATGCTGAAAAGATTAAATGACACTAGAATTTACAAAGACATTTATTTGAAAATAAATAAAAGTTTTTCTTCACATACCCAATAAAAGGAAAACTTTCCTGTTGTCAATGTGCCCTTTAGGGATTAAAACTAAGTGGTCTAAAAATAAAACACCTCCCTTAAAGGTGTTAAAAAAATATCAGCCCACTGCCTTCGCCATAGTACTGAGCAATCTTATAAACGGTAATCGCAAAAAAGGCGGTGCGTACTTCATACGTGAAACCGACTTGTACAACGATAGGCGAACGCAACAAAAAAATTTCTTGAATTTTCTCTAGATTAAATTCAGGTATTCAGCATCGTTTTTCATGTCGTTGTAGCAATCGATTTGGCATGCTTTTAATACGGGAGTAGCAAAAATTACCGTCGTGTTCTTCATTTCGTTTCCGAAAAAAATCGATCCCTATTACTTTCCTTAATAATTAAATTTAAAACTGATTCATATTTTGTAATACTTTTTAAGTTTCGGGATTCTTGCTCCCCACAGGGATATAAAATACAAAATTGGATGGATAAATTTTCAAATGGCAACTAGTAAAAGAAAAGAAAAAAGATCATTTTCTCCCGAAAAGGAGATTTTATTTAAAAATTCGCGAGAAACTCCGAAATCGTTGCAGAAATTTTAAATAACTTTTAATAAAAGGGGGACAAAATTTACTATACTACGCTAAAAGATTGAATTTGTATTGCTTTTTTGACTTGCTCAAAACGCCGACGAACTTGGGAAATTGAAAAAATACGCCAAACTGCGATTTAATGTAATGCAGCAAATAATCTAATAAAAAAATTACAAATCTGAGCCTTAGGTGCAAGAAAACCTACCTACGTTTATTTGGAACAAAATTTGTGGACCTCTGAGTGCGATTGATTTTCCTAACCATCATCAACAGACGAACACCTTGAGAGACCAAAACTTCCTTTTAATAATGAAATGATTTAGTGAAAGGAATTTATTTATTGTTATGAAATACAAAACTCCTCCAAAATTACAAAACGTGTCCTGAGAACAGGAAATGCGCAGATTTTAAGGCTGAAAATTTTTTAAAAACGTTTAAATACAATAATGTTAAGAGGAATTTCTTAGAGAAACTCGTCAGCATATTTTTCCAATAGGTAAGTCTGCACTCTCAGAATTGCTTTCTACAATTCGCGGAAATATTCCTGGCAGCACTGCTACCGTTACATATCCGAGAATTGAAGAAATTTCCGGGGGTTTTCCCCATTCTAGGACAGAAAATTTCAGTAATCAGAAAAAAGGAATAAAAAAAATACGTCTCTAGTTCTTCCGTGGATCCACTTGGCTTTGAACCTGGGACCGCAAGTTTCGAATCCAGCATCTTAATCACTCGGCCAGCGAGCACTTGGTAGAAAGCAAATTTTAAATGAAGATACGGGTTTCTTCAAACTGGGAATTGGCAAGGGTTGTCAAATTGCTTGTTCAGAAAGCTCAGAAATTTAAACTTAATTGCAGGGACATTTCCTCGTTATGAAATAATTGTTGGTGTTTTAACACTTATGGAATAATAGAGGATAAAAATTATTACTTATTAGGCATACACTATATGGCCATTAATGACCGGACACTTTCAATTTTAGACGTTTTGTCAAATATTTAGAAATATACTTGTCATATTCTTCTGGAATTTCAGGATTAAAAGAAACAGGTCTGACCTCATATTTATCAACGTCGATTTGATAAGGGGACAATTAGGCGGCCAACAAACAACCAAAGAAAAAAATAATGCTTGGGACTGTAAATTAAAATGCACGAAATGATCTATTGCTGCAGAATACAAATTCGTGGATACTGTACAATATGTTTACTCATTATTGCAAGAATAGCACGTATATTCTTGGAAATATAGCAATCTTTAAAAAAGTTCAAAAAATTCATGCATGTTTTTAGCTTATATCGTGCAGGATCTATGATGAACTAAATGAAAAATGTAATCAGTTTGGATTATTTCACAACCAGCTTAGCATTGATGAATAAATGGTTCCTTATTATGGCCACTATTCCTCTAAAATGTTTATTCGAGGAAAACCAATTCGTTTCGTATTCAAAATCTGGTTGATTTGCGCTAATAATGGTTATCTATATAAAATGGAGATTTATGCAGGAAAACAGCCAAATGAAATAGCCCCTCTTGGTACTAGGCTTGTAAATAATTTTCAGACAGTTGTTGTAAACCCTCTTCAAGTAGAAATATTTCTTGATAACTTTTTTACTACTTATGATTTGATGAAGGATCTTGCAAGTAGAAATATAAAAGCTATTGGAACTATTCGAGATCATCGAATAAAAAAATGTCCATTGACACCCTCAAAGCAGATGAAAAAAGTAGAAAAAAGTAGTTTCATTTGATTAGCAAAGTGATGGATCGGTATTTTGATGCTGCTGGAATGACAATTCTATCGTGACATTTTCTTCAAATTATTGCACTGATCTCCCAATGCAGTCGACTAAAAGATATTCACGTAAATATAAGAAGAAAGTGAACATACAACAACCAAATTTAATACATAAATATAATACTGGAATAGAAGGAGTTGACCTGCTAGATAGAATGATAGGCAGTTACCGTCCAACACTTCGAAATAAGAAATGGTGGTGGAATCTATTTGTTAATGTATTAAATATCGCTGTCGTCTCTGGCTGGATTTTACATTCAGCAACTCATGGAAAAAATATCAAGCTGACTCATCTGGAGTTTCATCGAGGGGTTACAACCGCTCTTCTAAGAATTGCACCTAGAAAGGATGGGCCTCAATATGGGCCCAAAGTTTACCGCCATATATCACAGAAAAAGTGTGATGGCCATTTCCTTGTACAAACAACACAAGGTAGATGTGCACTGTGCACGGCAAATGTAAGATTAGCTTGCAGTGAGTGCAAGAAAAAATTCAATTTAAAATGCTTTCCACTGTATCATGGAATAAAGGTATAAACTTAACATTTTGATATTTTGATTAAGTAAAAGAAATTGTTTTCATTTAAATTTATATATTTCCAACTTATATGTATTCTTAAATTTAAAAATAAATGTTTCATTCATTCTTATTACTTTGCTTATAATTTAATCTATTCATAATTATATTCCACTTTTGAATCTAGTGTAAAAGCATAGTTGGAAGTGACCAATGTTCCCAATTGGAACAATCTGAAAATTATATGTAACATTTTTTTAACCATTTTAATTACCAATATCCCTTAACTAAAGCATTAGAAGGCATAATGTGCAAAAAAAAAAATAATTTAAAATATACCTGGATCTGAATTCGGCCTGTAAAAGGTTAAGTGCCTCCTGGTAATGGAGAATGCACATCCTCCAAGTTTGGAAGATACCTATTTGAAGGAGTTACAGCAGTGAAATTCTTGCTCCCTAATACCACGCCACTCATCCAGCCCATAGACCAGAATGTCATTTCAAATTTCAAGAAACTCTACAAAAAAGCAAAGTTTCAAAGGTGCTCCTTAAGAGAATTCTGGAAAAAACATTACAACGTTCTCAACTGCATTGGCCTCATAGGTAAAGCTTGCTAGGGAGTGACATCCAGGACGATGAACTCTGGGAAAAATTATGGCTAAGATGTGTGCATCAGAGAGATTTCGATGGGTTTGAGCCTTCCCCTTATGACTAGTGATGTGGGAAGGTAATTATTTTTGGGGTAAATACCCAAAAACTGGATATTTTCATATTTCACTGTAAAATGTCAATTTTGAAAAACTCTGGAAATCATAAGGTAGAATGTTTGAAATAAAGGCTTTCAAATTTTATTAAGGGTAAAAACCTTGCATGTCCGTTCGATGTAGTGGATTTGCAAATCTTTTCCATTTACTACGTTCTGATATTTTAAAATACCATGCATTTTTTTCTTAACAAATATAATTCATATAATGAGTACAATTAAACGAAGTAACCATTTACATTCAATGTTAAGGCGAATTAAAGATGTAAAAAGTAAAAGAAAATCGATTCCTTGAAATTTCAAGGAAAAACTAAATTTAGAAGTTGTTTCTATTGTCTTAAACCTGAACGCTCAAGCTAATTTACAGTTTGTTTTTAATCTTCTTTTAATTCTGAATATTTTTTTAACATAAAAAAAATTAAGGACTACATAATGCCAAAGAAAGGCACTTTTTAAATAAAGAACACAAATAAGCTAATGCAACGCGTTTCAAAAATCTTTCTTCGTCAGTTACAAAAAGGCCGTCCTACAAATCAGTACGAGAATAGAAGTTTTCTTTCCGCTCTCTTAGTTGTAGTATATTACAAGTGGGATATACACCATATCTATCGTAGCACTTACAAGGGCTTAATTTGTGCCGGAACCCACCGGAGCTCAGCTCCAGTACTTTTCTGTTTGTTTGTTTTTTGTACATATTTAAATATTGGTCGGAATTCATGGAAGCTCATAAACACTGGACTCCGGAACCCAGTGCAATAGCGCTTCAGAAAAAGCTAAGAAAAAATTAGCCTTTTCTTTCCTTCCAATCTCCAAGCTTTTGCATTTTTTTTTTTTAAACAAAACACACATGTGATGTAATGTGTTGCACACATAGGAGATAGAGATGAAACGAACTCAATTTTTTTTTATCAGTTTTGGGCTTGAGCTGGCTCAAGCTCAATCTCTCTTACATTCAAAATTTTATTTATTCATGTATAGAAAAAAAAATTCCTCCTTAAAAATTATGTATTATATTCTATTTCAAATCATTTTAATGCTGTTTTGATCAGAATGAAGGGAAAACCGAAATCATATTTTTCTATTCTAGTGATATTTTAAAATTTATTCTGGCATTCATGGCGGCAACGTGTTGATACAGCGCCACTCAAGAGATTGAACAATGAATTTGCTTTCAGTTGGATTTTCTTTTGTGACAGTAGGATAAATTTAATTGGCTGGTTTATTTTACTTGTTTGTTTAGATATCTATCTTTAGATATCTAAGAATATAAAAGAAAAGAATATTTTCTATTTCTAGTCAACAAGCATCAGCTTGAGGTTTTCTTTTGTTTGATGTTTTTAGTCTTATATTGTGTACAAATATAAAAATCACGTGAGTGATTTTTCTATTTATTTTGCATCATGAACGCTGCCCATGCTAAGGTTCTGCTCTGCATATTTACGAAGTCACTTTCATTTGTAAGTAGGTATAATTGCCATGTATTGCTATTGATAGAAAGCAATCGAGCAGTGTTTCCCCTTTTCTATAAAAGCATAGAATCTTTTCGATAATTGTGTCAAATTTTTAATTTAATCTGATTTTCAAGGACTCACCACAAAAGATTGTTGTGCAGAAGGAATCGATTATAGCGTAAGATATGAACCTTTCATAGGAAATTGAAAAATGTTTTTTCCGTTCTTCAGCGTATAAATATTAATTTCTTTAAATTTCATTCATTTTTTCATAAAAATGCATAGCTGCGAACTATTCCTTTTTGTGTTAACACTATTTCCGAATCATAATCCTTACATATTTAATCGCAGAATTCTGCAATTAATTAACATCAAGATTAGGCAAAGATTTCTATTCGGAAGGAGTGATAACTATAAGTGTGGAACTATAGTTCTATTATAATAGAAGTGGAAAATTTGACAGCTAAGTATATGCTCAAAGATATATTTAAAATTTTCATTTTGCTAAAGAAAAAATGCTTTAAATTTTGCAAATAATGTATGAAATATAAATATGCAAATTGGAGTGAAGGGAAGGGAGGGGAGCGCGCCACGGTTGTTAGTATTTCAGAATATGCTCCAGTACTTTTTTTGTTAGAAATTAAGCCCTGGCACTTAGTAAAGGGAAACAGGGATTTACTAAAAAAAATAGCGGTGTTCATGCTCCAACAGCGGACGAAAAAATAAGCCTATAGAAGTAACCAGACATATAGAGAATGAGTAGGAATTTTGCGATACATTAACGTGTACAAAACCGTACAATAGAACGTATTAACCCTTTATATTTCAATAATATTTATAAAGCAATAATGAGGAAATTAACCTATGGTGGGAAACTATTATCCCAAAGTACTGTAGGGTTAAAAGCATAAAAAATAACAAGATTTTGTTACAAAATATGGCAATGTGAAAAAACTTCTCAGCTGAAGAGAAAACTTTTGAATGTGTCTTGAATTCGTTCAGAAGAAAAAAAAAAATTTTAATTTTTAAGCCAGTTGTAGAACTAATTAAATCTTTTCAATCAAATGAATACCAGATTCATGTAGTATATGGAAAACTTAACACCATAATACATTGTCTATATAACTACTTGGTGTATCTTTATTGCAAGAAGAGAGAAATAAAAATTTATTCAGGACAAATTTACAAAAAAAAATCTACCATTAGACCTAGCCATCTTGCAACAGATATTTTAAATCTAGTGATGCAAGGAGGTACAGTTGACCAAAAAACAAAGAAACATTTTAATATCCAAATTGTCAGAGACAGAAACAAACAAACTAGAAATAGCCTTTGACTGGAAATTATGACTTTTTCAATTTATGTTTACAAAAAAATAGGGTTAAGACTTAAAAGTAATCTTCATACTGAAATTGTACCAAACTCTGAAATTTTCAACATGAGCACATAATTTTGACATCATATTTAGTTTTTTCTGTAAATTTTACTTTAGAATATCAAATTTTAAATCTTTCGGTCAAATAGTTTAGGAATTCTGATGATTTAAAATTTGGAACACCTAATATTAAAGTTAAATTAATTTGCAATTATTGCAAAGCAGATGGCAACACAGGTAGTTTTTAAAAACTAGTTATATTCAAGAACTAGTTGGCCGGAATGAGCTGTAATTTTATATTGTAATAATCGAAGCTAAAGAAACCTATTTCTATTAAAACCTTCATAGGTTACATTTAATAACCCTTTTAACAAAAATAGATTTCTAAAGATTTCAAATATGTAAATTATAAAGTTATTGCTTATTTTGCAAAGTAGTTCTAAAATTATGATTAAAAACTACCTGCATTACAATCTGTTTTGCAATGATTAAAAAGGAACTTAACACTCGAAGTTCTAAATTTAAAATTTTTATAATTCCTAAACTGCTTGATTGAATGACTTCATGTTTGTTGCACTGAAGTAAAACTTAATGACAAAGCTAAATATGATGTCAAAATTAGGTGTTCATGTTGAACATCTAAGACTTTTGGTACAATTTCAATACGAGCGCCAATCTTTTTTTTTATGTGAAATGAAAGGATACATTATTTGAAGTCGAATAGATATTTTAGTTGTTTTCCTTGAAATTTGGTGATTAAAATGCATGAGATGTACATTTTTTTTTCTTAAGGCCAACTGCACCTTAAAACCATCATATAGATTTGACAGTTTATGCAACTTAAGACGCATGTAGTTATTTGCCGAGAAAAGCAGTATCTGGGAAAGAAAAGTCTTGTGAGAAGGGTTGGTAAAAATGTTACCTTTATTGAAGTAACCTACGTTGTTGAATACGTTAGTAGAAGTTGTATTGCACATATTAAGTACACCTGTTGTACAAATTTAATTAAAATTATCTTTTAATAAAATTCCTCTCATTAAATAAATTACAGTCATTCAGAGTAACTTTGAACCATGGGGTGTAACTTTGCGTCACCTCCTATTTTTCCATATTTTTGACTCCAAAAGACTAAATAAACTCCAGAACTGAGCTCTGTTGGCAAGGTTCTAAACTGGGATTTCTACTCTTTATTTTAGAAAATAAATTAGCAACATTATGCGCTATTAATTGCATCATCTAACCATTTTTGTGAAGTACAGTTTTCAAGCTAATTTTGAATGCTGTTTTGAAGTTGTTGTAATCCAATTAAATTTTCATAGTAAGTAACAATATACTCATTTATCAGACATATTATTGTCTAAATGTTGTAAATGTGATAATATTTTGTGATTATTTATTTATTAATAGTTAATAAAATGTAAAATAAGGAGGCACTAACATTTTATCACATTTTCAGGGTAACTTTGAGCCGGCTCAAAGTTACACTGATATTTATAATTTACTGATTATAGGTGCTACTGTCAAAAATTTCCCATATTTTCACGTATATTTTATATAAATGCCGAAAGTGAACATAAGATATAACATATAAATATTTTCACAAATATGTGTAAAATACTTACAATTTGTTCGTTTTTCGGGGCGGAGCTACTCAAATTGACATTTCATGCATTCGACAATTTTTATTCTTGTTTGAATAATACTAGTACAGGGTTCGTACGAGTGCTTGACTTTCATGACTAAGAAATTCCTCGGTACCACTATTTTCTTATGGAAAATCTCTCCTGAAATATGGCGAAAGTTCGTCCGTTTAAACTAGATTTATTTTTCTAAGAAATTCTGATATTGGGCCTTGAAAATAACAGTATTCGTACGAACCCTGCTAGTACTAGTATGTATTACTGTAACTATGGATATATTATTGAGATAAAACATTGAAAATTGTTTTCCACTGCATTTTTATGTTTTCTATGAACAATAAACAGGATTTTTTTATTTCTAAATGTTCATGGTTCTCTTCTTCCACTTTTCTTATGCCTGATATTTGTTGTGATATGATAAATTATACAAATCTTGTGATGTTGGGAAATGTAAATTCGCAGTCTTATCATATCTGAAAACATTTTTGGGGGTTTAAAGTTGTCCTAACTATAATACTTTTTTTTTATAATGAATTATTTTAGATAATATTTATCATATGGTGCAAAGTTACCCTAACTGGCTGGGTAACTTTGAACCAGGCTAAAATTTCATTTTTTATTGCTTTTATCCTTATTATTCCTTAATTTTTGATAGTCAAACAATAATTAAGGATCATTTCTTCTCTTTTATGCCCCTAGTTGCAACAATAGTCTTAAAATAAGAGTGCGGCATATGAAAATAGAGAAAATGCGGATCAAATTTACCCTAAATGACTGTAGCTTTTCTACATTTTTCCTTATAATTTAAAAAAGTCATTTAAACTGAATATATTTAATCCACTCTTTAAAATAAATACTCGGGTATTTTATATCACTGCTTATGACCCTACACATATGGTGCAGTTAATTGTTGATTTCGAGAAGTCCATGGGTTTGGATGTGAGTGGTGAGGAGGTGGAAGAGTTGGTGATAAATATAGTGTGGAACTCATCACTGAAGACCTGCAAGGCTTTCACCTAGAAGTGCGGCAGACGAAGAAGTTGCTTCAGATGAGGAGGACGACACAGACGATAATGTGCCTTCTTCAGGGATTAAGGACATCTTCTATATGTGGAGTAGGGTATAGGGGCATCTGGAGAAAAATCACAATATGTTGCAAGCAATGTCTGCAACTTGTTTGATGATAATGTCTTGCCTCATTTTGGGCAAATCTTAAAGAGGTGGTAGAAACAGACCACTTTGGACAGCTTTGTTGAGCGAAATAGATCCTCTGACTCTGAAGCTAGTCCTACTGCCAAAGTACCAAAAAGGGAAGTGACCCCAGATATAGTACCTTGATACCATACGCCAAGAACACTATATTAATTTCTTATTGTTTTCAGTATTAAACTCTATACTTTTTCTCCGTAAAATGTGTTTTTGTTATGTATTTTTGAGTTCTTAGAACGAATTAATTGGATTTACATAGATTCATATTAAAATAATTGCCTCGGTTATCGTCGGTTTCGGATTTCGCCGATTGTTTTCGGACGGATTATCGACGAAAACCGAGGTATCAGTGTATATGTATATATGAGGACGTGAGTTTCGAAATTCGCTTTATCCAAAATTTAAAAAAAAATGTTTTATCTATTAATCTATTCTATTGGTAAACCTGCAACGAAAAAACACAACAATCTGCTGAAAAACTAATTTTATCCTTTGTTTTTATCCTTTGTAAAATCTTTGTTTACAATGAAAACCAACAGACGCAGGCAGACGTTTTCGCGATTTCCCAAAATTTAATTTTCTGGATAAGGCGAGTTTTGAAACTCACGTCCTCATATATACGTATATGTTATATTTATATGTACATGTATTATATTGTAATATGTTTATATGCATATTACAATTTTCTTGGCGATATTAAGACAATACATATTACATATTACATACATATTACAATCAACATTTAAATATAATTTCATAAAAATGGAATTAAATTTTAATTTAAATCAAGTCAATTTGTTTACTAATCTCTCCAATATATCCTTAAAATGTTAATTGTATTGAGTTCTGTTGAGTGTTAACTATATTTAGTAATCCAATTTTATAATTTAAAAAAACACAGAAAAACAACCCTAAAGGCAAAAAATAATTTGTACAAACAAATCTGTAAAACAACTCTGTAAATAAAGCAATTCCAAATGAAAAACTTGGCATTAAAACGTGACAACCTAATAACGAGTAAGTAGACAAGTGTTGCCAGCAAAAAAATAACTTTTTTGATTGTTCAGCATTTGTTTTTACGAGCAAATGTCAACGGAAAAGCCTACGATTTTATGCGATGCGTTGCTAAATACTGCAGCTGAGATTTGATGCTGATAATAGCAAATTGTTCATCATAAAACATGTTCCACATAACAAACAAGTTACGATCACGTGATTTGTAGAATGGCATCTCTCCCCCCTCTCCTGAAGTCGAGTTAAAAGTAGCGCCAGTTGCTGGCTACAAACTAATGACTTTTTTATATTGCGCCACTTGCTACGTTACTTGATTCAAAATATGGCGCTGTAGACTGTAAACTATTAGAAAAGTAGCGACTACTGCAGATTCACTGCGTTTAGCGTGCTACTACCGACGACTGACACTGCGTATATTATTTCCAAATTCTAGGACCAGCTTGAGCCCTCCGTCTATTTAAATGACTTATTTTATGAAAAAAAAAATGAACTTGGATCTCAGAAACGCAAACCCCGAGATTACTTGAATCCAAATTTCAATAAATTATTTCATGCATTAAAAAAATATATATGGCTATTTCCATGAGTACTTGTAGTGTAAGTCACGAGCTACGATTTTTGGCTACCAGTATTTTAGAACGGAAAAGTATGACTTATTTTGTCGGAGATATCTCATTAATTGAATAAGGCCAAGCAAACTTTTCGAAAATAACGGTGGCAAACAAGCATATCAATTACCAGCTATGTGACCTCCAAAAACTCATGGAATTAGCCATATATGGTTTGAAATAGGCCGAAAGTTATGGAAACATTAAGCTCGAAGCCGCTGCGGTCGTCCGATAGCTTCAGAGTCCCAAGTTTAACCCTTCCCGCTTTTTGATGCCGTTAATTTAATGAATTTCTTTGTTTTGTCCGGTTTCAATTTTCAAATTTTTTTTCTTTTTTTCCTGGCTTCCGCTATGAAGTGTCTCGGCATGAGGGGCGTAGGTCAAACGCGCAGAACGTCGCTTTCCGCGAATTACGCGGCACTCGGCCATAAGTAGTAAAAATTCGTTTAGCACAATTAAAGTTTTTTAGACTATTGCTTGGGGTAAATGTACAAAAAAAGTAACCTGAGTTCAAGTAACCTGATTTTACGGTACTGTAAAGAGACTTGCTAAAGTGATGGATATTTCTCAAAATGCAATGATGATAATAATAATAATATTAATAAAATTAATAATAATAATAGCAAAATTAATATTATTATTAAAAATAATATTGAATAATATAAAATTTATTATCTTCTATCAAGATAATCTTTGTTTCTGCAGCTATCTTCGAGTTGAAAAATGAATATCACACCGATCTAACTCAGAAAGCCTCAGCATTCTAAGGAAATATTACAAACAATAAACAGAAAAAGCAGAAAAAAGACCGAAAGAAAGCAAACGAGAGAAAACAGAAGTGAGACTGCGACACACGCTACTAATGCGTAAAAAATTTAGCATAATCTGGAATGAGTAAATTTCAGTTTCTATTTTATTATTATTATTAATTGTAAAGTTTAATAATCATAGGTACAGTTTTATAACAGTGTATAAATTTGCTTTGCTATATCTGTCTGCAAACCCATTTTTGTTCCATTTAGTAAATTATTATTTATCTCAATTTAGTTAAATCACTATATGCATTGCAAATGAAAATGTTTTCACATATTTTTTATATTTTTAACTAGAAACAATATGACGATTAACTATTCATTTTTAAAGAATCTGTCGCTTACTTTAATAAATATTCAGAAGAATAAAAAAACGGCTGTCACAAGCACACTAATTTATCTGATAGGACTTCTCACTACCTGTATCTAGAACTATTCCAAAAAAAGTTCTCTTTCAATCTTAAGTTGCATTTTCGAAAGCGACGAATTAATTTTGGATAAAATTTAAGTTATTTTGCTGTGATTTTGTGGCTTAAAGGCATTGTCGACACGTTTTGAAAAATTCTCTTGCTTTTGCAATATAAAAAACTAGTGTACAGTACGAAAGGAGTAATAATAATATAAATAAATAAATAAATAAAATGAATTAAAATAACCGAATGGTGGCTATAACTTCAGTTCCATCTCTAACATTATCAGAAAAGAAAAGTTGCCGTTTTTAATTCGTATAAATTCCTTTGTAATTGCACAGAGGTTTTTCTTTTGCGTGTGTGTATGGGGCATTCTCACAAATATTTCGACTTTCAGGAATAAAAATCTGGTGAAATTAAACTTGCTAAAATAACATTTTAAACTTATTGACGAATGCCTTAGTGATTCAAAATAAAGAAAAATGGTCAGCAGCGAAAATATTTTTATTTAACTGAGGTTTAAGATAAACTTGCGAGTTTAATTTTCCTTACCATTTTACCACTAAAACTTTTTATTTTCTTTAAAAATTTTACTTATAATGAATTTGCATAGTACCCACAGGACATTCAAATAAGAGATAATAACAATTTACTTTTAACGGTTTACTGTAATTTTAGCACAAAATTTTTGTATAACATCACCTTAAAGGGGTGTTAAAGAAGGGAGGTAAGGTAAAAAGGGCGGAAGGTTTAGTAAAAAGGGACGGTAAGGGAAAAGAAAAGGGATGGTAAGGATGGGACGGTAATGAAAATCACCACCTATTTTTAGGCAAATCATGTTAAGACTAAGTGTTAGCCACAATGTTCATTGATTTTTAGAAACAGTTATTTACATTGGATTAAATTTAAAATAATAATAATAATAATTTACCTCGAAAAGTGCAGGAATAAACCTTGGAGACGGTAAGACTACCAATAAAGCCACGATGCTTGAAATTGATATTTAAATGCTGATTTAAATTCTGCAGTAAATTTCCTGTAAAAGAATTTTAGACATTCTTTCTCTATCATACTGCTGCATGAGAAAAAATTTGAAAAATATTCTGTGGCTGCATCTGAAGTGATTTTCTGTATAATTTTAGAAGAGGTACTGTGAGGAATCTAACCCAGGGACAGAGTTTAAAAAATAATAACAACCATAAAAATGTGTGCAAGTTAATTTTTTGCTACATATTTATATAAAACAATAGTCCCAGTTTCGGAAAAAAATTACATCGAATTACTTTTATTGAAATAATTTTATAAAGACAGCTCCAAACGGGACGGTATAGGAGGGACACGGGACGGTATAGGAGTTTCCTGGATATTTGGACCCCCAACATCGTCCAAAACTTATTTAGCTCGTTAATATTGTTATGCAATCATGTAATGGGATGTTCCCCAGTATATGAAATAAAAAAAAACACAAGAATATGTACTAAAATAAAAATTATTATTCAGTGACTTAAAAGTCAAAAGATTGTGAGAATGCCCCGTATGTGTGTGGTTAAGAGTGATCTACCTATTGAAATTAATCTTAACTTTTACGGTCCAGTAGCAAAACCATAATATTATTAAATATTTTAATCCTGCAGACCAAAAACCATGAAAATGCTTTTGATCCATTTTGAAGTTTGCGAAGATAGTTAACGAGATATGCTTCACTTAAAAATGAATCAATCATAATGTAAAAGGGAAACAACGTCCGCTATTTAGATTTACTTGATGAGCTACAACATATACTAGCGGATCCAACCGAAGCTTCTCGTGTTACGGATCATAAGTGAAAACCTTTTTTTTTAATTGAAAACTCTAATAGATTATTTACATCTAACTTTTTTTTAGATTTCTGACTGACAATACCAAGAAGCATTTTTATATGAAAAATATGAATAATGTATTCAAGCAAAGTTTTTAAATTTATTAAAATGTATATTTTTGAATTAGCCTCTTGTCAGAGGTTAATAGCCGAAGAAATCGTCAAAGATTTCGCTACTTAGAGCAGATTTATTTATTCAGATTATTTCAGTTGTTTAAACGCGTAGTTCGACTGCCTGTCTGTTAAATTTGTGTTTTATTTATAATATTTTTTTTATTTCTTTATTATATTTATTATATTTTTGTTGATGAATTTTTTTTTTTTGTGGAATATTAGCCGGGAACAAATGCTGAATAACTTATATTGTTTTAAGGGCAAACCCTGTTAATCTTTCGCAATCAGGCTGCACCTGATAGAAATAGACTTTTAAAAAAAATTCATGCTTAAAAATTATTTTAAAAACCATAAAAAATCAGTAATTTAAGATACAGATTTCGAAAAAATAACATTTGAAAGAACTTTTTTTCTTTATTAGATGATGTAAAAATTTAAATTGTGACATGTTTAGAAGTTAAAAAATATTTCAGTAAAAATGAAATTTATTGGCCAGGTGTTGTCATTGTCAATATGATATGAGCGTTACTCGAGGACACATGTTTTTGCTTTAAAATATAGATTTCATTACTTTTTCTTTTATCTTATATTTTAAAAAGCCCAAAGAAAACTCGTAAGCATACATTTGGAATAAATCTTTTTGAAGTATTAATTAATAATCGCAATGACGTGCGTGTTTTTCGTCGCCTTTAGAATCCGCATGGTCGAAAATGCCTTAAAATACAATTCCGTTCATTTCTGACCATTTGTTGTCAAGTTGTAAAATACCTAAAACTCATCTGTAAAATTTTAAGGGATCATACCTTAGAAAAGTTAAAAGTCCCTTTGTCATTTCATGTCTCCTAAATGCAACAAGTCAACGATATTTTATGGACTTCCTAATGAATAATGTTACTCACATAACAAAATAATTGTTACGTCAATTTTTCAGTAGCTTAGTCTCAATATCACTCAACAATCAAAATACATTTCTCGATATTGGCACAGCCTCCGAGCACATTTTAAATCATATTTAGCGTGTTTTTCAAGATAAAATAATGGAAATTTCTATTTAAGATAAATGGGACATGGTACTCTCATTAACAAAATAATTATTACATCAATATTTTAATAGCTTAACATTTCCAAGATATTTCCGTCGTGAAAACTTTTATAATTTTGAAACATTTTCTAAATGAAATCGGAAGTTTCAGAAGCTGTTATTAATGCTTTTATTGCATTTTTTATATAAAATAAATACATAAATAAAATATTGGTAGACATTTATTTCGAACTACACTGACGGAATAAAAAATCCCAACACCAAGAAAGACTTGTGTTAGATAAACGAAATTTGGTAGGCGTGTTTATACATCTGAAAAATGACATCGATTGAAATTTCGCGCTTCGCGCATAAGTGCGGCGCTAGTAGCGCCACTCAGAACTTGCAGATCAGGTTTACTTTAAATGCGTGCTGTAAAGTTCGTGGGCGTTATTTAGCTTCGAAATGTGACGTATTGAGTTGATGTTAGCCAAGAATGATTTTAACAAGACGAAGAAGCCACTGTCAACAGCTCACCGAGTTGGAACGAGGTCGCATATTCGGGCTACGAGAAGGTGGATTTTCTTTCCGCGATATTGCAGAAAGACTTGGCTGGAATGTATCCACTGTGCATGATTGTTGGAAGCAGTGGTCAAGGGATGGTACTGCCTCAAGAAAACCGGATTCCAGGTGGCCACGTGGCACTCCTGAGAGGGAAGATCGCCGTATTCGGCGTACGACTGTGGCGATCGTACTGCGTCTGCGGCCAAAATTCGAGCTGCAGTTGGTACCACAGTGACACAACGAACTGTTAGAAATCGGTTACTTCAAGGACAGCTCCGATCCATGCGCCCTGTAGCGTGCATTCTACTGACTCCAAGCCATTGCTGTTTGCGAAGCCATTCGTGTCAAGCCAGAGCTCACTGGTGGGCGGAGTGAAGATCTGTTGTGTTTCTTTTTCATCAGAAAACTTATTTATCAACAGTTTTTCTATCTAATGCATCTGGCAACATTGGATACTTCTGACACAAAATGCCGCCATTTTGTAAGCAAGGACCCTTTTTTATATTGCCCATGCTGATGCTTTGATTCTAATAAAAATAATAGAAGATTGTGATTTCCTTATAGATGAATGGGATAGACGCAAAATGTATTTAGGTAATAAAGACAGAGAATTTATTAAAAAAAGCAAGAGAGAATTCTTAACAGGAAAAAAACAGGAAGAATGACGAAAAGAAAAAATCATAGGTTTTGAAACTTCATCAACAACTGTTTATGTTTATTCAATGGCTGATTCAGAAAACTCAGAGTCCCCTTGCAAATCAGATGTTGATGATGATGATATTTTTCCGAATATAAAGAAAAACCTAATTTACAATCCTGAAAAGAAACAAGATGTGTCTAAATATAACTGTTCACATCCCACGTTAGTGGAGCTTTAGATCATAACAAGACATCTGATCGTGAAGCTCTGCATTTGATTGTTCCAATTGTATCAGCTCTGGGGCATGACCTTCGTGCACTTCCTCTTTCAAGACGCACCATACGACGATTAAGAAAAAAAGCTAGAAAATAATATGTTGAGTCAGAAATTCGTGATTCCAAATCAGATTGTCCTCTAGTCCTCCTCACTGGAACGGCAAACTTTTACCTGAATGTCTTGGATTAGGAAAGCTTTTTCCAGTTGCCAGTGCTTGTTTCGGGAGCTGGTACTGAAAAACGCCTTGGAAGTTCAGTGGTGGTGAAACAGCATAAAATATAGTGAATTCTATATTTAACCTATTACACGAGTTGCGTGTAGAGAAAAACATCCAAGGTTTATGTTTTGACACTACGAGTGTAAACAATGGTTATGTAAAAAGAGTATGCATTTGTTTGTAACTAAACATTGGCCGTGAACTATTGTGGTTAGCCTGCCGACACCATGTCATGGAATTAATCTTGGCAAAGGCTTTTAGCTTGTGCGTTGGAGCATCCAGTTTCACAGAAATTCCACTCTTCAACAGATTTAAGAACGTTTGGCAAGGAATTGAATAAATTTTCGGGTACAGAATTGGAAAAAAGTACACTAAAGATTTTAAAGAGTCAACCATTGCCTGTCTTTTATCTGTAGATAAATATGTGATCATTACAGATGATTGAGTTGACACTTGCTATTTTGGGAAATCCGCCATAGAAAATCTATTGGAGAACACCAAATGCTATTCATCATGCTCGGTGGATGGCTAAACTCCTGTGTGGTTTCAAAATTCGAGATTATCCAGAAGTTTTCCATCTAACGAAGAAATTCAGCTCCAATAATTTGCGCAGTTCAGTGCTCTTCTCTACAGCAAAGCATGGATAGAATCTCCACTTCCACCTGAAGCTCCTGTAGTTGACTTGCAATTATGGAAAGACCTGAGAAAATATGAGACTATTGATTCTGAGATTGGACTAGGAGCAAGGAAAGTTCTAGAAAATCATATGTGGTATTTTTCAGACGAATTAGTTGGCCTTGCCCTATTTTCAGACATAGTACCAACAAAAGAGAAAGCAAAAATTATTGCAGGAATGAACAATCCAAAATGTAAGAGGGCAATCAAATTTATTAAAAGATGATGCAGATTGCCTTGGAGATTTTGCAACCAAAAGAAGTGTTGAGCTCTTTTCTCGTTTGAATGTTGATGACTTTTCTATAATTTTCGCTTTAAGAATGGAAGAATAATATCAATTATAAAAATGGTAGAAACTATGTAAAAGAACTAAGAGTGGTCAACGATACTGCTAAGAGAGGTATTCAGCTGATTCTAGAATTCAACAAACTTTTAACAAATGAGGAGGATGATATGCAGTTTCTTTTGCAAGACGTTGAAGCAAATAGGACCTTCTCTACCGACGACAACAAAAAAATCAGTTGTTAATATTGTTTCAAAAAAAATAAATATAAAAATATGACAATGTTAACTATTTTGTTAGCCTTTACTAATATTGTAAATATATAAATAAATGATATTTAAATAATTTGGTTTTTATCTCAAATTTTAGAAAATTCAATTACAAATGCCAAAATATCTCCAAAAGTCAAAAGTTGACAGTCATTGAGCATAGTCTTTTATTTGGAGTAGGACATTGAAACTTTGCCAGAATAATAGTATGGGCTGATGTAAAAAAATGAGGGGGTGTCCTGGTCTTTACGAGAAAGTTTATTTTTTTTCCATAGGTTTGTGAACCACCCTAATAAAACGCCTAACAAATTTCGTTTATCTAACACAAGTCTTTCTTGGTGTTGGGATTTTTTTTCCGCCAGTGTAGTATAAACGCCAATCATAGGACAGTGGGTAGAAATCGTGGTTTTTCCCTTAAAATTTGAAATAATTCAAAAAAGTATCCATATACTATTATTCCGTAATCGATCTATTTGGTTTAAAAATCATAAAAAATTCAGTAAATTGAAATACTGTTTTCAAACATTTTATATTTGAAAGTACATCCTCCCTATTCAACTGTGTAAATTTTAAAATTATGATATGTTGAAAAGTATTTAAGTTTGAAAAAAGGGGAGAGAAATGGATTAATGATTCATCAAATCAATTTTTCCAAAATAAATTAAACATACAAACCTAAAACAAAGAAAATAAAGGGTATGTTTATGTTTATTACATTACTTTTACTTTTATGTCAGCTTTGCGATGTAATAAATCGCCAAATATTGTTCCTATTGACATTATTCATATTGCATTAATTTCACTTAAAATTACATTACATTTAAGCCATTAAGCATACCTTTTATTTAAAATGCAAACATTCAAAATACATATACTGCATACAATTAAAATACATACCTTTCTCTCATTTCCTTTAAAATACATAACAGCAACAATAATAATAGATACGATAGCATTTTATTTCGACTTCAAAGCTTTGTTTCTAAATCACACATGCGAAAAAAATAACGACTATTGGCGCAAAAAAACCGTTATTGGCGAGATTTGCCCCGGATAACATAAAAGTACCGAAAATAGAGTTGAGTTTTCTAAGACTTTGCTTTTAAATTAGAAAATATTTTCATTGTTTCATTGCTGAATGTGGTCAAAGGCATATTTATACTCACAGTAGTTAAAATATTCAATTCGTGAAAGTTTTTCAATTTTTATCAATGAATTTTCAAAATGGATGACTCACTACACATTGTTTACATTTGTAAAATTAATCACAATTTCTGAAATGGTCGTTTTTTTTATATCGGTAATCTGTTGTTGTTAGCTTGTTATTTTAAATTTAGAACTTAGAACATTACAATTGTACAGTTTTTGAAGGTTTTAGAGAAAATGAAGAAGAATTGGTGTCATACACCGTAGATTATTTCCATAAGTCGAAAAATTGCCTTATTTACGGCATCGGAATGATGGCCGGGATATGTTCTTTTTTCCTTCGATGATGAGCGCGACCCGGTACCGTCACCTTAGGGTATTATATAAATAGATGACTGAAATTTTAATGATCGAATAATATATATGAAAAATTATTTTTCAAATATATTTATCAGTTGTGTTTCTGAGCAACAGTACATTTATTCAAAGAGAAACGCTCTCTTTCTCTCCCTCCCTCCCGCTGTGTGTGTGTGTGCGTGTACAAAAAAAGTAAACACCTCTACAATCTCTGCAACTAATTAATAAATTTACAGGTACCAAACGATTGGAAATAAAGTCTACTTTTAAATGATGTATATAAAATTTGCTTAGGAGGCCATCTACAAATCAAAACCAGACCAAACTTCGTTTTTTTTTCAATGGCAACACCCAATTTTGACAATATATTTTAAATCTTCGGTTCAAACTATGCCTAGAAACGAAATTTCAAGTAATTTGGATGATAAGTTTGTGAATTATAAACATTCAAATTTTAGAGCCGCTAATGTTAAATCGCATTTCCATATTTTTATTAATATCTCCTGAAATTATAATTCTAATGGGATATTTTTTGTTTGGTTATAATACTATAAAGCCCAAACATATATACATAGAATTTGTAATTTTAAAAATTTTATAATATGGATTATGAATAATGAAATTAATATTCGAAAAAAATATGAATTGCAACCTACAATTCATTTGATAGATTCATTATCTCCTGCTTTAAGCGAATTCTCAATTACAAATTTTTCTTCCATGTAGTTTTTGAATTATGAGTAAAAAACGTCAAAATGATGGTTTAAGAATGATGTCCAAAAAAGCATAATTTGAAAAAAAATATTTTACTCATTTTAATACACATTTGGGCTGGGAATACCCGAAACATATTAAGCGAGTGAAATGTTCATAGTGACGAGAAATAATAAATTAATAGAAGTGACATTGTCATTCTGTAACATTTCAACAATCGAGTACTGAACTTCAATTTGGATACAGCTCTAAAATAGGCTCATTTTAAAATAATTAATTTATCGGAAACTAATCATACGAATTTCGTGAAAATTTGGATTTAGGCTAATTGAAGGGTGTAGAATTTATTTATGGTGTCAAACATGGGTATTGCTATTGAAAATAACAAGTTTCGGGTTCGTTTTGATATGTAGATGGTCCCGTAAGCAAATTTTATATACATCATTTAAAAGTAGATTTTATTTTCAATCGCTTGGCACTTTCTTCTACAATAATTTGTTGTAGAGTTAGTAGGGTGTGTTTACTTTTTTTTCCCACGACTGTGCGTATGTGCTTGTGTGGGTCTGATTGGAAAATTAACATACCAACAAAATGCAGAGGACGTTTCACTTCTGTAAACTATTTCTACAAAAGAAAAAGAAAAGAGTGTGAATTCATAATTCACAGACAAATTATAACAAATATACTTGTTTAAAAAGGTATATGTACAACTATAATAAACTTTAGAATCTGTTCAACATATTAAAATAAGAAAGCAGAATGTTACAGGATATATTCAACTACCGCATCTTTCCAGTCTGCAGGTCAATAAAAAAAACGATATCTTTAATATGAGTCTTAGAATAAAATAACGAAATATTAAATATACAGTTATTTTTCAGTTAGATTATTTTCTCAGAATTATAAGGTAACTAACCTTATTAATCTAATACTGAGTTTTAGGAAAAATTAATTACATCAAAAGAAACTGTGCAGTGGCATTTTCACAAAAGAACGAAGACAAACAAGGTATTGAAAGAGTTGCGCCAGACTGCATTTATGTGGATTGCATTAAATTACTACACAGAATGAAGGTAGACACTCCCTTTATACGTAATTGGTGCAAAGGAGGCTAAACAGGCAGAGAAAGATTTTCAACCGCTATTAAAAACATCAAATTCATTCAACAAAGGGGTCATTAATGCCTGCCAATTGCAAGTGCCTACGCATTTTTTACTTGCTTATGATGTTTAGCGAAGATTGATTAAGATAAAGGTGTAACTATATTTATTTTCTTAGGAAAGGGTTTCTCTCTCAATTTAATTGAGAGATTATTTAAAGACATTTCGTTCAGCTAATAACTGAAATATACAGGGTGTCCACGTATAACCTGACCGACCTTTATTTTCGCAACCGTTGGTCCTAGATGCATACTTCCAATTACAAAAGTGGCCAAAATTAGGTGCAGAGTTAAGATAAAAAAAAAAGTTTGAAGCGAAAAAACAATTTTTTGAAGAACTACAAAATCTAAATTTTTATACAGCCCCCGGGTCACTATACTTATATTTCGGAACGTTTGTTCTATTCAAAAGTATTGCAAACACAAAATGTTCCGTATCTGTACGACCAATATTCACTGAGAAATTTGAGTTCAAAGTTATCATGCATAGTATGGGGGCCGTATACAAATGGAGATGCGAACATACCCCCTATCGGAAAGAGAAGGAGGTTTTAGAGTTAAATATGATAATGACAAAAGGGTTGTTGTTCAAGTCAAAAAACAGTATGATATTTGTCTAATCACTGGTATTGAAAAAAAAATGTATATTTTGTATAATACATAAAATCACAGTGCACAAAGTCATACAAATTTAATAAAGTAATTTGAAATAATAACATAGTAAGTAGTGCTTTCTCGCAGATAAACTCAAATAAAAACGAAATTAAAAGAAAACAATGTGGATAAATGTCGTCTTTCATACTTTCTCGCTACATGTGTTCCAAGAGTCTTCTCTGGACTACAATACATAAACGGACACGTGACGGAAATTCGTCTTGAACATTTTTTAGCATTACAGGCATGACACATCTGATGGCGGATAAAATGCGATTCTGCAGATCTACTCGGCTTACTGATTCTACTTCGTAAATCTTGCTTTTTAAATAACCCCCCAAAAAAATAAATCTAGGGGATTTTGATCCGGCGATCGAGGAGGCCATTCTACCAAGCCTCCATAACCTATGATGTTATCTTGAAACATGCTAACTAGAAGTGTTCGGGAGGAGGCTGTTTTGGGGGCTAGTGCCCCATCATGTTGAAACCACATCTTGGCGAGGTCTGCTAGCGAAACATGATCATCTAAGAAGTCAGATAATGGTCCACGTAACAGATCTACAAACTTTGTATCTGTTAAAGTGTCATCAAAAAAGAAGGGACTCATTAACGCTCCCTTCCAGGTGCCACACCAAACGTTAACAGCCCATCGTACTTGATGCTTGTTGGGTCGTATGACATGCGGATTTTGCACAGACCAGAAGTGTGTATTCTGCCTATTCACAAGACCAGTTATTGATAACATGCACTCATCTGTCCAAAGAATGTCATTCAGAAACGACGAATCTGTTTGTAGCTTGGTCATAATGAAATTACTAAAATCGAACCGTCTATCTTCATCTCCTGGCAAAAAAGAGCCCCACCAGTGGCCGAGAGGTTCTGCTCTCGAAGCTGGTAGACGGGAGGTGCTGGGTTCGATCCCAATCGCGCCCGTCGGCCTAATCGTTCGGAGTTTTCGTGGTTTTCTTCGAGCCGTGGACCTTCCATGCGTTAATACGGATTAGGTTCCCTTAGAAAGATCCCCAAGGAGGGCACCCCCCCCGGGCCTATATCCCTCGTGTAGATAATTGGCCGTCAAAAATCAACCCAACCCAACCCAACCCTGGCAAAAAAGCTTGTACCAATTGCGGTAGATAAGGATGTGCTCCGTGTATATTTAAAACGTTCCATGAATGCGAGTTTGAGCAGCCACAAGCTTCACTAATATCCCTAACACTACACTGTGGATATGCAAGAGCATATTCCAAAATCTCCTCGTCAGAGACATGCATACTTGAGCTTCGAGATCGAGGATATTTTTTAACGTTAGCCGTTTCTAGTAAGCGTTTTACAACATATAAAATCTTGTTTTTAGACGGATGGCTATCATTTGGAAAGTTAATTGGCTATTGCCTAGCAGCCTCAAGTCCATTCCGATTATACTGGCCATAAAGTAATATCATTTCAACGTATTGTTCCGTAGTGTATATTTTAACTACAAGCATTGACGAATAAACTAAATACATTTGGTGTAAGTCACATTTATTCAGCAATGAAGGTCTTACGTCATTTTTTGTCTGCCAATCGGTATGCAGTGAGTGAAATTTGCATAGGAACCTGCAAATCCCGCAGTACTGCGTACTGCTTTTACTTAATAAGGATATTGAAAATTCAAAACGCGATTTCGTCTTCAAATAATTGTGGTCGTTGGGTTAAATCAAGTGATCACTCTTTGAGTTAATAGTTAGATCGTTAATGCGAAGTAAAATCGACTAATCTTAGTTTAACTTCAGTTTTCCGAAATTCAAGGAAAGCCTACTTTTCGTGTTATAGCGGCTAAACGGGCCGCCCAAAGTGATAGGAGCGCGTTTTGACTTACAACTAACTCCAGGAAGCACAACACAACAGCCTGAATTTGCCCAGAGTTGAGAGATTTTACAAGGGATATAATCATGCATACTCGACAGATTTCCTCTACGATTAAAAGTCACCGAGTAATAGCTGTTTAAAGTTGGAGTATATTTTTTGCTGCGAAATAGGGGTCATTCACAAATGCAGTAGAAATATAAATAATCGTCAGATATAACCAAACAATAGTTGAGAGTAAAATTAACATTACAATCTAATATAAATGTGAAAGCTAAAATCATTCTGACATATTACTGCAAAATATACAATTTTTACTGAACATATAAGAGGATAAAAATAACAGAAATTTTGTTAAATAAAAGGATGAAAAACAGCAGCCTCAATACTTTACAAAATGAAACATATTTTAAAATGCTGTTAGATTACACATTTAAAGTTTGGGTTGTGCCATGTTTTTTAGTTTTTGAAAATTTATTCTTATGTATTTTTTAGCGCTGAATCCGAAAATGACCTTTATTTTAAACCATCACGTCAGGATTTTTCTCAAATCGCAAATTTCAAAGTTAAAAAGCTCAAAGTTATAATTGATCCCTACCTCCCCTCCCAACCTCATGGGACCCCTGAGTTGTTTAGCTGTAAGAAACCCAGTATAAGCCAAAAAAATTGAATTAAAATGAAATTATGAAATTATTGAATTAAATAAAATTAAACTGAATGAAAAAGTCTTACATCTATTTTATAATATCAGATTTTTCGCTATTTTTTAACCTTGAAATTTACGATTTACAAAAAATCCTGACATGATAGTTAAAAGTGAGGGTAATTTTTTTGTTCAGCATTAAAAAATACATAAAACGTAATTATAAAAGTTAAAAAACACATCGCAGGTTTATGTTATCTAATTTAAAAATCTTTCTTAAACTTGATGACAGTAATCAACCCAATTTTTTTTGTGTTATCCTCCGATATAAGTATGTATAAGATGGTAAGCGTAGAAAATCATAATAATATTACATTGTCATCTAATTTAAATCAGTATGTAAAATTTAACTTAGATCGGACATTTGAAAGTGAGTTAAAGTTCGAGTACAAATTTTAAACTAGAAAGACGATCATTGCAAGTTAAATAACACCTTATGAAAATAACATAATTTTTGTTAAAAGAAATCATAGCCTCAAATCCTTACAAAATAAAACATATGTTAAAATACAATTATTTTAACTAATCTGAAACTTAACTAATAAAAGTTAACTCAATCGTAATGGTTGCACGATTTCTTTCAAAGCGCAGATAACTTTGAAATAAGTTTAAGTACTTTATGTACGACGCCTGAAAGCATGGCCGAAATCATCTGTTTTGAGATGGCAAAAAAGTGGTATAAGTCGTGCATTTCAAGGTTTCATAACTCGGTCAATTTTAATGTTAGGTTAAAGGACTTTTTTTGTCTTACTTGTTAGTGTCACAGTAAATTTTTACTAAATATCCCTTAAACCGTATAAAAATTTAAATTTCGCAATTTTTTAATGAATTTTTTTCTTGACCCAAATCGCTTTAAAAATAATTTTTTACCTTATTTAAACCATTTTGTGTAATTGGAAGTATGCATCTAGGACCAACGATTGCGAAAATAAAGGTCGGTCAGGTTATACGTGGACACCCTGTATATGCACACATCCAGAAGTTAAGAAACGAAGTGAAAAAAAATTATATAATGAAAAGGTGAATTGGTTTTCAGTGAAACTTGAATTTCATTGAAACTTTCACAGATCATGAGTATAATAACAGACTACTGTAGTAATAATATAGATAGATTCAAAGAAAATTATCAGAGCGCTCATTATCACAGGGCACGTCACACGGGCCCCGGTCCAGTTACGGGGACTCCGAAATGCATTTTGTGCACTCTGTGAAAATATAAAACACGTCATAGATTTTTTTTTTCATTTATCTACACTAAACTATCTCAGTATTCGTCAGTAACAACAATGGATTGTAACATAAACTTCAAAAATCCAAGAAGTACGGATATTACAACAAATAAATTGGCGCAATGAACAGGTTTCTTGTCGTTGCAAAGTTTCAAATCGCGCATACGTAGGCTTCCGCTTCACTGCACTTGCCTTACGTAAAGAAATTTTGAAGTTACGTCTCCATTCTGTTTTAATCTTATTGGTATTCGGGCCGGCCCGTGCAAATCTCTAGATGCAATACATATAATAATATAGCCAATAAATTTCTATTAAAAATTCTCAATCAAATATATATACTGACAACAACCACTGATAATACATATTGTATAAAAAATAGCTATCAACTGGTCAATATTATAAAAAATATTAAATGTGTAAACAATATAACGACATATGATTTCAAAGATCTTTCTAATAATATAGATTTATTAGATCTACACAATATTATAAATGCATTATTTAAAAAGTATCATCATAAACTGGATTTACCATTTAATATAGATATAGCTTATTTTAAATCTTTAACAAATTTCATTATCTATAATAATTATATTTTGCAAGATAACAATTATATTTTCAGAACGTCGGTATACCACAAGGTGGATGTACATCCAGTTTATTATCAGACTTATATCACTATGCACGTACTTTTACTAATAGTAATCAACATTTATATCGTTATATTGATGACATAATTTTAATTGCCACTGATCAAACTAATATTTCTCAATTTCTAGTAGATTATCCTACTAATTTAGAATTAACGGAAAACCTCCTATCTAACAATACAATTAACTTTTTACATCTTAAAATTACAATAAAAGAAAACAAAACAATAACCGATCTATATAATAAACGTAAAGAATTTAAATTCAAAGTTAATACATTTACTAATTTTAAAACTTGTCTTCATAATTCTGCATATCGTAATATAATCCTTAATCATTTATATAGAATAAAGTGCTTATGTTCTTCTCATCTAATTAACAATAATATTAGAAAACTAATTTATGATGTATTAAATCATGGTTTTCCAAAAAAATTTATATTTTTTTTAATACATAATTAGCACATAAATGATCTTAAAAAACAAATTAACACATGCGTGACTAAGATTACAAAAAAAAATATGTAAAATATGAAAATAATTATAAAAAAATTAAAAATTGTAAAATAATAATAAAAAATTATTATAGGACGGTTGGGTGGGTAGATGTTAGAGTACGGAGAAGGGTGGGATAATACGCAATGGTTAATTAATACAAAAAAGGGGCATTTGATTTATAACTACATTCGCGTGAAAAATATGCACAATGAACACATGAATTTAGATATGTATATGAAACCATAACAACATACCTCACTTTTAAAGTATTATTTTACGTTTAGTGGGAAAAATTAGATCAAAACAGCTAATTTTAGTTTTTTTTTAATTGTCTGAAACCACACGTGGAAGGCGGGTGCTTCTTCTAATCATAAATGACGTCATTCTGATGAGTAGGATTTCAGTTGTAGATGGCTTTTCATTCTGTAATTAAAGGCAGAACTGAAGAGGTCCATTTAAAGCGGCGCACAGTGGGACGTTTTGACGATCTAGGTGGACAAAATTATTTCGTTGAAGTTTAATTTGTTTTTTGTGCTTTTTTGAATGCATCACTAATAAAATACTCAAACACTGATCAATATTTTGTTATTTAACAACAATGTCTTAAAATAAAAATACAGGGTGCCCACTAAAGTCCGTTCCCACCCTCTTAACTGCCAAACGACTGCATCTATATTCATAAACGTGCTCTCTAGATTTCAGTAAGGAGGCTATGTGCTACTAGATGAGATTGCTTACCGCGCCACCTCGTGCAAAATGGCGGCATTAGCGTTCCTATCGCAAAAACGATTCGAAATATGGGATAAAAGTAAATGACGACACCTTGTGAACATGAATGCTAAATGAATCTCGTTTTCGAGATAAGAATACTAACTCAGCTGTTTTGCACCAGGTAACGCTGGAAGCGGTATCATCTGTTAAAGCATAGTCCCTTTACTACACCTAGACACCACTTTTATTAGTATAGCTGCAACCGTTCGGCAATTAAGAGCGTGAGAAAGACTTTAGTGGGCACCCTGTATAATGTATTACAAATAATGCGTTAAACATACTTATTTTACAATGAAGTAAAAAACAATTTAATACACACATGTAAGTTAACATTTTTTTTTTTTTTTTTTTTTTTTTTTTTTTTTTTTTTTTTTGTAATTTTGATTACTCGAGATTTTTCGAGAAATTTGTGTAGGCATCCTGAAAAATAAAATTTTTAAAATAAAATCATATTTAAAAAAACTTTAATGCTTTGTGGTACCCTGCAAAACATATAAATGCTACCAAAATTATTTTCGGTTGAAAGAATACTGTTGTGTGAATAAATAATCTATATAAATTTTATACAATTTGAAATAAAATTTCTGCATATAGAAGTTTTGTACCCGATTTTTTTGTGCGTCCCTGTAGAAGAAATACAACTGCTACGCACTTTGTTTTCAATTTAAAAAATGCTATTGTGTATCTCAATAACCTATAGTAATTTTGTTGAAATTTAATTAAAGTTTCTGATTTTTAGCAACAATCTTTCCGCGATATTTTGTGTGGCCCTGTAAAAAATGCATAATAGAATTGTCATCAGAAAAACACATGTAGGTAAGTTTCAGCTCAGTCAGATAATTGAAAGTGGTTTAAAATTGTCTTGCAAGATTTGAACTAATCTTTTATGTGGCCCTGTAAAAAAAAGCGTAACTGCTATGTTCCATAAATTACAATAATATTGAATTGTCATCAGAACTACATATCCTGAGCAAAGTTTCAGCTCAATTAGATTATTGAAATTGGTTTATAATTAACTTGCAAGTTTTAATCTAAATTTTTGTGGAGCCCTGTAGAAACAGTATTCTAAAAAAATTTCTACGTTCTTTAAATCATAATCATATTGTATTGTCATTCAAGTTACACATGTATTCATTGTTTCGGCTCAATAGGATAATTAAAAATGGTTTAAATTTGATTTGCAAGATTTTAACTAAACATACATACACGCACTGCAAGTTAATATGATGATTGTTTATTAATAAAAACTTACTGATCTGCAGCTATCTGCAGGAGTGTGTTTAATTTTCCAATACTTAAGGAATGGTATTTTGATTTTTAAAAATGCTTATTGATGAATAATGCTGAATAATTTGTTAAAAGTCAAGATGAAATTTGTAAACAACATCAAGGATCATCCAGAATTACAACTTTTGAAAAAAAAACGGTTAAGCGGGTTTAATATAGCCGATTTTCAAACAAAAATCGGTTAAATCTGACGTTGACAAACCTGTGACATATGTTCAGCAAACTCGTGCTTTCCAATAAAACAGAATAGTCAGGACGTGTTTTCAAACTTAGAGGAAGCTAGTGCAACTTTGAAAGTCCCTCAAACCAAATGCGCAAATGGCTTCTTTACGGTCATAATTAATCGATACCTCTGGGTTTTTTGACAAAACTCGCACGGATCTCGAAAATACAGACATTCAGCTACCGGTACACGCGGTTTTGTCAAATTCAGAGATAATCGAAAAAAATGGATTTTGTCCACCTAGATCATCAAAACGTCCCACTGTGCATGTCTGTATTTTCGAGATCAGTAATAGTTTCGGCGTAAAAAATCAGAGGTGTCGATTAATTGTGACCGTAAAGTAGCCATTTGCGCAGTTGGTTTGAGGGAGCTTCAAAAGTTGCACAGCTATCCCTAAGTTTGAAAGTATGTCATGACTATTCTGTTTTACTTGAAAGCACGAGTTTGCTGATCTAATGTCATAGCTTTGTCAAAGTCAGATTTAACCCATTTTTGTTTGAAAATAAGCGGTATTAAACCCGATTTACCGCTTTTTTCAAAGGCTGAAATTCTGGATGATCCTTGATGTTATTTACAAATTTCATTTTGACTTTTAACAAATTATTCAGCATTATTCAGCAATAATCATTTTTTAAAATCAAAGGGCCATTCCTAAAGTATTGAAAAATTAAACAAACTCATGCAGATAGCTGCAGATCAGTAAGTTTTTATTAATAAACAAACATGATATTAACTCCCAGTGCATGTATGTATGTTTAGTTCAAATCTTGCAAGTCAAATTTAAATCACTTTTAATTATTCTATTGAGCCGAAACAATGAATACATGTATAATTTGAATGACAATACAATATTATTATGATTTAAAGAACGTGGAAGCTTGTTCAGAATACTGTTTCTACAGGGCTTCACAAAAATTTAGATTAAAACTTGCAAGTTAATTTTAAACCAATTTCAACAATCTGATTGAGCTGGAATTTTACTCAGGATATCTAATTCTGATGAAAATGCAATATTATTATAATTTATGGAACGTAGCAGTTACTCTTTTTTAACAGAGCCACATAAAATATTAGTTTAAATCTTGCAAGACAATTTTAAACCACTTTCAGTTATCTGATTGAGCTGAAGCTTTGCCTACATATGTTTTTCCGATGACAATTCTATTAAATTATAATTTGATGAACGTAAAAATTATGCATTTTTTACAGGGCCACACAAAAAATCGCGGAAAGATTGTTGCTAAAATGCAGAAATTTTAATTAAATTTCTACAAAATTACTATAGGTTATTGAGATACACAATAGCATTTTTAAAATTGAAAACAAAGTGCATAGCAGTACTATTTCTTTTACAGGGACACATAAAAATTTCGAATACATTACCGTCTATATGAAGAAATTTTATTTCAAATTAAATAAAATTTATATAGGTTATTTATTGACAACAGCATTTTTTCAACCGAAAATAATTATGTGGGCCGATTTTCATTCACGGTACTCGGGCCGGGCCTGGTCTCTACTCTGATCGGTCCGGGCCCGGGCCTTACTTTTTTCTGAAGGCTCGGACCGGGCCGGGCCTAACTTAATTTTTCTGTACAGAGCCGGGCCTGGATTCATTCCTTGTCTTCACTGCCCAAAATTTTCAGTCCTAGTTTTTAGCCAGCCCGTATGAAAATCATTGTCTCAGCGTGGCCTGGTCCATTTAAAGGTCAGTTAAATTAGGCTTGGCCCAAAAATTTTTGCAAAAAATGCTTACATTTTTGAATCGCCATTATTCTACACTTAAACATTAAAATTTATTATTTTTAAAGAATAGTGGATTTCTACGCATATTAAAATATATAGCTAAATTAAAATACAGTAAATTGTGTGAAAAGGAACCTGCCTATGACGGAACCCTGTTTTAACCCTTAACTGGAAACGTGCCGTCTGTGAGACGGTTGCGTTTACATATCTGCCCTTAATATTTTCTCTCTCTGACATTCAAAACGTATTTTTATGCTGTTATATTAAAAAATTGGTCATGTTAATGCATTACTATTAAAGATTAAATGTTTAAGTTCACTATTTGGTAAATTATTAAGTGTTCTTTTGTGCACGGAATTTTCACGTTTCCGGTTAAGGGTTAAACTGAAAAATGTGTTGATCCATGCAAAATTAATATACTAATAAGTAAGAAAAGAATATACAGGGTGTCCGGTCTCAACGGTGTCCAATGGTTAATTCTTAAACCGTTTGTCATAGACATATAGTTCCAATTACAAAAATGTTTTAAATCAGGTAAAGAAATATGTTAAAAGCGATTTGGATCAATAAAAGCATTTCTTAAAAAATTACGAAATTTAAATTTTTATACGGTCCCCCGGTCCTATAAGTTATATTTAGTAAAATTTTCCTATTACACTGACAAGTAAGACAAAAAAAGCCCCATTCATATAACCCTAAAATTGAGCGAGTTATGAAACTTTAAAAATGCATGACTTATGCCGCTTTTCTAATCTGAAAACAAATGAGTTCGGCTTGGCTTTGAGGGTTCACATACCAAGTGCTTAAAGTATTCGAAGATCTTATTTCATGTGTATCTGCGCTGGAAAAAAAATCGTACAAGTATTACGATTAAGTTAACATTCATTAAGTTTCAAATTTGCTAAAATAACATATGTTTTATTTTGTCAGGATTTGAGCCTGTTTCTTTTATGATTTCTTTTAACAAAAATTAAGTTATTTTTATAAGTTTTTATGTTACTTCAACGATCGTATGTATGTTTTTCCAGCTCAAAATATGTACTGAAACTTTAACTCACTTTTAAATATCCGATCGAGATTACGTTTTACATACTGGCGCAAATCCAATAACAATCTAATATTAATATGATTTTCGGTGGTTACCATTTATACTTATTTTACAGGATAACACAAAATATTTCGGATAGATAACCGCCAAGAATTTTAAGAAAAATTTTATATTAGATGACACAAGACTGCGATTGTTGTTTTTTTTTTTTAACTTTTATGTATTTTTTAGCACTGAATCCGAAAATGACATTAATTTTTAACCATCATGTCAGGGTATTTCGCAAATCATAAATTGTCAAATTTAAGGAATAACAAAAATCGGATACTATAAAGTAGAGGACATGGTTGTTTTTTTTTTTTACATTTGATAATGGGTTTTTACGTACTTTTTAGCACTGAATCTGAAAATGACCTTCATTTTTAACCATCACGTTAGAATTTTATTGCAAATCGTAAATGTGTAAGTTAAAATATAGCGAAAATCTCATACTATAAAACATATGTAAAACTTTTTTGTTTTATTTTATTTTATTTTATTTTATTCAATAGTTTATTTGATATTTTTGCTTATCCTGGGATTCTTACAGCTAAATAGCTGGGTGGTCTGATGAGATGAGTGAGGAGATTCAATTTTAACTTTTAACTTTTTAACTTTGAAATTTGAGAAAAATCCTGATGTGATGGTTAAAAATGAAGGTCAATTTCAGATTCAGCTGTACAGAATACATAAGAATCAATTATAAAAAGCTGAAAAATATGACATAACCCAACTTTTGCAGACTAGTGTAATCTAATAATATTTTTAAAAACGTATCATTTTGTAAAGAATTGTGGCTATTAATTTAGCATCATTTTATTTAACAAAAATTCTGTTTTTTTCTTTCTTCTTAAATGTTTATTACAAATTGTATATTTTGCATTAATATGTCAGAATGATTAAAGATTTCAAATTTATATTGCAACGTTAATTTTACTCTCTACCATTTTTTAATATATCTGACGAAATTATATTTCGACTAATTTGTGAATGACCGCCAATTTGCAGCAAAAAATATGCTCCAACTTTAAACAGCTATTACTCAGTCAATTTTAATCGTAGAATAACGGGACTTTTTGTGTATTACTTGTCAGTGTAAAAGGAAAATTTTACTAAATATAACTTATAGGACCCAGGGACCGTATAAAAATTTAAATTTCGTAATTTTTTAAGAAATGTTTTTATTGACCCCAATCACTTTTAAAATATTTCTTTACCTAATTTTATACATTTTTGTAATTGTAACTATATGTCTATGACTAACGGTTTAGGAATTAGCCATTGGACACCGTTGAGACTGGACACCCTGTATAATACATTTACACTTGCAAGAAGGGAACTTGTCTATAACGCATTTTTTTTCTACGCAATTTCATCTTAAAAGATTTTACTGTATAGCATTTTTCAGATTTTTAACACTTCAATACATGGAATATGGACTAACAATATTAACGATAACTGAAACATTTACATACAAGAAATGGAGATTCATTAAAAAAATAAATATCGCAGCCTGTGGCTCTTCTATAAAAATGAAGATTATAAACATGAAAAAAAAATGTTAAGATAAATATCTTTGGCCAGAATTCCTCGAACGAGACAAATTTTTAACCAATTCGACGTAAAAATCAATGCTTTGAAGAAATTCACTCGGGCCGGACTCGGGCCGAAATTTTAACTTTTTTTCCGGCCGGGCCGGTCTCGGGCCGAACATTTAATTTTTTTATCGGGCCGGGCCAATATTATTTTTTCTACGGACCGGGCCGAATTTTTTTCTCTATGAGCCGGGCCGGGCTCGGGCCTGGAAATTTCGTCCCGTGCAGACCTCTAGTTGCATCCAATAGTTTCAGTCCTAAATTTATTTGGTTTCTTATAAAATTTGGGTATAAGAACTAAATAGGGATAATTAAACTTAGTAGAGAAAATATTTAATAATTTATAATAACTTTGAATTTTACTTATATATATATATATATATATATATATACATATATTCAGCGTATAGCTTTTTTCCCACAGAAAACAACCGATTTGCTTATATCATTGAATTCTGTACTCTTGAAAACGTAATTCAATATATAAGTTTTTCAATTTTTTCGGAATCCATATTCTTCTTTTTTTCTTCCATGTTAATTCTTGTAATTAGGTATACGGTACTTTATTTTACACATGCAGTTCTATATTGTTGGTTTATGGCGTGTAGTCAATCATTCACAATATTGCAGTTTTTGATGATGGTCTGTGATGTTTAATTAATGGTTATATATATATATATATATATGTATATATATATATATACACAAATTGTGAATGTATAAATAATAAAGGAATTTATTCAAATTAACCCCCTCACTGACAAGCCCGTGTTAATACGTTCACTAAGCTCCAGGTTTCACTGCAATACAAGCAATATTTAAAGTAATATAATTCTATTGATTTAATGTATTTTTAATACATTGACCAATGATTAATATTTCCAAGGATTGCATTCATATTCGTTATTAAGTTTTTTTATAAAATGTTCAAAGAATCATTTTTTTTAACATTTAAAACAAAATGCAGAGAAAAAAACATTACAATTTTGCCCTTTTCCAAGACAGTCGGAGGGTTAAAAATGGTGTATAAACCACCATGTACGAGTAAGTCCATGAAACAGACCCCATAACAAGTGCAGCATGTATTTAAAATCACAGTAAAAATATGAAAAATAGAAATTTGTGGAACAAAGGGATTTATACACTGTAAAAAAAACGACATTTTTACAGTACAAAGTACTGTTCATCTCGCGCACAAACTCAATCACAGTGAATGTGCTGTATCTTTCTTTGGTTTCCTGACTATATTAACATGAAAAATACAGTAGTTGCGTAAAATTAACAGCACAATGTGCTGGCAATTTGGACGCCAGCAGTTTGTGCTGTAAAAAATGCGTCCAACACTGTAAACAGAAATGTCTGAAATTCAGACATTTAAGTGTCTGTAAAGCAGTGTTCAATATTCAGACATTTTAAAATGTCTTAAAATTTTCAGACACTTCTTGCGTCTGAATTTCAGACACTTAAGTGTCTGAAACAAGAGTGTTCGATTTTAAGACGTTTTAAAATGTCTTAAATTTTTCAGACACTTCTTATGTCTGAATTTCAGACATGTCAAATGTCTTAATTGCGACCATCTTTTTTTTTTTCACTTGCTAATATGAAGCCATCTTTGACCACTTTTCTTTCAAAGCCATATACTCAGCCATGTTTGACCACATTGAATATTTTTTTTCAAATGGGAATAATTTGTCGCCATAAAGCAGAGATGATAAGCATAAAGCAGAGCGTGGGAAAACTGGGATTTTTCTCTGCCCCCTGATTTTAGGGTACCCCAAATTGGGTATGAAATTTTCATAAAGCTGATATTTTAAATCAGTTTTGACCTTATGATGATTGTAACCAGTATTTTTAGTTTTAGAATAGGATAAAATATGTATTTATGTGATATATATATATATATGTCCTACGGCATCAAAAACATTTATTACTTTTAGTGAGAATTTCAAATTAATTCTAGTCTAAAGACCTAGTATTCATTTGACCCCTCCCTCCACAATTCATATACTCTCAGAAGAAAAATAATTTATGCCTCTTCGATGCTGTCAAGTACATATTTGGATAAATATAATCTTTTCCTTAACTTATCATGTTCTAAAAGTACAAAATGTTTATTAAAATAAGTATAAGATCAAAACAATTTTAAAATATCAGCTTTATGGAAAATTCACATCAAATTTAAGGACTCGTAAAGCTAAAGACCCATAGAAAAAGCCCAGTTTGCCCATGCTGCAATCAGCTCTGCTTTATGATAACAAATTATTCCCATTTATAAAAAATGATTCACTCCTTCAGAAAGGATCCCATCCCTGCTTTGTTCTGCAATTTTTTCCATCTAAATAAAATATTTCCAGTGAATTGGATTCAGCATATTTTGCATTTTTATTTCTGTGTTAAATAAAATATAACACTAGATTCCCCAAAATTTGCAGTATATGAGATCCCAACATTAAAAAAAATTGAGTATGAAACTCTTACTGTTTTTTATCTCCCTTCGTTTTTATTGCTAAGAAATACTGAAATATTTGACAACCGCACATCGGCGGCTAAGACGAACAGTATACAGGATTCTGGATGGACAGCATGTCTATTTGTCACTTTTTAAACAATAAAGAATGTAGTAAATATCACTGGAAACAGAAATCCTTCATTATGAATATCCTTCATTTCTGCTCCCCACACGGTGTTTGTGATCACACATGGAGTGGCAGTCGCAAAAGCCATTTCTTATCCACATGATTGGTATCATTAGATCTTTAAAAATAATTATCTGCGGCTCTCATCACAGATGGTTTCACTGCTTAATCCTTAAAACAGTTATCAGCATAACATAATAGTTTCTTGAAACAGTTTGCAACCCCCCCCCCCCAAAAAAAAAAGAAAAAAAAGAAAGAAAAATGCCCGAGCTTCTTGTTTCCAATGCTTAATCGAAAATCCAATTTAATTTAAAATTTTATATTTGAAATGATATAAAAATCTCATTCAACGTGTGAAATATACATTAAATTATAGCAGAGAACTCCAATGCAAAGCAAATTAATAAAATAAAATAAAATAATACATTCATAACAGAATAACCGCTCATTAAATGTAAACAAACACTTCAATTTCAGCAAAAATCTCAGAATCACAAAATGTATCATTTCATTTAAATGCTCTAAAATGCATACAGTCAACTCTTATTAATCTACAACGCATATTCGAATGCAAACAATGAAATTTATATTTGAGGTTTAAGAGTTAACCAGTCGTAGAGTTTTTTCGTTTTTCATTCTTTATAGAAAGTTAGTTTTTTTATTTATCAACCTTTTTGCTTTAATTCAATCGAATTTTCAGTTTAATAGTTGTTTCTCTGTGAAAACATTAAATTAAATACTGATAATTATATATATATTTAATGAAACAATTATTTCTGAACTGGAAAAAACATTTTTACAAAACTTGTAAGATAAAATTTCAAATTATAAATCTAAAATATTTTTAAAAAAAAACCAGCAATTAAATCAGTGTTTCAGAAAATGAAAAATATTAATTCATGAATGTCCATTTGGATTTGTATATTTACATATGTAGGCTTTTTTATTGTTATGCATAATTTAATTATACTTACTTACATCATTTAATTTTATGAAATTGATCACCTTTTCCAATATTGAAGAGATATTTTATTGCAAATCATGTATTAAATTATTATATTTCCATTTTAATGCTCATTTCATTTTGCTTTCATGGAAAACTGTTATAGAAAAACACTTCTGCTTAATTTGTTATGAAGAACCGTAAAAAAACCATCAAAATTAATATTGATATACAATAAATATCTTATATCATTCAGTTTTCTCAGTAAAAAGTATTAGTTTCTTTCCTTGAAGTGTGCTTGGAATTAGTTTTACATTTAAATTGAATAGTTAAATAACAATAATAAAAAATAAAATAAAATAAAAGCTCTTTTCTTTCTCGAAATATTTTACATTTTCGTTCAAATATTAACATCTATAAAAATCAGTTGGTGTTATGAGGACTCTTTATTAAAGAAAAAAGAAAGAATAGAAAACAGCAAAATAAAAAATTGAAAAATGTCAAAATATATTAAATTTTCTTCAGCAACCTATATTTTACATGTTGTATAAGTATACTTAAACAGACAAGATTAGAAAAAAGAAAGAGTAGGGAAGGAAAAAAAGTTACAGAACGAGTTAAATCTCACATTTTATTCCAAAAAGGAAAATTCCTTAAAAAAAATATTTGGCTGTCATGAGTCATTGGTCTAACCTATACACATCTCCACCCTCCACAGACACATTTTTTTTTCGTTCCATACTATATTAATGTTCTACTTATGATGTTACTCAATATTATTTATTTACTCTTTAAAGATCATATTCATTGAAGTACATCGATTTTGGTTCTTTCTGTATTTTCAAAATGGCTTTGTGACTTCAAATTTAAATATGTTATTGATACGGAACACATAAAATACATCTAAATGTAGTTTTTGTATTCTAAACAAGTTTTCACAAGTATTTCATTATTAAAAAGAAAAAAATGTCATGCAGTTTAATGTTAATTTCGAGTTTTTTAAAAGAATGGTTTAATTTCCATAGGAAAAAAAAATATTTATAAAATATTCAAAATTTCACAATGACATCGTTCTGATGCGTTTATGATTAGTTTAATACACACACACACATATACATGTATATATAACAAGATAAATATTGAAAAAAAAATAAAAAGATGAATATTAAAATTAGTTTTCAAATTCTAAAGTTTTGGAAACATAAACATAAAATTTTGAGCAATAAATCGAGTAAATTATGATGTATTAATTTACTTTTTTAGAGGAAATCAAATTATCACTGTAAAAATATTTTCAAAATACAATTAACTATTAAAATAATGGAAGTTTTTAATACTGATTTGATTTTATACATCACAAAGTCACAACATTTTTTTTCTTTTAACTGTCATTTAAATAGTTTAGAAAACATAAATAAGATATGTAATACAAATAAATTTACTCTCAAACCAAATAATATCATGTGGAACTTATAAAATGTATTCAAGTTGACATTTGTATAAAAGAACGTTTTTTCCAAATACAGCTCCCCCCCGCCCCCCCACACACACAAAAGAGTACAAATCTAATTATAAAATATAAAAAATAAATCACAACGGGTGTTTTATCATTTTATAATTTTCAGTATTAAATATAGAGTGAATTGCATATTTTTCATAACGAACAAAAAATTAAATTTAAAAGTCAGTCGAGATTAAAATATGATTTTAACCGTGAAAGAAAATGTTATAAAAATTCAACATATTGATGAAAACTTTAAATTCATGCACATCAAAGTTTCAAAAGTAAATAAAAAAGATATTCTAAACACAGTATTTCTTCTACAACAAGATTCGGAAATTTTATGTTTTTTTTTTTTTTTTTTTTTTTTTTTTCAGTTTGTTAGTCTTGATAATGATATAAATTTAGTTGAAGATCATAAAAATATACACATAATGGAACAATGAAAAATATTTATTAGATCTAAAAAAGGTACAAATAAGATAAACGCATATTATTCTAATACAAATCATTTAAGTTATAAATAAATAACGCTACGTAAGTGAAAGTTCCATTTCTAAACTAAAATTTTATGCTTGTAAATATACATACAACAGCTTCCTTACCTTTCATATTATCTGTTAAGTGTAATCCATACATAAACGTAAATGTATAAATATAAATTCAAAATAAATGCGACGTTTTGTTGACCTGATATTATAATATCTTTAGACTTTTAAGAGAAAGCAGAAAATTAAATATATTCAAAAACATTTGATAATTGCCATGTTTTGTTTTCATATCACTTAATTATTACAGAAGTAAATAGAACGTGAACTAAGAAGCAGATATATGAACGAATAATATCCATCCAACCATCTGTAATGTAAGATACTTCCAAATTTTACACTTCCACATATGGAATGACGCAGCCACTATAATAACATAATTACAGAAACTTTCAGAAATAAAATAGACTCGATCTCGTCAAAGAAGTTAACGTTAACTGTTGAAAGAACGTTTAAATTTGAATGCGTCAACGGTCTCAGAAGTTGACTGACAAAGAAAACAGATGAAGTCAGAGTTTCCAATGCAAATCTCCAATGGTCTTGCGGTTTACTGTACAGTGAGCTGATTAAAACTTTTTTATCAGCGGACAATAGAACGTTGTATAAGAAGAAATCAGAAATATTTTCTTTATTTGGTCTTTTTCATAATGCTTAGATTTATATTTTATATTAATACAGTTATTAATTTTCATACTTTAAGACAGAAGGAAAATATATTATAAACATTAAAAAATGTCGTAACACTTCCAAATAATTCAGAGAGTTTTCATGAAACACATTCTTCTTTATATAAAAAAAAAAATAATAAAATTTATTCTTCCAAATGATTACACAATTAAATATTAAGAGAAAAAGGAAATAAGAATTTTTCGCCAGAGAAGCAACCCCCCCCCCCCCTCTTCTTTTTTCCTGAACCACTTGTAGAAATCAATTTTTAATTCTGTTTTCCTTTTTACATTCATATATTTAAAATTTATCTTAAATTGTTAGGTAAGGGGTGTTCAGAAGAGCAAAATACAATATGAGAAAAAAAAAATGTTAGGAATATGTTCTTGAATATTTAATACTTCTTACTTGCTACGTTTTTATATTTCTTTTATACAAAAACTTTCTTGCACGAGGCGTTCTGGCAAAAAATTGTTAGTTTAGCTTATTTCATGTTTATAAATTGTACTTTTAGTTAGGCAAACTAGGCAGTGGACTCCAGGCACATCTGTTCAATCTTCCTCCTCCCTACATTTTTTCTGCGAACACTTAGGGAGAGGCCCTTCCTTGAACCTTCGTACGTACACCTATGAGTGGAAGTAGTTTTTGAAGAATTTTATATTTTGTGGAAAGTTTATTTAACTACTTATTGCCACAAAAATAATTTAATTCCAAAAGTTAGTAAACGGACATTTACAATTTCGGCAGACGTCCTTATGCTCCAATCACATTGCTTATTTTGTAAAATAATACCAAATTGGTGGATGGCACAGTATTTTCAATATCTTTCATAAATTCGAAAACATTTTCTGATGCTGCTGCAATATATATTGCGATACAATTGTATCTACAGTTATCATACATATGGTATAATTGTATTACATATTGAGACACATAAGTGTCTGGAATTCTAAATGTCTTAATTTCAGACACATGATCATCATTAAGACATTTTTCTTAGTTCATTTATACCATGATCACTGTAAGATACTTAAGTGTCTTAAATTCAGACACCTATGATGTCTGAAATTTCATATTCAGACACTTAAGTGCCTGAATTACTTTTTCAGTCACATATGTGTCTGAATTTAAGACTCCTCTATTTGCGGTGAAATTGCCAGCACATTGTGCTGTTAATTTTACGCAACTACTGTATTTTCCATGTTAATATAGTCAGGAAACCAAAGAAAGATACAGCACATTCACTGTGATCGAGTTTGTTCTGGCAAATTTACAGTGGTTTTTTTACAGAGTATATGAATTGCAACCTATGAATTTTTTTAACGGAAATCGATTTCTATAAGCTTGCTAATATAAAGCACAAGAGTTATGCTTATATAATAATTACAGATCATCCCACCAAGTAGTTCTTGAGTTATACGTAAAACAAATTACCAGCAATGCAATCTCTTTTGTAATGATTATAAATGAATTTAACGTTAGGAGTTCCAAATTTAAAACCTTCATATTTTCTAAACTACTAAACCGAATGACTTCCTACTTAATATTCTTAGGTAAAATTTACAACAAAAGCGAAATATGATGTCCAAATTAGGTTACATTAGGATTTTTTTTTTCATAAATTAAGTTGCAAATAATTATTATTTTTTCAGTAAAGAAACTTTTCTCTGATAGTAGTTCTGACGATATATTAAGTTGTAGTTTTTTATACATGTACTAAATGAATCTGAAGTTCATTTGTTTGAATATGTTTAGTTCTACATTTGGTTTTAAAATGGAGGCCATTTTTTTTTAATACGAATCTAAAACACATCATTAAAAAAATATATCTTTTTAGCTTATAAGACAGCTAAGCTTCTCACTAACTGCCATAATTTTTTATATAAACTTATTATATTTTATGCTTTTAACCTCTTATAGATCTTTGGGATAATAATTTCTCATCAGGAGTTAATTTTTTTACTATTAATTTCTAAAGGGTAAACGCGTCATGTTGATCATAAAGATAGTGAATTTCATTCCGTAGGACAACATATGTGCATTTTTCTTTAATTAAAGTGAAAGCTGCTATTGTACTGGAAGCTTTGCAACTTTTGATGTCAAGAAATTTTTCGATATTATGATTTTTTTTACAATGAAATGTTAAAATACCCAATGTTGGGTATTTATTTAATCTAGACTTGGATAAATACCCACTTAACATCCAAAGCATAAATACCTACCCGATGGGTATTTTCCCTTCTCACATCACCGTTTCCAATCCAACAGGCTAAAAAAGATTAATTTTTTATTCTTCCAAAACCGTTCCTTGAAGTCAATAATTTATAGCTTTATTTTAAAAATTTCTTAAATTCCAGCTAAACAAATGTGTGTGTAGTGTTTCTTCTTTTTTTAAACAGATTTTTTAACTTTTTTTTTTCTGTTACAATTAACCGCTGCTGCAATGTTTTTGCGGAAATTACGATGAGCGAATTTTTTCTAAGTCTCTTTTTGTATGAGAACTTCTATCAAATAGATTTCTTTAACAAAACTTCGTTGTAATGGAATTTTCTGATTCAATAGAACAATAGGTCTGTCCTGAATCATATTTCCCCTCTAAAATCATATAAATGAAAAATTTTTAGACACAAACTGAAATGCGTGTAATTCAAGAAACAATGTTACTTTAACAGTTCCAGGAAACATATAAAAAATATATTTATTGAGTTAGAATTTTGATCTTTTTTCTTTTCTGGTGATGGTTAAACATATAATTTGCAAACAAAATCACATCCTAAAATTATGCCCTCTCAACTTCAGGTTCTAAATCGTCTCGGCGAGGCCGTTAAAAAAATTTGTATTCTGTTGCCGGGCCAGGTCCGGACTTTACTTTTTCTGAAGGCTCGGCCGCGCAGTTAATTTATTTTTTCATTCCGAACCGGGACTGGCTTCCTTCTTCTTTGGTCTGGACAGTGCAAAATTTTCAGTCTCGGTCTCGACCCAACTCGTATTAAAATCATTGACTGACCTGATCCATGCCAAAATCAGTAAAATTTGCCTCAGCCCAAAAATTTTACAAAAAATGCATATATTAGGTAGATTTCGTATGAAATACTACCTATTGGGATCGTTCCTATGTTGGAATTTCTGAAAAAATTTTGCAGATCTACACCGATCATGACTTCTAGAACCCAAAACCACCCTCAGTAAAAAACTTTATCAATTCTCAAGATATCAATTCCAATTAATTTTATTATAAATCTCCTTAATATTATCCACAACTTTTATATTCACAAGTTTTTGATAGGACCAATTCGTACCGCAGAAAAAATTAAAAACGAAAACAAAAAGGGGGTTTGAAGAAGTAAAAAATCCATAACTCCTTCAATTCAAAAGATATAAAATCCCCATGAATTTATCATATATCTTCTTAATATTGTCTACAACATCTACATAGACAAGTTTTGGATAGGACCAATTCTTACAGCAAAAACAAATTAAAAATACATAGCGGTTGAAGAAAAAAATCATCTAAGTAAGGGTGTATTCAAATCCAAACTGCGTATTTTCTGACTCATTTTACAATTCACTTTTGCTCTCAAAGGCTTCCAATTGGTACGTTTTCTTACTCAGAAACTATATAATGTACCGTAATGGTCGATTTTTTGATAGAGGCAGAATATATTTTAAAAAATGCTGTTAAAGTGGGCATTTTGAACCGAATTACCCGAAGCGGATTGTGTTGGAAAAATCATTGCATTAAGGTTGCACTCAAATCCAAACTGCTTATTTTCTGACTCATTTTTAAATTCATTTTTGCTCTCAAACGCATTTAATTGGTAGATTCGCTTATTCAGAAACTATATAATGTACCGCAATGATCGATTTTTTGATAGAGGCAGAATATATTTCAAAAAATTATGTCAAAGTGGGCATTTTGAACGGAATTTCCTGAAGCAATTGTGTTATCACTTTCTTCTGGACACGATAACTTCCGCAATTCTGCACAAATCTCTTCCAAACTGATACATAAAATCAAGGGACATAAAATCTCGGCCAAGTTCGTTAATGGGCAAAATCGGACCGAGGGGATGGAAATAGGGAGGGGTTTTGTGAAACCCGAAAACCCCCCATGACATCTTAATTTTTGTACATATCGAATCAGTTTAAAGTTTTTATTACTTCTAAAAATAGGACCAAAATTTTATGTATCACAGATTTTTGATAAAGTTAAAAATGGGCTCAAAGGGCGCAAAAATAGGGTTTTTGGGAGAAAAAAATTCATAACTTCGTCAATTCTCCAGATATCAATTCCAATTAATTTTATTATAAATCTCCTTAATATTATCTACAACTTTTATATTCACAAGTTTTTGATAGAACCAATTCGTACCGCAAAAAAATTAAAAACGAAAACAAAAAAGGGGGGTTGAAGAAGAAAAAATTTCATAACTCCGTCAATTCACAAGATATAAAATCTCCATGAATTTATCATATATCTTCTTAATATTGTCTTCAACATTTCTATAGACAAGTTTTTGATAGGGCCAATTCTTAAAGCAAAATCAAATTAAAAATACATAGCGGTTGAAGAAAAAAATCATCTTATTATGGGTGCATTCAAATCCAAACTGTCTATTTTCTTACTCATTTTTAAGTTCATTTTTGCTCTCAAACGCATCCAATTGCTAGATTCTCTTATTCAGAAACTATATAATGCACAGTAATGATCGATTTTTTTATAGAGGCAGAATATATTTCAAGAAATGATGTCAAAGTGGACATTTTGAACAGAATTTCCCGAAGCGATTGTGTTAGAAACGAAAAATATCGTCCTACTGAGAAAATAATTGTTTATTAATCAAGTTTTAATTAATTGAAAGAAAAATAAAAACACAGGTCGCTTATAAATCTTTTCAAAAATCACGTCAGGCATGTTTCATATTTTTTTTTATTAAAAATTAATCTGAAAATGTGCCAGAAAATTTCGAGTTGTTGAGTATAGAAAAATATTTTTTTAATATCGCCTTAACATGATTCTGATGAAACCAGCTATTTTATAAAAAGGAAATAAAAACTCGTCAAAAGCAGACAGATAAAACTGTTAAAGTGGATTTATATCTAATAATGATTTAGTTTTTGTTGGTGAAATTAGTATACTTAACCTCGAAATCTACCTCTGCCTGTAGGCCGGGCCGGCAGGGATTTTTTTAAAATTGCCATTATTTTACAATTGAACTTTAAAATTCATTTTTTTAAAAGAATAGTAGATTTAAAGGTAAAAATAATTTAAATACGGTAAAACCAGAGAAAAAGAACTTGCCTGTGACGGAATCCCGTCTTAATCGAAAAAATGTGTTGATACATGCAAAATGAATATAATAATACCCGAGAAAAGAATGGACTACATGTACACCTCTTAAGAAGGGGAGTTGTCTATAACACATTTTTTTCTTTCCTATGTGATTCCATCTCAGAAGATTTTACTGTATAGCATTTTTCAATGTCTCGAATACATGGAATATAGATTAACAATATCAATGATAAGCGAAACATTTACATACAAGTACAGATTCATTAAAAATAAATAAAATCACATCCTAGGAATAATTTTTAATCATATCGACGTAAAAAGCTATGTTTTGTAGAAATTCAGTTATGCCGGGCCGGACTCGTGCTAACTTTTTTCCAAGCGGAGCTTTATTTTCTTTTCTATAGGTAGGTCCGGACCTGGACCTGTATTTTTTGGCCCTACAGACCTCCAGAATATTTTGAAAGCAAGTTTAATATAAAATCTATACGCTGCTATTTTATGTCCAAATTAGAGGCACTGTCTTAAATCGATTTTTAATAATGTACAATTTGTAGATAATCCCTATCTTGCATTCAAAATGAGTCAATAACTCGTCACTCAGAGGCATGGGTAAATAGTGTAAGTCACGAATTTTGGGTTTTACTATCTTTGCGAGTTTTGAAGATGTCGAGATGAATTTGTTTGTGTTTAATTCATGAACGGATATGGGAAAATTTCCTATTTGGAAATTTTAATTTATGGCAGCCGTATAAAAATTTAATTTTTGTATCTTCTGAAATAGATCCACCATGGAGTTGCAACTTATGTAATTAAATTTTACAACTTTTTTTTATGAAACTTTGCAATTGAAAGTGTGTGTCTAGGACATCTGCTTACTCATTTGGGATCGACTGGTGTTTACCATTTTTTTATATATATAAATTATTTATATATTTTTAGGCGAATGTTTTCATCTGACGACAGGTATTCATCCTTATCCGTGTTGTGTTGTTCGAAATTCTGTTCAAAACACCAACTTTGATACTATTTTCGGAAACATCTTTACCTTTATAAAAAAAAAAAAGGAAAAAAAAGGAAAACAACTTTCGATCACATAGTATCTGAATATTAGCATTTACCAGTTTTACACGTTACAAAATTTCTGTAAATATGACGTCATTTTCATTTGTGGAAGAACGGTTGTATTAGGTGAATTATGATCAGTAAATTTTATGTTATAAAATCATATTTCTTTTTATTGATACTTAAAGTAAACACTTTAACAACTTATTTAGTAGCAGCAGTTTGCTAGTATATTTAAAATAAGCTTAATTTCTAATTTCAAACATTCCTAAGCCTAGATAATTTTATATAAATTCAGAATTGAATCTTGGAAATTTAACTTGGTGAATTTTGATAGTTATAAAAGTAATAAATTAACAAATACAAATTAAAAGCTTATAACAGATAAGTATATTAATATAATTTCCTTTTCATAAAATTAATGGTTATTTATTTATATGCAATTGGTTTAAGAAAGAAGAAATATAAATTTTTAAAGTATACTTCAGTTCCAATCATAATATAACACATTTCTTTTCATAATAGCCTCCTTACTTTTGAGATTAATCTTCAACTGTTGAGAATGAAAGTGAATTTAACCCATTGAGGGACAGTGGGATATATTATATCTCACCTAATTTAATCAAGATTTGCACCATAAACATTTAACTAAATTTTACTTTTATAACTTAGGTGCAAAAATGCTATAAAATTGTTTCTCCCTATTTTGAAGTAAAGTTTTGCTAAAATTCTGGTGTGAATTTGACCGAGATTTTCGCGGATTCGGGTTCATGAAAATGGTCACCACGTTTTCGCATGACGTAATAACTTTCACTAACTAATAAAGATGTTTTTCAAATTTGAAAATTGCATAAAAAATGTTTAGAAAATTTTCTGTTGCATTTTAACTTGTATAAATTATTTTCATGTACAAAGTATTTTTCACCGTTCTCTCCCTCAAATATTCGTCGTTGTTCCGTGATTTTCAACTAACTGATTGCTTGAGGAAAAAAATCACAACACTCCTATGAGTTAAAATGTCAGAATGTGTTTTCTTTTCTTTCTTTCTTTCTTTTTTTTTTTTCAATTTTCCGGAATTGGCACAAAAAATACCCACGGCAAAGGATTGAAAGAGTTTAAACGAGGCCGACTTTTAGTTCCGGTGCTTTAAACAACACCGACTTCATTGGTGTTAGATCTTTAATTATACAATAGTCATTATTTGTTACTATTTAAGCTTTTAAAAGCATAAAAGCTGTTTGATCTTTTCTAAAATGTATTTCAGTTGAAAGTAGAATAATCTGAAAGAACTTTTCAGCGCATATTATCTTCGTGTCAATCATCGAATTGTTTAGAAAACTTCTCAATGTGTTAGATATTGTTGTCGGTAGTTTACTGACACGCGATTAATAAATAGCAACTTATATGCTCACAAAGAGTTTCAAATGCTTCTCTCGGAGAATATAGCAAAAAAATTCACTTCCGGCTGTAAATTCTTAAATCTATAACCCAAATACCTCAAAAAGACCAATTAAAAGAGCAATACATTTCTTTAAAAATTATTTCAAAACAGTAATGTGGCATGAATTGCCAAATATAATAATGAAATGGGAAACGAAGTTAATTTTCTCTATATATAACGTAAAGCGAGGAGAGTTCGCGCGGTAGGAGAGGTTGCGCACAAAGAGATTCGACGGGAAGGAGTAGAGTGCGCGCGCAGCGACTCCAGGTAATTGTACAGCAACATTAGTGCAGTGTCTACATGAATGTTCATATTGATTGTTCCAAGCGTCTTGGATAAAACAGTGCTATTGTGTTTTGTTTTTCCAAAGTAAGTGCTTGAATTTTCATAACTGTTAGTCAGAATTTTTACAGAACGTCAGTAGTACAAAATATTTTGAACTTAAACGATTTCTTATAAACTACTAACCTGGACTAAGTATGCGAACATCAACAATTCGTTTTAGAAGTGGCCATATTTAAATAAAAGGTCGCGCAATCTGTCCTACCAAAATAGGAGAGTTTGCGTATCTGCTAATTAGGAGAGATGGCGCATTTCCCCATAAGTTTAAGTGCTAGGAGAAATTACGTAGCTTATTGGTAAATTTGTATGAATTGCAAATTACGTGTAAAACATATGACTGATTCAATTTTGAAATAATTTCGGAAAAACACATAATTATCAAAACTAAATTTGGCAACAAATTAATTTGCAAAAAAATACTTTTCAGATAAAAATTTTATTAATAAATTAGTAATACAGTTGTTATTAAATTAATTTTATGTAATTATTTTTGTTAATAAATTAATAATATATTTGTTAATAATTTAATTAAATTATTTTTTTAATTTATGAACAATTAATTTGCTAATAAATTAATTTTATTAACTAAAAAAATTTTCTAATACAATGTTTTGGAAAAACTTTCACTCATTCCAAGTAGTGTAATGCCATCGAAATCAAAAGGAAACAGAGTGCTACTAATGTTACTGATCCACAAAATATACATGAAAAAAGACTTATGAAGGATGCCGCTACAAAAAGAACAGCTGAAGATAAGGTGCTTCCACAAAAAGTGGGATAAAATAAACTCAAGGGGAAAAAAAGAAGGTCAATGAGGATAAGTGCACTGAATGTCTGGAACTGTACCAGGAGACAACTTCGACAACTGACTGGATTCAATGTATTGCTTGTTGCAGGTGATTGCACAAAAGATGCACGATTTACAAGAATAAGTGCATCAATTGTGGGCGACGACAACTTCGGTTAGCACACAAAATACAATGAAACTGTGGAAATGGAAATGAAGTAATTTTCAAGTTAAACATGTTATCAACTAGATTAATGTTATTTTGTAATCTTAGTAGGGCTTGCTTTTTCTGATATTTTAATGTATTTGAATTAAAATTTTTAACTGTTGTTAAAATTCTTTCTTTTATTTATTATTTAAACATTTGGATGAAATATTCACTCCTAATACAATAATATTTACTCACAAAAACATTTCAACAATGTCGATTAAGTGTAATTATTATTGTTAACAATTTAATTGTAGTTATTATTAATAACAATCTCTTCTACCTATGTGCGCAATCTCTCCTACCCATGTGCGCATTATCTCCTACCCTGTAAGGAGAGATTGCGCAAAATAGTTTTCGTGGTTTTATTACTGCTGTTCTATTAAATTACAGTATAACAACAAAATAACAATGGAAATGCATAAAAAGCAAATGAAGTCAAAATTATTCATACATAGTTTTGAAAAATATTTATATTTAGATTTTTTATTATTATTCTTTTGAAATATCCGCAGACTCTCCTCGCTTTATGTTATATGAAATATTTTTTAAAGAAAAAAAAATGATTCAGTTGATTTTTGATTCAGTTATCTATACATAAATGTACACAAATCTGTAAAAATCATGTATTCTTCTACATTAACAACATACATTTGTCACGTATTTTTTATTCCCCGTAAGTACGTCTTTAAAGAACTCAAAATATGCCAAACTTTTTTATGCGCCGGTGCAATCTTCTGTTAAGCATGCGATAATAAAATATACATATATTGATTAAGCACGTTTTAATTGAATATAGTTTAATTAAATATTCTGTATCATATAAATATATCATAAACTGTAATGCTAAAATATTCTGTATCATATAAATATAATAAATTATAATGCTAAAGTTTTATTATTTTCATAATAATACAGTGCTTAGCATTATATACTAATGTATTATTATGAAAATTACATAGAGCACACGCGAAAACAGATAAAAGCGTAAACGAAGCATTTTTTTTTTCAAACTCAATTTAGAACTTAAAATTTTGAAAAAAAAACGTATAAATAAAATCAACAATTCAGTGTATAAACCAGACATTTCAACTAGAAATCGGCCGAAAATTCGGTTTCGTTCTCGTTTTTGGATCAAAATCGGAGCCTCGTCAAAAATGTTGCCAAAAATTTGGTCGGACCGAAACTCGTCCGAAATTATTTTTATTTCAAAAATCTCGTTTTTTCCTTTGGAAATTTTCATTACAACTCATTGATTTAAGCTGTATCGGCTCAAATGAGACACTCTTTATTTATTGCACTGTTTATAATTATCAGTCATGACTGACTCAATATGTGAATGACATTATAAAGCAAGAAATGTATGTATGACTAAACTTTGAAAACGCTTTTCATAAGCTCATTAAAAGCTGCAGACTTAACTGTAATAGATTTGAAACCGCAGAAGTGTTTCAAATACCCTTTGAATATAGTATAACGGAATCGTATTACAATATATTATAGTATAACAGATTACCATTTACAAAAATCAT